>VDFB02000015.1:144478056-144670867 GCA_007258455.2 Sequoia sempervirens
AAAACTAGAATTTGCATTATAACTCCTAGAGATCTGAAACCACTTTCAAACATCCTGAAACTATATACATAAAATATAACTTAAAGTATAAGAAAGTAAATGTCCCTATGTAAATGTCAGAGAAAGAGTTTAGAAAAATGCATTCCAAAAGAGTTCACAAATATTCATTACAAAATTCAAGCCATTTGGCACTTTCCAAATTTGGCGAGTGCAATATGGCTTGTTACAGGTTTTTTTTGCAATTTGGCACCAAAATTGTGTCACAAATCCATGCACTTACCCTCATCTAATACTTTACCCCTGGCACCTTAAATTATAGAAAATAGGGTTGGGACAATGACGCCAAAATGGGACTCATTCGCCATAATGGGACATAGATGCCCTATGGTGGCAATGTCCCCTTATTCCATTTCCCTCCAAATATAAATGTCGGTATCAACATTTTAACATTTGAAATTCAGGTTGCAAATGTCGGCTATCAAGATCTAATTTGTGTGAATTAGAGAAAATATCTAGTTATTGCATCATTTCAAATCTAACAAGCAAGAGGTGGACATCAAGAGAAATTCAACAGGAACATCTTAGTGATTTATCACATCAATTCAAGATCCAAGCATCTGTTAGTGTAATTAATATTTAATTACACTTGCATAAGCTCCAATGCAGCCAACACCGGTCACATGGGGGATCGAGCACTATGCGCCCAGCCCCCGACTGACCCCTCTGCAAAACCAACAGTCCTATTGAGGACTAGGGGCTCCGCCCCAGCCCTATCCGCCAGCCCCCTGGTCTTGCATGTGACCAGGGGCCAAAATTTTTTTAGCCCCTTGGGGGCCCTGCAGGCCTTATTGGCCTTTCTGGAGCACTTTTACAAAATTGGGCGTAACTTTTGCGTACGGTGTTCTTTTTTCACAAATGAGATACCATTGGAAAGCTGATTTTGTCGCTGATCTAGTAGTGAAGATGGATTCTTCTTATTTTTCTCCATATTTATTTTGCAGGTCCTTGAACTCAGATGTTGTTTTCACTCCGGAGGGCATATCTTTTGACTCGGTGATCCTTTTTTCGTAATTCTTGCCGCGTTGGAATGATGGTTCCATCCTCTACAAAAATCTGAGGTCTATTATTATTTTATTTTATGCATATTTTTCATTCTCTCCTTTTACAATCATTGGGTTATTGTAATAAATGAACTGAGATAAAGTTCCATGAGGGGGGTTTCTTGCATAATAATATGATTAGAGTGTGCATGCACTTTGATCTCCATCTTCATCTTGATTTGTTGGAAACTCACATGGGTTATCTGGTTTCTTAGTTTCTTTTGGCCACTTTTTTGCTCTTGCTTGACACATATCAGATTCACATTGGTTCACACTTCAGTTGAGAGATCATGGTTCTTGATCTGCATTGGTTTAGATCCTTCTCAGTTTGAGGGCCATGTTTTTATGGTTAATGTTCCAGAGTCTTTATGGTACTCATCCCCATGGAAGAGTTTTAGTCACAGTTTGGCATCGACATCGAGATACACAACTTCCAGATTATGTCATCATCTCATCTACTATTGCTTCACATATTCCAAGGTTGTTCCAATTTGTGAGTTTTTCAGTGTTTCGTGGCATCGGGTCTGCTGTCACATTATTATGATTCCATTTTTGGTTTCTTGTAGACAAAAGTATCTTTCCTTGCTTGTCGGATTGTGGTTCCAGTGTTACTCCACAGTGTTCTTCGAGTGCTTCTTTGCAACATTCATCTCATTGTAGGGGGGTTTTGTCCCATTGGGTTTTCCTTCTCTACCTCATTATTGCATTTGTACTTGGGTACCTGATTAGGCCTTGTTTCCGGGACCCATTCATGCTTTCTTGCATTCATCTTAGTTTTAGGTGCATGCTTTGTTAGTCTCCCTAAGTTGCACTTATTGGGGGGTGTTAGTGTAATTAATATTTAATTACACTTGGATAATTTTACTTAGGTAATATTTAATTCCTAGGTTTATTATTCTCATCTTTATCTTGTTGAGCTATCTTGTTGCTCAAGATAAGATTAGAGTTATGCATCTTTGCTTTTATAAAGCAAATCATCTCATGTAATTATGAATTCCTGAATATTATTATTTTGCACATCTTTTGCAAAGCTTTTCTTTTTTTATTTTCTCTTATGTGGAAGGCTTTTCTGGTTTGCATTTCAGATCTTGGTTTCTAACATCATGTCAAACCTTATGTGAGTTTATGTGTGTTCATGTCATCATTGTTTTGTGAAGGCTAACCCTTTTGTATGTCTCCAAGTAATTCAAGCATTCAAACAAGTAAGATCTTAGACCTTGAGGTGATGTGCATGACTCTAGTCATTCAAGGAAGCCATTGAAGGGTGGTGAGTTGCAACACTTTGTGGATTCATCATTCCTTCCTATTATTTACCATTGTATCATTGGCATTACCATTGTGGAAGTGGAAATACTAACATGGGGTTTGACTAAGGCAAGCCCCTAAATGGCACAACCCTTCCTCTCTCTTTGAATGTGTAGGTTTTAGGTTTGAAGGAGATTGAAGGAAGATTTAAGATCCATTTTCTATTGTTGCATTCGAAAGCTACATCTTGACAAGCTAACAAAACTCATGCTTACAAAATTTTCCAACAACGATCCAAAAAAAATTTGTAGGAAAGAATTGGGAGCTCAAATTTGACATCGAGGATTGCGAAAACATATCTGTGACACCTCTACAAGGAAAAAGATGCCCTTGGGTGATATATATGTCCTATAATGATTGAATCCAAATTTTTAGGATAGGTACACAACACACCACCCTTCCTAGATCTGCCTGCAAATCCTTGTTACAGTCTATCAATTGTTGAAAGCTTGCAATTTTCATATTAGGGCACATAGTCTAATAAGGTTAATCAAGGAAAATCAATTTCAATCCATGTCGAGGCTCAAAAAGATGCAAATCTAGGCTTGATTGGCTCACCTTCATGGTTGAAAGTCAACCTAATCAGCTTGTTGATTTGCATCCTAATATACCCTTGAAAAATTAGGAAATTAACCCTATGTTTTATACATTAAACTTAGGGTTCCCTTTTTCTTTGCATTGGATTTGTTTCAATTTCAAATTTGTTTGAAAAAGTTGACATACTTTCATCTCTAGAGATTGATTTTCTTCTTGCATGGAGTTTTTACATTTGTTCCTTTTTTCTCCTTTCTTGCTCTTTCTTTGTTTTAGTGGATGATATAAGATTTATTTCAACATATTCACCTTTAGAGTTTAGTTTTGTTTTTTCATAAATTTGTCTCATTCATCTATTTTCCACTATTTTGGATTTGAGTTGCTTAGGTGTTTGCCTCTTTCATGGTTTTATTTCATAATTATCAAGTCTATATCAATATTAAATAATTGAGAAAATAAGAATATATTCTATGAATGTTAAGAACATAACAAATATAAAAAACACTCAATTGTCAAACAATGCCAATGATTTTTCTAAAAGGGTAAAAATAATGATTCATTATATCAATATAAGATAAAAAACTACAAAAATAATGTTTTGTGGATGCCCTAAGAATGTTTAAATATATAAAAAATATGAAATTTCTCAAAGAATTAAAATATTATATTATGGTATTGAAGAACTATAGAAGATAGTTTATGGGACCAAAATCATGAGCATTTACCTTTTTTTATCTATTATTGCATTATTCCATATAAAGATAATGCAAGTATATATCAATCTCATGAAGGCCATTTTAAATATTATGGATAAACACTTTTTAGTTATTTATATTTTTCGTTTTACACTTTATATTGGTTGGATAATTTATTTTAGGTGCTTGGTTAGATTTTCCTTAGCTGGATCCTCCAACTTTGACGATCTTAGTTATCAAAAGCAAGTCATATAGATTTAGATTTAAATTTTGACAATTTGGCGAGGGAAAAGGATTAGGAATAAATTTACCGTGACTTGGAAATTCTACGATATTAGACACCAAAGTGAGTGCAACATAAAATAGAAACTATAGGGAAAAAGTATAAAGCCATGTCACACTTTCAACCAACTTATCAACACAAGTGAATTTTAGCATTTATAACTAAAAATCATTTTTATTCAAACATATATGATGTAGTAAGATTCATTCTAGATAAGTTAAATATGCACATAACTTTTCCAACTAAAATTGTTGGCTAAATACATACATAGCACCACTTTATGGCCGATTTACTAAAAAAAATAAACTATTTAAAAAATTTAATGTTTCAACAACTCCTACTCATATAAATAACATTTTTTAAAAAATGTAAAAATACCCTTTTGTAGATCCATAAGTGTAGTTTTAAAATATATATTTATTTTAATAGTTTAATTATTATTTTTTACTAAAAGTAGAATATTAGCACAAAAATACTAGGTTGATTACCATGTCAAGAAAAGTATTAAATCTTATTAAAAAAATAAAAATAATGCCCTAGCTAAAAGAATCTAGATTAAGATAGTATAATTTTTTTTCCATTTTAGATAAATATTTAATATAAAAGTTGACATTGGGTAGAAACAGCTGTGTTTTAATACACACACATTTAAATATTTATTTAAAAATATATATTTATTAAAATTAGAAAAAAAATATATCCATGCCCTAAAGTTTCTAGTTATAAATATACACAAAAAAATTGAAGGAAAAAAAGAAGAAAAATACTATATAAAGCTTGACGTCGAGTGTAACATCATTTTTCAGCATTTTATCAACTAAATTATAATGTTTATTTATAAAAAATTATATTCAAATAATTTTTTAATTTTGTCAAAATAAGACAAACATAAAATATACTAAAAAATACACATTTTATTAGTTTACATCATTTCAAAATTCAAAACATATATGCCACTTCCAAGTGATTTAAGTTTAAAAGTTAGATTAGTGTTGGCCATTTTCTTTATAAAAGTGTGACGCAACTTTGTACTTTTACCCTATAGGTTGCAATTTTTGACTTACACTAAGTTTTGTTTTATTTTCCATAACACTCCTCATTTTTTTATATTAGATACTTATATTTATATCCTCATATTATTAATGTGGAAAGCATATCCATATTTAGTATATAATCTATCTTGAGTTTAGATGTTAATGGCACTGAGTAGGCATGTTTTCCTAAGAGGGTCCTATAATAAATTGAAACCTAAGAAGGTGAGATAGTCATGACACACTTAGGGAGGAGTAGTTCCTTAGAGGGACCTAAAATAAATTGGAACTTAAAGAAGATTTATCCTTATAAGGTCTTGCATAAATTTTTAAAAATGTTAATGTACTTGAGATTTAGCTACACGAAGGGTTGGGCATATTACCCATAATTAATATCTCTATCTTGTATTCTTACCATTTTTCTTGTCTTGATGATTCCATGTAGTCATAGAAAATTCTAGATGGATAAAGTAGATGCTTAAAAAATAGTGAGAGGAGATTGCATATTCATTTTGGAGATATGCACTAGCAAGAAAATCTAGTGGAGAAAATGCAAGGAATTTATCAAATCTATTATTTTAGGATAAAGGAATTGAGGAAGACTTATGAACTTTAGAGCCAAAAGTAAGTTGAGCTGGGTGGTTGAATTTATCTTTCATTTAATTTTAATTATGTTTAGCAATGTGCTCAAAATTCTATTATGAAGGATATTTGATGCAATACCATCCTAAATGTCAAGCAATATTGCATAACACAAAAATAATTTGTGTTATATGTATCTATTTTCTAATGCACACTCTATTTCTTTGTGGCACACTTGCATGTGCCTTTTCTACTTGTATTATTTTGTGTTTTTCTTGGGAAGGTTTTGGATTGCACAACTATGTATCCCTTTCACACTTTTAATCATTATCCAACCAAGTGAAACCTACACATTTATGCGTTGTCTATTGCTTTTATTGACCTTATGTAGTGTTTCTTGAGCATGACTTGTTGAGAGTGTTTTGTGTAAGTTATAGCTCATGTAAGTTGCTTGTGACTCTGTATGCTACCACCCAAACCTCTATGCAATCTATGCATTTTGTTGAGTGTTACCACACACATGATCAAACATCTATTAGATGACACTTGAGCTCTATAGTTGTTTTTTCTCTTCCATGCCTCTTTGTGCCTTGATCTTTATCCATAGATGTAACATCTTTGCTCAATATTTTTTGAGTTCTATGTGCTCTAATTCTCTAGTTCTTTAAGGGTAACTTATACACTTGATAATTGATCTTTTTGGGTTCATCTAAGATTCTCATGTAGTTCACATGCAAGTAATTGGTTACGTGAGAGCTAAAGGGACATTCTTGAACTTCAATTCATCTTCTTCTTGGAATGTTAGTTTTCTTTATTTCATGTACATTTAGTGGATTTATTCTTGTTTGTTCAATTCTAGATTGCATGTTGAACATCAGCATGGTTAGTTTTCTAATGGTGTCATTCCTCAACAAAAAAGTCAATAATTCTAAAAATTAAACAAATTATCACTGAGATACATTGTATACATAAAATCTTTGTGTAAATTGAATATTTCTTTTGATCGTATTTATCTATTATTAAATTCTATTTATTAAAAATCCATACATATACACATTTATAATTTCTACAATAATTTTAGAATAAAAATATTATTTTCTTATATTTCCTTCACATTTTTCCCGTATTCCCATGACCAATTGTTTATTTAACTCATTATAATGCTGCGTCAATATTCTCATATAAACACAATGATTGAAGTATGCACTGTATAAATCTTTCCTTTTGAAAAACAAGGGTGGATTATTAAAGGTAAATTTCTCTTGTGAGAACTCCATTTCATTCAATAATGTTTTTTGCCAATTAAAGACAGAAGTCTACTGTCATGTTCGTTCTTTCTTCCTATCTACATATACATTTAGTTTTAATTGGGTATGTGTGATAGAGGCAATTTGAAAGAATTACTTTTCTTTCTTTAAGTGGATACCTAATTCATTGGCAGGAAGTGACACGGGTTGACTGTGTTTTCCATTATATTACCATGACGTTCGCTGCATGGCATTGGCACGTGAACCGAATCTTACACAGTCTTCCTTCAACTCAAGGGTTGTCATCTACAAAGCGACCACAGAAACAGTTCCGAGCACAAGTATTTTGTTACTTTGCTGCAACTTAAATATCTCATGTCATTACTTTTTGTAAAAGCATTTGCTTGCTTTTAATCTCAATAATTATAACAATTCAGAAAGCTTGAAAAATGTTAGGCCGGGATCTTAATCCATGTTAGGTTATAATTACAGTGATTTCAAGGGATAAGTCTGATTGTTTAATTAATCTTTTTGGATCTTTTAATGAAACATTATATATATATGAATGAATGGTTGTAGTTTAATTTTGGTAAGGATGATAGTATGTTTTTGGTTATGTTGTTTATTAAGGTTAAAATTTTTTAGAGGTATGATTGGATCAATTTTGACCATTGCATGATTTTGATGGATTGAATCATAGTAGTTGTGGCGGCTTAATCAAATGACGACTTCTAATTTAAATGCATGCTCCCTTATAATATTGTAATCTATTGTTAAAAATGTTATATAATACTCGCCCCTCTCAGACCCCAACTTGGCAAAAAAAAAATGTAAGACCAAGGCAAGGTTGTTTGGGCCGCTAGGCCGGGTCACGGGGATACCTTTGGCGCAACTAAAAAAAAAAAAAAAAACTTATAAGATCTTGAATCACAATTGTAGTCTTAATTTAAAAAATTATATTAAGTCTATGTTACATTTAAATGAAAATTTACACCTTTACATAAATATTTAGGTTAATTAAATACTATAATTAATTTAGATAATTGAGTGGAGATTGTAAATAATAAGTTGAATTAGATAAATGAAAATGTGATAGTTGAATTTTAAAGGTAGGAAAATGATGTAGAAAATATCTCGAATAGATTTATCATAATGTTCAAATGATTAGCTTAGAAACTACATATTGAATATGTAAACTATTTTGGTTAAGAATTGTGCTTACGTAATTGATATCTATGAGTGCAAAATGATATGGTGCATAGACTTGAAACTATACCCATAAAAACGAATTGACACAAAATTGATTATTGAAATTTACTTGCTTTGATCATCTGATATTTGAATTTTGATAAGAGCTAGTGGTGTTTACAAACACCTTTAGAACATCTACTAAAGTGCAAGGGTCATTTTTCCTTTAGTTAGACTCTTAGTTGAACTAATTTTACAATTTTTAAACAAAGATCAAGAGCAACAAACAAGATGTAATAGGTCTACAAGGATGCTAGAAATAGATAATGCATAATTATTATTTTTAGAATCTTTGATCTAAACATTCTTTTACATTTCAACATGATTTAAAAATGAACAAATAAATGTCTTTATGTACAACAACAAACAAACAAATCAATACAAAAATGTGATAAATCAGTTCACAACAACTAATATAAAAGTCAATAAGATATAATTTTAAATGTTGAAAATTGAAGACTTAAAATCAAAATTGTTAAAAGGACTAATATCAATAATGAATCTAAAAATCAAAATTAATATCTAGGTATAAACTTATTAGCCGCCAACATAAAAGAAAAGGACATTGGCATTCAATTTTAACCATTACATAGATTATTTACATTGACTTATAAATCTTGATCCCTGTTAGATCACAACTAGTTGTTGATTTCCAAAATGTGAAATACAGGTCAGATTGTAAATGCACGAATGCTACAAATGGGCCATGCACTATGTACTTCATTTCAAGTTCTTATCCCTCCCTCTCTGACTTCCTATTCTATCGCTATAATATTACTAACAGCTAGGTAAAAATGACTGACAAACATGTCCTCTTTGAATCATGCTGGACGGGCCTAACAATGCCATTACTCTGCTGTCATTCATCCCTTTGATGCCACAATAACTCCAAAATATACAAGAATGCTCAATAACTCCAAAATATACTAGATTGCTCAAACCCAATTTAATATATAGTCTTGCCAACAAAACTAATTTGATTGCAGTAGTGTCAGATTGTGTCTAATTCACGAAACAAATCCATTCAGCTTTGCTGGGCACACCTCCATTGACAACGGAGAGAAGGTAATACCCAGAGGGAGCCGCCACCGGGCTTGGTGGAGCCATCAAACCGACCAAATACGAACTATTCCGCTGGGCGACGGGTGTGGCCGCCAACGACAACATTCTCTGGTTCATCGACACCGCGTGCGTGGTGAATGGAGGGGCGTAAACATGGAATCGAATGTTAATACCGGGTGGCCCCTGAAGAGAGAAGCGCACGACGAATTTAGATCTGTAGTTTATTTTCCGGGGGGTAACAGCTATAATAGTAGGCCTTATGGGATTATAATGCGAATGCAGGTAATAAGGAATGTATGCTTCCATCCGAAGTTCCGTGGGGAAAGGCACGTTGGAGAAGCAGTAGCCAAAGTTGGAGTTACTTCCTCCCACCAGAACCCGTCCGTCTGGAAGAACATTTGCAGTGGAATGGTACATTCGAGGGATTGTTGTGGGAGCTAATGTGCTGAACCGGTTCGCCATGGCTTTCGCGGGTCTGTAGAGCAATGGGCTGAGTGCAGGCATCCTGGCATACTGATAGCCCGCAGATCCTCGTTCGGCGCCATTGATTATGAGAATTTCCCCCGTAGGAAGGATGAGCATGTCGCCCATCACTCTTGGCCCGGGCATGTCCTCCATCTGCCACACCGGGTTTGGGGAACTGATATCAATTCTCCCGCAGCTCTGTAACGCCAGCTCAAATGTTTGATTCTGTCGGGCCCTCGTGAAGGCTCCGTCGGCTGCGCCTCCGCATATCATGATCTCGACCCGCTGGAAATTGTTCGCAGAGTCTAGCGGTAGCATGACGGAAGAACCGCTACTCGGGTAGCTCCTTGCGCCGGCGCCCGGAATGGTGGGGAATGTTCTGACCACACGATTTTGCTTGTAGTTGAGGAGAATGGAATTCCTGTTGGCGAAGATAAACAGATTGCCGTCGGAAGACAGATGCAGAAACGGGTATAAGTTGTTCTCCTCGTTTATGTCGTGGGTTTGTATGAGAAGTGGTAGTCGAAAAGCCCCCTCACCGGGTCGCTTGGGAAGAAACTCATAATTAAACGACCTGCGCCCACCGACGACAATGAGTCGACCGTCGGGCAAGATCTGGTCGGAAGCATACCACCTCCTGGAGAAGAGCAGCTCGGGGGACTCGAACCAGTCGCAGGTTCCGTCGGTACAGGGTGTGAAGTAGCGGGTAACTCTGTAGCCGTTGTTCCAACCGCCGGTCTGGACGAGCCTGCCACTGCTGTCGAAGGCACCGGATGAACAGAACGTGTCGGTGAGGAGATGCAGAGCTCTCACCTCGTTCGCTGTAATGTCGTACTCTATCGAGTGCGCCCAGCAATCCTCTGTGCTAGTCGTTGTTTGATTATTGCAGGGCGGGTCGGTTCTCATTATGTTGGACGGACCCGCGAGAGTCTGGTCAAAGATGACGACTTTGTCAGTGTGAGTGAGCGTCATATGCATTGCAGAAACTCCCGCGTTTTCGACCAGCAGCTCCCATCTCCCTTGATGTAACTCCTCTCCTCCCCCAACTATAAAACATACCCAAAACACCTGCATCATAAGCCGCCGAGATATCATTACTCCCTTCATTTCTTACTTAACTTTCTACGAAATTGAAGCTCTAAATCGTCTGGAATACCATACACCGAAGAAATACTTGTCGTAGTTGTTTCGGTACAGAAATGGGCTTTTATATATGAAGACATCACTGGCCCCCAACAGAGAAACAATAGTCACATACGGATAACATTATACGAGCTTGGAGTCACGGGTCTTAGAGCAGACATGTGAGATGTACAGTGTGCTACAGTTTTGTAAAGATCGAAGAGGATTGAACATGCCATGAATTTGTTTTAGCCGGCTGTGAAAGGTAGAACCTTTTAACTTACTTGATGTCCGTATCGCCCATGCCACCGTGAAACCGGTCACCCCTTTGAGATGTATGTACCCATTTTAGGCTAGGTAGTGGCGTTGAGTGCTGAAATGTGTCTGTTCCGATGACCCCAAGGGGTGGACGGTGGATTGATTGCCTCATTTTATTTTGTAATAGATTTCTCAAACTTAGAGCTTGGAAATTGAGTGATTTTACAGAAATCGACAAGATGAAATGTCTTCTACCTAGGTAAATACTACGTGGCAAGCATTCCAATTTGCTGCAGGGCAGTTCTGCTGTCACTAAGCTCTGGATTGCCACTTTGCTGCAGGGAAGGTCTGCAGTCATTATGGTCTTTTGTTCAGTCCCTAGAATGTAACAATTAGTCTATGTGATCCGTATCTCATGTTTGGAACATTTGAACCGCCAGCAGATTCAATGAAGCAGAGGACGCCGTGCTGAGTACTACAATCTACTTGGAGGAGAGTGTCGTGGCATCATGTGCAACTTAAAAAAATAAATAAATTATGTTAAGCTCTAGCTCTTCTAGCAGGATTGAATCTTCTTTCAATATGGGTTACTCTGAAGTCTGTACCTCAAAACTCTTTCTTTAAAAGAATATCGAATAAATTAGATCACTAATTAAAAATAATATTTGTGCCTAAGTCATCATAGCCATGAAAAAACATATTGGGGAATATTAGAATCTATGATTTTTGGTTCATTTAAAATTAAAAAATTTCTAAAGTTCTCTCAAACATGAGAGATCAAACTACAATGGTGTCTAAGACACCAACATTTTTACACATAAACTAGGTCTTTTTTGAATTTTGGAAAATTCAAGGATAGCTTTTGGGGACTAGAAAAGGTTTAGATGTGGTTGAGCACAACATAAAAAATATATCAGTGATAGGTTTCAGTTAGAGAATGGAGAAAAGTTTTAAACATTTATATGGGGATAGACACCAAAATGAGTGTAGAAACATAAGGCGGAGATTACAAAGTAGGCAATTTTCAACCTTAGATTTTTCTCCTACTTTACTAGAAATATAGAAATTGATGAAGAAGTACATGAAAGTATATTAAAATAAATCACATTATATGAATGATTGAAATATAGAAGGGATATTATTAAATAACATATATATATAGAAGATCTCATGTCCTCTTATTCTCTTTCAAAATTTCCATCATTCCAACATGCACTACAATTACATGCAATGCACCCAAGGAATCTAAAAGAAGTAGCCATTGCTTTTTAATAACAAGTATACAACTAGACAATAAAAAAAACATGCTAAAGATTGCTAAAATTTCATGCTAGAAAATTTACACATACCCATTAATTTTAATAGCTTAATTTTTTGTTGAATTTCACCAAACAGTAAAGACATTCATGATGAATCACTAAGAGTGTGAGTAGAAAAGATAGAGAAAGGCCATGGATGAGCTAAAAGTAGAGTATATAATGAAGGAACCTTAGCAAAGGCTTGACTATGTCATACACCAATATGAAAAGATAGAAAGGATTTGGGGGTGGGTGCAAAAAGATGGTGGGCCAAATTGTGGCTAAAATTTAAAAAAACTTTTGATAGGCTTGAACCAAAATTTTTAAGGTATGTTATCTATGTACTTCTCTTGCACTCTTAGGGTTTTTCACCTAAAAGGAGAAAGATAGACTCCTAAAATTGAGGTGGTTCACTCAAACTAATGAATGGATGATGTAAATATGACTAAATGCAATGATCTAACTGCAACTAATTGATAAAATTGACTAGTTATGAATGCAAAACTATTGAAATATGCAATGTTTGAAAGCACAGTGTGATGTAGAAATGAACTAAAAACATAAACAAATGCAAACAAAGTTCTATGAGACTTAACAGAGTGCACCTAGAAGTCGAATGCCGATCTTGGAAGGTTTTGGAAATTGGCATAAATCATTGTTTATCAACAGTGGGACTCATTCGCCATTGATGGCGAATCAATCCTCCTACTGGAAAAAGATCTGAAACTGCTTTCTGACTGTCAGGAACTGAATTCTAACAAAATCAACTTTTCCAGCCTACATGTGGGACTCATTCACCACTGATGGCGAATCAGTCCTCCTGCAAAAATCTGTAAATTCAAGAATTAATTTTGTGGGCCGAGATTTGCACTTGTCTTCTTGTCGGGTTGACATAGTCAAATCTGTAGAAAACGGGCTGTCTCCAAGTTTGAATTATGGTTTGGTTGACTTGAAACACTTTGATAACTTGTTGACCACTTTCAAACACTTATTTCTTTGCCAAATCTGCCTACAAGACCTACAAACACACATGCAAAGAAGGAAAAAATGGTTAAGGGTTAGAGTATAGGGATTTACCTTGGTCAAATCCCACTTTGGTAATTAAACCCTTGATGAAGAAATGAAGAAATAAATGATGAATAACATCATGCAAATGTCCTAACTCACCAAACCCTTATTGTTGAAGTCTGAAGATATGTCAATGGTTGCTCCAAGATGCTTGATGTTTGCTTGATTGAATGATGCTTTGTAAGAATGCTAATTGATGTTGAATGAGTGAATGAGATGAATGCTTGAATTAATTAGGTGTAAAATAGATAGAAAAACACTTATTTATACACACTTATGCCTTAATTACCCAAATATACATCATCACAGGCCGACATAAGGTCTTAATGAATAAAAACCTGAAAGAAATTTTGAATTATTTTGAATTTGGAGCCAAGAGGGACTCATTTGCCACCCATGGTGAATGGGTCCCACTTAAGGCTTGTAAGTGGGTGTCAAGAATTAAGTTGCATTTAATGTTGTTTTTCAGGTTTACATTCAAAAATACACTTAATTAAGGCCTATAAATACATAAAGGGGCCAAATAAAGCATAATAAAGGTGTAAATAGTGATAACAAGCCTAGAAAAGTGTGAAATCTTGTTACAAAACTTTACAACACTTTAGAATAGGACTTGATAAGGGACAAAAAAGGGAATATTTAGATGAATTATAATAATATGAGTCTAGAAAAGTGTAGAAATGTGTTACAACACTTCACAACACCTTCACAAGACATCATAATTTGAATAATTAGGACCTTTAATGTGAATGCATAAGTTACATTGCAACATTAAATCAAATCCAGATAATTCAAACATCATAGGAAAAAGATCTAAATAACCATCAAAATGTTAATGGTCCATTTTTCTATGGTAAAATGCTAGAACATGAGCGCGTTATAATGCGCTTGCATTATGGCTTGGTGTGACCGAGCCTAAGGCTTGGTCGCATCGAGCCTATTGTGTACCCGCATTATAACGTGAGCATGTTATAAGTTATTAAAACAAAAAAAGAAAATCAAATTCATTTTTATGTTGACTATTTTTTGTGCTGCCCGTGGCCAAAAACCCTTCTCTTGCATGCTCACGTTCTGGGAGGAGACAATCTTGCATTTTTTCATCAATTTGCTGCTATTTCATTGCCAGGATGCTGCCACATCAACGGGGGGTTGAATAGGTAAGGATTGTTTTTTTTTTGGTGAACTCGTTAGTTTTACATTGTTTTTGATATTTATTTGTTGAATTTGTAGGAAATGATAATGATCTTGGAAACCCTCTTGAAAACCCTCCTAAAAATTCTTAACAACCAGAGCAATAGGAACATGAAAAAAATCCTCAAGTTCAACAACCACAACAACAATATCCTCCATCAATCCCTCAACATCCTCGTGGCACTCAAAAAAATTTAATGGGGGTAATTCAAGACAATAAAAAAAATTGAGGAGTTAATGACAAGGTTGAACAATCCAACAGGTTCAACCATGGAAAGAAGAAAACTTGCAAATTAACTTAAAGAAATGTTAAAACATGTAGATACTAGATACACTGGCTCTACACCTACTTATTACTCGACTGCATCTATCTTTGAGGTATGTAACTAGTAAAAAATTATAAATTTATTACATGTTAATAGCATTGTTATATGAATGGTATTCTAATATCTGATTTTGGATGTTGAATAGGCTAATATTGGATGTTTCGTGGGACCACCTCCCAGTGCCAGTAAAGTTAGACAAACCTACACACAGGTTAAAAAAATAAAGAGTTTAACTAATGAATTGTGCTTAATAGATTTGTGTCATTTATATTCATATTGTTGATTACATTGCATTGCACATCTTTCAAAATCAAGGCATTACTTCACATTCCATAACTAATATAACTAGATGTTGATAGATGACAAAATTTTAACTACAATATAGTTGTTTAGAAATTCAACATAAGCAATGATGTAATTACTTCACCTAGCATAAGTAATAACTAGCAGCAATTACGAATTGCATTTGCTTGTCATAGCATTCCATGAGACCACTTTTTACTGAGGCATCTTTTCAAATAGTTCATTACCTTGTCTATGCTATGGATCTTGGAAGAAATATATGAAAGAATAATAGTACAAGCAATAGCATAGACAAGGCAATGAGTTGTTTGAAAAAATGCCTCAAAGAAATTGGGTCTCATGGTGATGTCCATCACCATGAGACCCAATTTCTTTGAGGCATTTTTTCAAACAACTCACCACCTTTTCTATGCTACCAAATTTTCCATACATGTCTACCAAAGAATTTTATCAAATAGTTCACTTCTTTGATGCTATATCTAAAAGCCTAAAAAAAGGTGCTTTCCAACAAACTATGGATTCTTGGAAAAAAAACCTATCAAAGAATATTAGTAAGTATAGACAAGGCAGTGAGTAGTTTTAAAAAATTCCTTGAAGAAATGTGGTCTCATGGTGATGGAATACCATTCCATCACCATGAGACCACATTTCTTAGAAGCATTTTTTCAAACAACTCACTGCCTTTTCTATGCTACCACATTTTCCATACATGTCTACCAAAGCATTTTATCAAATAGTTCATTTCCTTGCTCTTATGGCTAAAAGCCTAAAAAAGGTTCTTTCCAACAAACTATGGATGCTTGGAAAAAATATATCAAAGCATAATAGTAAGTAATAGCATAGACAAGGTAGTGAGTAGTTTGAAAAAATGCCTTGAAGAAATGTGGTCTCATGGTGATGGAATGCTATTCCATCACCATGAGACCACATTTCCTTGAGGATTTTTTTCAAATAGCTCATCGCCGTTTCTATGCTATGATACTTTCCATACACATCTACCAAAGCATTTAATCAATCTACCCACTTCCTTGTTGCTATGGCTAAAATCCTAAATTAGGTGCTTTCAAAAAAACTATGGATGCTTGGAAAAAAATCTGTCAGAGCATAATAGTAAGCAATAAAATAGACAAGGCAGTGAGTAGTTTTAAAAATTTCCTTGAAGAAATGTGGTCTCATGGTGATGGAATGCCATTCCATCACCATGAGACTACATTTCTTTGAGGTATTTTTTCAAACAACTCACCGCCTTTTCTATGCTACCACATTTTCCATACATGTCTACCAAAGTATTTTATCAAATAGTTCATTTCCTTGCCACTATGGCTAAAATCCTAAAAAAGGCGCTTTCCAACAAACTATGGATGCTTGGAAGAAAACAATCAAAGCATAATAGTAAGCATTAGCATAGGCAAGGTAGTGAGTAGTTTGAAAAAATGCCTCAAAGAAATGCTATCTCATGGTGATGGAATGCCATTCCATCACCATGAGACCATATTTCCTTGAGGCATTTTTTCAAATAGCTCACCACCTTTTCTATGCTACCACATTTTCCATACATGTCTACCAAAGCATTTTATCAAACTACTCACTTCCTTTTTGATATGGATAAAAGCCTAAAATAGGTGCTTTCCAACAAACTATGGATGCTTGGAAAAAATCTATGAAAGCATAATAGTAAGCAATATCATAGTCAAGGCAGTGAGTAGTTTGAAAAAAATACTTAAAGAAATGTGGTCTCATGGTGATGGAATACCATTCCATCACCATGAGACCACATTTTTTTGAGGCATTTTTTCAAACAACTCACTACCTAAAGAATAGAAACCAACCCTTTAGCCAAAATTCCCCTCCAAATTCTTTTCAAGGTCCTCATCCTCATCCTCAATTTACCAATCCATGGAACCTTCCACCTTTTATTCCACTTGTTCATGTCCCCACCCTTCCCTCTTCATGTCATGATTGCCCTCCATCTCATAACCAATAGCAAACTATACCATCTACCCCATCCCAACATAATACCATAGAGAAGGAAATTAATTGTTTGAAAAAATGCCTCAAAGAAATGCAGTCTCATGGTGATGGAATGCCATGCCACATTTGTTTGTAATGGAATTTCATCATCATGAGACCCCATTTCTTTGAGGCATTTTTTCAAATATAGTTCACTGCCTTCTCTATGCTACCACAATTATCATACATGTCTACCAAAGAATTTTATCAAATGGTTCACTACCTTGCTGATATGGGTAAAAGCCTAAAAACAAGTGCTTTCGAACAAGCTATGGATAGGGAAAATAGTAAGCATGATAGTTAGAAATATATAAATTAATAAGTACTTAAAATTTTGTTCATTATCTCATATGTACATTATAAGCCATGACGTGCATCACTATTGTAGTTTTCGTGATTGAATAATTAGTTGTTTTATTTTTAGATGTTTGAAGAGGATACACCTCCAAATGTTCATAGGGAAATGGAGCTTGGTGTTTCATCTGCTATAGACTCCTCGATGGCTCTCATGGAGGTATGAGGCATATTACTAAATTTCAATTTACATTCGTTGTTATAGTTATTAGTTAGTGAAAAATCAAACCATTATTGATTCATAGTTTAATTTCTCTTTGGATGGTTTCTATAGGGCTTAAACATGCATCAACATGGGCATGTGAATATTTCCCTTGAGGAGAGTGATCATCTAGTGGCGGTAAGTGATTATTTTGTTAAATATATCATTTTTTATAATGTATTTTCTATATATTAATGTCTTTACTTGTTATTGTAATAGATACAACTTGACCTAGAAATAAACCCTACGAGAAGTATTAGGAGCACTCCTCGACCTCAGAATAAAGAAGTGACAGACTTATTGCCATCCAATCGACAAGCAAAGGGAAAGAATTTGTTTCGAGAGCATGGAGAGCAATGAATTTTGATTCCAGAGCCCTTTGTTGATGCCTATATGGCATTTTTGTACATATTTTGTATTGGATATATTTGACATTGTCTACCTATATGGATTTCTCGTAAACCTATATGGCTATTTTGTATATATTTTATACTTATATCGACATATATTGATGTCTACCTACATGGATATTTGGTTAATACAAATATTTTTTATCGATCGTACAGTCCATATTTGCATTATAAATCCATAATTCAATAGATATGATTTATATGTATTCAAGTGTATGTTTTACAAATTACTTGTATACTTTGTGACTTACGTGTATTCCAATGTATACTTTGCGACTTACATGTTTTAATGCGTATACCTTGTATTCATGCATATACTTTTTATTAATTTATGTATACTATGTATTTGTGTGTATACGTCAAGGCTTACGTGTATTTTAGTACTTACAGTGCTTCCCTTATTCATGCATGTATGCTTGACTTATTCACGTGTATACTTATTAATTGGTTAGCCCTAGCATTGATCATTGCTGTCCTTCATGGTTTGTCTTGAATATTTACTGATTGATGCTAAAAAAATTTATTAGTTGATGCTAAACAACTTCAATATTTCTAAGAATACTAGTAGAGTTACAAAATACAAAATTGCACAAATTGAAAAGAAAATATTAATTGTAAATAAATGCACTGATTATTAACTTGATAATTGATTAAGAATGAGTATAATATATATATCAAGAGATGATCCTTCTAGAATGGCAATTGCCAACTAGAAAATAGGCAAAGCATTCCCAATACTTTGTGCATGCAATGTTTTTACCCCATCTAAAAAAATAAATAAAATCAAGCAAGAAAATAAAAACAAAACAACACTTAGATTAGGGCTTAAATTTGAAACTCAAACTTGCAAATAAGATACCAAGATGTTACCTTATTTGAGCTTGATGGATTTGTTTTCCCTCGTTGATGGCTTGATATGTGTGCTCTATATTGATTTCGGTAGCATAACGACTTGTTGTAGCTTGATTTGGTCACAAAATGGATGCAAGATGGCTATGGTTGCAAGGATTTGGCTATGGAGATAGTGTGAAAGCTTGAGTGTGCATGAGATGGTCCCCCCTGCCAAAATGGCTACATGTTAGTCATTTAACCAAGGGAGATTGAAATGGATGGTGGAGATTGAAAGAGGACAAGAGATCAAGGGCTGAGATCAAAGAGTTGACCAAAGGAATTAAAAATTCCTTTTTAATGTGCATCGAAAGGATAAAAGGAATTTAATATTCCTTGGGAAAGAGAAAAGAAATTTAATATTCCTTGGGAGATGAGCGAGGAATTAAAAATTCCTCAAAAGGACCTTGGGAAGACAAAAAGGAATTAAAAATTCCTCGGGGGATAGGGAGAGTTGACTAAGGGGTTGATTGGGATAGTTAATCAATGATTAGATTGTGTAAGCGAGGGATTAGACAAATAATTAGGTGGGTAATGAGGATTAACTATGGACCACTTGCATATTATGGAGGATGTGACACCTCCCTAATAAAGGATTAGGAATGTGCACATCCTTTAAATCTAAGATTATGCAAATTAATCAGGATTAGAAAAAGGCTACGAGGGATGTGACATGAGGGGAATTAGATAAATAAATTATTTATTTAATTCTTTAGAGAAAAGAGATAAGGGATGAGAGTAAATAATTAAAGGTAATTATTTACTTTAGGCTAGGATTTAAAGATGATAGAAGAAATAAATTAGGATGAAAGGATAAGGGATAATGTATATTAATTAAATAATAGGGTATTTTTTAATTAATATAGAGGATATGACATTAGTTGAATCGGGGGTAAATTGACCAAATTAAAGTGGTCAATTTTCAGTGTCTACATTTTTCCACTCTTTGAGATGGTATTACGAAGTAGCATCATTTCAAATAAGATTAAAACATAGCCCCTAGAAGAAGATGGTTAGATTGTGAGAGATGCCCCAATCATTCAAAGAAGTGACTAGGAAGAAATATGATGGGAGTGAAGATGAAGATTATGGGTTGAGGATGCCCCATCAAGAGGACATGCGGGTTCAAGAGAACATGGGTGTGCTCTTGAAATGGATGAGATGATGAAAGGGTAGATGGGGAAGATGATGAAAAATCATGGATAAGAGAGGATGACATAATGGAAGGAGAAGATGAGAAGCAAGCAAGCACAAATGGATTTCAAGAATAAATGTGATGTTTCCCCAATCAAGCTACAAGCCAAGATGGATTGATGATGGATGGAGTGTTGTTGATGAGGGAATGATATATCTTGAAACAACACAAGGATTGGGAAGGATACATCTTGATGATGATGGTGAGCATGTTATTGATGACGGAAGGATACATCCCAAAACAACACAAAAGGATAGGGAAGGATACATCCCACTGATGATGACGGTAATGATGATTGGATCAAGGCTTGTAGCAAGGCTAGGAACAAGACCAAGGATGTAATTAGATGATTTGTGCAAGATTGAATGGATTAGGATTGGATGGAGATGTGAGATTGTTGAAATGAATGAAGATGATGGAGGAAAAAATGCTTAGAATAACAAATATATATTATCCTAAGAAGATGGAAAAGTTGATGAAATGATGAGGATGCAGATAATGGAGGGAGGAAAATAGATAGGATAGATAGATGGGGGGAGTGATGAAGGATGAATGGATTAGAAATATGGAGGGTGAGGGGATGGGGGGATGTTGATAAAGGAAAATGATAGATGAGAGGATGGGAGATATGAAAGGAGAGTGATCAAATCAAACAATTTAA
This sequence comes from Sequoia sempervirens, assembly GCA_007258455.2. Taxonomy (NCBI): domain Eukaryota; kingdom Viridiplantae; phylum Streptophyta; class Pinopsida; order Cupressales; family Cupressaceae; genus Sequoia; species Sequoia sempervirens. The sequence goes on from VDFB02000015.1 coordinate 144,498,895, forward strand.
TTGTTACACATTATGCTACCATGTAATGAGCACTAAATTTGATATAGCATGAGATACTATGCACTAGGGTATGGGGAACCTAGGTGACTCCATATCACATGCATGAGACTGACACAAAAAACAAAAGGTTAGTCCAACATCCCAAAGTCATGGGGGCTTTGGTAGGGCCAATGTTGGAAAAAAACAAACACAAAGGATGCCCTAGTGTAACAAAAGACCACACAAGATCTTGGTGGGTACTACGTGGGACAACAAGGAAGACAAGATCACACAAAAAATCAAGATATGCCCCTAGTTCTACTAGTCAAAGCACACCATGATATGATAGATCATGGTAACCCTAACAAGGTATAATAAGAAGATCAAATGATAAACAAAAACCAAAAGCATCAAAAGATCACAATAAATTTAAAATGTCCTTTTCCATAGGATCAAAAGGGTGGATGGGATTGATGCGGTCTGATGTAGGAAGGATGCATCCTATTAAGATCAAAGATGGAGAATAAACTAAATTATTGACATGACACAATATACCCGAAACTGATTGGACCTCTTTATACGAACAAATTTTGTTTGTTAGAACTAGCTAGGTAGGGACATAATTGATGAGATGACACAAGGACAAGACACACCCTAAAGACCTAGGGGCTCAAGGGATGATCAAAGATTAGCCTTGCCTACATGAAAGCGCAAAGCCCTTGTAGTTTGATAAAATATTGATGACTAACCATGGATAAAAGTGGAAAGAGGACAATGGAGACCTCGATGGATGATGGAGACTAGATGGAAAAAAATGCCCCAGGGGTGGATCAAATGATCAACCTTGCCTATGTGAAAGTGCAGGGGAAATGTAGTTTGACCAAAGGCCAAAGATAGACAATGGATAAGGGATGATGAGATAACCATGATAAGTGGATAAAATGATTGAGCCAATATGATGAGACAAGATAGACCTGGTGGATAGGATGGTGGTGATCATGTGTAGCTCAGGGATGGGATAGTTATCCAAATCATCAAAAGATGAATTGGGAGGATGATACAATTGATAGATGAGTGATGAAAAGTGATAGTATATGGACAAGATGTGTGATAGAGGTGGGAGTGATGATAGTGAGATAGATGGAAGTCTGTTGCATGAGGGGGGAGCCTATAGCCAGATACCAATGACAAGGGATTATGAGATGGGATGAGGATAAAATGAATGGATAGGGAGATAAGGATGGGGGATGGAAGGGATTCTATGATGGATGGATAGAAAGATAAGGATGGGGAGATGAAAAGCATTTTTGGATGGGTGAATGGGAATATAAGGATGGGGAGATGGAAGGGATGAGCTGATGGGTGGAGAGGAGGATAAGGATGTGGATATGAAAAGAATTTTTGGATGGGTGGATGGGAATATAAGGATGTGGAGATGGAAGGGATGAGATGATGGGTGGAGAGGAAGATAAGGATGGGAGATAAAAAGGATGAGATGATGGGTGCATGATGTCTCCAAGGACTATGTTACAAAGCCAAAATATGCCCCACTCAATATATGTCATGTATGATGAGGAAAGAGGGATGGAAGATAGAAGGATGGGAACATAAGGGAATGAGATGGATACAGATAGGATGCATGGATAAGGAAGGGATATTGATAGTAGAATGACGGGTGGACAAGGAAGGTAGATGGATGTGGATAAGTGTTATGAAATAACTTGCACAATAGAAGAATATGATATGGAATATGCTGAAAATACTTGATAATAACTGAGAATAACAAGCCACTTCGAGGGGGAAAACCTCCAAATATCTCTAATGAGAACACACTTCACACTTGATGAAATAAGACTCACAACCTCCTATATATACCTATTTATGCCAAGGATATCACCTAGGCCGACTTACACACACCTATATAAGACTTAGGCCGACCTAAACAACTAAATACCAATATACTAATGATAATATGACTTAATAGAGAGTTAAGATAGCCACAAGCCGACTATTCATAACCCGATGTACACTAATATTAAGAGTGTAGCATGCCCCCCTTCTTCAAAGAAGCATTGTCCTCAATGCTAATCAAGTTTGGATTCTTTTGAATGAACTTCTCATCCTCCCAGTAGCATCTTCAATCAGAAAATATTTCCTTGTAATGAGGTAACTTGGAATTTTTGATGTCACCAGCTTCTTCATGCGTGTCTGGAAAATTAACTTTAGCTCCAAGATGTGTCTTCCCTTTACATCAAGCTCTTGATGGTGATGAATGTGTTCTTCCTTTACTTGAACCTTTTGATGTGTCATAGAGGAAGAGTTGAGGAATAATATATGGTACCCCTGCATTGGTTGAATAGCTTGATTAGGAACTTCTTCTTCATTGCCTTCTTCTGCTTCTTCTTCTTCTTCTGGTTGGTCTTTTGCTTCTTCTTCTTCTGTTGTTGCTTCTTCTACTTCTGCATATGCCTCTTCTTCTTCTTCTTCTTCTTCCTCTTCTTCTTCTTCATTTGTTTCTTTCGCTTCTTCTTCTTATTATTCTTCATTTGTCTTCTTATTCTTCTTCTTCTTCTTCTTCTTTTGATTCTTTTTCTTCTTCTTCTTCTTCTTCTTCATTTGTTTCTTCTTCTTGTTCTTGGCTGCTTGAGACCTCCTTTCTTGGTTTATTCGTAAAGGCGCTCAACATGTTTCGTAGGTCTGATATATCTCCTCTTAGGTCACACATATCCATCTTCATTGAGGAAATTTCTTCCTTGACCTTATTTATTTCCTCATTATGAGTAACATCCTCAATTTTTTCACCATCCTTATCAGGAGTCTTCCCCGGAGTGACAACATTCTTTTTACCCCTTGTTGCCGGCCCCGTCATGATGGAAACCACTAATGTTGAAATAAATCACACAAATGAAACTTAAATTCTCTATTTTTTTTACTGTAATATCCTTTATTATGTCTTCAAAAACCCAATAAAAATTAGACTCCAATTCAACAAGATGTACGAGATATGTAGATTCCAAAAAAATAGTGTAGAAACACTAATTCTGCAATAATTTCCTTAATTCTACTCCAATTCTTATGAAATATGGACTGTAGATTCTTCAATATGTTCTTAAAAAACCCTTTAAAAATTAGAAAATAATTCTCCAAAATATGAAAGATATGCTCTTCCCAAAATCGCCTCCAAAATTGAGAAAAACCTTGCCTCTATGGTACCAAGATCATGCTCTAATATCACTTGTTATGAAATAAATTGCACAATAGAAGAATATGATATGAAATATGCTGCAAATACTTGATAATAACTGAGAATAACAAGCCACTTCGAGGGGGAAAACCTCAAAATATCTCTAATGAGAACACACTTCACACTTGATGATGAAATAAGACTCACAACCTCCTATATATACCTATTTATGCCAAGGATATCACCTAGGCCGACTTAGACACACCTATATAAGACTTAGGCCGACCTAAACAACTAAATAACAATATACTAATGATAATATGACTTAATAGAGAGTTAAGATAGCCACAAGCCGACTATTCATAACCCGATGTACACTAATATTAAGGGTGTAGCATGCCCCCCTTCTTCAAAGAAGCATTGTCCTCAATGCTAATGAGAGTGGGATGTTTATGATGGGTGACATGGATAGGTGATTGGTGGATAAAAGGATGAATACGACGAGATGGAGGAGGTGATTTTGGGATATAAGGGCCCAAAATGGACTTAGTACTTGGAGGATATGTGATGGTGGATGGAGGGACATAAGGACCAAAAATAGATGGAGTAGATGAAGGATGAGAGATGGTGGATGGAGGGACATAAGGACCCAAAATGGATTCAAAAGAAAAAGAAGGAATATGGATGGTTGTTTTGAGGTAATACAATGGAGGGGGGATGGCGGAAAATGGTTTAGTGGAGTGATAGGAAGAGCTTATTATTCTTTTGGAGGAGGCTCGTTGAGGACGAATAGAGGTGGTACAATTTTTTTTGGATTGCAAGTCTTGAGAGATATATCCAAGACCTTGTGTACGTAGATTTTCCTTAACATGGATGGGATCTAAAATACCTTTCTCATGAAGGCCTAAACCTTTTCCTCGATAGTTCATGCTTTTGATCATTTTATCTATGGTAGGATGCTTGTTATTTTGGAAGAATGATGCAAGTCCATTATTAGGTGGAGGAGGATGGGTGGTGTATATGTTTTGTTCTTCTTTTGTGAGAAAGCCACCATGGATGAAGGTAGGACTACCAAGTGGATATAAAAGTGGCATTGTGATAGCTTAGTTAGGTGGCAATGAAGGATCATAGGATGGAGATGACAAGATGGCAACATCTTGACCAGGAGGAGTGAGTGGTAAGGGAGCAGGAGAGGGAATAAGTGATATGATAGGAGCTGGATTTGTGGCAGCAGGTGATAAGGGCTCATGAGATGGAGTGGTTGGATCTTGAGTGTCAAGGGAATCATGGGATGAAGTGGATGAGGGACTATGATCTTGAATTTGGGTAGATAGGATGGTAGGATCTTCATTTGAATAAGGGGATGCATTAGTATGCTTTGGAACAAACTCTTGGAAAGTTTCCATGGGTGTGGATGGTGCGGTGGTAGAGGAATGTTGAATGGGATCCTCAGATGGGGGAGACGAAAGGATGCAGGATTCATGGAGTTCATGGGAATGGATTTCGGTAATACTAGGAGGGGGAGGAGTGGATTGGGTGGATCTAGGAGTAGAAGATGGTGATTTAATGGATTCGGTGGGTTTGATGGTTTCAATAGTTTGAGTGGTGCTAGGGGTGGTAATAGTAATGATAGGTGTGGGATGGAGAAGGGTATCATCACCAGTGACTGTACATGGGGGAGTGGGCTGGCATGGATCCACAACATCAAGGTGTGGATTTGGGGATGTATTCTTTGCATAAGTCCTTGGATGACATTTGGAATGAGGAACTTGCTTATTGTAGGCTTAGATGGTGTGGTGGGAGTAGATGAAGGATTATGAATGGGTGGAGGACTAGGATTATAGATTGGTGGATTAGGATTAGATGGAGAAATGGTATTAGATGGAGGACTAGGAGTAGGTGGAGGATTAGGACATGGTGGAGTGGAAGATGGAGTGACATAGGAGGATATGGATGGTGGATTGGGATAAGAGGACATGGATGGTAGATTAGGACAAGAGGACATGGGTGGTAGATTATAGTAGAGTATTGGGATAGTAGATTAGGTTGGGAAGATTGGGATGGTGGATTAAGGTAGGAATATTGGGATGTTGGATTGGTATAGGAGGATGTGGATGTTGGATAAGAGAAAGATGTAGATGAAGGATATGATGAATATGTAGATGGGGAAGATACTGGATATCTCTTGCTAAAGTTAGCATAAGGATTGTTATTAGTGTGGATGAAGGCATGATGGGATAGCTTGGATGAGTGATTGGATTTTGGATGATGCTTGGGGAAAGCTTGCTAGTAATGATAGCATAAAGGGGGTTTATATCATACACATCTTGATCAACAAGACTTTTGTTATCATCATCAATGTAATTGAGGTTCCCCTTGACTACTATTTTTGGTTGCATTGATGGAGGATAAGGATTCATGATACTAGATTGGATGGATATGGATTGAAAAGATAGGAATAGATGATTAGAAGGAAATAAAAGATGATGAAAAGATAAATATGATGGATTAGAAGAACATGGAAGAAGGGATCTTAAGATTTGTTTCGATATCATAAGATCTTGGATGTGGATGGACTACAACCCAAATTGGGATGTAGATTAAGCTTAACTTGGGATTTGATTTAATCTCAGATTAGGAATCAATTGAAGCTCAGATTAGGATTGGATTGAAGCTCAGATTAGGATTGGATTGGAGGATGTGATGGGATTGATTCTAAACCAAGTTCAAGGGTTTAACTAGATGACGTAAGGTGCTGATGATCAGATTGGATTACAAAGGGATGATTACAACACCAAATCTACCTCAAGACAGAAATAGATTGATTAGATCAAAGATGATTATTGACTCAAGATAGATGACAATCCTAAGTGTGGATGATGACGATCGAGATCATACACCTAAGCCAACTTGGATATAAACCTCTAAAATGAAGTCTAGGGGATTTGGGTTGATGAACCGATGATGGATATGTGATCTAGAGATGTTCCAAGATGCATCTATATGATTTGATTGATGAATGAATGAATTTTGGAAAATGTGGATGGACTAAAGTGAAGATTATGGGTAAATGGAGGATGATAATTTTTTTTTGATCACGACAGAGGACTAGGAAAATGGAAAGCTTTTTGTGGCCCAAAGGATTCACTCTAGAATTTGTATGGGAAGTGGATACAAATCTGTATCAAGAAAGTTTGGCTCTTTAGGTCACAAATTTTCCTATCTAAAGGGAACAAAATTGCCTATGTTTTGAGAAAATTCACCCAAATCTTAAGAGCACATGGGAAATGGGAAAAGTTAATGAGCTAATTCATCTATAAGAGTAGGGAAAAATTTCCTAAATCTGGGATGACACAAGAAATGGGAAAATTTGATAAGGAAATTCACCTATCTGATAATAGGTTCACCCAAGCTATGACAAAATTTCCTATAACCAAGGTAGGATCACCTAAAATCATTGGAATGGGGGAACTTGATTTGAAAAATCACCCTTGAAGGGACTAACAAACACACTTGTTTCTTGAATGGTAGAGGTGGGGAACAAACTCGCCTAAAAATGGGATTGCCTATTTGACAAACAGATTCACCTAAATCTTGTCTCGAATAGACAAAAGACTCAAACAAGGAAGCAAAATCTCCCTTGCAGAGAGAAAATTCACCCAAGGAGGTGGAAAATTCACCTGTCCTATGGGAACATGTGAATTTGATAGACAAGAGGACAAATAGGAAGACTTAGACTGACAACATGTTCACCCCAAATGAGGGAAAATTCACCCATTCTATGAAAATGAGTGAATTTTATGGATGGTGACTGACGTGATAGCTCATAACAAAAGTGGGATTTCCCTTGTGGACAACAGGTTCACCCCAAGAGATGCAAAATTCACTTGTTCCTGAGAAAATAGGAGAATTCAACAAATTACAACTGACAAACTTGCCTAAAGGCTGGACAGATTCACCTATTTTGGAGAATGGGTGAAAATGGGGTCACCTAAAAAAGTGACCTGCAGGAAAATTCACCCCTAACAAAGATGAATTCACCCAAATGGATGACCTGGACTGGACTTGGATATGGAATCACCCTTTTACAGGGAAAAATCACGTGTCTACAGTGCAAATTTTCCTTTGTAAGGGGAAAATTTGCCTCAATAGGTAGGGGCTAACTGTGGCAAAGGAAAAGCACGAAAAACAACATATAGAAGGCTAGGCTGACTCAACTAAAAATAAAAGCACTGGTATCACACAATGAAGACATGCCAAGCAACACAATCCTAAAATTAGTGATGAGGGTTTACAAACTTGATGTAGGCCCACCACCTTGAGCAGAAAACCCAAGGTTAATACTTAGTGATACCAGGGTGTTTCTCTTGATCACCCTTTCTTGTGAAGGAAGATAGCTAGCGTTCTAGTGGTATAGGGTCATCAACAGATGCCATAGGATCACCTTCACACTCTCTCTCGAAGACTATCATAGTCCACCATGAGGATTTCTATCTCAACCCAAGGGAGTACGTAGTGAGTAACTTTGGGATACAATGCACATCCCCTACTCTACACCAAGCCGTGGCTAAAACACATGTCTCTATCTAGGCTGAAAAAGGCTATCTCATGTGTCCTCAATATACACTGGGTATGTGAGGCACAATCATGAACACCAGCCCGCCACAAGTATGGATCAGGAGCTCCAGTGAGGTATTGGAAACTTAGACCAACCCTGCACGTCTTATCTAGGTATCACCCTAGCTTTGATGCTTCACTAAAAATGATGTGATTGGATTGAGGTACAACTTTAGCTCTCCCCCCTTTATATACCCTGTCGGTAATGTGTGGTTGGGATCATCCCCCAAGTGATGAAATCCCAAGTAGGACCCACTAAGGGAAGAAGATACTAGACATTTTAGTTGGTCCCTAGGCTTGTATGTAGTGCAAGGGGAGAGCTTAGACACACTAGCACCTCCTAGGTAGACTGGACTGGACTAGAGAAAACTATGATTTCTCATCACCCAAGATCACCGAAAGGTGCAAGGGGAGTGGATACGTCAACAACTTAATCCCAAACATGGAAAACAAAGTAAATTGACCCTTTAATTAATCTATGTGTGCTTAAATTAGTGTGAAAAAGACACATACAAAACTAAACTAAGGATCTTCGACTGATCATCCTGTAGAAAATTCATTAGTAATTTAACACCACCGGTCTTGGATGAATGAAGACAAGTTGCACAAATCATTAGTAAAAACAAGGCACACTCACAAATAGATGAGTTAGCAGGTTAGTACCTGAAATCAAAATGAAACTAGAACTAAAAATTGAAAAAGAAAGTTTCAGGTTCACCTTAGATTCGCCTCTATAGCAGTCAAAATCGCCTATTCTGATAAGAAAATTCACCCCTACAGTAAGAAAATTCTCTTGTTCTACTTTTCAAATCCACCTATCTGTTAAGCAGCCTCACCTATTTCTAGAGATCACTTGTACACTCACCCCTACTTTGAGAAAATTCACCTGTGATGGTAGGTTCGCCCCTTTCCAACAAAAAGGGTGAATTTAATGGATGCAAATTAGCTACTATGACTAGCAAATTCCCCTAGCTACAAGTTTTCCTTTTTTGAATGTAGATTCTCCTTTGTAAGGCACAAATTCGCCTGTTAGGGTGGATTCACCCCTATGTGTAAACCTAAACCTGCAAAACTCAAACAAGAACAAACGTAAAATGATAGACTTGTGATGTGGGTCCCACTGGGCATGCAATAAATGTGTGCAATGCTTTTACCCCATCTAAAAAAAACAAGAAATAAACTCAAGCAAGGAGATAAAAACAAAACAAAACACTCAAATTAGGGAGCCTAAAGTTGAAACTCAAACTTGTAAATAAGATACTAGGATGTTACCTTGTTTGAGCTTGATGGATTTGTTTGCCCTCATTGATGGCTTGATATGTGTGCTCTATATTGATTTCGGCAGCATAATGGCTTGTTGTAGCTTGATGTGGTCACAAAATGAGATGGTTCCCCCTGCAAAAATGGCAAGTGTTAGTCATTTAACCAAGGGAGATTGAAATAGATGGTGGAGATTGAAAGACAACAAGAGATCAAGGGATAAGATCAAAGAGTTGACCACAAGAATTTTAATTCCTTTTTAATGTGCATGGAAAGGATAAAAGGAATTTAATATTCCTTGGGAAAGAGAAAAGGAATTTAATATTCCTTGGGAGATGAGAGAGGAATTAAAAATTCCTCATAAGGACCTTGGGAAGACAAAAATGAATTAAAAATTCCTTGGGGGATGGGGAGAGTTGACTAAGGGGTTGATTGGGATAGCTAATCAATGATTAGATTGTATAAGCGAGGGATTAGACAAATAATTAGGTGGGTAATGAGGATTAAATATGATCCACTTGCATATTATGGAGGATGTGACACCTCCCTAATCAAGGATTAGGAATGTGCACATCCTTAATCTAGGATTATGAAAATTAATCAGGATTAGAAAAAGGCTATAGAGGATGTGACATGAGGGGAATTAGATATAAATAAATTATTTATTTAATTCTTTAGAGGAAAAGGAATAAGGGATGGGAGTAAATAATTAAAGGTAATTATTTACTTTAGGCTAGGATTTAAAGATGATAGAATAAATAAATTAGGATGAAAGGATAAGGGATAATGAATATTAATTAAATAATAGGGTATTGTTTAATTAATATAGAGGATATGACATTAGTCGAATAAGGGGTAAATTGACCAAATTAAAGTGGTCAAATTTTCAGTGTCGACACTTTAAAAGCAATAATCCACCTAAAATTGCAATGGGAGATAAGACAAATGAACCCACATAGGCATAACTGAATAAAGAATAGTTCACCCTTCATAGCTTGGTGAAACCATTTCCAAACTTAGAAGATCTTAAAGATGAAGAAGAATTATGATCTATATAATATAGAATTAGTACCCACTTTGATGACTACAAAATTTTCAACCATGGGCTTATCATGATTTTTCAAGTTTGGTAAGAAGGCTTATTTAAGATCCTTATGCAATGTATTTCCTAATGCTCCCTTGTTCTTACATATCTCAATTTAGTTTAATTCAAAGAGTTCCATCAAATGCTTTATCTAAAAAAAAAAAATGTTTTCATTTGGTATTCCATGAGATGTTTCATAAAAAGATTCCAATATATTTAATCTTTTGATTGGAACAACTCAATTAAGCAAATGATACATAATCTTCACAACACTTGCAAAACATGATATTCATAGTAGATGATGAGTAGTTAACTTCTTGACACATTATCATACACATATTTATCTTGAATAGTCTATAAACATTTTCACAACATAATCCTCACGGTACAAAATGAATTGTTATGTTGGCATATGGAGCCTAATCAGACTTGGAGATTAAATTTTCCCCACTTTTATTGGTGTAGTTTCCCCCCAGATTATTTAACGGGGGTTTGGGGGCAGCACCCCCAACATGGGGTCAAGGGTTACAAAAAACCCTAAATTTGTAACCGACATAAGTCTTGATAAAAGGCTAAGGGTTTGGGTTCTGCTGACATTGTATTGTAGTATTTGCAGTGGTATTGAGTTGCAAGGATTATTGGTTGTAATCAGTTTGATTTACTAGATAATAATATTAGACTCTCTGTTGGTGGACGTAGCCCAAGTTTGGGTGAACCATATTAAATATTGTCTCTCGCTGTTATTATTTTTGTGTTTTTCATTCCTCTGTTTAATCTTTATTTTCATTTAATTGATATTTTCTGCATACAATTCCTAACAATAAACATGTCAAAAAATGTATATGTCAACTTTTTACAATATTATTTCTTGTATAGGAAATGGACTTGGGAGAAAGCTTTATAATTTATAATAAAAAAATGAAATGGAATTGGGTGAAAATTTTATTTATCACACCAAATAATAAATGTACGTGGGAGCATCACTTGTTTCTCTTAGACTCCAATTTTCAATTATAGCAAATCATTTCAAATGAAAATGACAAAATGCTTCACAACCAAAGTTGTCAATTGAGGGAAAAAAATGTTTCCAAGATCCACCATTGTACATATTTACAATTGGTTGTATATTTTTGTAAGGGCAAGGAGGATAATTAAAAAAAATCTTGCACTTTCTAGACTTGAGGATGATCATATGCTTTTGGTGTGGACAACTCAGACTTCTCAATTGTCAAGTGAATTTTTCTCTTTTCGATTGTTTTGCATACCATCATAAGGGATCGAGCTGGTTAAACGTAGCTTGGGGTGATTTGGCATGTTTAGGTGTGAAAGAGGACCATGCCTAGTGTAAATGTACCTATTGAGATGCATTGGAATAGTTTGTTTGGTCACATGAGTTGCAGAACAAAAGTTGCACCACTTTGCAATTTTACACTACTTGCATTTGATACTTTTTCCATCAAGTAAAAACTGGACACCATGGGAAAATGACTCTGAGATAATAAAAAATAAGAGAGGTTATAGTAGAGGGGCCCAACATGATCCTATAGGCTCAAACGAAGAGTTTGTAAGCATCACGGTTTTCGAGTAGTATCCCGTCAAGGATTGCTACCCTTTTGCACTTTGGACCCTTAAGGGATCGAGTTGGTTGAATGCAAATTGGAGTGATTCAACATGTTTTAGTGCAAAAGAGGACCATGCCTAGTGTAAACGTACCCATTTGGACATGTTGGAACAATTTGTTTGGTCACACAAGTTGCAGAATGAAAGTTGCACCACTTTGCAACTTTACATTGATTGCATTTGACACTTTCTCCATCAAGTGAAAACTGGACACCATGAGAAAATGGATTCATGATAAAAAAAATAGGTTATTGTAGAGGGGGCCAATGCAATCCCATAAGCTTAGGCGAAGAGTTTGTAAGCATCATAGTTTCAAAGTAGTAGCCCATCAAAGATTGTTGTCCTTTTGCACTTTGGACCCTTAAGGGATCGAGCCGATTGAATGTAGCTCATAGTGATTCAACATGTTTGGGTGAGAAAGAGGACCATGCCTAGCGTAAACATACCTGTGGACAAATATTTTGGCACACTAATGCTCTCTAATGCTTCTAGGGTTTTTACCTAAAAGGAGAGAGGTGGGCCAAAATAGGCAATGTCCTCATTCAAGATTAATGCAAGTATGAATGAAATATGGCTAAATTTAATGTCCTAAATGCAATAAACTAATAAAAGATATTGATTAATGGATGAAAATTAAGGAAATGCAAGGTTTTTGAAAACACAGTATTGTATGCAAAAACACCTAGAAAAGATGAATAGGAATGCAATCAAAGTAGAACAAAAACTTGTAAAACAAAAAGAATGCACTTGGAAATGTGTTGTAGAATGGAATGAGGATTGGAAATGCTGCTGATCTTAAAAATTTGGCCTACTGGGACACTTACGCCATTCTGGGTGACTTAGTCCCAGATCTGGAAAACTGCACCATAGCTTGTTTTAAACAAACAGGTATCCAAATCTATAGAAAAATCTAAAAAATATGTGCAGTGGGACTAAGTCACCACTGTTGGTGACTTAGTCCACTTTGGTTTTTCTAAAAATCTAAAAGTGGAAATGGGAGATGGGTATGTGCAGGATCATGATGGGCCAAAAAATGGTGATATGATGGGTATGTGTAGGGTATGTGGCTGACGACTTTTTTTTAACACAAAATTGATGAAACAAAAAGGATTTCTAAAGGAGTTTCTCAACTTTCCACCAATATAAATTATGCTTTACTTTGAATTTAATAAATATTATTCATTTCCTATTTGAATTATGACTAAAGTCCTGATTGATAGGCTGATTGAAAACATCTATAGCTTTCAAACGGTATCACATTTTTTGAATCCAAAATATGCATCACATTCTATGCTTCACATACTATAGGATTAAAAAAAAAGATTTCATGAAGTTTTGACAAGGTTAAGGTGGTCAGATAAACAATTTTTTATATTTTTTAAAAGTTGTAATAAAAAATTCATAATTAATTATTTACTTGGAAAAAAATTACAAAAAATATGCATCACATTCGGACATGATTCGTCTACTTATATATAAAATATTATAAAAAAATATTATCATTTTGAATTTTAGTTAGGGTGGTTAGATAAACACCTACTTCTTATTTTTTCCTTGAAATTTAAGTGCTACTGCATTGAAATTTCAAATTTTCACCAAATAGATTTTTAAAAAAAAAATAAACCTAGTAGTTTAGAAACTACATTCAATTTGCTACAGATTCTATTCTTACATATTTTTGAAATAATATAGATAAATTATTCAAATTTTTACTCCAAGTTGCCTAACTCTAATTTTTCTAAATTTTTTGCCACTTAAGGGCTCATTTTTTCCATGATGATCATGTACATACCCAAACCTCGGTCTACACTTCAGTTCTTGAAAGGTTGTCACCTTCGAAACTCTGATTTTTGGTACTATAATTGAATTTTTTGGGATAGTTTGGCTTTACAAACAAGGAGATGTCTTCAACAACTTTGCAACTTATCTTTCAATGATTTCCAAGCCTTTGAGGTGCCTAAATCTACAAACACACAATGAAAGAGAGATAAATGTTGAATGTTAGGGCATGGGGGTTTTCCTTGGTCAAACCCCTTTTTAGGTAATTAAACCAAAATGAAGAAATAAGATGATGAAGCATGAAATAATGGAGTTAGAGACTTTCCATGATGATAGATCTTGATTTTTCGTAGCAAAAGATGAAGAATCTGCCTTTGAATGTCTGAAAAGTGCTAACTTGATGACTTGAAATGTTAAAGCCCTAACTTGCTTGACTTAAGAACATGATGAATTATGGATGAATAATTAATTGATTATGAATTAGGGTTTAAAAGCTTTCTTTTATATGAAATCCGCCTAATTTTCCCGTTAATTTGACCCCCAAGGTTGACATGAAGGAAAAATAAACTTAAAATCTAAATTTTCCCACCTGAACCTTGAAAATAGGCCAAATGGGACTAAGTCACTAGGCTGGGAGACTTAGTCCCACCTGAATGGGACTAATTTTCCCAAATGGGTGACTTAGTCCCTACCTGCATGGGACTAATTCACCCAGATGGGAAAATTGGTCCCATAGGGGCTCTTTTTCTAGCTAGATTGTTAGGGAGTGGAGAATTTTAGTTTTTATATTGTTCTAATCAGGTCTTTGATCAAATTAAGCCTTGGTATGCACAATATGGGGCCATAGGGGTCTATTAATGATGATGTAAAGGGTAATTATGGCTAGGAACACAAAGTTCAATGTGAAAGTGTGATTAAATACACTTTACAACATTAAAATGAGGTCCACATAGCCAAGAATGGCACAACATCCAATGTGAATGTGTAAGACACATTACAAAACTAGATTAAGATTAGGTTTAATTTACAAGCCTTCTAGATTAATGGGAGAATTCCATTAAATAAATTTTATAACATTGAATTAGGGGAATAATAGGTCCATTAAGTCTAGAGAAGTGTGAAAGTATTTTACAACACTTTACAACACCCTTATAAGACATCATTAGATGAATTTTATTTAGTTTGCAAGGGTCCAAGACCTAATGTGTATGTGTAAAACACCTCAAAACACTAAATCAAGGCCTCATTATGTCCAATTTATCATCAATTATTCCCAAATCAAACAAGCAAAAAGGGATACTTTTTGTGTGTCCACAGTTAGCCCCCACTTTAGTGAGAGGATGAACTTTCTTCAAAATCACACTAAAGTAGACATTCAAGAGAGGTCCAATCATACCAATGCAGATGATCTAGTATGACAAAGATCAAAGGAGGTTGTGCAAGACCCCAGGATCTGAGATCCTAAGTCAAACCAACATAAGTGCAAAAGGACACACACAAGGTGAATGATTTACAACAAAACAAGATACACGATCATGCAATGGGAAGAAGAGAAAAATGAAAAATAAAAATAAAAAGGTGGATCAAGCTTTGAACGTTTTTCCAAGATGTGGATTAGATCTAGGTTGTTTTTTTGGAAAAATGCATACTCACTTTGAGGCGACGAAACTCTTGGCTGTCCGCTGGGTGAGAAGTCCTAAAAGGTGAGAAACATACACTCATGGATGGTGTAGACACCAAAATTTGGTTTAGGCCTGCGACTTCAATATTCTTCATAATTCTTAATTCTTCTATTGATTAAATAATCTTAATTTTTTAATTAATTCATCTTAACATTAATTCTTCTATTGATTAAATAATCTTAATTATTTAATTAATTCATCGTCTGTAAATTCTTCTATTAATTAAATAATCTTAATTATTTAATTAATTCACACTTTTCTTTATTCTATCCAATTAATTAAATAAACGCTTTTTATTTAATTATGTTACTAATTAACCTTCTTCTTGTCAAATTAAATAAATTCTTATTTAATTTATTCTTTATCATATTTCAACTATAATTAAATAAATTCTTTATTTAATTATTCATTTAAATCCCTTCATCATTTAATTAAATAAATCTTATTTATTTAATTATTCTTCGAATATCAAATCTTGAATTAAATGAATTATTTAATTCATTAATTCTATTTTAACGCATTCCTCTATATTTTAGATAATTATGTGAGTTATCTAAGTATTCACTTTTACTCGACTCGACATCTATTTTAATCACTCAGTTAACTCTTCATTTGATGTCTGAGTGGTGTCTTCGAGTAATCTCTTCATCAAATCATTCGAATCATCTAGTTCTAAACTCAATTGCGTGCACATGCATATTAATTAAATATTCTTATTTAATTAATTAAATGTTGTGCGTGCATTCGAACAAGAGTCGCTATAATCAATCTTCATCTTTGCCATGTAAAGATATTTCTTATGTTTTCGAATGCCGAACTAAAGATTAAATCATTTATTCAATCTTTAATTCTATTTCTAATTTGAATCACTCATGTCATTACTAATAGTTATCAGAATGCATGTCTAATCTGTCAATCTCAACCATCCGTTGATCTTTCAATCTTGGCCTGTCGTTGGAATAATCAATTTTCTATAAATTGATTTGTCATTCTTCATTCCAATCTCTCTCGCGAATTTTATAACTTTTGAGAGCACTTTGTCTTGAATCTTCAATATTTTGCTAATCACTATCTTAGGCTATACTTGCACGAATTATGAAAAATATGAGGGCAATTATACTACACAAGCAAAATGGAAGGAAATCGAGATGAATCATGGAAATGTGTTTTGAAAATTGGTGAGATTGTTCTAGTTTTAATTACGTTTTACTTTCCCATGTTCTTTGTTGCTTAACGAATGAATTTGCATTTTAGATTTAGTATTGTATGTATGTGTGCTTCTAATCTTCTTTATTGTCTATTGTGCAAAGCTTTTATTTGGCATTACATTTGGTGAACCCGACGTGAAGACACCATCTTCGCGAATCGTAGATCTTTTAGTTTTGGTTTTTGCATATTTTTTGTACGGAATGACGCATCTGACAATGCCTGAACCGCATTTGACTTTTTGAACCACATCTGACAGAGGAAATGATGCATCTGACAATTCCTAAACTGCAATTGATTTCCTGAGCCGCAACTAAAAAAGAAACAATGTATTTGACTGGTAACAAAGCGACGCAATTGACTGGTAAAATTTTATTTCTGCTTTCGGCAATCTGGAATTTTCAATTGATTTTCGTGTTACTAATATTTGATTTTCAACGTGTGGCCATTTGGAGTTAACAAGATTTTGTAGGATGATTGACGAAGACAATATTGAAAATTACTAATGAGATCTTCTGCAGGACGCTTGTCAAAGACCCTAGTTAAAATTTTGAAATAGATTGTTTGGTAGCGTAGCAAATCTTTTGTTTGGTTAAAATTAACAAGTGTCTACTGTGTTTGGTGCGAAAGC
The DNA here is from genome assembly GCA_007258455.2 of Sequoia sempervirens. Taxonomy (NCBI): domain Eukaryota; kingdom Viridiplantae; phylum Streptophyta; class Pinopsida; order Cupressales; family Cupressaceae; genus Sequoia; species Sequoia sempervirens. The sequence goes on from VDFB02000015.1 coordinate 144,515,937, forward strand.
ACAAGTCTGGTTACCCTTACAACTTGGTACATCGAAGTATCCTCTCCCCTTGCGCATCCGTGCGATCCTGGGTGTAAGAGAAACAGTTACCAACTCTAGAACTTGGGCCTGTTCTGGTGGGAAAAAGTACTCACCCCAAGACAACTCAGACCGGTATCACCCTGAACCCGAGGGACTTCCAGCTGGTATATAAAAGTGGGTTATTGGGGAAACCCCAAGAATCATGAGTGTGGTTCCGACGAGATGGATCCGAAAGGGGACTCACGCCGTATGGATCACACCCCATGAACGAATGTTTGAATTAAATACCTTTTGTTTTAGAGACCAACCTATTTGTGGCCGTTGCTTGGTATAGTGCAGGGTACAGTATCATGCCCGAAGATTACTCACTACTGATCCCCTTGAGTAGAGATAGCAGTTCTTGGGAGGTCATTGCCCAAAGAATTTGAAATTGGTGTGCTTGAAAGATGTTAATGAGCCATGGAGGGGAGCCAATGCCACCAAATTTCTAAGCTATCCGCTCTCGAGAAGGAAAGGTGTTCATCACCAATTCGGGGTATTTCGGTGGGCTATACCAAGTATACAAAACCTAGGCCTTTGGCCTATTAGGATGTGCTTGTCTGTTATCAATTTAAACATTCTTTGAGTCCAAAATCAAAACTAAAAACACTTTGTCTTACAATTGTCTTTTATTGTCAGAATTTGATCATAGAAAATGGAGTTAGTTTAAAATTTCATGTCATTGAAAATTCACAGAGAGTCACAACTATTCACCAGAAACTCACATCTGATTTTTAGAGTTGTATCTGTTAAATTTTGAGTCGCATCTATTAATTTTATAGTCGCATCTGTCATTGTCAGTCGCATCTGTTAAGATTGAGTCGCAACTGTCAGTTTGGCTCGCATTTGTTTTGAAAAATTGCATGCGTTATGTTCTGAGTCACACTTGTTAGTCAGATTTGCATCTGCTAAATTTTGAGTCACATCTGTCAATTTAGACCGCAACTGTTAAACTTGAACCGCATCTGTGAAATCCTGCGACGCATCTGTCTGATTATCAGAAATCCAGAATTCACAGTCACTGTTCAGTCAACATGGTTATACCAGTTTCAGTTGTCTTCACACAAACAGTCTTTGAAACAGAAACCTGAAACGATTTGCTCAATTTTGCATCCTTTAGGTTCATTTAGTCGTTACCATAATTGTCTTCAGTTAGAGTTTAGCTTCATCTTAGGGTACATATCACCTTGCATTAGACTTCTAGAAAGGTCACTTTTACATACTTTAGGATTGATTTACCATCTACACTCTAGAAAGGTCATAGTGTCAACAAAGTTTGTCATTGAACCTAGTCCTATCATCTTATACTTTGTCCTATAGAGAGTCATCCTAGCTCATCAGTCTAGTTAGGAAACTCAACTTGTCTTTGATCCTCATCCTACATTGGTTCCTTGACTTAACTAAATTGACACCTTGGTTTGACTTTAGGTAGTTGGTCCCTTCATCTTGGGTTTATAGAATTGATCACTTTAGGGTCTTGCTTAGACTTTGCATCTTTAGAGTCTAGACTAGTGTCATCCTAGGACATTCATTATTTACATACGAAAATCCCAAAAACATAGACTAGAGTCATACAGTTTGTAGATATAGTCTTGCATATCCCGCATATTGAGCTTGTCTTACATGGTTGAAACTAGGTCTAAGAGAAGAGAGAGAGAAAACATGTCGAACCCAAACGAGTTCATCAATCCATTTTCTTCAAGACCTCATAAGACTCTATTAGACAAATTTACCACTAGAAACACTCAAGGACATATTGCAGTAGAAGACATAGAGGCTGCTGCACAAGACCCTGAGTTTGCCTCTTTTGTAGATGAGTACCTAGCAAATGATCGTCAACGGTTTTTAGGAAAATTGCTAGCTGAAGGTGCTACCTTACCTCCAGGATTTGACATTAGCACCTTACAAACTCAACCTACACAAGGGACAAATACCACGACTGCTAGTACTACTATACCTCAGGTCAACACAACTATGCCATCTAGCACATCTACACAGAGTACGACAGTCCATGCTTCCCCATTTGGTATGTCTGGCACGACATCGGGATTTAATTTCACTATAGGGGGATCATCATCCACTCCCACTGGTCCTCTTATTGGGAGTAAAAGACCTAAAACCTCAGCCCATACCTCATATGTTGGTGTCATAAGTGCACAATCAACAACCATACCTACTGCTAGTACCTTGGGTACCTTACCACAGTCGATGGCCATTCCTAGTGCTCAAATCACTAGTACTATACCAAGGATTACACAAACAGGGGGCATTCCCTCCTTCCAATATGGAAATCAAAATCCACTCTTCCAGACTAGCAGTCAAAGTCCACTTACATCGATTCTGAATCAGAACCCTTTTTCACAGATTGGTAGTTAGAATCCGTCCACATAGATTCCAAGTTAAAACCAATTTATGTCGATTCTGAATCATAACCCTTTTTCACAGATTGGTAGTCAGAATCCGTCCACGTAGATTCCAAGTCAAAAACAATTCACATCGATTCTGAATCAGAATCCCTTTTCATAGAGTGGTGCTCGGAATCCATTTACACAGAACCCAGGTCAACATCAATTTATGCAGATACCAGACCAGAATACGTTTACCAACATTTCGAATCCAAATCCACCTCAGATGCCAACGTTCAATCAAAACCCATCATGATACTTTGGATTTCAGAATACATACATGGATCCGCATAATCCTCCTAGCACATCTTTGACCCAAGTTGACGTCCTACAAACACAAATGCACGCATTGCAAACACAAATGGATAACATGTCAGTGTCAACTAAGAAATCATTTTCAACAAAGGACATATGCCCATTCCCCTTCGATAGATCATTGTACATGACACCTTTCCCTCACGGATATGTCATACCGAATCTTCCTAAGTACAATGGAAAATGAAATCCAGTAGAACATATCAGGGAATTTTCTACCATATGCATAGATGTTGCTTATGACCCCACATATCTTATGAGGCTATTTCCAAGAAGTCTTGTAGGAATTGCATTAGAGTGGTTTTCAGGTCTAGATTTTGGCATTAGATCTTGGGGGGAATTAGTTGAGAAATTTGTGGAGCAATTCTCCTTCAACATTGACCATGAGATAAATATAGCAACCTTGTGCCATACAACACAAGACGAAGGTGAAACATTCATTGCTTTCTTCCAGAGATGGAGAACTATTGCTAGTAGGTGTCCTATTGAAATACCCAAAAAACAAAAGGTTACAATGTTTCAAGAAAACCTTCATCCAAAACTCAGAAGTAACTTAAGGGTACATTGTTGCATATCTTTTTCAGAACTAGTGGAAAAAGGGGTGATAATAGAGAAGGATCTCATTGAAAAGGGTGAAATCAAAATGACTACATCCAATAGAAACCCAATCGTACAAAACACCTCCACTGACAGAAATATATTCTGGTCTCGCAACAAAAATGTCACTAATGATGGGGTAGTTGATGCTAAAACACTACAAGCAGGACCCCTCCTCACATTACAAGGACCTCATACTTTTGCCAACATGCTTAATGCTGTCAATCAACCTCCTAACGTGATCCAAAATACTCAACGTCCACAACCAAGAAGATTTCAAAAACGTGAGTTCACTCCCTTAGGGGAACCCATTGAGTCGGTGTTCAAACAACTGTTACAACACAACCTCATACAGCTGCAAGAACCCAGACAATACGATCCGGGATAGTTTAAACCAACTTGGTGGGATGAGAATGCCTTTTGTGATTATCATATGAGTAAGGGGCATAACCTACAAAACTGTCGACAAATGAAGAATATCATACAGGATCTTGTCGAAAGGAGAATTATTGAAGTTAGTGGACAAAAACAAAAGACATCGAACACTGATCATCAAGTCTTTTTAGACCCACTACATGACCATGGGAAAGGAACTGTCCCTAGTTCGAGTACTAAGACCAATATGTCAGCCAATTATGCAAGTATCAAACATGATTATGATAGTGGCAAAATCATTCATTGCCTTCGCGCCGCTGATGGAAACATCAATACCATTACTATCAATGCTAATCCTGAGTGTGCGGTCAATACTCGGCGTACTAAGTTCACTATCCAAGGCCCTCCATCATAGCAAACACCCCAACCTTCCAAGTTACAATATAACCTTCTTGATCAGTTGGGAAAGACCCCAGCCCAAATTTCAATCTTGGAATTGTTGCGTATCTCTCCTAAGCATCGATCTATCCTCGATAAGGCTTTACAGAACACCACGGTCCCTAATGACCTTGATGTCAATTGTTTCTAGGAAATGGTGGGCTACTTGACCAATAATCATCATGCCACATTTTCTGAACAAGACTATGCCACGGAAAAGACGAACCACAATGACCCTTTACATCTAGAAGTCCTTGTTGATGACACCAAAGTTAGACGAGTTTTGGTAGATGGAGGAGCAGGGTTAAATCTATGCACTCTAAAACTAATTAAGGCATTAGGAATTTTAGAAGCATGTGTAGAAACCACTAAGAGTATTGTCATTAAGGCTTATGATGATGAAGAATGAAAATCAAAGGGGGTGGTAACACTTCCTATCAGAATTGGTCCTGCGGTAATGGAGACAAAGTTCTAGGTCTTGGATCTCACCCTCCCTTATAACCTTCTGCTAGGTAGACCATGGATTCATGCCATTAAGACAGTCCCTTCCACATATCATTAGTGTCTTAAATTCCCTTAAAATGGCACTGAAATAACTATAGATGGTGATCTTGATCCTTTCTAGTATTGCACTAATCTAAAGGAGATCCCTCACCACCAAGTGCCAGTAAACCAAGAGGCCTCACCGTCTAATCCATCTTCTTATGTTGACCCGTCCACACTCACCCGAACCTTTGTTTCACCCTCACTTCCTACCACTCCTAGGGTTGAGATCCAAGACAAGGGTTGTGGAGAGTATTACATGAAGACTTCTTATTGTGTTAGCCATTTGGTTCCTCCTAAGTCATATGGTTTACCTACAACAGGTCGGGTACTGTCTATGATCACTATACATGTTCTCCCCATGACAAATTTCACAAAATGAGGTGAATTAAGCAAAGAGGCTGTAGATACAGAAGATATCACTTCCTGGCTGTATAAGGAAGATAATCAGGAACCCCTTTTACTTGCTCATATTCCTACAAGTCTATATGGAAAGGGTTTCAAAATCATGCAAAGCAAAGTATATGATGGACAAAGTGGTTTAGGTTTAAACCAAGATGGCAGAATTGAACCAATATTTGTTTCTCAGTGGCCAAAAGGAGTAGGGCTAGGGTTTCAACTGATTCAGATTGGTGTTCCTAGTACTCCATTACCCTTACTTGAGGAAGTACGTGCTTTAGAAGATATTAAAACATCTCACGAACCAGTGGACCAACATCATTGTGACTCCCCCAATTCTAACAATTATGAGTGGGAATTGTTATCCTCTACTTCCTCCATGGACCTTGACAAGTTATTTGGAGAACTTGACTTGATGTTAAGTTCCTCACCCAATCCCTTAAATTCCTGTCCACCAAAGAAAATGACAAAAGAGGAATGGTTTAAACACTACTATTGGGAATCACTTGATCCTACCTCTTGGCAACCTGAGCCACCTATTTCCGATAGTCAAACCTTGGCATTAGGCCCACCTATTCATCTATCTCGACCCAAACCAAAGAGCAAAACAAACTTGGTACAAGATTTTTGTAATCACATGAATAATTCAATCTTTACCTTGACCCCATTAGACTTTGATAACTCCGACGATGACATGCCCTTAGTTTATCCCCAACTCATTGATTGGGATCAACAAGACACACCCGTCTTAGACATTTTTGAGAACGACAGAGCAATTGCTGAGTTCCTGGGATTACGAGAAGGAATACCTAACGAAGATCATAAAGCTGGTTTTACTATTGACTTGGACAATAAAGCATATTTTGGGGAATCTGTTCAACCCTCCAGTCACAAAAATGAGAAAAAGGATAAACAAAATAAAAAGGATGAGTCTCTAGGTGAAAACCGAAAGGCACCTCTAGACAATGAAAAAGTAAAAAGAAAGGACGCATCCGAAGGTGAAAACCTTTCTGAGGCACCTAAGGATGGAGGTTTGAACATTCTTCCCATTGCATAGGAAAAGTCACCCATGCTCATTAAAGAATCAGTAGAAGTCAACATAGGCACAAAAGAGAATCCTCGACTGATTTATTTGGCAGCATCATTGACAACACAAGAGAAACCAGAGTTCCATGACTTCTTTGAACAGAGACAAATAAATTTTGCTTGGTCATATGCTAACATGCCCAGGTTAGATCCTGAACTTGTTCTACATCACTTGCCTTTACAACCAGGTGCCAAACCAGTGAAACAAAAGTTGAGAAAAATGCACCCACAGATTGCTTTATTAGTCAAGGCAGAACTCAAGAAATTGTTAGATGTTGGTTTTATTAGATCTATTGACTATGCCGAGTGGATCTCCAATCTAGTACCAGTCACTAAACCAACTGGGGGCATCCGCATCTGTACTGATTTTAGAGACATCAATAAAGCTTGTCCTAAGGATGATTTCCCTTTGCCTAATATAGACATGATAGTTGACATGACAGCAGGATATGAGATGTTGTCCCTTATGGACGGATTTTCAAGATATAACCAGATCAGAATTGCAACTGAAGACTAACATAAGACAGCTTTCACTTGTCCTTGGGGAACGTATTGCTGGAATGTTATGCCCTTTGGACTCAAAAATGCTGGAGCAACCTATCAACGTGCCATGACTACTATCTTTCATGATCTAGTGCACACTTGTATGGAGGATTATGTCGATGACCTTATTGTAAAATCCAAGATAAGGGCAGAACATCTACAGGTTTTAGACAAGATATTTTAGAGGCTGGAGAAGTATAATGTGAGACTCAATCCAAAGAAATGTGTGTTTGGAGTCAAGTCAGGAAAGCTGTTAGGTTATATCATTTCTAGATGAGGCATTGAAGTAGATCCTGCTAAGGTGAAAGCAATCATGGACATGCCACCACCCAACAATCTCAGTCAACTAAGGACATTATAGGGAAGGTTGCAATCTATCAGAAGATTTATAGTGCAGCTAGCAGACAAGACACATCCTTTTCAACATCTACTTAAGAAAGGAGTACCCTTTGCATGGACAGCTAGGTGTGAGGAGGCTTTTCAACTGATTAAAGAATATTTACTCACACCACCTGTCTTAATGCCACCTGTTGAAGGAAGACCGTTGATTCTTTATATTATAGCAACCCATTCATCACTCGGAGCATTGCTTGCACAGAATGACGATGAAGGTCATGAAAGGGCAGTCTATTATATCAGCCAGACTTTGGTTGGTTATGAGCTCAACTATAGTAACATTGAACGTGCCTGTCTTGCAGTAGTATTTGCTACCCAAAAATTGAGACAATATATGCTAAACCATCAAACAATGTTGATTGCTAAAATAGATCCTCTGAAATACCTTCTCATCAAGGCAGCATTAACGGGACGACTGGCCAAATGGGTTATGATATTTAGTGAGTATGACATCTAGTATGTAGAAAGAAAAGCTATTAAAGGATAGGCCATTCTTTGATCAATTGGTGGCACCCATCGGCAGATCACCCATTAGTTGCAGACTTTCCTGATGAGTTCATATTCACATTTGACACAAACATAACATGGAAACTATACTTTGATGGCTCACATACAAATCATGGTTTAGGGGCTGGGATATTGTTTATCACACCACAGGGTGATTCCATCCCTAAGTCATTCAGGATTGCATTTCCATGCACTAACAACATGGCAGAGTATGAAGCTCTAGTGACAGGGTTACGCATGGCGGTCAAGTGGAAAATTAAGGTTTTACAGGTTTATGGTGATTCTCAATTAGTAATCAGACAGGTAAATGATGATTATGAGACTAAGGATGAGAAGCTTGCTCCATACAAGCGCATGGCTGATAGCTTTAAAGAGTACTTTGACAAAGTCAAATTTCATCAAATACCTCACATTTTAAGCAAGGCAGCAGACGCTATGGCTACAATTGCATCACTTCTTGACATTCCTAACAATGTGTCTAAGTTTGAGTTCTTGGTCGAACAACTTTTGGTCCCAGCCTACGATATCCCAGATTCTAAAATGGTGTGTGACATTATTGGTCCCGATTCCCCATGGTACAAAGAAATCTATGATTACCTTCATGCCGAAGTCATACCCATTGGCCTATCTAATAACCAACGTAGGACATTCCTCCGCAAGTCAGTCAAATACACCATCATCGGAGACACCTTCTATAGACACGCCTTAGATAATACCCTATTGAGATGTCTTGATTCTACTGAAGCATAAGCAACCTTGTGTGGGGTGCATGAGGGTATATGTGGTTCCCATTCTAGCGGTCCTACCTTAGCCAAAAAGATTATGAGACTGGGTTATTATTGGCCTACTATGGAAAAAGACTCATATGTCTTTGTAACAAAATGCCGCCAATGTCAAGTTCATGGAGATTTGATACATGCCCCAGCACAGGAGCTCCGTCCTATCACGTCACCATGGCCCTTTGCCCAATGGGGACTTGACCTCATAGGTAAGATCCACCCCACATCATCTAATGGACACAAGTTCATTATCACTGCCACTGAGTACTTTATGAAGTGGATTGAAGCCATTCCTATGACATACATTACCGGCACACATATTTCTAGATTTATCCTGAACTATATCATCTGTCGATATGGTGTCCCTCAGTCCATAATCACTAATAATGGCTGCCCATTTAAGAACCAAGAAGTTCGTCACTTGTGTGATGAATTTCATATCCAACATCACTTTTCCACTCCATACTACCCACAAGGTAACAACCACGCAGAGGCATCTAACAAGACCATCATTAGAATCCTCAAGAAGACTGTCAATGATGCTGGTCGTGACTGGCATTTATAGCTTAACCCTACCTTATGGGCTTATCGTACAAGTATCCGTACTCCTACTGGTGCTACCCCATATTCACTTGTTTTTGGCTCGGAAGCCATTTTGCCTATTGAGGTCGAGATTCCTTCCCTAAGGGTATCCCTAAAAGGCCACATTGATGATGAAGAGTACCAAGTGTCGAGACTCCATGAGCTAGAATTCTTGGATGAGTGAAGACAGAAGGCATTAGACCATCTCCAAGCATTTCAGAATCACCTTCGTTGTAGCTATAACAAAAAGGTTTTGAACAGAAACTTTGACATTGGTGACCTAGTTTTAATGGAGAACCCAAATAATCAAGCAGAAAGAGACAAACCAGGAAAGTTTGAACCTAACTGGTTAGGACCTTATGTTGTTACAGAAGCTTTTGGATCAGGAGTGTACCAACTCTCTACTCCTGAAGGAGAACCATTGTCCTCACCAATCAATAGTATGCATTTGAAGAAGTTCTACGCATAACTTATGGGAGCCTTTGTCTTAATTAGCAAAAATACAAAAAATTGTTATCAAGGTGAAAACCTGGCAACCAGGCATCTTGGTAACACCAAAAAAATTAGATAATCTAGAAAATAGTAAAGACAAATCATTCATCCAATAGTGAAAACCACTTCGGTGGCACTTTGGATAGGTTCCATGGTGAAAACTTGGCAAACAGGCACCATGTGTACTCAACTCTGCTCCTTTGTCTACTATTATTCTAATCTACCCTGTACATAGTCCACTTCCCTGTACATAGTCCTTATCCTTGTACATACTACCTATCTCTGTACATATCCCTTATCTTTTGTGTCCATCGCTTGTATATACCATTTGTAATAAGTGGTAGTCTTTTCCATAACCTGGAATGATTGACATCAAGCGAATTTCATATCCCTCATTTTACCCTATTCATAGTCAATTGGTCTTATACTCGACTGGGGGCAAACACTTGCCATGTGTCGTATTGGTTCTTGCATTGGCTATGTTGAAGATGTAAACCCATGGAAAATCCATAAACATCACAAAATGACCTGAGAAAACACAAAAAACATTAGAAAACATTAGAAACGACAAAAAATCAAAAAAATCAAAACATTTCAAAATCCCAAAAAAAAATAGAGTCGTGAGTTGACTTGTCAGTCTTTGTCATTTGTCAAACTACGTTGCCTCTGCGACTGGACGTAGGCAAGTCCATCTGCTGATGTGCCCCCGAGGCATTAGGTCAGTCCATTAGGGTTCGTCACATTCACTTTCACACACGTCTTCTATTTGTAGTCAGTCTTGTCGGTCAAGTCAAGTCGAACTACGAGGTCTCTACGTGTACAACGTAGGCAAGGCCATCAATCGATGAGCCTTTGAGGATGCACTAGGTCAGTCCTTTAGGGTTTGTCATCACACACAGTCAATTGTGAACACATCATATCAAGTCATGCATCAATCTGGTGAACAAGTCAGCAATATCTCTAAGTCAAATCAAACAACTTGCCAAACAAAACAATCAAAACAGATCAACTACAGTCTAATACAAGATGTGTCCTTTTTGGAAATAGATGCTATCAAAACAATCAACCTATTGTCTTATTTAGGATGAGTCCTTCCTGCATAATCGACAAGGTCAAACAATCAACCTATGTCTTATTCAGGATGAGACCTTCCTGCATAATCGACAAGGTCAAACAATCAAACATTGCCTTACAACAGGTTATCACATCAACGACATCCGACTCAACGTCTTATACGATACATGTCTTTCTGAAACCAGGCTTTGTCATGCCTTATACAGATAGTCATAACATCGAAACCAGACTCACAGTCTTATCCGGTATGTGTATCTCCTGACATTAGGCTCTATCAATCAATCCTTTTATCAATCAAACAAATCAAACAAACAAATCATGTTTTGGAAAATATTTTACTAGCTTTTTGACTTTATGGCTTGTTTATCTTATCATTTATCTTGAATTGATGACTGGGATTCATGTTACTAGCTTTCTCAAGGATGTCCCATGAAGGATTTAGAGAAGCAACGATGTATTAGAATTCTATTTTCTTTGACTGCTGTTTGTCGACTGTCTTTTCAACTTGATTTTTGAGTCATGTTACTAGTTTCCTCAAGGATGTCCCATGAAGGATTTAGAGGAGCAATGACGTCTCATGACCCATCTTTTCTTTTGTTTACTGTCTGTGGTTTGTCCTGACAAAAAGATTGGGGCAACTTGTGCCCTTAGTATGAGTTAATGACAATCCTTGTCTGCGATTGTCTGTTATTAGCAAGTGGATGACCTTGCACACCTTGATCTATGTCATATCATGGTGTTTTTCTCCATTTGTATTAGTCCCGCCCAATGATGATAAAGTGCAATACCTTTTGTGATACGGCGAAATATCGAAGATTCCTAATACTAACATCTATCTTATGTCTTTCATTCTTTGTCGATCTTTCTTTCCGCACTAACAGTTCTTCTTTCTTGCATTATGACGGAGTCCTATGACAAAAAACATTATACATCATCCTGCATCAACATACATGTTAGAAAAATTCATACATATAGGCATAGTTCATATCTAGATCATCATGGCATAATAGACAATAATCATTAAAAACAATACATATTATAAGCATTTCATGTACAAAGCAACTGTAAATACGTGCATCACATTACATTTGTATAACATCACATGTCGTCTGCATCATACATATAACATCACATTACATCTCATAATCATATAGGATCAACATCATATAGAATTATACATCCCATAGAATCAACATTATCTCATTAGCTGTATAAACATCATAAAATACATACACTCATCCATCACATAGGCATGTCATATAAACATCACATGTATAAATAAATATTGCATAATCAGTACATAGAAATGCATATCATGAGAATCACCGCCAAAATCGTATATATATATATATATATATATATATATATATATATATATATATATATATATATCACTCAACTGTGTCACATCACAATGTCATAATGTATCAAAAATACATGGAAGCCCGTAGGCTATAAAATCAAAATACAGTGTCTCCATAAATGGTACCCCTATCCTGAGCTGCCACTGCCATCATGCCGAGAGTGTGTGGGGGAATGATGATGTGAATCCAAGGATCTCTGTGCTGAAGGAGGTCTGTCATATGGCCCTGCTCTGCATGGCTGATCCACCCCCTCTGTGCTGACTGTCCGAGTGTGGGTCCTGGTCTGAGACCTGCTACTGTGTGCTGCTGAGAAACTGGGAGCTTGTCTCTTTGGTGGAATCTCTGCCTCATACAGATCCCAATAATATCTCTCCCCCTCTCCAGCTCTAACTAACTCTCTAGAAAATGTAGCTGATGGTCCTGTACATAATGCCCTAAGCTCTGTGAACCGTTGCTCAGTCTCCTGCCGCCGAGCTATGGCCTGATCCCTATCCATCAAGGCTCTATCTCTCTCCACCTGATAGGCATCCCTCTTGGCCATCAACACTCTCATTTGATCCTCCAAGGAGGCAACCTGGGCTCGCAATGTATCCATGTCTAGATCCTCCACCCCTCTCTCATCCTATCTGGCCCTGTCTATCCCATCCTCCTCCTCATCGAGCTCCTCCAGGATCTGATCTTGGATCTCTCTCTCATGATCATCATCCTCATCATCGTCCTCCTGGTAGGTGCCTAGTAACCCAAGGGCATCAACCTCTGCCTCCTCGGCACCTCCCTCCTCTCTGCCTGCCTCCTCGGCACCTACCTCCACCTCTACTGGGATATCTGGGATGTTTGGGATAACAGCCTCTGCCAGCTGCTCCTCCTCACCACCTCTGGACACATATAGCATAGCCACATCCTCCTCTCCTCTTCCCTCCTCTCAGATCGGTGACAAGGCTGGCCCTCATCCCCTCCGACCACGCCTCCCTCTCCTGCCTCCATGTCGGCCACCTCTGCCATCATCTCCTCCATCACCACACCCTCCTCTACCTCCTCAGCCTCTCCCTCTGCCTCGCCTGCCTCTAGGACATCTCCCACGCCGCTCTACCGGCGTTGGCTGCTCTAGATCTGTTAAGGGGATCGGCCTGTGTACTGCCCACCACTGATCATAAGTTGGTTGTGGTGGTCCCTGGATCCATGCTCCATCCATCTCAAAGTGTAGCCCATCAATATCTGCCTCTACGACTGGACTGGAATCGGCCCCATAGTAGATCTCGTGATTCGACTGCTCTCCCTCAAGGTACTTGTACCTCTCTGCTGTCTCAATACCCGGTCCCAACTATCTTAATGTGCTACACTGTCTATCAAAATACTGTGTGTCCAAAATAGGCTGTCCTCATCTGACCATTCTGCAGTAGGTACGGTCTATGTAAATCTCCATGTGTAAATGTCAATGGTGTCTATAGCATACTAAAGTAGCCTGTGTCCCCAATAAATGCTGGTGGTTGAACACAGTGAGGCATATGGACTCTGTGAGGTAATCTACTGCAATAGGTGGTCTGAATAAAGCGATAAAACCCACGCCCATATCATCAGAAGCGTTGTACCATGGCTCATCGACTGTGCCTCTCTATATCTTATAACTTTTCAAAAGGCTCAGTTTTAGGTCCATACCGGGGGGGGGCGCACTGAAAAGTATTATGCCTGCGACTGTAATCGCGGTGATCGGGTTCTTGACTAGATTGGAGACATGACATTGCTATCATTTATATCATTATTAAGCAAATACTCTGAGCAAATTTTCAAAACTATCATTTGCGTTGCAAAATGCCAAATTTATTTCTAAAATCAATATGCTACTAAATATGCTTCATTTTCATAAATCAAATGAAACTTAATAAATTTTTGCGTCCAACTGCTAAACCTATTCTTTTGATCGGTGTAAATTTTCAAATGCGGTTTTCCGCATACACATGCATCATTTGCACAAAATATGCAGTTCAAAATAAAAAATGATGCATAACTAAAAATGCATTAAATGATCTTAAAATGCGTAAAACAAAAAATTTTCAAAAGGCAAGTTTTAGGTCCATACCGGGGGGTCTGCGCTGGCTGGTCTCTGGTATGCCCGGATCCTGTATGCGCGGTGATGGGTGGCTAGAACTGGAGACATCATTGCTATCAATCCAGAGCAAATTTTCAAATCTCTAAGCTAGGTGGGTGCAAATGAATAGTTTTTCACCCCAATTCAAATATATACCTAGGGCTTAGGTGGCATTTCTTTCCTACTGGCCATGTAAACTTCCATTTTCTATCATCCCGTACCCGTCCCTCCCATTTTCGAACCCAATTCCGTCAACTGCATTGCATTTCTGCCTATCTACTGGACTAATTGGGAGCATTTCCAAATTTTTCTGAACATTTCAAAAATTTGTCAATTTTCCCGAGGGGGCATACCTTCACCTGTTTTAATCTGGAGCATGACTGGGGCATATTTTTATCGACTTTCTTTGACACAACGCCGAAATGACATTGTATCAAAGAGGGGAAAATGTAGACACCGAAATTTGGTTTAGGTCTGCGACTTCAATATTCTTCATAATTCTTAATTCTTCTATTGATTAAAAAATCTTAATTATTTAATTAATTCATCTTAACATTAATTCTTCTATTGACTAAATAATCTTAATTATTTAATTAATTCATCGTTTGTTAATTCTTCTAGCTATTATCATTAAATAAATTTTATATTAATAATTAATTCACACTTTTCTTATTCTTCTCAAATTAGGTTTAAATTACAAGCCTTTACTTATTAGAATTCCATTAAATAAATTCTTATACATTTATTCATTTAATATATTTCCATAAGTAAGAAAGTTCTTTTATTTTACAACATTTACCCATATTATAAACAAATTAGATTATTTTATTTAATTTCAAGGGTATCAGACCTAATGTTAATGTATAACACCTCAAATTATTGATTAGGCCTCATTCACTATATTTACATCAATGTTTTGATCAAACAATCAAAATTCGACTTTTTGTGGTCCACAATAGCCCCCACTTAGTGATTTGATGTCTTTCTCAAATCACACTAAATAGACATTAAGATTAAATAATCATACCAATAAACTCAATGCGTGCGTGCATATCAAAGGAGTTTGCAATCCCCAGGATCTTTGTCCTAAGCAAACCAACATAAGTGCAAAAATCACACTGAAGTTAATGATTTAAATAATCTTATACACGATCATGCAATGGGAAGAGAAAAATTTAAACAAAAAATAAAAAGGTGATAAGCTATCAACTTTTTCATCCATTGATCTTTCAATCTTGGCCTGTCATTGGAATAATCAATTTTCTATAAATTGATTTGTCATTCTTCATTCCAATCTCTCTCACGAATTTTATAAATTTTGAGAGCACTTTGTCTTGAATCTTCAATATTTTTCTAATCACTATCTTAGGCTATACTCACAATTATTTGAGGGCGAATCGAAATCATTTTGAGAATTGGTGAGATTGTTCTAGTTTTAATTACGTTTTACTTTCCCATGTTCTTTGTTGCTTAACGAATGAATTTGCATTTTAGATTTAGTATTGTATGCATGTGTGCTTCTAATCTTCTTTGTTGTCTATTGTGCAAAGCTTTTATTTGGCGTTACAGATGGTATGCACTCACACACACACAAGTGGCTATGAGGAAAGTCATGCCTCATAATGGGCTTCCTGCTCAACCATACCAAAGTTATACCTCATGATAAATTTAATAAGGCACCACACAAAAATGATCTGCGAGCTCTATGAGGTAAGAAAAAATTCATATACTTGACACTCATAGACATTTTAAAGAATGTTCAAAGGGATTTTGCTTAGTTCGTGCAAGGTCTCATCTTAGGGAACATCATGCTTAACGTCTCCAAGAGAGGAAATGTACAAATGGTCTCATCTTATTTCCAAGAGAGGACAAGTGCAATGTCTCATCTTGGGTAACATTGTACCTAATGTTTCAAAGAGAGGAAATCATAAGAAAAAGAAAATCACACAATGAAATGTGAGTGTCGATGTACCCTCAATGCTTGTATCTTCTTTCACCAAGATACCTTCGTCACTAATAGGAGAGGTATTAGGAGAAGAACAAGCATGATTCTTATGATTATCTACACTACCATTCTCACCAATGGGTAATGTAATATTAAGGATTGTGTCAATGGTTTGAACATGTTTCTTAATGACCTAATTGTTGTAATAAAAATTGAATTCATAAGAGGGAATGTTATGTTTTTATGCAATCCATTTTTAACCAAATCAAAGCCACATCTCTTGAAAGAAAACTTGCTATCATAGAAAAGTAAAGAAAATGCAATGCAATGAATTAAAATGAAATATTTAAATGCAATTTTTAGATGTGAAACAAGGTAATTTTCTGATTACATTATGCATCAACCTGAAGGATGAAATGTTTGAAAGGCAAATTTGAAATTAAATAATACATGAAATGAGCTAATTTAAGCTAAATCTAATGAAATGCATGTAACAGAAACTCATCCAACTGTTACAAGTAGGTAATGGCAGAAAAAAAAAAAGCTTAAAATAGGGTTTTCAACTCTGTAAAAGGCAGTGCAGGGGTGAAAAGGGACTAAGTCACCCAAGGTGGTGAATTAGTCCTAGTAGGAATTTTTTTGAGAATTTTCAACATTTTTTGATGAATTTTGATGTTTGTTGTGCTGTATGATGTAGACCTAAGATTCCAATGCAAAATTTCAAAAAATTTCAATGATTTAAGATGCAAAAATGTAACCTATATGCACTTTCACTAATGCAAAAGTTGAAACCCTAGAATGCAAATTAATAAATGAAAACCTTGATGCAAAGTTAAATCAGGCTAATTATAGGATGATGATCCAAATTAGAAAAGAAGGTATATGAAAATTGGGTTCACCAAAATGTGGACAAATATTTTGGCACCCTAATGCTCTCTAACACTTCTAGGATTTTTCACCTAAAAGGAGAGAGATGGGCCAAAATAGGCAATGCCCTAATTCAAGATTAATGCAAGTATGAATGAAATATGCCTAAATGTAATGTCCTAAATGCAATAAACTGATAAAATATATTGATTAATGGATGAAAATTAAGAAAATGCAAGGTGTTTGAAAACACAGTGTTGTATGCAAAAACACCTAGAAAGATGAATAGGAATGCAATCAAACCATATCAGAAAAGTAAAATAGAAAGAATGAACCTGGAAATGTGTTGTATACTCAAATGGAGACTGAAAATGTTGCTGATCCCATAAATTTGGCCTACTGGGATAGTTACACTATTTGGGTGACTCAGTCCTAGATCTGGAAACTTCATCGGAGCCCGTTTTAGCCAAATTGGTATCCAAATCTATAGAAAAATTTGAAAAAAATGTACAGTGGGACTAAGTTTCCATTGTTGGTGACTTAGTCCACTTTGACTTTTTTAAAAATTTGAAAGTGGAAATGGGAGCCCTTGGTCTGCACTTCAATTCTTGACAGGTGGCTACCACTGAAACTTTGATTTCCAGTACTATAATTGACTTTTTGTGGATATTTTGGCTTTGAAAATAAGGAGATGTATTCAAAAAATTTTCAACTTATCCTCCAATGATTTCCAAGCCTTCGAGGTGCCTAAATTTGCAAACACATAATGAAAGAGAGATACATGTTGAATGTTAGGGCATAGGGGTTTGCCTTGGTCAAACCCCTTTTTTGGTAATTAAAGAAAAATGAAGAAACAAGATGATGAAGCATGAAATAATGGAGTTAGAGACTTTCCATGATGATAGATCTTTATTTTTTGTAGCAAAATATGAAGATTCTTTCCTTGAATGTCTGAAAAATGCTATCTTGATGACTTGAAATGTTAAAACCCTAGCTTGCTTGACTTAAGAACATGATGACTGATGGATGAATAATAAATTAATTATGAATTAGGGTTTATAAGATTTATTTTATAGGAAATCCACCTAATTTTCCTGTTAATTTTATCCCGAAAGCTGACATGAAGGAAAAATAAACTTAATATCCAAATTTTCCCACCTAAACCTCAAAAATAACCCAAATGGGACTAAGTCACCAGACTGGGAAACTTAGTCCCACTTGGATGGGACTAATTCACCCAGATGGGTGACTTGGTCCCATAGGGTCTCTTTTTCCACCTGGATTGTCAGGGAGTGGGGAATTTTAGTTTTTATTTTCTAATAAGGTCTTTGATCAAATTGAGCCCTAAGATGCACAATATGGGGCGATAGGGGCCTATTAATGATGATGTAAAGGGTAATTAGGGACAGGGACACAAAATTCAATGTGAAAGTGTGATTAAATACACTTTATAACATTAAAATGAGGTCAACATAGCCTAGAAAGGCACGACATCCAATGTGAATGTGTAAGACACATTAAAACACTAGATTGAGATTAGGTTTAATTTACAAGACTTCTAGATTAATGTGAGAATTCCATTAAATACATTTTATAACTTTGAATTAGGGGAAGAATAGGTCCATTAAGTCTAGAGAAGTGTGAAAGTCTTTTACAACACTTTACAACACCTTTACAAGATATCATTAGATGTATTTTATTCAGTTTGCAAGAGTCCAAGACCTAATGTAGACGTGTAAAATACCTCACAACACTAAATCAAGGCCTCATTAAGTCCAATTTATCATCAATTATTCCCAAATCAAATAATCAAAAAGGGTTTTTTCATGTCCATAGTACCCATACAGACACGTTGGAACAATTCATTTGGTCACACGAGTTGCAAAATGAAAGTTGCACCACTTTTCAACTTTACATTACTTGCATTTGACACTTTTTCCATCAAGTGGAAACTAGACACCATGAGAAAATGAATCTGAGATAAAAAAAAATTAAGAGAGTTTATTGTAGAGGGGCCCA
The DNA here is from genome assembly GCA_007258455.2 of Sequoia sempervirens. Lineage (NCBI taxonomy): Eukaryota > Viridiplantae > Streptophyta > Pinopsida > Cupressales > Cupressaceae > Sequoia > Sequoia sempervirens. The sequence goes on from VDFB02000015.1 coordinate 144,534,809, forward strand.
ACAAAATCTCGTAGGCTCAAATGGAGAGTTCGTAAGCGTCACATTTTTTGAGTAGTAGCCCATCAAAGATTGCTGCCCTTTTACACTTTGGACCCTTAAGGGATCGAGCCAGTTGAACTTAGCTTAGAGTGATTAAAAGTGTTTGGGTATGAAAGAGGACCATTCCTAGTGTAAATGTACCCATCTAGATGCATTGGAACAATTCATTTGGTCACACAAGTTGTAAAACGAAAGTTGCACCACTTTGCAACTTTACACTGCTTGTATTTGACAGTTTTTCCATCAAGTGAAAAGTGAACACCACAAGAAAATGAATCTGAGATAAGAAAAATTGAGAGAGGTTATTGTAGAGGGCCCTAATGCAATCTTGTAGGCTCAAACAAAGAGTTTTTAAGCTTCATGGTTTCTAAGTAGTAGCCCGTCAAATATTGATACCCTTTCACACTTTGGACCCTTAAGGGATCAAGCCAGTTGAATGTAGCTTGGAGTGATTCGGCGTGTTTGGGTGTGAAAGAGGAACATTCCTAGCATAAATTTACCTATGTGGATGTATTAGAATAGTCCATTTGGTCACACAAGTTGCATAACAAACTTTGCAACTTTACACTGCTTGCATTTGACATTTTTTTTATCAAGTGAAAATTGGACACCATGGGAAAACGACTCTGAGATAAAAAAAATTCAAGAGAGATTATTGTAGAGGGTCCCAACACAATCTTGTAGGCTTAGAAAAAAAGTTTGTAAGCATCACGGTTTCTGAGTAATAGCCTGGCAAAGATTGCAACCATTTTGCACTTTGGACCCTTAAGGAATCGAGCTGGTTGAATGTAACTCAGAGTGATTTGACATGTTTGGGTGTGAAAGAGGGCCATGCCTAGTGTAAATGTACCCATCCAAATGCATTGGAATAGTCTGTTTGGTCACACAAGTTGTAGAACGAAAGTTGCACCACTTTGCAACTTTACACTACTTGAAATTGACACTTTTTCCATCAAGTCAAAATTGGACACCATGGAAAAATGACTCCGAGATAACAAAAATTGAGAGAGATTATTGTAGAGGTTTCCTACATGATCCTGATGCCTCAGATGGAATTCCTGTAACTGACACGGTCTTCGGGTAACAGACTATCAAAGATTGTTGCCCTTTTGCAATTTGGACTGTTAAGGGATTACGTTGCATGAATTATAAATGTTTGATGGCAGCAATAAATTTCAAAATTTGAGTAAATATCATTACAATTGTTTATGTGAATAGATGGTATGCTATATTGATATTGATATATAATCGTTAGGTTGATTTTTTTTAATAAATGAAGTTTTTATAATAAGTTAGTCAATTGGTGCTAGTTATAATAGGGAGAGAATAAAAGAAGAAATAACCATCAATGGTTATTACATTCACTATATTAATAATATGATGTTTACAATAAAATGAGATTTATTTTGGTAGTCCTAATTCTTGTGTTTGTGCTACAATTGTCTAATATGCTTCATACACCATTTTGAAACCCAAGTGCTTGTACTTGTAGGAACAATGCTTTCTCAAAACTATCAAGTGGTAATACAAAATCATGAGAAAAAAATAAAACTATATGAATTCCAACACTCCACTTAAATCAAATATTGAATCAATGTGCCCCATTTTCATGCACACAAACTTAGCTTATAAGATTCTCTCATAATAACCAAAAATATGATTCAAGGATAACTTAGGTACTCTATCCTCACAGATCTTTTATAATGTCACTCATACATTTGAGATTCTCTTATAATGTCTACATCATACTTGCTCATGATGAGGTTAAATTCAAATGAATAACTTGAAATTCCCTCGCTAAGCTTCACACACTCTTTTATAATGGCTTCAAATAAAAATTGAGATTTTTCATGATCATGTCAAAATAAGGATGTTGCATTGCTCTTTTGGCTGAGATTATCTTGGATGGCTCATAAATCAACATTTTCTGCAAGGAGACACCAATCAATTTTTAGTAGTTTACTTACAAATAGGAAAAGTAAAAGAAGAAAAATAAAGAGCATCCAAAATGGAAATGAAATGAAAATAGATCTAGAAGGCACTTATAGACAAAAAATCCACACCATTTGGTTCCAAGTTGGGAATAGCAAGGCTTAAATATTGATGCTTCCATTGAGGATAGGAATTCCGGTCTCTCAACTTAGTTACTCCTGGCCATACATCTTCATTGGGAGTTCTAAGATACCTATTGCATACAACATCCTCTCATGAATAAAATAACTTGAAATTTGAGATGCTCTTATAATGTCTACATCATAGGTGCTGATGATGAGGTTAACTTCAAATGAATAACTTGAAATTCTCTCACTAAGCTTCACACACACTTTTATAATCGATTAAAATCAAATTTGAGATTTTTCAAGATCATCAAAATAAGAATGTTGCATTGTTTTTTTGGATGAGATTCTCCAAGGATGGCTCATAAATCAACATTTTCTACAAGGAGACACCAATCAATTTTTAGTAGTTTACTTACAAATAGGAAAAGTAAAAGAAGAAAAAGAAAGAGCATCCAAAATGGAAATGAAATGAAAATAGATGGAAGAAACTTATAGACAACAAATCCACACCATTTGGTTCCAATTTGGGAACAACAAGGCTTAAATCTTGATGCTTCCATTGAGGAGAGGCATGCCAGTCTCTCAACTTAGTCACTCCTGGCCATACATCTTCATTGGGAGTTCCAAGATACCTATTGCACATGCCAACCTCTCATGATTAGAACATGAATAGAACATAACAAAACTATTACTTTCCACCTTTTGGAAACTTGTAACCTATTATAAAAAATAACACAATTTAATCTTCCACTTAGTTTACTAATCTATAAAGAATATCCTACATCATTTTTTTTGCATATTTTTGAGAAAAAATAAAATACCGTTGAACTCTGTATCCTTTTCCATAGTTCTAAACATAAAGTGTGCTACATTTGTAAGTTTGATAACTTCATCAATCACCCACATACATGATATAAACATTGGATGATAGCATTGGCATTATACAAATTAATGTGAATACAAGTACAAATTAATAAGAACCAATGTGCATACTTACAAATTAATCCAATGAACCATTCAAGTCTTCTCTACTCTTTATTGTTTCAAGTATTGCCTCATGGTTAGACTCACACATCCTCCACAATGTCTTGTGCAAAGGTCTACCCCCATATTTGGTCAAACAAATATTGGATGCCACGACAAGGTTCGAGTAATGAAGAATCTTCTAATGTGTGTCAAAGTCCTGAAATAGCCAAAATTTAACACTCTTATGTGGGTACCTTCTAAGCCATGTTCTAGTAACAACAACTGAGCCTGTAGGGTATTCGATGTTTTCTCCATCTATAACTAGGGCCTCCAATCTATTTTTAGCCTCAACGCAACAACACAAGTAATAATTTGTTCCCTCTTCATTGTCTTCATCTACAATAACTACATAAACATGCCCTGCATTGATATGTGCAACAAATTAGATGAAATTAGTCAACATTACAAATACACTACACAGTAAGTTAACAATAGAAATTTCAAAAACTATGCAAGTAGATATATTACCTAGTTGAACTAGATTTGATATGTGGTCAAAGTCAACTAATGAATCCATCTATGTTAGTTCCAATGCCGTCGGAGGGAAATACATGTGAAGTGGGCTAAGATAACTTAATGACCATTTTTCAACCCACTCCTTTGACTCACAATCATCCTAGGCTTGCATTGTACATGAAGAAAAAAATCATGCCATCTTCCGTGTATGAATACTCCATGAACTTTCATTTGAGCTAAGGAAAGAGTGTAGCTCACTCGATCCTGTTAGTGTACAACAATCCTCATATGGTACAATGTTAGTATCATCCATCAACCAAAAAAATATATGAACTGAAGATGTACCTTCATTACCTGGACCCATCGAAGCATTACACCACTCGACGATTGATTTTGCATCTATCAACTTTGCATTGTCTTTATAATTTAACTATTCTCATGCTAATGCTCTTTTGACACATGCTCATGCACCATCATGCTCCCCATTTCCATGCCCGACCTCACAAAATTTTCACATATGTTGAACACCTATAATGAAATGCATCCTCTCAACTGCCAGTCCTCGAGCCTCTAACCTTCCTGCTCCCTCCGAACCGGATCATACGGCGGATCCCAAATCGAGTGAATTTAGGAAAAAATAACAAAAACTTCCAAATCGTTCATGATTGGGAAAACAAGCTAGTTATTAACCTTTCTGACACTCGTATTTGTCCTCTTGCTTTCAACTTTCTAAAAAGAGGCTTGGGCTACGCTATCTCCCCGAACCGCATCCCCTACACGGATTTTCTCATTGAAATAGAAAAGGCCGTCCAATCTCTCCCCAATGGGGCTTCCGAAGAAATTCGTCAAGATTGTGCTGTTGCCCTTAGGCATGCTAAACCGCCTAAGCGCAACATCCCTAGTTCTGAGTGGCTCGCATTCAAAAGCCTTATGAGCAATTCTGACTTGGTTATTTCTCGAGCTGACAAAGGCAATGCAACGGTGATCATGAACAAACACGATTACCTGTACAAGATGCAACTCCTCCTATTGATTCTAACAGCTACAAAATCTTGAATTCCAATCCTATCTCTAAATTAATCAAAAAGGTCAAAGCTGCCATTACTGGGTCATCTTTTGATGATAATACCAAAAAATGGCTTTTTCCCTCCAAAGAAGTAACCCCTCGCATCTATGGGGTTCCAAAAATCCATAAAGTTGGCACCCCCCTTCGACCCATCGTTGATACCATTAATTCTCCCACCTACCGTTTGGCAACCCATCTTGCCAAACTCATCTCACCTCTCATTGGCAAAGCAAACTCCTTTGTAAAAAACTCGTCCCATTTTGTTGATTTCATCAAAGATAAGAAACTAGACAATAATGATATTCTGGTTAGCTTTGATGTTATCTCCCTCTTCACCAAAGTCCCCTTACATGACTCAATTGAGCTTATCAAGCAAAAAGCAAGCCATGAAATTGCTTCCTTAGTTGAGTTATGTCTCAGATCTACCTTCTTTTCCTTCCAAGGCGTAATTTATGAACAAGTAGATGGGGTTGCCATGGGCTCCCCTCTTTCTCCCATCGTGGCTAACCTCTACATGGAACACTTTGAAGATATCGCTCTCCATTCGTTCCCCCTCAAACCAAAGTGGTGGAAACGTTATGTAGATGACACCAACATTTGTTGGTCACATGGCCTTAAAAAACTTGAAGAGTTCCATTCCCACTTAAACAACATTTCTCCTCACATCTCTTTCACCAAGGAAATTGAATCAAACAACCAACTCTCTTTCCTTGATATTCTTCTCATCAAGAAAGCAGATGGTTCTTTATCTCGTTCTATCTTTCGAAAATCTACCCACACTGACCTTTACCTTCACTCTTCATCTCACCATCACCCGTGCCAAAAATCTGGGGTCCTCAAATCCCTAGCTCACCGAGCTTTTGTAATTTGTGACAATGAGCACCTAGACCAAGAATTAGCCCACCTTATCCATGTCTTCTCATTAAATGGTTACAAAAGGAAACAAATCAACAGAGCAATCAGCCAAGCCAAAGCAGGCTCACCCTCCAACCATTAGCCTCCCGGCCCCCTTCCCTTCCCTTAGCCACCCTTCCCTATGTTGAGGGTGTCTCACAAAAAATTGCCAAGATCCTCCTCAAAAAAGGCATCAATTGCACTTTCAAGCCCATCTTCACCGTTAGGAATCACATTCCTTCCCCCAAAGACCCCCAAGATATTTCCTCAAACGGTGTCTATAAAGTGTCATGTTCTTGCGGCATCCCCTACATTGGAGAAACAGGACGTTCCATCAACACAAGAATCAAAGAACATTGTGCTGACATAAGACATGAACGTATCTCCAAATCTGCTCTAGCTGAACACTCCTTCAAGACAAAGCACCACATTGTCTTAGAAGACACCAAGATCTTGTTTAATGAAGACAATTTCTTCAAGAGAAAACTCAAAGAGGCCATTGAAATCAACAATCACCCCTCTAACCTTAATCGGGATGGAGGTTGGACTTTGAGTTTCTCTTGGAAACCTCTTCTCAACAACCTCAATGCCCCTTCCTCCTGATCTCTCGTAATCCCCTCTCCCCCGTCTTGCTGTGCCAACCATGCCCCGTCACATCGTGCTCGATTTCCCCCTTCCCCTGCTCTTTTGGGTTTCCCGGTTTGCTCTCCCTCCTCCTCATCCCTCTGTTGCTTTCCCTGCCTTTCCCTGCCGGGTCTTGCCCTTCCTCATTTTTTCTTTCCCTTATCCTTTCCTTCTCATAGTCTCACTTCCTTTTCTCTTATTTATCTCTTATTCTCGTTGTTCTTCCTTTTCTGGTTTATTTTGAGCTCGTTTTATTTGTTATAATTTTTGTCTCATTTTTTATTTCATTTGTTGGTGCGCGTCCTCTTGAATTGGATGTTTCATTTAATTCCTTCGTGTTCTTAATCTTAATTTCTCCTTTCTATTTCTTTTATAATTTATGTCAATTTCAATGTTATCTATTTATGTTCATTTGACTTTTCAGCATCAATTTCAATGTTATATATTAAGTTTCTTTTAACCATTAGTTTGTCTTTATCGTTATTTCAATTTTTAAATTGTATAATATCCTAAGATAATACAATATATACCTTAACATTTATTTCAATATTTAAATTATGCATTATCCCAAGATAATTGTTTTTAATATTTTTAACCATTGAACTAGATTAAAAAATATTTACATCACTTGGTTTCTTATTTTTAGTTCATTTTGGTTCTAGGTTAGAATTATTTTATTTACGTTAGATAATTTATTATATTTTCTTACATTAGATTTTATTTACGTTAGTTATTATTTTCTTATTTAGTTTTTTGTCCTATGATGATATATTATATACCTCAATTGCTTTTCCCATATTTTCATTATTATTAATAGTTATAGCCATTAAACTAGATTAAAATAATAATAATAATAATAATATTTAGATCTCTAAGTTTTCTTATTCATAGTTCATTTTTATTTCAGGTTAGAATTATTTTATTTACGTTAGATATTGAGGCTAAATATCTAACCTTGTCTGTTGATCATTCTCTAACCTTACATTACATAATATTGGTAAATATTATACTTTTATATTAAGTTTCTCTTAAACTTGTTTTGTTTTATTTTAAGTTTTAAGATTTTATTTTAGGTTATAATTTTATTTACGTTAGACTTCTAGCCTAAATATCATTGATCTTTTCTTTTATAATTTAGATCTTGTTTCTCTTAATCTTGTGTCTTTCACTTATTGAATTTTATTTTCGTGTTTTTCTCAATTTTATTTTCCTTTGTCTCTTTCTTTCTCCTTTCAATTCTTTTGTCTACTTTGATTTCTATTTTTATCCTAGTGTCCTCTTTTGAACTTTTGTCCCCTCTCTCTGTGATTTTCTCTGTTTGGTTATGTGCTCTATTCTTCTAATTAAAGGTTTGATGTCCTTTTGTTGTATTGTTTTATGTTCTTCTAGGTTCTCTCTTTAATTTTCTCCTTTGCAATTCTCTCCTATCATCCTTCTCCTCCCCTTGACTTTCTCTTCTTTTTTGGTTTGCGTGACTCACATCCTTCCCTCACCAACCTCTCCCCTATTTCTATCCAAGTCTGCTATCTATTCTTCATTTCTCTCTCTATCTGCTAATCATCCTGATGATGGATCATGGAGTATGATCCGAAACGTTGATGGAAAAAATCACACACAGTTTAATCCAGAAATCTTGATTACTAATGAAATGCATCCTGCTCAACCAGTAGAACATGCATGAATTCTTGAACTATTCTACACAATTATTTGACCATATTATATGATGCTATGCCCCTCTAAGCCAAATCACTATAGAACAATTGGAAACAAACTTGCATGAACTCTAGAGAATGTGTGCAATCATCACTAAAATAAAAGTGATACTCCCTCAATACCTTCCTTTGGTCCTCTGTACTATCAGCTGCATGAATGAATGTTATGTGCACAAATATCAAAATCTTTGTAGATTTGTAATATTATGATTGCACCTCATGTTGTTTCTATAGAGTGTAGTTCTCTACAAATTTGCCACTAAAACTATGCTGCCAATTGGAAAGATGTCCTTGCATAACTTGAATTGCATGTCCAACCATCAAGCTCTATGGGTATGCCTTGCATACTCATACACTATATTGTCACAAAACATAGACATAAACTAATACACTAGAATCTTCTGAATAACCAAATCACACCTTTTTTCTTGATTACCATCTTTTGTAATGTATGCCATTATTTTATACTTCCTGAACTCTACTAGTTGCTTTCCCACCTCATGTGTGCTTTCCATATTTTGACATACTGACATACGTTGCAAGCCACCACAACACTGACATGAACCATCCAAGAATTTTTTCTTGTATAATATTTGGCTGTCCTCTATTTCACATAATTTTTTTGATAAGAACTCTCTTGAAGATGTTGGTGGGGCTTGTATGCCACAATCCTGGAAAACATCGTTAGTATGAAAATCTAAACATATAGAATGATAAACATCATAATGGTTAGAAAATTCAATATGTATTCTACAACAACAAGTGGTGCGTGTGTGATTTATCTAGACATAAAAAAAGGTTTAATTATTTCAAAATATCTTTGAAAAAATTGAATTTGAGGATAATCCTGTTGAAATTTACAAAAAAAATGGGTTTGAGTCATCTAAAAAATGCTTTGGATGTGGCTCACAATTCTGACTACTGATTCTCCTTCTTACCACATCCCTTTAAATTGGAGATGGCCTTGTGTTATTCTTCCAATACTCTTCAAGTATTGTTCTAAATGCTTCAAAAACTGGTTTATCTGTTCATGGGAGTCTCCCTGAGAATTCCCATAATTCATTTGAATCAGTGCCCTCAATTCTTTGCCACCTTTGAATGACTCTTGATAAAGTTTTTCTATTAATTCTCAATTGTTCACTTGTCTTTCTAATGAGACAAGATCTCCCTGTTTGAATACTTACCAAAGTCAATGTAATGACATGTCGGGTGGCATTACTATCCTTTGAGCATGAGGTCTTACCCACACTTTCATAAACATTCATTAGATTCTTCACAATAGTGTTTTCACTTGAAGCATTCAATGTTCTCAACCCAAGAATCTTCATGATGTTTCTATACTTTATACCTGACATCATTTCAACAAATATTTGACATCTTGTGGTCTCATTTAGCCTTTGAAAGAACAATTTCCAAATCCTATCAACATATCTTGTACAAGTGTGAGCTAGAATATTACCTTCCATGTGCTGCAAAATATCCTCATCAATATTAATCAAATACTTTGGATTTCTACGCAAAATTTTAGGTGGTGTTCTCTTGGGTACATACATCTTAACATTAGGAATTTCATCAATATTTAAGTGAGGTGGGATAGATCACGTACCTTTGATCGGGGGTGGAATAAACGACATACCTTGAGGTTCACATGGAGATGATGGCGTACCTTCTTCGTCAAATTCGAGTGATGATGTACTCTCAACTTGAGATGCAGTGGATGGTGTCCCTTCATATTCACTTGCGGTAGATGGTGTCCAACCATATTCACTTGTAGTAGATGGCGTCCATCCATATTCACTTGCAGTAGATGGTGTCCCTTCATATTCACTTGTGGTTAATGGTGTCCCTTCATATTCACTTGTGGTAGAGGGTGTGTCTCCAACTACAATATTCGAATATGTCTTACCACGATGCTTTCACATTTGTACCCTTTGTGTTCAATGCCTTTTCTCTTTTTTATGGTTGAGGTTCCTTTTCAATTGGCTTGTTTTCATCAGTCGTATCCAATTTCTTCTTTTGATGATACTCCCTCATCCATTATCTATTTTTTGCTTTATTAGTTTCATAATATTCGTCTGTTGGTTTATTCCTTTGTTTCCTTGGCATGGAGGGTAATTTTACCTATAGCATGGTAATGAGACAAATATTAGTTCCTAAAAAATGAATCCATACAAATAAATGAAATATATGTCATTCAAGGCTTCATACAAAATACTTACAATCATCCTATAGAAGAGTATTTCTAGCATATAGATAAAGGTCACAATAATTTTTTTGGATGGAATTCCTTAAAGAAATGTTGTAATGTGGCATGACATGATTGCAAGATAGGCTCAAAATGGAAGCATGGACAAGGCATGTGAATTGTTTGAAAATAATGTTTTCGTAGACATGTATGCAAAATGTGGTACCTTTGGCAAGCTAGTGAGATCACTAGCTTACCAATGCTGTAGGGTTGACAAGGTAGGGGTAGCATGAAAAAATGCCTCATAGAAATGGGGTGTCATGGTGATGTAAAGCTACCACATTTTGCATACATGTCTACAAAAACATTAATATCAAAAAATTCACATGCCTTGTCCATGCCTCCATTTTGAGTCTATCTTGCAATCAAGGCATGCCACATGAGCACATTTCTTTAAGGAATTCCATCCAAAAAATCATGTGAGCATTGGAAAGCTAGTGAGATCACTAGCTTGCCAATGCTACCACATTTTTCATACATGTCTATGAAAACATTATTGTCAAACAACATTGGCAAGCTAGTAAGCTCACTAGCTTGCCAATGTAGTAGGGTTGACAAGGTAGGGGCGGTGTGAGAAAATGCCTCATAGAAATGGGGTCTCATGGTGATGTACATCACCATGAGACCCTACATCACCATGAGACCCCATTTCTATGAGGCATTTTCTCACGCCGCCCCTACCTTGTCAACCCTACTGCATTGACAAGCTAGTGTGTCAATGCAGTAGGGTTGACAAGGTACGGGTAGCGTGAAAAAATTCCTCATAGAAATTGAGTATCATGGTGATGTAATTAAGTCTCATCACCATGATACTCAATTTCTATGAGGAATTTTCTCACGCTACCCGTACCTTGTCAACCCTACTGAATTAGAAAGCTAGTGTTTTGTCAATAGAGATGAAATCCAAAATAGTTTCAAAGATCTATCAATGTGGGAGGAGTATATTCCAATTTTGTAGAGACATGTATGGAAAATTTGGTAGCATAGACAATGCAATTAGATTTTGATAAGGTAGGGGCAGCATGAGAAAATGCCTCATAGAAATGGGGTCTCACGGTGCTCTACATCATCGTGAGTCCTCATTTCTATGAGGAATTTTTTCATGCTGCCTCTACCTTGTCAACCCTACCGCATTGAACAACTAGTGTTTTGTCAATAGAGATGAAAAACAAAATAGTTTCAAAGATATATCAATGTGGGAGGAGTATATTCTAATTTTGTAGAGACATGTATGGAAAATTTGGTAGGATAGACAATGCAATCAACTGTTTGATAAAATGCACATCACCATGAGACCCCATTTCTTTGGGTCATTTATTCAAACTATTGATTTCCTTGTCTATGCTATTTGATAAAATGCTTTGGTATACATGTATGGAAAATTTGGTAGCATAGACAAGGCAATCAGCTGCTTGGTATATTTGTTTGACAAAATACCTCAATGAGATATGTCCCCGTGGACTAGAATGATTGCAAGATATGCACAAAATATATTTTCAAGCATATGCAATTTGTAGGTGTAAAACAAAATTCAACTACATTTTCCAATGTCCCCCATGCCTATACCAAAATGAAAGCTTTGGAAAGTGGTATGCACATCCATAGTAAAGGATTGAGAAATGATGTATTATTTTACTTATAACTTTTTCCATATATATTTGTATACAAAATTTGGAAGCATACACAAGGTAAGTCAATTGTTTAACAAAATGCCTCAAAGAGACGTGGCTTAAAAATGTAATTGTCAAGTGTAAAGAACTGTGTAACTTAAAATGTGCATTGACAAGCTAAGGTTATAATGACAAACAAACAATGATCAACATGGAATATGTAAAATAAAAAAATCAAAGCAAACCAAAATACAATGAAATAAAATGTGTAAAGAATTCACATACCTAAAGAACTGGAGTTTCAAATGGAGGAGTTCTACCCAATTATGTTGCCTTTGCTTCTTCTTTCTTCAAAATCCTCAACAATTTGACTTTTTCAAAACCTTGTTCCCCTCCAAACTTCAATTGTATATCAATATTCAATGGAATTCAAACTTTAATTGATATTATATGCCTTTCAATGTGAACAATCTGCTATTTCATGTAAAGGTGGTGGAAAGATCATGAAAAAGGTGATGGAATGTGAAAAAATTGCATGCACACTTGACAAAATCATCAAAAAGCTTTTTTGTTAGAACACATGCATAACAAGGAGAATATGCAGAATGTAGGCCTTGAGATCATGGGTATATTGAGTTTTTTTATCTATTTTTAGAGCGAGACAAAATGTGCTCATGTTATAATGCGAGCGCATTATGTCTTGCTAAAATAATGATGATATCTCTACTACAAAACATGCTTGTGTTATGAGAAAGTTGATTTTTAATGTTTCTTTCTTCTCTCTTTCTCTCTATCCCCTAACCTCTACCCTTAAACCCTCTACCTTGTACCCTCTATCTCCCTTCCTTTCTCTCTCTCTCTCTCCTCTCTCAAGTCTCTCTCTCCTTCTATCTCTATCCCCTCTACCCTTAACCTTAACCTCTACCCTCTCTCCCTATCTCACTTCAAGTCTCTCTCTCCTACCCCCTCTCCCCTCCCTCTCAAGTATCTCTCTCTATCTCACTCCTATCTCTCTCCTCTACCCTTAACCCTTAAACCGTTAAACCCTCTACCATCTACCCTATGTCTCTCTCCCACTCCTCCCTCTCTCTATATTTCTCTTTCTCTTCTCAAGTCTCTCCCTCCTACCCTCTCTCACTCCTCCTTTTATCTCTCTCCTCTACCCTTAACCCTCTACCCTCTACCCTTAACCCTTGAAACCTCTACCCTCTACCCTCTATCTCTCTCTAAGTCTCTCCCTCCCACCCCCTCTCCCTCTCTCTGTATCTCTCTACTTACTCCTATCTATCCTCTACCCCAAACCCCTTAACCCTCTACCATATACTCTTAACCATATACTCTCTCTCTCTCTCTCTCTCTCTCTCTCTCCCTCTACCATTAACCCTAAACCCTCTACCCTAAACCTCTACCCTTAAACCCTCTCCCCTCTCCTTAACCCTCATCAACCCTTAAAAACCCTTAAACCCTTAAACCATCTACCCTCTATCTATATCTCTCCCATTCCCTCCCTCTCTCTCTCTCAAGTCTCTCCCTCCTACCCCCTCTTCCTCTCTCAAGTACCCTTAAACCCTCTCTCTCACTCACTAACTCCCTCTATCTCCTACCCTTAACCCTTAAACCATCTACCCTCTACCCTCTATCTCTCTCCCATCTCTCTCCCAACTCCTCTTCCTCTCTAGTCTCTCTCACTCACTAAGTCTCTCCCTCTCACTCACTAACTCCCTCTATCTCTCTCCCAATCCTCTACTGTCTATCTATCTCCCACTCCCTCTCTCTCTCTCTTACTCCCTCTATCTCTCTCCCCTCTACCATTAACCCTATATACTAAACCCATAACCCGTAAACTATAAACCCTTAAACCCTCTACCCTAGCTTTTCAATTTGGTGAAATTGGAAATGTGGTGGCCTATTTGAAAAAATGGGTCCAAGAAATGGGGTCTCCTAGTGGATTCACTAGGAGACCCCATTTCTCGAACCCATTTTTTCAAACAGGCCACTACATTGCCAATTTCACTGAATTGACAAGCTAGTAGGCCCACTAGCTTGCCTATTTGGTGAAATTGGTAATGTATTTGCCTATTTGAAAAAATGGGTCCAAGAAATGGGGTCTCCCAATGATTTACATCATCAGGAGACCCAATTTCTTAGACCCATTTTTTCTAATAGGTCAATTTAGGTTGCCAATTTCACCGAATTGGCAAGCTAGTGGGCCCACTAGGTTGCCAATTCGATTAAATCAGAAATGTAGTGGTCTGTTTGAAAAAAATGGGTCCAAGACATGTGGTCTCCTGGTCTTGGACCCATTTTTTTCAAATAGTCCACTACATTGCTGATTTAATCAAATTGGCAACCTAGTGGGCCCACTAGCTTTCCAATTCAGTGAAATTGGCAACCTAACTTGGCCTATTAGAAAAAATGGGTCCAATAAATGGGGTCTCCTACTGATTAGTGGGGTCTCTCGGTGATGTAAATCATTAGGAGACCCCATTTCTTGGACCCATTTTTTCAAACAGGCCAAGTTAGGTTACCAATTTCACCCTCTGCCATATACATTGGACCCTCAACCCTAATCCTTCAACCCTATACCCTCAACCCTCAACCCTTAAACCCTAAACCCTTAAACCCTCTACCCTCTACCCTCTACCATACATAACTCTCAACCTCAACCCTTAATCCCTCAACCCTTAAACCCTAAACCTTAAACCCTAAACCTCTACCCTCTACATTGGACCCTCAACCCTAATCCTTCAACCATATACCCTCAAACCTATACCCTAAACCCTCTACCCTAAACCGTAAACCCTTAAAACCTAAACCCTTAAACCTTCTACCCTCTACCCTCTACCCTAATCCTTCAACCCTATACCCTCAACCCAATACCCTAACCATCAACCTTATAGGTCCTCAACTCTATACCCTCAATTCTCAACCTTCTACCCTATACATTGGATCCTAAACCCTCACATATCTCTATCCCTCCCTCCTCTTCTCTCCTCTCTATCTCACTTCTCCCTCCATCGCTCCCTCCATCGCTCCCTCCCTCTCTACCCTAATCCCTCAACCATATACCCTCAACCCTTAAACCCATAAAAACTCAACCCTAAACCCTAAACCCTCAACCCTTAAACCTCTACCCTCTACCCTCTACCCAATACCCTCTACCCTATATCCTAATCCTTCAACCCTTTAACCTTTAAACACAAGTAAACTCTCTACCCTAATCCATCAAAAATCAACCCTTAAACCCTTAACCCTCTACCCTCTACCCTCTACCCTCAACCCTTAAACCCTAATCCCTCAACCCATATACCCTCTACCCTATACATTGGACCCTCAACCCTAATCACTCAACCCTATACCCTCAACCCTCTACCCTCAACCTTAAACCCTCAACCCTCAACCCTCAACCCTTAAACCCTAAACCCTTAAACCCTCTACCCTCTACCCTCTACCCTCTACCCTATACATTAAACCCCAACCCTCAATTCTCAACCCTCAACCCTTAATCCCTTAACCCTCAACCCTTAAACCCTAAACCCTTGACCCATATAACCTCTACCATATACATTGGACCTTCAACCCTAATCCTTCAACCATATATCCTCAAAACTATACCCTAAACCATCTACCCTCAACCCTTAACCCTCAACCCTAAACCCTTAAACCTTCTACCCTCTACCCTCAACCTTAATCCCTCATCCTTATACCCTCAACCCAATACCCTAAACCATCAACCCTATAGGTCCTCAACCCTATACCCTTAATTCTCAACCCTCTATCCTATACAATGGATCCTCAACCCTCATATATCTATGCCCCTCCCTCCTCTTCTCTCCTTCACTCTATCTCACTTCTCCCTCCATCTCTCCCTCCTTGTATCCCTCCCTCTCTACCCTAATCCATCAAACCTAAACCATAAACCCTTAAACCCTTAAACACTCAACCCTAAACCCTAAACCCTCAACCTTCAACCCTTAAACCCTCTACCCTCTACCCTCAACACAATACCCTCTACCCACAATCCTCAACCCTTAAATCCTTAAACTCAAGTAAACTCACCACCCTAATCCCTCAACCCTTAATCTATCAACCCTTAAACCCTAAACCCTCTACCCTCTACCCTTAACCCAAACCCTTAAACCCTAATCCCTCAACCCCTATACCCTCTACCCTATACATTGGACCCTCAAACCTAATCCCTCAATCCTATACCCTCAATCCTTTACCCTCAACCTTAAACCCTCAACCCTTAAACCCTAAAACCTTAAACCCTCTACCCTCTACCCTATACATTAAACCCTCAACCCTCCTCAACCCTCAATTCTCAACCCTCAACCCTTAGTCCCTCAATCCTCAACCCTTAAACCCTAAAACCTCAACCCTTATACCCTCTACCATATACATTAGATCTTCAACTTAATCTTTCAACCATATACCCTCAAACCTATACCCTAAACCCTCGACCCTCAACCCTAAACCCTTAAACCTTCTAACCTCTACCCTCAACCCAATAGACTCTATCCTCAACCATAATCCTTCAACCCAATACCCTAAACCATCAACCCTATAGGTCCTCCACCCTAATCCTTCAACACTATACCCTCAACCCCTATCCCTTTCTCTTTATCTATACATCTCACCTCTCTCTCCCTCCCTCTCTCCTACCCTCTCTAATTGTCTATATCTACCCTCTCCCTATTTCTACATACCTCTCACTCAATAAATCTCTACCACTCTCTCTCAGTCCCTCTATCTCTCTCTCTCTCTATCTCCCTCCTATTGCCTCTCCATCACTCCCTCTCTCTCCCTCTCTTAGGTCTCTCCCTCACAACCCCTCTCTCTCATGTCTCTCCCTCTTGCACCCTACCTAGGTAACTCTCTCTATCTTCCTCGTCTCTCTATCTTTCCCTCCCACCCTA
Organism: Sequoia sempervirens; assembly: GCA_007258455.2. NCBI lineage: Eukaryota > Viridiplantae > Streptophyta > Pinopsida > Cupressales > Cupressaceae > Sequoia > Sequoia sempervirens. The sequence continues at coordinate 144,551,460 of VDFB02000015.1, forward strand.
CCTAGATAAGTCCCTCTCACTCCACCCCCTCTCTATCAAGTCACTCCCTCCCACACCCTCTCCCTCTCTCAAGTCTCTCACTCTCACTCTCCCTCTCTCTGACACTCCCTCTCTCTTGCACTCCCTCTCACTATCTATCTATCAAGTCTCTCGCTCTCACCCCCCTCACACTTTGAAGTCTCTCCCCCTAGCACCATACCTACATAACTCTCTTTCTCTCCCTCTCTCCCTCTCTCTCTCCCTCTCTCAATTCCCTCTCTCCCACCACCCTTTGTCAAGACTGTCTCTCACTACCTCTCTACCTCTCTCTCTCTCTCTCTCTCAGGTTTCTCCCTCCCTCTCTCCCTCCCACCCTACCTAGAAAAATCTATCTCTCTTAACATTATCCATTCCTCTAAAGACATACATAAATACATACATACTTATATACATACAAGCATAATACATATGTACATACAATCCTACATACATACAAGTGTACATGTACATATGTACATACATTCTTAAATACATACATACATATAGGCATATATACATACATGCATTGATACATACATATAGGCATACATACATACATGCATTGATACATACATACATGCATGCATACATACATACAAGCATGCATACATACGTACATACAAGCATGCATACACACATACATGCATGGCATACAAGAATACATGTACATACAAACATACAAAAATATTCAATATATTAGCATTTAACATAAATCAAGACATAACATAATCATGTTATAATGTGCTTGCATTATGTCTTGCTAGACATGTCCCGCACAAACACAAAAAACCATGTCAAAACTAAGATATAACACGAGTGTGTTATACCGCGCTCGTGTTATATCTTGCTTTGGGGATTCGTGTTATATCTTGCTTTGGGAATCCCCAAGCATTAGGCTTGGTATTTTCCTTGGAATATTAACCCAAAGGCTTGGAAGACCTTCCCAATGACTAGAGACATGTTTTTATAAATTCTACAATATTTCGCATAATCGGGTTCGTGCTCACTGTTAGGATTGCACGTGTTTCAATGTCAAACAAATCAAACAATTGAGTAATGTTAGGCTCTCTCTTAGCTATCCAATGATGTAATTTTTTTTCACTTTTTGACAATGTTAAGTCTTTGATCTATAATTTCTTTTATTTGTGTGTCTATTTTTTGGAAAAAAGCAATTTTTGGTGTTTTTTTCATTATAAATTAACTGTTCATCAAAATTTCAAATAAATTACATTTTTAGAAACTAGACTCCATTATGCAAATATTAAAAAAAAAAAATAGTTTCCAAAATTTGTAGGGGTAGCATGGCCAAAATTCTATTTTTTAAGAAAGTGTCCACTTTGAAAATTAGTAAAAAATCAAATATTCATTAAAAAATTATTAGAAAAATTGTGCATCAACTACATATTATTAGCTAATTTCTCACTGAAGCGATTTTAAAAATACTAAAAAAAAGTTCACCATGCTACGTTCCCACAGTAGTTGCTATGTTATGTTTTTTTGACAAAAACAACACCAATTTCTATGGATCCCTCTTTTGAACCCCTTAATATCAACCATTTTCAAGATAAATTAGTACTTTAGAAAGTAGAATCAGAGCACTACAATTATTTTTTTCGTTGCATCTCAATATTTTGAGTGTAACTATCCTCAATTTCACATCCAAGGTCAGCATTTCTCGGTTTCAGAAAAAAAAAAAGTGGCCACTTAAGCCCCCTTTTTGGACCCCATCTTTTTGCACTTACCCTTGGCAATGTCATTTCCATATAATAAATGGGATAGGTTGGACCAAAAAGGTTATAAAAAGGTAAAAAAATCTATGTGGCCATTATCAAAAGGATTAGACCATATGTAAACTATTGTAAAATTGTGGTAATAATGGCTATGTTTTCATTAAAAAAGATAAAAGAGGTAAGGCTATGCCCAATGGAGTTCTACAATGATCATGTAGGATAAATAATATATAATACATGCCCCCCTTAAATTGATTGGTGAAAGGATTAAAGTTGAACAATCTAAGGAAAATAGTTTTTATTACTATTGAATATAAGGAAAATAGTTAAATAGAGAAATGAATTAGTCACTTAAGTTTTAAGGGTTTAAACTTAATAGAGTGGTATAAGGATTTCCTGGGATTAAATTAGGGAATTTTTTTCTTTGATTGTGTATGTGAAAAGAAAAATTTCTCAACAACAAACTTGAAAACCATTATATATGATACACATATTTTTGACCTCTGTAAACACCGATTTTAAGTTATTCATTTATTTATTATACTATACTGTATCTTATCATCATGGGTGGGTGAATACTGTTTAATTATAAGAGATAGAGTCTTAGTAAGTCTAAAATCTAGAGAGATAAGATTATAATGTTTCCTTGCCCTCAATGTGATCTTGAAAATTATAAATTTATTCTTTGAGTTGTAGAAGTGTCATAATTTTCCAAGTTTGAGTTAATACAAAAGCCATAACACTTTGACTAATGACCTTTCCCACTACTTTTGTCCATCATAAGCTAGTTGTGTGATATCTACAATTAATTGGCATTAAAGCCAAATCTTGAAAAAATTCTTATTCATTTTTCCAAGATTATTGCTATATTGGACAAATTGTTACCTACCTAAGAAATTGGTTATTTTGTTCACTTTTATTCACTTATTTTGTCTTTTTTTATTATCTAGTTCTCTTTCAAGAATTTGGAGCAATTCTCACTTACCTAGTATCTATAAATTAAAAGGAATAATGGTAAGATTTTGAAAAGCTACTTGAAGAGATATTATTTATGAGATATTAAATGAGGTTGAAGGAGAATGATTATTTGAGCTTCCATTAGAACAAGAATATGAAGGAATAATTCAAGGTGAGTCCTTAATTTTTACTCTAGATATTGGAGCAACTAAGAAAGATTTAGTATGAAGGGCACCCAATCTATTGAGAGGGGTGGTGAATCAGTAGATCAAAACTATTTAAAAATATTTAACTCAACATATATATCCAAACATGAAACATGAATCAACACAACTACTATCAATCAATCAATCACAAATGCACACATTCACACAATGAACAATAGATATACGTGGAAACCCAAAATGGGAAAAACCACATGATGAGAAGAGCTTCTTGGAACTACTATCCAAATCCAGCCTCACAAAATAATGAATGAGTTACAATCATGAAGTAGGCACCAACCTACTAAAGACACCAATCCCCTACTGTGTTTGTAGGCACCAATCTGCTGGAGACACCAATCCCCAATACAAAAATCTAAGCACCAACTCACTAAGTAGAACACCAGTCCTACCAAATTACAAAGATAACAAAAATTCAAAGTTGATTACGTAGCTTACACTAGATTTGATCTAACTTTAGAAACTCTCCTACACTCCTTATGATCTTTTGATGATGGAACACATGATTGAGATGCAAATCACATTAAATAATACTTGCTCACACAACTACTCTCACACACACACTCACTCTTATATACTATATGTAGACACTTAAAATTGTCCTGATCGATATCACACATCCAAATTCGATTACTACCACCATTTTCATCCTGATTCAACCCCTTTCAACTATTTAATTAAATAATCTCAAATTTTTAATTAAATTTATCATTTTCCTCTATTATTTGAATAATCGACATTATTAGGTTAATTCACCTCTTCCATATTAATTTTCATCCTATTTAATTAAATAATGCAAATTATTTAATTAAATTCCCTAAGTCCTCTCATTTGATTAAATAATCTAAATTATTTAATTAAATTTCTATAATTTCCCCTTTTTAATTAAATGAGAAAACCATTTAGTTAAATCTTTTATTTCTCTCATCTTGCACAATTAAATAATATCCTAATTATTTAATTGAACAATTTCTTTCATCCCTCCAATTTCTCCCACTTGCAAAGGAATATTCCTATGGAATATTCCTCCATTTCAAATTCAAACAATTTCCCTCTTAAATGGAAATATCTTGCACATTCCTCCTAAATTTTAGGATTTTTGTTTCTTCAAATAAATTTTAACCATTGATTAAATTCATCATTCCACACCAACTTTCAATCTCATCCATGGATTAAATTCTTGATCCATGCCAATTCCTCTCATCAATTTGCATCCATTGATTAATCAAATAGGTCTTTTCCATTTATTCACTCAATTTTCTTATAATTAGCCTCCATTTCTTGAGCAATTTATCCATATTCACTGAGAGCATCTACATTATAGTCATTTTTAGAGAAATTCATATGAAAATTTAATCCATTTGCATCCATTTTATCCAATTTAGCATTCAATCTCCATCAATTCTTCATTGGAGCATCCACTTCAAGCTTGTTTCAATCAAGGGATTGGGAAAGGGCTAACATTCCACATCAATTCAACATCAATCCCCCAATGGGATCAGGTTTGTGTTGCAAGTACGAAGGTGTTGTCATTGATGTCAAAATGCTTGTGTCGTTATTGGTGTCAATTGTGTGGTGGTTGAGAGATATTGTTGCTTTGATTAGTTGCATTATGTTGTCATCAGTTAAGTTACTAGTGTTAACCTCTAGTGCTGCTTTGATAAGCTTTTGATTATGGTTGTGGTAGTGATAAAGATGTAAAAAGAAGAAACAAGGTGTTGTAGAGGTATTCTGGTTTTTCTTTGTATTTCTTCTAGTTTGAAGATCTGCTTGTGTGGTTTGGATATGTTGGTTAGAGGTGTTCATAGATTCTATATCTGGAATTTGGGCTTTTGGATTGATGTACAAAAGAAGTTATGTTCACCTGTCTGTGAACTGAATTTGCAATTTTGCTTATAGTTTTGGAAACAAGCAACACTAAGAGGGGGGTCAATCAGTGTTCTGCAAAAATTAATTTTATTATTCTGATCTTTAATCCACTTAGAACATTAATCTAAGAGTAATATGCAGAAAAAAAAAGAAAACAACCACAACACCATAACACAAAGATTTTTATGTGGAAACCCTGTTAGAGGAAAAACCATGGTGGATGGCCAATTCATAATAACTTCTGAGTATACTCAAAAGAAATATTACAAAATGGGAATGCACTTGCATTCAGGCACATTGCCTAGAGCTCACTGCTCAAAATAGGAGGGAAAACTGTCTTACAGAGATTTGGATTAGATCCAAGAGAATGAACTAAAGAAATAGCATCTACAAATGCTTGATTATAGTTCTAGTTAGGCTCTGATGTCGATCTTCTGTCATTCTGACTGATACTGATCTTTTTCTTTTCTTTGACTTTCTTCACAATATCTTTATGCACAAGTGAAACTGTGCATAAAATCTGTCTAACACACTTCTGGTATTCACAATACACATCGACACCCACACATATATATGTCACAATGATATAATCAATCATCTATATATATCCGTGACTAAGGATTTAATTGCTACAAGTCGGCTCCTACAAAACTTAGAAATATTTGCAATTTTTCAGCTTAAATCATAAGTAAAATTCAATGCGTATCCACAATAGTCAGCTACACCTTAGCTTGGACCCAAAACATAATGAGAAGAAAAAAAAATTTGAACAAAAATTTCTTGAACATCTACAACATGTTTTATCAACTGAGTCAGCCCCAAAATACTGATAAACAAAGAAATAACAACCAGATCTCCAAAATTGCACAAGACTTGGTACTAGGTACTAATATTTATAGATAACATAAGAAATATATTGATGAACCTCCCATGATATCCACAACACAAAGTAGCGACTGGAAATCTGTACAAGTATCATTGAACACCAATCTATCGAATGCTTTGTTCTTCCAGACTATCCTCACTCTGACTACTAGTAGGAGAAAATGATGTCATGTGGATATAATTACCAACTAGGGTTGCCATCAATGACAACACCAAAGCATAACTATAGTGTCTCTTGCCAACAATCTCCCCCTTTGGCATTGATGGCAACACTTAGTGAAAAATGACTAAGTGTCAGATCAAAACCAACATGAGTTACACTACCATTAAAAAATTTCAAAAAGAAACTTCAACCTTGGAAAAACAACTCCCCCTATGATGACTATGCATTTTTCACTCTACACTTCTCCCCCTTTGACATCAATGGAAAAAACTGGGGAAATCGAACCAAAATTCCAAAACTATACAGGTATGAACTTGTAACTTACAAAAGTTTGAAAATATTTGCAAAATCTTGCTTCAACACTCTTAAATTGTTATCACAAACCTTTTTGAGACTTTCCAAAACTATTATGTGACCACACATTAAATAGGATTGAGCTTCTGTAGTCTCAAGATTCTTCGGGTCAATAACTATTACAACAACTTTTGCTTCCTTCAAAGCACTCATCATTGTCTCAATCTTAAGACAAATTAGTCCTCTGAGTTCACTTACTCTTCCAACAATCCTGTCATTTTCTCTCTTCAGGTATCTTATTTTTTCAAGTAGACCTGTTACTTAACCTTCTTGCTGAATTACATCACTAGCTAATGGATCAAAAGTAACAAAAATGGTAGATAATTGATTTTCCAAATCCTTCACCTTTTTCTCATTACCTTTAGTAAATTTGGATAAAACTAAATAGGAGTTGTAGGATTTTCTAGCTTCAGATATAGAATCTTGAATGTTCTTTATGCATGTAGCTAACATAATCTTATCCTTTACAATTACTACCTTCAACTGACTAAGTCTTTTTCTGTTTAACTCTTTTTGAACTTTATCCTTAGTAGATTTCTCAAGAGACTCAAATTGAGTACTTACAACATTTATTAGCTTCTTTAGCTCACCGGAAGAGGAACCTGATGGATCCATGACATGAGTAGGAATTAATTTTTGTAGGACTCTAGATGCAAGGCTTAGCAGTTCACTATCCTCTATGTGAGACTTCAAAATCTTCTCACTAGCCTTAGCTTGAGCAATTGATGCAACTTTCATCATCTGAATTGGGGACAAAGTAGATAGATTGATTGAACTTTCGTCCAATTCAGGATCAAAATATTCTTGTTGCTCCATCGAGATCTCTTCACTGCCTTGGTAGTGTCTGTTTCCTCCACTCTGATTTCTTAAACTTTTTCTTCTTCAACTTTGGGTTCTTCAGAGATTGTCACCGGATTGCTTTCAAGAATTTCCACCTCTTCATTTTGTACCACCTTCTCCTCAACTAATACCACCTTAGGAACTTTAGTTTCCATAGGTGCCTCTGTATTTTCTACACTAGGAGGAATAAAAAAATCCTCAACTTCTGGAGGATCAGATACATTTATGTTCTTCTCATTCACGTTCTTTTCTTCATTGAATTTTACCTCTTCATTCACTTCCTCATTTCTCGAAACATTTTCAGCATTCATTTCCTCTATGTTAATCTTATTCTTTGATAGAAATTCTTCCAAAATTTCCTTAGTTTCATTGACAACAACATTAGTTTCACCAATCATGAGTTTATTTAACCTTTTATTTCTCTTAAATTCCTTTTTAGCTCTCTCAAGAAGTGAATCTATCTCTTCAATTGAAATTTCAAGACACAAATCTACAAGAAATCTCTTCCTTAAATTCTCTTCTTCTGTTCTAGCATTTAATCTTCTTGACTCCAAAATATCATACAAATTCTAGGGTAGGCCAAAAATAATCTCAACAAGAGCTTTATTAAAAATGTTTAGATTTTTTATTGTAGCTTCTTCTAGAACTCTTTGACCGGATTCATCAAAAGTTTCAAACAATTGACAAAGGGGATTGAGATTACCATCCTTGACAACTGCATTCACAACTTCATCAACTGACAAACCAGGTTTATCAACTTTAGCCTTCTTTTCCTTCTCCTCTTTGACAAAATATTTTAACTCAATAGCCTAAGTTCTAGAAGCTTTTACTTGTCTCAAGAATTATTTTGATTCTATTTCCTCATCTTCTGAAATAGGCTTGTATGATCGAGTACTTTTATTCTTCTTCCTTTTATCGAAAGGCTGGTCTTGATCTGGATTTGCTGTAGGGGAACTCCTTGTAGATCTAGTGTGGAAAGAGGATGCACTAGGACTAGCAGACTCTATTTTTGTTTTCACTTATGTAGCTTCTACCTTATCTCTCCTTCTTCTTGCTTATTTCAAAGCTTCTATAGGTAATCTCATCCTTTCTGCAAAAAATTCTATCTCTTTTCTCACTCTCCTGACTATCACTAGTTTTCTCAATTCCTCATGAAATTGATAACTTTTCTTTGCATATGATCCAAACCTCTCTTCTCCCTGATCTAGAGGTGAGTTCAACAAGTGTTCAACATATATCTTTAGAATGTTTTCCTCTACTTTGTAACCCATTGGCATGATCCAAACTGTTCTGGGATCAACAACTTCCATATGACATTAGTCAATGTCCATAATGAAGCATAGAGTATCTTTGTATTTTTCCAAAACTAAAGTAGGAATTCTTTCCCTGGCATGCATCATATTTTGGAAATTTTGGAAATAACCCCAAAGGGTAGTGTTCCTAAATTGACGATCACCCATTCCAAACAACTTGTTCCTTATTTGAAAAACTACAGGCTCATCTCTTTGCCAATGTACTTTCCTAATGCCTAAAACCTCATTGATGAAATAGAAAAATAAGCACAATAGCAGATTACCATACTTGAAGGTATTATTCTTGTATTTTTTGATTTTTCTTATGTTCTCCATTAGCTGATTTCTGAGCAGCTTGCACAAGTCATACTCTGCATTCTGCTTTATCATTTCATAAGCTGCATAGATGGCTGTACCAAATACATAATTTTCCTAGCTAGAATGGTATATCTTGTAACCAATGACCATTGATGTGAATTTCACATCCACTTCAACAATGTCATCTATTGTCATTGCTCTTCTATCCTAATGTGCACCTGTTACCTCAGTAACTTTGTCATTCTTCATGGATATTAAGATTGGAAGTATGCTGGTGGAATTTAGACCAGTTACTGCACATATAGCCTCCTTTGTGATTTTGAAGGGTATATCTAGCCACATGAACTCATCATGAACACGGTTCAAAATGTATCTTACCCATTCATTTTCTTGAAATATGGGAAATCTCGCAAACTATGCAAACTTTCTCTCTTCTAGGGTTTGAAATTTTGGTTTTACAATAAAATATTTTCCAACTATATGATGGGAGTATAGATTCATTATATAAGAGGTTCCTAAATCTTCAATGTTTACATGAATATATGCCCTAATATCCTCAGTATGCAGAACTCTGTATGACACAGATGAAAACACACCTAAGGGATCGATCTCCACAAATTTATAGGGATGCCATTTAAATTTAGGATGCTGTCTGTCCTTGAATTTGACTACCAGAGGAGTGGACATGATTGCAAGTTTAGAAGTTCATAGAATTTTCAAGAAACAAGCAACACTGAGAGGGGGGGTGAATTAGTGTTCTACAAAAATTAATTTTATTATTTTGATCTTTAATCCACTTAGAACATTCAACCAAGAGTAATATCAAGAAAAAAAAAGCAAACAACCACACCACCATAACACAAGGATTTTTACGTTAAAACCATATTAAGGGAAAAACCATGGTGGATGGCCAATCCACAATAAGTTCTGAGTATACTCAAAAGAAAGATTACAAAATGGGAATGCACTTGCATTCAGGCACATTTCCTAGAGCTCATTGCTCAAAATAGGAGGGCATACTACCTTACAAATATTTGGATTAGATCCAAGAGAATGAATTGAAGAAATAACATCTACAAGTGCTTGATTACATTTCTAGTTAGGATCTGATGTCGATCTTCTGTCCTTCTGACTGATACCGATCATTTGCTCTGCTTTGCTCTAGCTTTATTCACAATATCTTTATGTGCAAGTGAAACTGTGCATAAAATTGGTCTAACACACTTCTGGTATTTGCAATACACATTGACACCCACACATATATATATGTCAAAATGATATAATCGATCATGTACATATATCCGTGACTAAGGATTTAATCGCTACAAGTCGGCTCCAACAAAACATAGAAATATTTGTAATTTGTTGGTTAAAATCATAAGTAAAATTCAATGCATATCCAAAACGATCAGCTACACCTTAGCTTGGACCCAAAACATAATGAGAAAACACAAAAATATTCAAACAGACATTTCTTGAACATCTGCAACATGTTTTATCAACTGCAGTGTCTCTTTCCAACATATAGAGGTGTCTAAGAGAAATGTTTTTGCTCCGCATTTCTCTACATTTGTACTTCAGGTCTTGTGATTCTGAAGGTATGTTGATGGTGTTGATCTCTTTCTTGTGTCAAGAGAATTCATGGTTTGGTGCTTCTCAAGATGGTTTTTAGAGTTATAGTGTTTGGAAGAGTAGTTTGAGTGTATTGTTTGTATACATTCTTTAGGTGAAGTTATTGCAAAGGATTTTGATGGATTTCAAGATGTTAAAGGAATATTCTAGATCATGATGAAGTATAGTGTGTGGTGTGCAAGTCATCCTTTGATTTGAGGAAGCATGTACTTCAAATTTTAATGGTTTTCACATGGGTAACAAATGACCTGGTGTTTACACTACATTCAAAGATGTTTAATTATTGATAAAGGTGTAGTATGGTGTGCAAGTGTTGATTTGGGTCCCAATTAAGTTTTGTATTGTTCCACTTTCATTCCTATCCATTGCAGGAATACTTAGTGTAGACCTAATTTTGAATTTGTAAAGTGTAAGGTGTGTGTAGCTGACTTGAAAATTCTTTTCAAGTTGTGGATGGTATAAATGCAAGATGAGTTGATGTGAGATGGAGAGTGGAATATAGTTGAGTGTTGTGATGTGAAATTGAGTACGAAGACGTGAAATGTGGTATGAGCTATAATGCAAGATTACTGAATGCAATGAGTTGAAGGTATCTTGATCTCTTGAAGGCTATGAGTGTTATTGGAGCTATTGTGGTGGATTCTCTATTGCATTGAGATCATGCTATCTTTGTAACATTCTTTCTTCTTTCTTCTTTCTATTTCAGCAATGAGCTTGGGCTATGAGACTTTCTAGACAATTTGTCCTATTCTAGCAGTGAGCCTTTTTGTAATGGTTTTGCAATTACTTATATTGTGAGCTAATCCTCACCGTGGTTTTTTTCTCCTAGGGTTTTCCACATAAATTTGGTTTTCTCTTGTGTATGGTGTTGTTTTTTCAGTTTTTGTTATCTACTTTTCATGTTTAAATATTATAGCACACTAAGGGTTTAATGAATGCATGTGGATTTGATTACTATTGAGGGTTTTGATGTTTTAATTAGATAAAAATGATTCACCCCCATCTTAGTTGTCTTGTTTATTCAAAAATTGGTATCAGAGCGAGGTTCCTTGGAGAAAAGCTTGACCACTTGAGGTAGATTCAGGATGGAAAACAAGGATATCTGTATGTATGATGGAACAAACTATTCATTCTATAAGGTTAAGATGGAAGGCTATTTGGTGTACCTTGGATTTGATGTTGCATAGGAAGTGAAGACTGTATATTCCATACCTACAAATGGACCAAGCACAAGTGATGAAATCAAGTCCTATGAAATAAATGGTAAAACAAGGTTTGTTCTTTTGAGTATTCTTGCAAATTCTAAATTATTAAAAGTTATGGATCTAAAAACTGCTTAAGAAATCTAGGATAAGCTAGAAAGTATTTATGAAGGAGATGATAAGGTTAAACAAGCTAAGATGAAAAATCTAAAGACATAATTTGAGAACATGCGAATGTCTGAAGATGAAATAATCACAAGTTGTATTGTAGAAAAAATGTATCCCTTTACATTTTCACACTTGTTTGGGCCCTCCTTGCTAAAATTTGGCTTATTTATGCCCTAATTGGTTCTATTTTGCATCCACAAGTCTTATTAAATACATTTTTTTGAGGATAATCCCAAAACTTATCAAATAACCAATCATAATTCAATATTTTTGGTCATGTGTTCTAGATATGGTGATTTGGGGCTCATACACCACCTTCGGTATGAGTCCCACCTAGGTCTTGGGACCTAATTTCATGTTGCACATTAAACAAGAAACTCCTAGAAGTTTGTGTCCCATGTTTGAGCCATTGAAACTCATATGCCACCTTGGGCATATGAGTCCCACTCTAATCATGACCTATTTTGAATTTAATTCTAGGTGGGATTTTATTATCTTAGATCTAACGTCATCTTGTAGTGTTGTAATTTCAGGAAATTAGACATAAACAAGTATAAATACAAGGTTATTTCATAATTTTAACATCTAACAAGCTAGAATTTCACAAGTAATCAAGATTACTTTCACAAGAGCATTCAAGAGCATTTCTAAGGCATTCAAGGGTAGATTTATTGAAGATTATTGTATAAATCAAGATCCATTATTATGTCAAAGGCTTGATGCATTATGCATGTGGTTTTGAGATAATGTTGTGATGTATTTATTGTTCAAGATTGTATCGTAGAAAAATGGATCTTTGACATTTTCATGGTCATTTAGGTAATTTTCCTATGATTCTTGGCTTATTTTGCTTAGATTTAATGTTGTAATGTGACTTATACATTCACATTAGGTCTTGAATATGCAAATTATTAAGACTTTATGATGTCTTGTGAAGGTGTTGTGAAGTGTTGTAACACATTTCTACACTTTTCTAGACTCTTTTTATAATTCATCCAAATATCCCCTTTTTATCCCTTACCAAGTCTTATTCTAAAGTGTTGTAAAGTCTTGTAACAAACTTTCACACTTTCCTAGAATTGTCATCACTAAATACACCTTAAATCGTATGCCCTAATTTCCTGAAAATACATCACAGGCTAACCTAAGGTCTTGATGAATAAAATCCCAAAAGAAATTTGAATTTATTTTGAATTTTGTACCAAGAGGGACTCATTCGCCACCCATGGCGAATGGGTCCCACTCAAGGAAAGCAAGTGGGTGTTGGGAATTAAGTTGCATTTAATGATGTTTTTCGGGTTTGTATTAAAAAACACACTTAATTAAGGCCTGTAAGTGCATAAAGGGGCCAAATAAATCATAAGAAAGGTGTATTTGGTTGTAAAAAGTCTAAAAAAGCGTGAAAGTTTTGTTACAAAACTTCACAACACTTTAGATTAAGACTTTGTAAGAGATAAAAAGGGAATATTTAGATGAATTATAATAAGAAGAGTATAGAAAAGTGTAGAAATGTGTTACAAACACTTCACAACACCTTCACAAGACATCATAAAGTCTTAATAATTTACATATTCAAGACCTAATGTGAATGTATAAGTCATAGTACAACATTAAATTTAAGCAAAATAAGCCAAGCATCATAGGAAAAAGACCTAAATGACCATGAAAATGTCGAAAGATCCATTTTTCTATGGTAAATTTACACCCCACTTTAGTGAGAGGATGAACTTGCTTAGAACTCACACTAAAGTAGATATTCAAGAGAGATCCAAGTGTATAGATGCAAATGAAAAAAGATGAAAAAGATCAAGAAGGAAGTCAAACCCCAAGGATCCAAGATCCTGAGTCAAATCATCAAGATACACAATCATGCAATGGAAAGAACTAAAGGAAAGAAAAATGGGGTGGAAAAGATGCACTCACTTTGGGGCCACAAAACATCAGGTCATCCGCAGGGTGAGATGTCCCAAAAAAGTGGTTTAGTGAGAAAGTCATGCCAGTGTGTCGTCTTCCCATCATACTAACCATACCAAAGTTATGCTCCCAATAACAATGATAAGGAACCACAATGTAATGCTTTTTGTAAATATTTTTTGGATATGTAAAGAATTTTTCTAAAGGGGATTTTGCTTTGTTCATGTAAGTTCTTCTTCTTAGGGAGCATTGTGTCTAATGTCTCCAAGAGAGGACAAGTTAGGGTGTCAGATCATCATCCATTGGATGTCTCATTCGCATCAGGCCACTTCAATTGATCATACACTCTTGGAAGGCATCAAACCCAATGAAACCACCAAGAAGAGGACACATCACAAGAAAAAGAAAAATCACAACATGAAATTTGCACAAAGATGTTGTCTATGTATTCCCCCACTTTAAAGCGATTGCTACACCATTATTGTGACCAATTGATTTAAAGTAAAAGAGGGTATGATAGCTTACTCGAAAATCCCTATGCAAAGTCATATGTTTTTAATAATCTGCATCATGAAGAAAGGGAGTATGTCACATGCAAGTCAATCTTAAGACATGTCATCCACATGCCAAGCTTGATCTTATACGTTCATGAAAGGTTAATGATTAGCCAAAAGAGACAATGACAAGTGACATATGGGGATAAGGCTTTCTAACCCTTTTCCCCCACTTAGTGTAGGACAAGGGTGAGCCTCGAATGGATGATGTTATGCTACCCCTTGTGATGGATGCAAAACATGCAATAGTGAGTATGCTATTATCCTACAACTATTACATGGAAACGAGAAGCAACTAATGTTATTTATTTGGATAAGGAAACAAATTTTTTACTTGATACATGGTTAATGAGATATCTATCAATTTAGGATGTACCAAGGTTAGAGTTTTCTTGGAAGAATCTTGTGTGATAGTATTGATGTTGAGTGAAGGTTTTTTGGATGGGTTGATTTCTATGAAAGGACAATCATGAAGAAGAAGAGCTTAGAAAAGTGTAGAAATGTGTTACAACACTTCACAACACCTTCACAAGACATCATAAAGTATTAATAATTTGCATATTCAAGATCTAATGTGAATGTATGTCACATTACAACATTAAATCTAAGAAAAATAAGCCAAGAATCACAAAAAAAAGACCTAAATGACCATGAAAATGTCAAAGATCCATTTTTCTATAGTACAAAGATCAATTCAAGTATTCAAAGGAATTATATTTCATAAAGAATCATGATCAAGATCTACATCCATTGAGGCTGCTTCATGCTTGCTTGTAGATCTACAAGGTTTCAAACAAGGTTCTATTGCTTCATCTTATGTTTCATGTTTCATTTCATTCATGCTTCATTTCTCATTAAGGTTTGATTACCAAAATGAGGTTTGACCAAGGAAAACCCCTATCCACTAAAAAATCAACATTTTTCTCTCCTTTTATGTGTGATTGCAGATCTAGGTGATTTGGAGCTTAAAGATACTTTGAAGAAAAAGTTGCAATATTGAAGAAAGTTGTCAAGATTGTCAAGAAGTTGTCATCTTCACTAAAAGTCACCTATAGGCCATAATTCAAACCTTCAGACCCATATATCAGACATGAGAGAAGCTAAAAAAGATCACTAGAGGATACTAGAGTTTCAATGAAGCCCTAATAACGAGACTAAATTTCCACCTTGGGCGTATGCGTCTTGATACACGCATTTTTTTAGATTTTAGTGGATTATGAATTGTCACTGTGAGATTCCTGTTTCTGAGAAACCTTGGACTGGGACTAAATCACCAAGTTTGGCGTATGAGTCCTAGTACACCCTAAAAGAAATAATTTCTAGGGTTTTTAGGCCTTTCTTAGTCATCTTAATTTCTCCAGGTACTTCTCTATTTTATTATGTTTATCAGTCTGATTACATGCTTTCAAATTCCATTTTCTAGGTCATATAGCTATATTTTCATATTGCTTTCATATCTTTCTTTCTAAGAATTTTCTTAGTGGTGAAACCCTCTTTAATCACACCTAAGGAAACCATCCTAAACCTATTCCATTCCTCAATCAAGTCAATTGGCTAAGGGATCTTGGTTTCCTTTAATGAACTAAGAGTGAAATAGGAGGTCCTAACTTATAGTTCCATCTCCTAAAAGGTGGAACCCTATTTCCTTGTGTTCACAAGGTACATGCAGAGGGTTGATGAACTTTTTAGTGCAATGAGAGGTCTTGGTGCAAAATTCAAAGAACCCAAAGTGGTAAAGAAAATTCTTAGAACTCTTCTTGATTCTTATGGTGAAAAGGTTTCTGCTATTGAGGAAGTTGTAAATTTTAATACTTACACTAGAGATTAGTTGTATGGCACACTAACTACATTTGAAATGAGAAAAAATGGTCTGAATAAAGATGCAATAGTGGAGATTTCTTTCAAGGATGGAAAATTAGAAAAAATTGAAGATTTAGATGGAGATGATCTTGTGATGTAGAAGCTAACTTTGTAAGAGGGATGAAAGAGGGAACCAGTAAGTACAAAGGTAAATTACCTTTAAAATGTTTCAATTGTGGAAATATAGGTCACTATGTTTCGAGATGTCCAAAAAAAGCTATGAACAATAAGAACAAGAAAAACAAAGGAAAGATGATCAAGAAAAGCTATTATGTTAGAGAAGATGTTGGTATATTTGATGATGAATATGATTATGGAGATGATGATAATGAATGATTGTTCTTGGCTTTAAAAGACGAGTCTTTCTCTGCTAAAGTTTTTAAATTTGTGTAAAGGAAAATGCTCTAAAGAAAAAGGATAAGACTGGAGTAGTTTTGTGTCTACTTTTCATGTTAGAAAGGATAATAACTATATGGTTATTGACAATGGTTGGTCAAAATATATGATCAGAGACAAGAGTAAGTTTCTCAAACTTGAAAAATATGGTGGAGGACTTGTTAAATTTTGAGATGATTTAGGTGCTAAGATTTGTGAAATAGGTTCAATTAGTTTGATGAAGTGCATAATACTAAAGATGTTTACTATGTTAAAGGTTTAAGGCATAACCTCTTGAGTGTTGGGAAAATATGTAGCAAAGGGTACAATCTTATGTTTGAGGATGATAGATGTGAGATCAAAAAAGGATATGGAACTATGATTGCTACTAGAAAGAGGATAGATGGAAATATCTATTAGCTCAAGGGTGTTGATGGTCATTGTTTTATGAATTAGATTAATGATAGCTGGTTATGGCATAGGAGGATGTGTCACATAAATTTTTATAACTTGATTAGAATCAATTTAGTTCAAGCAGTGAGAGATTTTCCAAAGATTACAAATCCTAGATCGATGTTATTTGTAGATATTGTCAATTTGGAAAACAAACAAGAAGTAATTTCAAGGGAAAAGAACAATCTTCTACTGGATTGTTGGAATTGGTGCATACAGATCTTTTTGGTCCTACAAGAGTGATAAGTCTTCAAGGTGATAGGTATTTCATGTTTTTGATTGATGATTATTCTACAATGACATGGGTTACTTTTCTTAGAGAAAAATTTGAAGCCCTAGATAGATTCAAAGTGTTTAAAGTTATGGTTGAGAATGAAATGGATTTGAAGATAATTTTTTTGAGGTCTGACAGAGGTGGAGAGTTCACCTCCAATGAATTTAACATATTTGCGAGAATCATGGCATAAAAAGGAACTTGTACGCCCCTAGGACTCCTCAAAAAAATGGAGTGGTTGAAAGAAAAAACAAGACTACTCAAGAAGCTGCAAGGACTCTGATGAAATAATCTAACCTACTAGAAGTCTACTGGAGAGAAGAAATTCATACTATTGTTTACATACTTAATATTGTTCAAGCAAAGACTAACAACACTAAGACTCTCCATGAGTTATGGTATGGAAGGATCCCTATTGTCAAGTACTTTAGAGTGTTTGGAAGAAAATTTTATATCAGAAGAGATGATGAAAACTTAGGAATGTTTGATGCAAGGTCTGATGAAGGTATCTTCCTTGGATATTATACTAAAAGAAAAGCTTACAAATGTTACAACAAAATGCTAAGAAGTATTGTTGAAAGTGAAAGTGTCAAGGTTGATGAAGAATTGAGGAATTTAGTGGTGATAGATGGATATGAATCAGATGGACCTACTTATGGAGGAGGAGAAAAATAAAAACCTAAGCAAAATAAAGTACAACATGAAGAGGAAGAAGCTCTATAAAAGACCCCTAAGACCCCTAAGTATGCGCAAAGAAATCATTCCAAAGAACATATCATTGGAGACAAAAGCAAAGGTGTTTTGACAAGAAGAAGAGTTGCTGAAGCAGAGGTAAATCTATGTTTACTTTCTAAAGTTGAACCTAAATAGTGAGTGAGGAATACAAAGATGAATATTGTATGAAGGTAATGAAAGAAGAACTTATGTAGATTGAGAAGAATCAGACTTGGGAACTTGTTCCTAGACCTAAAAATAAGAACACAATTGGTACTAAGTGGGTATTCAAAAAAAATCTGAATGAGACTGGAGAAGTGGTAAGTAACAAGACAAAATTATGTGTAAGGTTACTCACAAATTGAAGGAATAGACATTGAGGAGAAATTTTCTCCAATGGCTAGAATGGAAGTGATGGGGATGTTTCTAGAATTTTCAACACACAAGGACCTTAAAGATTATTAGATGGATGTGATGTTTGCTTTCTTGAATGGAGAGTTGGAAGAAGAAGTTTACATGGTACAACCGAAAGGATTTCAATTATTAGATAAACCTAATATGGTTTCCAGATTGAAGAAAGAATTGTATGGATTGAAGCAAGCTCCTAGAACTTGGTATGCAAGGTTGAAAAGTACTTGATACAACAAGGATTCAATAAAGGAACCACATATATTAATATTTTCTTTAAGGTTGAGAAAGATCAAATCTTGATAGTGGTTGTGTATGTTGATGACATAATTTTTGGAGGTAATGAAGCTATGTGCAAGAAATTTGTAAAAGAGATGCAAAAAGAGTTTGGAATGTCTATGTTTGGGAGGATGAATTTATTCCTTAGGCTACAAATCAATCAAATGGATAAAGGAATATTCATTTCATAGTCAAATTATGTTAAGGAAATGTTGAAGAAGTTTGAAATGGAAGACTCCAACCAGTATGTACTCTTATGGTTACTGGTTGCAAACTGAGTAAGGATGATGAATCTCTTGTAGTGATGAAAATTGTACACTCTTGGAAATGGTACAATTTCACCTAATTTGGGAATAATTAATTATAAATTGGACTTGATATCACCTTGATCTAGTGTTGTGATGTGTTTTACACATCCACATTAGGTTTTGGGCCCTTCTAAAGCTAAATAAACCTAACTTTTCCTTAATTTATTGTTGTAAAGTGTATTTATTTATACCTTCACATTAAATTTAAGAGGCTTGAAAACTAAGTAGACCTAATCTAGTGTTGTAATGTGTTTTGCAAAGTCACATAGGATTTAGGATCCTTTTGAGCTAAAGAGACCCAATTTTTCCTTAATTTAATGTTGTAAAGTATATTTATTTACACTTTCACATTGATTTTTGGGCCCTCTTGAATTTATGAACTTAATATCATCATTAATAGGCCCCTAATACCCTATATTGTGCATCCCAAGTAATATTCCAATTAAAATCCTAACTTAGACCTCATATAACCTTAATTGACACACTCCCTAATATTTAAGCAATCAAAATAGGCCTTGTGGGATCCATACACCACCATAGGCATATGAGTCCCATCCAGGTGTGACCCATACACCATAGATGGAATATGAGTCCCATTTGACCTATTTTCAAGGATTTAAGCAAGAAAACAAGGTTTTAAGCTCAATTTTTTTCTACGTCGGCCTTTGGGATCTAATAAACAGTCATTTGGATGCATTTCCTATATAAAAAAGGTCCCATGCCATTATTTCATTAAGCCTTCATGTTATCAAGTCAAGCATTGAATATTTAAGCATTCTAAGACTTTACAAGATCATCAAGAGAGCATTCAAGATCATTTTTAAGGCATTGAAGGGAAAAATTCTTCATCAATTGTTGTAGCAATTCAGGATCCATCATCATGTCATGATTATCAAGCATTAAGCATGTTATTGAGCTAGTATTTTGATGTAGTATTGAGGGTCCAAGATCAAGCATTTTTCTACACCTATTGTCAAGATCAAGATCCACATCCTTCATGGCCATTTCATGTTGAGTTGCAGATTTACAAGACACTATTTACAAGGCATCATTCAAGGTATCATTGTCCATGATTCATGTTATTTGTTTCATGTTTCATTCCTTCATTTCATTATCTCATCATTTGGTTTAATTACCTACAAGGGGCTTGACCAAGGAAAACCCTTATTCCCTAACAATCAACACTTTCTCTCTCTCTCTCTCTCTCTCTCTTTGTGTGATTGCAGATCTAGGTGCTTTGGAGACTTGAAGATCCTTTGAAGATTAGGTTGCAAGGTTAGATAAAGTCATGAAGTTACAAGGTTTTCTTCTTCAAAAAAGGTCACCTACAACCCCGAAATCGGGGTTTTAGATATAGAAATCAATTGGGAAGGATAGGGTAGACATTGAAGACTAGATTCAAAATTTGAAGTTCTAGAAAACTCTAACTAGACTCATACACAGTCATGGCGTATGAGTCCCAATTTAGGTCATTTTTTAAGTTTTTGTATTTTGGATACCCTTTTTTCAGAAACCTGTTCTTATGTAGAAACCCTAATCTGGGACTAATTCATCTAGACTGGCGTATGAGTCCTAGTAGGTCAAAATTTTAGGTTATTCAACATTTCAGGTCTCCATTCAATCTCTCTTAGGTTTCTAGGTGCTCCTCAATACTTTTCTAGTTTGTTGTTTTGATTTATTTGCATTTATCATTCATTTAGTGAAGTTTCTTATATCAATGAGTTCAATCATTAGATATTGCATTTCATACATTTTTCCAAGCCCTAGCTTAGTGGTGAACCCCTCATTAATCTCTAAACATACCCTAGGATACCCTATTGTAAGATATCTTCCTCCCTTCTTCATTAGATTGAGATTTCTACGGTATCCTTGAGTGTAGCAAGTGTGAAATAAGAATCTTACCCTTGTGCTTCTTCCCTCAAAAGTGGGGAGTACTATTTCTGTTGTTACATCACCTAAGGCTAATTAGAGCAAGTATAGATCTATGATTGGTGGAATGCTAGACCTAACTGCTACTAGACTAGATATCATGCATGTAGTTTTTCTTGTAGCTAGATTTGAAGATCATAAAGAAACACATGTTGCAGCTATGAAGAGGATACTAATATATTTGAAGGGAAATTTGGATTATGGTTTGTGGTATCTTAAGGATACTGATTTCACATTGAGTTCTTACACACATGTATATTGGGCTAGTTGTGTGGATGGCATGAAAAGTACAAGTGGTGGTGTATTCTTTCTTGGATGTAGATTGATATCATGAATAAGTAAGAAACAAGATTTAGTTTCATTATCTACTACAGAGGTTGAGTATATTGCAACAACATCTTGCTACACACAAGTGTTGTGAATGAGGAAAAAATTGAAGGATATCAGAGTGGTGTATAATGAGCTTATTTCTATCTTTTGTGATAATACAAGTGAAATCAATATTTCAAAGAACTCAATGATGTATTCAAGGAGAAAGCATATTTCAATCAGATATCACTTTCTTAGAGAGAATGTTGTGGAGAATGAAGTCAATCTTGAATATGTACCTACAAAGGATCAGATTGTTGACATATTCACTAAGGCTCTTCCTAAAGATACTTTTGAGTATCTCTGAGAGAAGTTAGGGGTTATTGCTCCTCCTTCCTTGAACTAGATGCATATGTGCATAAGTCTAGTGGATCTATGGATTCATTCTCTGTTTGGACTGATGTTGGTGGCTACCTCTTAGGGGGAGTAGGTAGTGATATTTTTGTAGTATGGAATAAGTGTTTTCATTTTGCAGAGGTTGTTGATTTGGTTGGTGTATAATCCTAAGGGGGATTATTCAATGCAGTAGCAAGTATCTTGGTTCAATGTCAAAGGGGGAGAACAATGCAATTTTTTTTATCCTTTTCCATTGATGTTAAAGGGGGAGAAAGAGTCATGTGAAAAAAGTATATCTATATAGGTGGAGAGTGAAGAATGTGAAAAAGAAAAAGTTGAAAGGGGGAGAGAATCTTTTAACAAGGAGAGTGTGCATGTTGTCTTTGATGTTTTTTCAAAACTTTTATTTCTATCAATGACGAAGGGGGATATTTTTGCAAGTATGAAGGGGTTGTTATTGATGTCAACAAGCTTGTATTGTCATTGGTGTCAATTGTGTAGTGGTTGAGAGAGATTGTTGCTTTGATTAGTTGCATTATGTTGTCATTAGTTAAGTTATTGGTGTTAACCTTTGGTGTTTTTTTGATAAGATTCTGATTATGGTTGTGGTAGTGATAAAGATGTTGAGGATATTGAGAAAATTGATAAAATAAGAAATAGGGTGTTGTAGAGGTATTATGGTTTTTCTCTACATTTGTTTTGGGTTGAAGATCTGCTTGTGTGGTTTGGATATGTTGGTTAGAGGTGTTCAGAGTTTATATATCTAGAATTTGGTCTTTTGGATCGATGTGTAGAAGAAGTTATGTTCATCAATGTGTGAATTATATTTGTAGTGTTGCTTATAGAGGTGTTTAGGATAAATGATTTTTCTCCATGTTTCTAGATACAATTATGTTTTAGGTTTTGTGATTTTGAAGGTATGTTCATGGTTTTGATCTCTTGTCTGTGTCAAGAGGATTCATGGTTTGGTGCTACGGAAGATGGTTTTTAGAGTTATAGTGTTTGTAAGAGTAGTCTGAGTATACAGGTTATGTACATTATTTAGGTAAAAGTTGTTACAAAGGATTTTGATGGATTTAAAGATGTTAGAGGAATATTTTAGATCGTGATGAATTTTGGTTTTTGGTTTGCAAGTTATGCTTAGAATTGAGGAAGCGTGTACTTCAAAGTTTAATGGTGTTCACACGAGTAATGGATGTCCTGGTGTTTACACTACATTCAAAGATATTTAAGTATTGATGAAGGTGAGCATGGTGTGTGAGTATTGATTTGGGTACCAATTAAGTTTTTTATTGGTCCACTTTCATTCCTATCCATTGTGGGAATGTTTAGTGTTGACCTATTTTTGAATTTGTAAAGTGTAAGGAGTGTGTAGCCAACTTGAAGATGCTTTTCAAGTTGTGGATGGTATAAATGCAAGGTGAGTTGATACGAGATGGAGAGTGGAATATATTTGAGTGTTGTGATTCAAAATTAAGTGTAGAGATGCAAAATCTAGTGCAAGCTATAATGCAATATCACTAAATACAATGAGATTAAGGTATCTTGATCTCTTAAAGGTTTTGAGTGTTGTTGGAGCTATTGTGGTGGATTCTATTGCATTGAGATCATGTTCTCTGTGTAACATTCTATCTTCTTTCTTCTTTCTATTTTGGAAATGAGCTTGGGCTGTGATCCTTTCTGGACAATGTGTCCTATTATGGCA
Source organism: Sequoia sempervirens (assembly GCA_007258455.2). Classification (NCBI taxonomy): domain Eukaryota; kingdom Viridiplantae; phylum Streptophyta; class Pinopsida; order Cupressales; family Cupressaceae; genus Sequoia; species Sequoia sempervirens. The sequence continues at coordinate 144,574,590 of VDFB02000015.1, forward strand.
GTGAGACTATTTATACCATTTTTCTATTAATTATATTGTGAGCTAATCCTCACTATGTTTTTTCCCTCCTAGGGTTTTCCATGTAAATTTTGTGTTCTCTTATGTATGGTCTTGTTGTTTCAGTTTTTGTTATCTACATTTCATGTTTTAATGTTATAATAGATTAGGGGTTTAATGAATGCATGTGGATATGATTACTATTGAGGATTTTGATGTTTTAATTGGATACAACTGATTCACCCCCTATATGTTGTCTTGTTCATTCAATAGTTTGATGCATTAATTAGGGGGTATTCTTTATTGAGTGAAAAAGGGGGAGTCTCTCTTGGTGTGTGTGTGTTTTTGATCTGATTACTTGTGCTCTACTTTTCCTTCACATGGATTATTCTAAGGTTCCCTTGCTAACATCTTATAATTATGCAACATGACATCAACATGCATGGAATTACTTAATGCAACTTGGGTATACTCCATATGTTGAAAAGAAAGTAGATGAACCTACAAATGATAAGGAAAAGATAAAATGGATGCTTGAACATACAGAAGCTCTTGGATTTATTTGTAGCTTTGTTTCCCTTGATCTTATGTTTCAAATTGAATCTTGTACAAATTCACATGATGTTTGGGAAAAGTTAAAATATTTGTATGTTACAATAGATGAAGTCAAAGGAAATCAAATTGACAATGAATTGGTGAGCCTTGATCCTAAGAACTTTGGCAACATCCAGGATTATATTACTAAGGTTAATGATCTAACAACACAATGTAAAGTTTTTGGTATTGATAAAAAAGACATTTAGTTAATCTATAATGTACTAAATAAACTTAGTCCTGAATTTGTAGCTTTTATTTCTAGCTTTCATACTCATGGAATGACTATGGGATCTGCATATACTATGCCTTCATTTGCATCTTTTTCTAAGATGTTAATGCATGAAAAAAATAAGCTTATTTCTATGGGTCTCATAAAGCCATCACAAACTCAGGATTTTTTGGTTGGTCAGCCTAAGGGACAGAAAGATTCAAGACAATATGACAAGAAAGAAAAGAAATCTACGAAAAATCCACACACAGATCATGGACATAACAAATCCTCTTCAAAGGAGGACTCATTTAAGAAGGGAAAGTCTTCTTTTTCATATTGCAAGAGGACTAGACATGAAGAAAATTCTTGTTATAGGAAGGATATTGATGAACTAAGACATCTTCTTAAGAAGAAGAACATTGATTTACCTTCTAGAATGTCTAAGTCAACTTCTTCTTCCTCACATTCTAAATAGTCAGGATCTAGTAAGGATAAAGGTCATGTAGGTTTTTCTTCCGAGTCAAAGAAAAACAAAAGTAAATCTATTTTTGATTGTACAAATAAAAAATCAGGGAAACAACTCCTAGATTCTAGAGCTTCTCACCATATGGCTTCTTCACAGTCTATGTTCTCTTCTTTTGAGCCTTATGTTATGCCACCCATTCTGATGGGAAAAAATACTTACATGAATGTAAGTGGGAGGGGATTTATTGATATTGGGGATGACACCCTCAATGATGTTTTGTGTGTACCTCATTTGACAAATAATCTTCTTTCCATCTATTAGATCACTCATGGTGGAGTAGGGAAAACTATGGAATTCACACCTAATTCAGTTATCATCAGAGACTTGGAGAGTAGATAGATAATTTCTACTAGGATGGTTGATCATGCATCTCAATTATATTAATTTTTTAGACTTTGCACCTGATGATAATTCTGATCCTTTGGCTATTGATCACACTCCTTGTGTGACATTTTATTTTGAGGAGAATTTTGGCTACTTGAATCTTAGTATTCTCACACCAGATCCAGTTCTTGAGCCTTACATTCCTTCTCCTCCACCTATTGTTGCTTCTAAGGATATTGTTGTTGATACATTCATGGATACTTGTGATTCAGTGCAATAGGATCTACGTTGTATTCTAGATATAGTTGCTTGGAATGACTATTTGACAGATATTGTAGATTTGTTTATATAGTCTCATATTTCAAATTTGGTAGAAACTATTCATTATATTCATCTTCTCTTTGATGAAGTTGATTATTCTTGAGTTGTTATGGAGGAACCTTTGGATCCTCTTGTTCATTTTCCACATGATCATTCATTACATTTTGACATGAGCGTGGGTAATTTTGAGCATCATTGGGAGGAGGCATCATTGTCTTCAAAGGAGATAGTTGAGTCTTTGGATCTTGTTCTACATACATCTCTACTAGGTTCTGGATTGTCATCTTCATCAGTGTGGCCTACAATGCCTTATTTGATGATGGTAGCTTTTAGCATCAACATGGAATTACATAAGAAATTTTCAAAGACTTCATGCATTTTGTGCCTTCTTTCTTCATATTCCTTTTAGGAATGGGAAGATGTTCTTCATGCACCTTTGGTTTTGTTTCTTCCAAAGGGGAGGAACATTGTTTAGCGATCATAGACCATCTTCTAAATCCAATTTCAAGCATCAACCATTGGTATAGTTGAGTACTTGAGGAAAAGCTATATGGTATTTCTTATCCTTTCTATTTTGGAGGGGACTTCTTCCTTACATTGGATTCTTCTTGTGTTGGAAAACTTGTTTTCTTTTTTCTCTTTTGGGGAGGAGTTTTTTCCCACTGGCTTTTCTCATTTTCTCCATTTGTAAGAGACTGCATTTGTACATGGGTACCTAACATGGCCTAGTAGTTGAGACCCATGTTTGTGTCTTTTCACCCACCTAAGCTATGCTTAAGGGGGGTGTTATTGTAAGTTTTTTTATTTTCCTTATGTTGGGGAATATTTTTTTTCCTACACACATTATTAAGCTTTCTTAGGTTATATTAGAATGGTTAGGATGAGGAAATTTGGCATAATCCATCAATCACATGTGTCACTCACACCCGCCTTTGGGTAGTTGAGTCTCACCCCCTCTTTTGGATTGATTAGCCACCTCCCATAACCATTTGTTTGTCCTTACCTAAGTTGGCATAACCATGTAATCTAGAATTTACCAAGTAGGTATAACTACCACCTATTATGGGAACTTGGGAGTTATTACCCCTTTTGGAATTATTTTCCCCTATTTTTCTATATAAACAATCCTCACCTCTCCCTATGCTAGGTTCACTAGTTCACTTATTCATGAGTGCTAGTTTAGTGCTAAGGGAGTGTTGAGTTTTGTTCATCTCTGGATCCTTGACTTGCTTTCCTTTAGTCATTTTGATCTTGGGTGATTTCACAACTAGATCTAACATAAACAAAGGTAAAAAAAAAATGTTTTTAGATTAAATTGACTCTTTTGAAGTTGTCTCAAACCCTACCTTGTAAGTTTTCCTACAAGCCTCTCTCTAGGCTCAAACCCTCAATAAAGACCTAATTGGGGTGATTTTTGTATCAACACTCACTCTTATGCCTTATTAGGTTTCTTAAACCTTCAAAACACTCCATAGGGTCTCATCAAACCCCCACCTTGCTATGGTGAACTCAAGAAATATGTTTTTCATTAAACCCTCCAAGACCTAGGGTTTTGATAGTGAACACACACAAACTTACATAACTTACACATATGTTTGATTTGTGAATTTTCCTTTGTTAGACACCTGAAAAACAACTTGAAGAAGGTTTTCACCAAGTTTCATGAATTTTCACTAGTTCAAACAAAAGTTATGGATTTTTTTCTAGCTGCAAACCCTAGCTCTATGATAGGGCAACTTGCAAGGTTTTTACTTGTTTCTAAATCAAAACATCATGAAATTATACAAAAAAAAATGTATTAGACCCTCTAGAAAAATTTCTAACTTTCTATCGACTCACAAACCTGTCATTGTTCCGTACAAGGCATTACAAGATTGATTTTTAACTGTTTATATAGAAAACTATCTCAAATTATTTAAAAAATAGGGTATTTTCATGGAAAAATACTTCCACACATTCTTGGGGCATTCCTTCTCATTTATTTGATGTGAATGCTCATCCAAAATAATTAAAAATTGATTATATGTGTCATTTCCTTCAAAACCTAAAGTCTATTGTATCAACTTGAAAAAAAATGCCCTTTTTCACAACCTAAAATTGAGAAAAAACATGTAAAGAGACCCTGTATGGTCTTTCATGGAATTTCAAGACCTTATTGGACTCAAAAAACCCAAAAGTAAGGCCGAGGAACAAAACCCAACCCTTCAATAAGCAAAAATCACCTAGGAAATTCAAATTTACATTTTGGCGGGAAAATCAAAATTTGAATTTCCAGGCCTATTTGGACAACCTAGACCATTGGAAATGATCCCTATGGACCCCCTAAGACCTTCACCAACTCAAATAGGACTCTTAACATCAAAATGAGTCATAAAAAAATCACGAAAGTGATGCTATTGCATCAACACTTGGACCTTGCACACTTCTTCTTGAATGATCCTAAGTCTTTGTCTCAAAGTGTAATTACTCCTTCGAACCTAAGAATTTTATGTAATCTAACTTTTCTTGTTAGGTCTATAATTTAGAATTAATTGATTGAAAATAATCCTATAGATGTGAGATCACTTTCAACTCTAACATATCTAGTTTTTAGTTTTGAATTTCACAAGTGCATGCCTTTCTAGATTTCTACAAGCACAATATTAAACTAAAACCTAGAATTTATTGATATTTTTGTGTGAATAATTCCAAGAGATGTAGATGGATAATTTCTCAAAATTCTAAAAGTATCTTTGGCTCTAAAATTCAAAAATTATTTCTTAAAATAATCCTACAGATGTAATTTTTTTTAAAATTCTAATTTATCTATATTTTTAGTTTCAAAATTTATTTTAAATCAAATGGATGTTATATTTTCTCAAAAGCCTAACTTACTCAAGTCCTTAGCTCTTTAATTTACTTTGAGAATCATCCCAAATAATCTAGTAAGTGTAAGAATCTTATAGGGTCTTAGGTGTAATAAATTTTTAGTTATGATATTTACTAGTTAAGATTTCTATGAATTATGTCCCTTTTTTCTATGGAAACATGTTAATTGGGGAATATATCTAATTGATTAATGGTAAGGGATTGTTTTATTAGATCTACAGTTAGAAATTTCTTTGATAGCTCAAAACTTAAGAATTAAAACACTTAGATCAATTTTGTTTTAGAAGCCATGATATCTACACTTATTTAAGCTCAAATTCTTATTTGAGGTAGAAATAAGAGATCCATAAGTGTTAAGAATTATAATATGTATTTTAGTTCTAGTTCTCCTTACAATATTTGGTATTGAATTTAAAGTATTGCTTTGAAGAATTGTTATCATTATTATCTTAATGATTGAGATGTAGCATTTTAGTTTTTTTTTTGATGGTTTACATTTTGAACCATCTATCAAATATTTAAAAAATATTTTTTTGTGAAATAGAACAACGCTTTCTATTTGGTTTAACATTATTTAGGCTACTAATATTTTTCTAGAGTCTCATCCTAATTTATCATGGCATCTAGTCCATAAAATAATCTAAAAAATTATTAATTTTTATAAGCATTACCTTGCATAAATATTAATCTACAATTTTAATAAAAAATCAATCTCTCAAAAATATTAATTTGCATTATAATTTGAGTAAATAATTGAAATAATTATAATAAAACTAATCACCATTAATCAATGAGATGTTATAATAATGTTTATACTATTATCATCTATCAAAACACAATTAATATAAACCATATTTTTTAGGTAATCATAATCAAAGAGTTAATAATCATGGATTTCTTATGATAGGTTTCTTGGTACTTATGCCCTAATATTGAACTCAATCAAAATAGAGAATTCAATGGGGTGTTATAATAATCCTACAAAAGTTCAACTTGATTGTTTATAATACATGCATTTTATTTCTTGACTAGATTTATGTAAATAAGATATTTTTTTATAAATTAAATCCTTAATTCTTCTTAATTATTTAGTATTAGATTTTTCCTCTTATTACTATTTCTAAACAACTCTCTGACCATACAAGTGCATAAATAAACATTTTGAAATGAGAAAAAGAAATATTTTAATGACCATTACCACTATGTAAATTAAAATATACCTCCATTTTTTACCCATTAGTCTAATATTTGGTATTATGTTGGTATTAAGTTAGTCTAATATTTTTTCATAGTTTTGGTTTCTACTTTAAATGGGATTTTTTTCTTAATTCATATGGTTCATTCAAGAATGCCTTTATATTCATTCCATCTTCTTATCCACAAACAGATTTATTGGATTGAAGTTTTATCAAATTTATCGTAGATGTTTGTTTTAATGTAATTTTTTTTTCATATTACATCTCTTATAATTGGGCCAAATATTGTTGATTTTTCATCACATTCAATATTCCTTTCAAATGGAAGAGATGATTGATGGCATTTGCTGGGAGTGCTCATGGGAGAGCTAGGGAATTGATGCCCTAGCTTGTTCTTTCATTGACTGTGAGTGCTTCCTGCACGCAGGGAGGGGGGCGCGGTTTGGTGCCTATGAGGTGTGGCCAGGGTGGTCGTTTCAACTACTTCTTTTTGTTCCGTTTTGCTCTGTCTTAGTTTCATTCTTTTCTTCCTTGATTAAGGTTATTTGGTGGTGTTGATCTTTGTGGAAAGGCACATGTTTGGGTAGTTGTATGCTTGGGTGGGGTTGCGAGCTTGAAGCCTTTGTGCAAGTGCTATAATAATTGGTTTAATGTGATCTCTTTTTGTAATTGTTGTTGGGGCACTATTGGGTTTTTCCTAGTTGGGGAGGTGGATTATTTTGGGGTGCCCATTTTGGGCTTGAATGGTGATGCATGTGCACTTAGATATGAAAAATTAGGTTGTTTCTATGTCTAGTGATGCTTTGGGGGATCCAAACTCAATTTCTCCCAGCACAAGTTTGTCATGAAATGGTGCTTTCAAATTGCAGAAGGTGAATGGGTGTTTGGAGAGGGCCCATGAATGTCCGGTTTTAGTGATTCAATCGGAGTCAGTGTCTAAAGATGTGGAATACTAAAAAAATCATGTTTTAATTTATAAGTGTTGGATGTTGTAGTTGTGTTGATGATATGTGGTTTTCATCGATGCCAACACTATTAGCATTGATGTATTGTAGGTTGTATATGTCGAGGATATTGAGAAAATTGTTAAAGAAAGAGTTGTAGGTTGATAGTGGAACAGTGAAGGTCATGAAGGTGTCTTGCTCAGTATGTTGATGATCAATCATTTTGGACTAAAGGGTTTATTTCTGAGTGTATCTAGTTTATCCACCAAAATTTTTAGAGGTCCACATGAAGATTTAATCGTGTTATGAATAGTGATGTTCTGATAATTTTTTTGTGGCTTCAGTTAGTGCTCCTGATTGAAGTTGATGCAATTCTAGTAATTTTTGCGTATGCTTCTCTGATGATTCTTGGTGCTTGTGGATATTTCTAGATCATGTTCTATATTTGTTGCACGTCTGCGTTGATCGGTGTGCTCATGGTCGGTTATTTTTCTCTTGTGTGTTCAGGTTTTTATGTTCTTGGCCGACATGGTGGTTGTAAGGTGTTGTGGATCCTTGGAGATTAAAATTTTGCATGTTTGGTGCACCTAAGGATATTGTTTTAAGTCTTCATTATATTGTGGTCGACGGTGTTTGATTTGCATTAAAAAATTACTTGTAAATTTGGGTTGACATTATGTATATGTTGTATATTTCATATTTTATTTTGGTCAATGAAGTTGTTGATGTAAATGTTGTGGATATATAAGAACAATTGTTCATGCTAATTTAAAGTGTGTGAGTGAGAAAAGAAAGATAAAATGTGTGAATAGTGATCTAATCATTCGATTGTAGAGCAGAGTGTGAAGAAGTTTGAGCGAAGTGTGAAGGAGTGTTTCTGTGCTTAACTGGAACTATAATCAAGCTTTTGTAGAAGCTCTTTTCTCAGTTCATACCCTGTGAATCTAATATGAATTTATGTAAGATAGTGTGTCATCTTTGGGTAGTGAGCCCTCTTGTATTTGAGCAGTGGGCTCTAGGCAGTGTGCCTAAATGCATGTGCATTCCCATTATTCTTCTTTATACTTTTAATAGGGTATAATATTGTGGACTGACATCCACCATGGTTTTTCCCCTAACAGGGTTTCCATGTAAAAAAATTGATGTTCTCTATGTTTCTGATGTGTTGATTATCTGTGGTTAATTGTTAATTCATCAGATCTGAGATTAAGTAAAGTTAAGTTTGAAAAGTTTAAATATTTTGAGAGAACTGATTCACTCCCCCTCTTAATTGTTTGTCCTTGTTTTTCCAACAATTGGTATCAGAGAAGGTTCCTCTGAAGAAGTTTAAAAGCTTTCAAGGTGATCCAAGATGACATCATACAAGAAGGACAACCCTAGATTCAATGGAACAAACTAATCTCTATGGAAAGCTAGAATGGAGTTTCATTTGAGGTGTATTTTTGAACCCTTCTAGAAGATTACAAAGAACATATATGTTATTCCTTAGAATGGTCCTTCCACTCCTAATGAAATTAAAGAGGTTGAGATTAACATTAGGACTATTGAAGCTTTGCTGAGTGCTCTAACGGATTTAGAAATGACAAATGTGATAGATCTAAAGACAACTCATGAGATCTAGAAGAAGCTGGAGAATTTGTATGAAGGAGATGCATTTGTGAAGGTCGCTAAGCTACAGAGTTTGAAAGGAAAGTATGAAACTTTGAAGATGAAAATATTTCTTCTTTTATGCAAAGAGTAAATGAACTCATGATGGGTATTAGATGTGCCGGTGGTACCTTGGATGAACAAGAAATTGTAGCTAAAGTGCTCAGATCATTGCCTCCCTCTTACAAATCAAAGGATCATGCTATTGAAGAGCTCAGAACAATAACCAATGTGACAAGGGATATGATGATTGGTAAACTTGCTGCTTTTGAGTTGAGTGAATTTGGTGATTTTTCCCCTAAGACTGAATCTACATTTAAGGCCTTTGTATCTAGAAGAAACAAGAAAATATATGATCTAGGAGAGATTTCTTGAAAGAAATTCAAGTATGAGGAAGAGATAAAACAACTTGAAGATGAAGAAAGAGAGCTAGAAGAGTTGGAAGCACTGATTGTAAAGAAAGAAGGTAGAGGACAAGGTAAGTATAAAGGAAAGTTTCCTATTAAATGTTTCCCTTGTAGTAAAATAGGTCATTTTGCTTCAAGGTGTCCTGAAAGAGTTCCCAGGTCTAAGCCTAATAAACCTAGATTTCAAAATAAATGCTATTATGTTGAAGAAGGTGTGACTAATGAAGAATCTGATAAAGAAAATGGAAATGAAGATGAATGGGTTTTCATTGCTATTAAGGAAAATGGTCTAATGGCTACTGAATCTGCTAAAGTTGAGAAAGCTCTTGCAACCTGAATTGAAGAAAAGGATGATTAGGTTATTGATAGTGGATGCTCACATCATATGACTGGTGACAAAATCAAATTTGTAAGTCTAGAGAAATATGACGGTGGGGTTGTAAGATTCAGAGATAACAATGCTGGTGTGATTCATGGAAAAGGATCTATTTGTCTTGGTGGTAAACATAACATTGATGATGCCCTTTATGTTGAAGGCTTGAAGTATAATATGTTGAGTGTTGGATAGATGGTGGACAAGGGTTATGATCTTCAGTTCAAAGATGGAAGATGTAGTCCTGATACTTGGAAGCTCTGGAAATATGATTACTTCAAGTACAAAGACAAAAGGTAATATTTTTCACTCGAGTGCTACTAATGTAAGTTTTTTTATTGCTCAAGTAGATGAAAGCTGGTTATGGCATAGGATGCTATGTCATGTGAATTTTGATAACATTATCAAGGTAAGATCCACTCAAGTAGTAAGAGATCTACCCAAGCTAGTGAAGCCTACTAACACAATATGCAAGGAATGTCAAATGGTAAAGCATAATAGAGTTTCTTTTTGGAGAAAACAACATCATTCTAATGGAGTACTAGAGCTGGTGCATACTGATCTATGTGGTCCCTCCAAAATCAGAAGTCTACAAGGAGAAAGGTACTTTATGTTGCTTATTGGTGATTACTCTAGAATGATATGGGTTGCTTTCTTGAGTAAAAAATGTGAAGCATTAGAGAAGTTCAAAAGTTTCAAAGATATGGCAAAGAATGAGATAGGTTTGAAAATAAAATTCCTAAGGTGAGACAAAGGTGATGAGTTCACCTCCCAGGAGTTCAATTCATTCTGTGAAGAACATGGAATTAGAAGATAGATATCTGCTTGGGCCGAACCCCTCAACAAAATGGAGTTGTAGAGAGAAAGAATAGAACAATTCTGGATGCTGCTAGAACAATGATGATAGAAGGAAATGTGCCTCACATCTATTGGAGAGAAGTTGTAAACACTACTATGTACACTCTAAATTGGGTAAATGTCAATGGTATTTCTGGTAAGACTCCTTTTGAGTTGTGGTTTGGTTATAAGCCTACTGTTAAATATTTCAAGATCTTTGGAAGCAAATGTTATATTAAGAGAGAGAGGACATAGAAAGTTTGATGCAAGGAGTGATGAAGGAATCTTCCTAGGTTACTCTACTAAAAGCAAGGCTTAGTGGTGCTATAATAGAAGATTGAGAAAAATGGTTGAAAGTGCAAATTCAAAGTTGACAAGGACTCTACTAGGTCATCTAGATACTATGGATATGATTCAGATGACCAACAAGATAGTACAGAAAAAGGGAAGAATGCTCAAAAATAGAATCAAGTTCATATTGTTCTGGTAAATCAAGAAATTTAGGAAGGAGAGACAAGTGGAAGTGCAGAAGAAAAAACAAAATAACTAGAAGTGCAAGAGAATCCTAAGATTTCGAGGTATGTAAAGCTAAATCATTCTCAAAATCAAATTATAGGAGATAAGAGTAAAGGTGTGCAGACTAGAAGAAGGATTGCAAAATAATATTGTCTAATTTCCAAGACTGAGCCTAACAATGCCAATGAAGCTTGTAATGATGAACACTGGATGGAAGTTATGAAGGAAGAAATGATGCAGATTGAAAAGAATGATACATGGATTCTTGTTCCTAGACCTAAAGATAAAAATGTAATTGGTACTAAATGGGTCTTTCGGAATAAGCTAAATGAACAAGGTGAAGTGGTTTGGAATAAAGAAAGACTAGTATGTAAAGGGTATTCACAATGGAAGGTATTGATTTTGAAGAAACCTTTGCTCCTGTTGCCAGAATTGAAGCTGCAAGATTATTTATTGCTTATGCTGCATATAAGAACTACAAATCTATCAAATGGATGTGAATTCAACCTTTCTGAATGGTGAGTTAGAAGAAGAGGTATATGTTGAACAACTGGATGGATTTCAACTGACTAATAAGGAAGAAATGGTTTTCTGATTGTAGAAAGCTCTGTATGGACTCAAGCAAGCCCCCAAAGCCTGGTATGCTAGACTAGATAAATACTTACTAAAGCTTGGATTCAATAAAGGTACTACTGACAACAACTTGTATTTTAAGTTGGATCATGATAAAGAGTTGATTATTGAAGTCTTTGTTGATGACATTATTTTTGGAGGTAATTATGATCTATGTATGAAGTTTGCTAATGAAATGAAAAGTGAATTTGAAATGAGTATGATTGGAGAGATGAAGTTATTTCTAGGATTGCAATTCACTTAGTTAGAAAATGGGATTTTGATATCTCAATCCAAGTATGTGAGAGAGTTGTTGAAGAAGTTTGGCATGAAAGACTCAAAGACTATTGGTACACCCATGGTAATCAGATACAATTTAACACAAAATGGTGATTCTCCTAAGGAAAATCAAACAAGATATGGGTCAATGATTGGTGGATTGCTCTATTTAACCTTGAATAGACCAAACACTATGAATGTTGTGTGTATGGTTGCTAGATACCTCACATGACTGCTGTAAAGAGAATTTTTAGATACTTGAAAGGGATAGTTGATTTTGGGATTTAGTATCCTAAAAATGATTATCTTACCTTGAGTGCCTATATTGATGTAGATTGGGAAGGAGATATAGATGATAGGAAAATCACTAGTGGTGGTGCCTTCTTCCTAGGGAAGAAGCTGGTTTCTTGGTTGAGTAAAAAGCAGAATTCCATATCCCAATCTACTACTAAGGCAGAGTATATTGTTGCTGCAAATAATTGTACTCAAGTGTTGTGGATGAAATAGATGCTAAAAGATATCAGAGTAGTATATGATGAGCCTATTTTCATATATTGGGACAACTCAAGTGCAATAAACATATAGAAGAATCTAGTCTAATACCAAGCATATATCAATCAAGTTTCACTTCTTGAGGGAGAAAGTGAGAAAGAAGTTAGACTAGACTATGTGCCTACCAAAGAACAAATTGCAGAAATTTCCCCAAGCCGTTGCCAAAGGATACTTTTGAGTATCTCAAAGGGATGCAAGGGGTGATTACCCCTCCTAATATGAACTAGAGATGCATTTAATTGCATCAATCTGTGCATTTCTTAGCTATATTCTGATCCAAATTGATGTTTTCATGGCTACTACTCAGGGGGAGTAGTTAGATCTGCAGATATGTGGTTTAGAGCTTGTATGTGGAAAGACAATGCTTATCTTTGCCATTGATGTCAAAGGGGGAGAAAAGTAATGTGAAAAACTCGTGATTATTTGGTGAGAAGAGCCTTGTGGGGAGAAGATCATGTGGAATAGTTGAGGAGAAGGGTCAGAACCTAAAGGAGGAGAAAGTGTAGTTGTGTTGATGATATTTTTCACATCATGTGTTGCCATCAATGCCAAAGGGGGAGATTGTTGGATGTTGTAGTTGTGTTGCTGATATGTGGTTGTCATCAATGTCAACACTATTAGAATTGATGTATTGAAGGTTGTATATGTTGAGGATATTGAAAAAATTGTTAAAGAAAGAGTTGCAGGTTAACAGTGAAATAGTGAAGGTCATGAAGGTGTCTTGCTCAGTACATTGATGATCAATCATTGTAGACTAAAGGGTTTATTGCTGAGTGTATCTAGTTTATCCACCAAAATTTTTAGAGGTTCACGTGAAGATTTAATCGTGTTATCAATAGTTGTGTTCTGACAATTTTTCTGTGGCTTCAGTTAGTGCTCTTGATTGAAGTTGATGTGATTCTAGTAATTTCACTTTTTGCGGATGCTTCTTTCATGATTCTTGGTGCTCGTGGATGTTTCTATATCATGCTCTATCTTTGTTGCACATCCGCGTTGATCGGTGTGCTCGTGGTCGGTGATTTTTCTCTTGTTTGTTTGAGTTTTTATGTTCTTGGCTGAAATGGTGGTTGTAACATGTTGTGAATCCTTGGAGATTAAAATTTGAATTTTTGGCACGCTCAAGGATATTGTTTTAAGTCTTCATTATATTGTGGCGGACGGTGTTTGATTTGAATTGAAAATTTACTTGTAAATTTGGGCCAACATTGCATATATGTTTTATATTTCATATTTTATTTTGGTTGATGAAGTTGTTGATGTAAATGTTTTGGATATATAAGAATGGTTGTTCATGCAAAGTTAAAGTGTTTGAGTGAGCAGAGAAAGAGAAAATGTGCGAATAGTGATCTAATCATTCAATTGTAGAGCAGAATGTGAAGAAGTTTGAGCAAAGTGCAAAGGAGTGTTTCTGTGCTTAATCAAAATTGTAATCAGGGTTTTGTAAAATCTATTTTATCAATTCATACCTTGCATCAGATCTAATCCAAATTTTTGTAAGATAGTGTGTCTTCTTTGGGCAGTGAGCCCTCTTTTACTTGATCAGTGAGCTCTAAGCAATGTGCTTGATTGCATGTGAATTCCCATTATTCTTCTTTATACTTTTAATAGAGTATAATATTATGGATTGACATCCACTATGGTTTTCCCCCTAATAGGGTTTCCATGTAAAAAATATTGGTGTTCTCTGTGTTCCTGATGTGTTGATTGTCTGTGGTTAATTGTTAATTTATCAGGTCTGAGATTAAGTAAAGTTAAGTTGAAAAGTTTAAATATTCTAAGACAATTGGTTCACCCCCCCTCTCAATTGTCTATCCTTGTTTTTCCAACAATAAGTTCACAGGGATGAGGGTTTCTTTTCCATTTCTTGATACCTGGATCCGTAAGACATGAAACCCAGAAGGAGATTTTGATATTTTGATGGCTACAAATCATTTTTTTATGGTGGAATTCTCATGTATTTCTAATTGGAACAAGGCTTTTGATGGTGGACCATATTTCTATAGTTAGGTGGGTCTCTTCATAAAGCCATGGCATGCTAGTTTTAACTCAGTGGAAGAGTTACCTTCTAGGATCCTAGTTTGGGTTTGTCTTACTCAACTGCCGCTTGAATGCTGGAGAAGTGACATATTGCAGTCAATTTCTTTGTTGCTGGGAAAACCTATTGGTCCTTCTCAACAAACTTTGAATAAGAGGATTTTCTCTTATGTGAGGGTATGTGTTGAAATTGATTTGAGTCACCCATTACTGGATTCAATTGACATGATTGTTGGTTCTTGCACCTAAACTCAACTGTTAGATTAATATATGAGACTTTTCCTTTTAGATGTCAGCTGTTTCATGAATATGGTCATATTCAGCGATGGTGTCCCCAAGCTTCTAGTGCTGCTGGTGCAAGTAATGCACCTACTCAATCTAATTCAAAGATGGATAAGGGTAAGACTCCCATGTAGGGGGAGGTGGTTAATAAGGATGGGTTTATTTTGGTTAAGTCTCATAATTGTGGATGAGGCCAAAAGAGATTCCTCAAGGATGGATAGGAGGAGGAAACCTTCAAAAAATTTGAGGCATTGGAGGATTTAGTCCAAGAGGAAGGATTTCATGTGGACTTGTAGGCGATAGTTGGATATTTTTCAGAGGATGTACTTGGTGATCAACCTACTGTGATTCCCAGTTCAATTCAAGGTTCTTAGACATGGATACTAATTTTTCTCCTCTAGCTCCTGTTCTGGGTACTGTAGGTTTAGTGTTGGAGGCTTCTGGTGGTTCTTCTAGTGCTGGAAATGTTCTCTCTAAGGTACGGGGTGGTTCTAACTTAGGTAAAAATAAGTCTTCTTCCCTTGCCTTGGGTTTGCAACAAAAAACCCCAAAAAAGGGGATCTTGTGAAACATCTTAAGGTTGGTAGAAAGAAGGATTAGGAAAAGGTTAAGCTAACTAGGGAGATGTTGGTGGAGTCAGGTTTAGTGAAGATGATTGATTCTCACTTTTCCAAACCTCAACCATGATCGTGCCTTCTTGGAATGTAAGGGGTATGAATAACATCCCTAGACAAAAGGCTATTCGGAATTTTATTCGTATTCATTCTATGGATGTGGTTTTATTTTAGAAAACTAAGATATCTGTTGATAGTATGTTGAATGTGGCCTCAAATATTTGGGGTCGTGGGTAGTGTCAATGTGTTGGGGTGCTTGGTAACTCTTGTGGGGTGTCTTATTTATGGGATCCATGTAGAGTTAAGCCAATTTGGTGGTTCTCCTGTAGAGGCTCGATCTCTTGTGTTGCTTCTCATCTTGAGTTAGGGGAGAGAGTTATTTTCTCTAACATTTATGCTCCAAATGACTTTCAAGGTAATGTTGTGTTGTGGGGCCATGTAAGATTTGTGAGGTCTTTGGATCCTTACTTTCCTTGGATTTTGGTTGGGGATTTTAATGCTGTCACTTCTTTGGAGGAGAAAAGAAGAGGAAGTGCTCGCTTGGAGCCTTCTTCAATTCTCTTGTAGGATAATGTTGCTCTCTTTAATTTGGTTTATATCAAGCCTGTTAATGGGATCCTTACTTGGAATAATAGGAGAAATGGTGAAGCTTTTATTTTAGAAAGTCTGGATAGATTCCTGGTGTCTAGTTTTTGGATGGGAGACAAATGGTTTGTTGGATATTGTGGTTGTGTTGCTGATATGTGGTTGTCATTGATGTAAACACTATTAGCATTAATTCATTAGAAGTTGTATATGTTGAGGATATTGAGAAAATTGTAATGAAATGAGTTGCAGGTTGTAAGTGGTGAAGTTCATTCTGTCGATAAGTTTTGTACGTTGATGATTAGAGGTTGTGGAATAAAGGGTTTGTTGTTGAGTTTATCTAGTTTATCCATGTCGAGTTTCAGAGATCCATGTGAAGATTTGATTGAGTTATGAAGATTTTCATTCTGACAATTTTTTTGTTGCTTCATTTGGTGTTCCTCATTGAAGATGATGCTATTTTAGTTAGTTCAGTTGCTGTGGATGCTTCTCTAGTGATTTCTCATGTTTGTGGATGCTTCTAGATTGTGCTCTATCTTTGTTGCACATCTGCATTGATCATTATTCTTGTGGTTGGTGATTTTCTCTTGCGTATTCATGTTTTTCTTGTTCTTGGATGACATGGTTGTTGTAGCGTGCTATGGATTTTTGAGGAGTAATTAATTGAAGTTTTTTCATGTTGGAGATATTGATTTGGGTCTTCACTAAGTTGTGGCTGACCTTGGTTGATTCAAATTAATAATCTTTAGTATTTTGGGCCGACAGTTTATATTCATTTTATTATTTTGTTGAAGCTGACATGTAGGAATGAAATTTCTTATTGTGGATATATAAGAGCGATTGTTTATTCGAATTGATGTGTGCGAGTGTATGCCAGAGTGTTCTTTTGTGTGTATATGTGTGAATATTGGTCTAAATCATTTGATTGCAGTGCAGAGTCTGAAGAAGAGTGAAGAGGAGTAAAGAAGTGTTCATGTGCTTAACCAGAACTATGATCAAGAATTAGCAGATGCTATTCTATTAGTTTAAATCCCTACATACGTAATCTGATTCTTTTTATAAGACAGTGTGTCTTCCTTTGGGAAGTTAGCCCTATTTTAATTGAGCAGTGAGCTCTAAGCAGTGTGCTTGAATGCAAGTGCATTCCCCATATTTCATTTCATTATACTTTTAATAGGGTATAATCTCATGGACTGACCTCCACCGTGGTTTTTCCCCTAACAGGGTTTCCACATAATTTTTTTTGGTGTTATGTGTGTTTCTAATGTGTTGATGATTTATTCTTTCAAGGTTATTGATTAGATCAGAGAATAATGTTAATGAGTTGAATAAGTTTTAAATTCTGTGACAACTGATTCAACCCCCCTCTCAGTTGTCGGCCCTTGTGTTTCTAACAATCGATATCAGAGCAAGTTCCTTGGAAGAAGTTTGACAACTTGAGGTGATCTGGGATTGCGACGTACAAGAAGGATAGTCTGAGATTTGATGGAACAAATTATTCTCTATGGAAGACTTGAATGGAGTGCCATCTAAGATGTATTGGTAAACCCTATTGGAGAATTACAAGTAATAGGTATGTTATTCCTTAGAATGGTCCTACTACTACTGCTAAGACTAGAGATGCTGAGTATATAATATCAGGGCTAAGGAAGCATTGTTGAGTGCTTTGACTGATTCTAAGATGACAAATGTTATGGATTTGGAGACTACTTATGAGATCTAGAAAAAGTTGGAAACCTTGTATGAAGGTGATACTAATGTGAAGATTACTAAGTTGCAGAGTTTACAAAGAAAATATGAAAAGTTGAGAATGGGTGATGATGAGAACATTACTATTTTTATGAAAAGAGTGAATGAACTTGTGTGTGGTATCAGATATACTAGTAGACAGATAGACAGATCAAAGATTGTTGCTAAATTGCTTAGATATTTGAACAATTCTTACAAATTCAAAGCTAGTGCTATTGAAGAGCTCTAGACTATATCAAATGTAACCAGAGATATGTTGGTTGGTAAGCTTACTACTTTTGAGTTGAGTGAATTTGGTGATTCTCTTCCTAAGGTTGAATCTGCATTTAAGGCTACTACTTCCAGAAGAGATAGATAGAGATATGATCTAGGTGAGAGTTCATCTAGAAAGGCATTCAAGTATGAGGATGGAATCAGACAGATTGAAGAAGAAGAAAGAGAACTGGAAGAGCTCGAAACACTTATTGTCAAAAAAGTATCGAGAGGAAAAGGTAAGTATGAAGGAAAATTGCCTCTTAAATGTTTTTCTTGCAATAAGATAGGTCATTTTACATCAAGGTGTCCGAAATAACTCCTAAACCAAGACATAACAAGCCTAGATTTCAAAAGAAGTGTTACTATGCTGCTGATGAAGGTGTGACAGATGATGAATCTGATAAAGGAAATAGAAGTGATGATGAATGGGTATTTATTGCTATCAAGAAAAAAAATCATGTATCTACTGAATCTACTAGTTGTACAAATGTGGAGAAAGCCCTAGCTACTCGAGTTGAAGAGAAAGATGAATGGGTGATTGACAGTGGATGTTCAAATCATATGACAAGAGATAAAAGTAAGTTTGTGAGCCACGAAAAGTATGATGGTGGTGTTGTGAGATTTTGTGATAATACAACTAGTTTGATCCATGGTAGAGGATGCATTTCTCTTTATGGTAAGCATAATACTGATGATGTCCTATATGTGAAAGGATTGAATCATAATATTTTAAGTGTTGGTCAGATGGTCGATAAGGGATACAATCTTTAGTTAAAGGATGGAAAGTGAAAAATATTGAGTTCTGAAAATGTAATTGCATTAGGTACAAAAACAAAAGGTAATATCTTTCACTTGAGTTTTTCTAGTAAAAGTTGTTTGACTGATCAAGTTGATGAAAGTTGGTTATGGCATAGGAGAATGTGTCATGTTAACTTTGATAATATTGTCAAGATAAGTTCTATTAAGGCTATGAGAGATCTACATAAGTTGGTGAAACCTACTAATGCCCTATGCAAGGAATGTCAGTTAGGAAAGAAAAATAGAATTTCATTTCAGAGCAAACAACATTGTTCAAATGAATTTTTGGAACTTGTGCATACTAATCTGCGTGGTCCCTCTAAGGTCAGAAGTTTTTTCATGTTACTCATTGATGATTATTCAAGAATGGTGTGGGTTACTTTCTTAAGGGAGAAATCTGAAGCACTCGAAAAGTTCAAGACCTTTATGGCTATGGTTGAGATAGAGTCAAGTTTGAAGATTAAATGTTTGAGATCAGATAGAGGTAGTGAATTCACTTTTGGTGAATTTATTCTTTTTGTGAAAAACATGGAATAAAGAGACAATTATCTACACCACATACCCCTCAGCAAAATGGAGTTGTGGAAAGGAAGAACAAAATAATTAGAAATTTTGCTAGAACTATGATGTTGGAAGGAAATGTCCCTCATATCTTTTGGAGAGAAGTTGTGAGTACTATTGTGTACACACTGAACTGGGTACAAATCAAAGGTGATACTAGTAAGACCCCTTTTGAGCTATGGACTGGTCAAAAGCCTATTGTTAAATACTTCAAGATATTTGGAAGCAAATTATATATCAAGAGAGATGAAGACATAGGAAAGTTTGATGTTAGGAGTGATGAAGGTATCTTTTTGGGTTATTATACTAATAGCAAGGCCTACCGATGTTATAATAAAAGATTGAGGAAAATGGTTGAAAGTGAAAATTTCAAGGTTGACAAAGACTTAGGTACACCATCCAAAACCCGTGGATATGATTTTGATGATCAATATGTTAGTACAAACAAGGGAAAGAAAGTTTAGACTACAAATCAAGTGCAAATCATTCCGGTGGATCATGAAAATCAAGAGGAAGAAGAAACCAGTGAAGTTGTAGAAGAGAGAACACACGAGCCTAAAGTTGAAGAACAACCTAAGAGGACTCCGAGGTATGTAAGATTGAATAATTTAGAAGATCAGATTATAGGAGATTAGAACAAAGGTGTCTAGACTAGGAGAAAGATTGCAGAAGAGTACTGCTTGATTTCAAAGACTAAGCCTACTAGTGTGAATGAAGCATGTAAAGATGAGCATTGGGTTGAAACAATGAAAGAGGAACTAAAATAGATTGAGAAGAATGATACATGGATTCTTGTTCCCAGACCTAAGGATAAGAATGTCATTGGAACTAAATGGGTCTTTAGAAACAAATTGAATGAGCAAGAAGTGGTTAGAAACAAAGCAAGACTAGTATGCAAAGGATATTCACTGATGGAAGGAATTGATTTTGAAGAGACTTTTGCCCCTATTGCTAGAATTGAAGTTGTAAGATTATTTCTTGCCTATGCTACTCACAAGAATTACAAAGTTTATCAAATGGATGTCAAGTCAACTTTTCTGAATGGTGAATTGGAAGAAGAGGTGTATGTTGAGCAACCTGATGGATTTCAGTTGATTGATAAAGGAGATATGGTGTGTTAGTTTAAGAAATCAATGTATGGACTCAAGAAAGCCCCTAGAGCATGGTATGCCAAATTGGACAAGTATTTGCTGAAGCTTGGATTTAACAAAGGTACTGCTGATAGTAATCTCTATTTCAAGAATGTTAATAAAGATTTGATTGTTGAAGTCTTTGTTGATGATATCATTTTTGAAGGAGATGATGGTTTGTGCATGAAGTTTGCTAATGAGATGAAGAGTGAATTTGAAATGTCAATGATTGGTGAGATGAAATTCTTTTTGGGATTGCAAATTACTCAATTAGACAAATGGATTTTTATATCTCAGCCCAGGTATGTGAAGGAATTGCTAAAGAAGTTTGGTATGGAAGATTCAAAGCCAGTGGTATACTCATGGTGACCGGATGCAAGTTGACAACAAAAGATGATTCTCTAAAGGAAAATCAGACTAGATACAAATAAATGATTGGTGGATTGTTGTATTTAACTTAAACTAGGCCTAATATCATGAATGATGTATGTATTGTTGCAAGATTTCAAGCTGATTCGAAGGAATCTCATGTGACTGCTGTGAAGAGAATTTTCAGATACTTGAAGGGGATAGTTGACTTTGGCCTATGGTATCCTAAAGATGATGATCTTACTTTGAGTGCCTTTAGTGATGTTGATTGGGTAGGAGATGTAAACGACAGGAAAAGTACTAGTGGTGGAGCATTTTTCTTGGGTAAGAAGCTAATTTCATGGTTAAGTAAGAAGCAAAATGCCATTTCCTTATCTACTGTAGAGGCTGAATACATTGCTACTACTAACAATTGTACTCAAGTCCTGTGGATGAAGCAGATGTTGAAGGATATTAGAGTTGTGTATAATGAGCCTATTTCTATATTATGTGGTAATTCAAGTGCTATTAACATATCTAAGAATTTGGCGCAACATTCAAAGACAAAAAATACATCTATTAAGTTTCACTTTTTGAGAGAAAAGGTAAGTGAAAAGGAAGCCAGACTGGAGTATGTGCCTACTAAGGAGAAGATTACAAACATCTTTACCAAGTCATTGCCTAAGGATACTTTTCAGTATCTTAGAGGGAAGTTGGGGTGATTACCCCTCCTAATTAGAACTAAGGATGCATTGCATTGCATCAGTCCATGCATTTCATAGTCATATCTTAATTTAGATTGATGTTGTGGTGGCTGCTACTCAAGAGTAGTCAAATGTTTAGATTCTCATATATGTGGTTTAGAGTTTGTGTGGAGCTTAGATATCTTTGTCATTGATGTCAAAGGGGGAAGAAGAGTCATGTGAAAAACTATGAATTATCTAGGGAGAAGAGCCTTGTGGGGAGAAGATCATGTGGAAGAGTTGAAGAGAAAATGAGTCAGAGCCTAAGGGGGAGTAAGTGTCAAGAGTTAGCTATGTTGATGGTGTTTTTCACATCATGTGTTGCCATCAATGCCAAAGGGGGAGATTGTTGGATATTGTGGTTTTGTTGCTGATATGTGGTTGTCATTGATGTCAACACTATTAGCATTAATTCATTAGAAGCTGTATATGTTGAGGATATTGAGAATATTGTAAGGAAATGAGTTGCAGGTTGTCAGTGGTGAAGTGAAGTTTAGTCTATCGGTAAGTTATGTACATTGATGATCAGAGGTTGTGGACTAAAGGGTTTGTTGCTAAGTGTATCTAGTTTATCCATGTTGAGTTTCAGAGATTTGCGTGAAGATTTGATCGAGTTATGAAGATTTTCATTCTGACAATTTTTTTGTTTTTTCAGTTGGTGTTCCTGATTGAAGATGATGCTATTTCAGTTAGTTCAGTTGCTGTAGATTCTTCTATGGTGATTTGTGATGTTTGTGGATGCTTCTAGGTCATGCTCTATCTTTTTTGCATGCTCACATTGATTGTTGTGCTAGTGGTTTGCAATTTTCTCTTGTGTGTTCATGTTTTTCTCGTTCTTGGCTGACATGGTGGTTGTAGTGTGTTGTGGATCTTCAAGGAGTAATTAATTGAAGTGTTTTCACATTGGAGATGTTGATTTGGGTCTTCACTAAGTTGTGGCCGACCTTGGTTGATTCACATTAATAATCTTTAGTATTTTGGGCCAATAGTTTATATTCATTTTATTATTTTGTTGAAGACGACATGTAGGGATGAAATTTATTGTTGTGAATATATAAGAGCGATTGTTTATTTGAATTGATGTGTGCGAGTGTATGCCAGAGTGTGCTTCTATGTGTATATGTGCAAATATTGATCTAAATCATTCGAAGGTAGAGAAAAGTGTGAAGAAGAGTAAAGAAGTGTTCATGCGCTTAATGGGAACTATGATTAGGCATTAGTAGGTGCTATTCTATTAGTTTAAATCCCTGTGGATGTAATATGATTCTTTCTGTAAGATAGTGTGTCTTCCTTTGGGTAGTTAGCCCTATTGTAATTGATTAGTGAGCTCTAGGTAGTGTGCTTGAATGCAAGTGCATTCCCCATATTTCATTTCATTATACTTTTAACAGGGTATAATCTTGTGAAATGACCTCCACTGTGGTTTTTCCCCTAACAGGGTTTCCATGTAAAAAATCTTGGTGTTATGTGTGTTTCTAATGTGTTGATGATTTATTCTTTCATGGTTATTAATCAAATCAGAGAATAATGTTAATGAGTTGAATAAGTTTTAAATTCTATGACAACTGATTCACCCCCCCTCTTAGTTGTCTGCACTTGTGTTGCCAACATGGTTGACTAGTTCTAAGATTTTGGATGGGTGGGGTTTTGATCATTGACCAACCAAGCTTATTATTGGGCTACCCCAACATTGTATTAAGCAATATTTTAAGTTTCAGCTTATGTGGCTATGGGACAAGTCTCTTCATGACTTGCTTCCTAGCTAGTGGTGTCTTGGGAAGCTGACACATGGTACTACTATGTATTCCTTCTCCAAGAGGCTTCAATATGTGAAGTATAGGTTGAAGTGTTGGAATAGGAAGCACTTTGGCAATGTGTTTCAAGCAAAGAAAAATGCTTAGGCTCACTTGGACTTGATTACTAGGAAGATTTGTGATTGGGGCCTCACAAAGGAGCTTGATCTGTTGGAAGTTGCTACGATGAAGGAAGACTTAATCATTTGCAAAGTAGATAAAGGGAATGCCATTGTCATCATGGACAAACAAGATTATCATTCTAAAATGCTTGACCTTCTTTCTGATCGGTCTAGCTACAAAATCTTATCTCGCAATCCTTGTACCAAAATTCTTAATAAAGTCAAGCAAGCTATTTCCCTCTTGCCCTTTGATGATGCTACTAAAAACCGTCTTATTCCCTCCAAAGAAGTGATGCCTCAT
Source organism: Sequoia sempervirens (assembly GCA_007258455.2). Lineage (NCBI taxonomy): Eukaryota > Viridiplantae > Streptophyta > Pinopsida > Cupressales > Cupressaceae > Sequoia > Sequoia sempervirens. Next base: position 144,598,112 of record VDFB02000015.1, read on the forward strand.
ATCTATGGGGTCCCAAAAATTCACAAAAAGGATATTCCTTTAAGACCCATTATGGATACGATAGACTCTCCCACTTACAAATTAGCGTCCTTCCTTGCCAAATTAATCTCTCCTTTGGTGGGCAATTCTGATTCCCACATTAAAGATTCCCCCCATTTCATTGATTTTATCAAGAATGTCAAGCTCGAAAATAATGAAATCTTAGTGAGCTTTGATGTAGTTTCTCTCTTCACCAAGGTTCCCATCCCTGATGCCATTGAGATTATTAGGTGCAAAACTAATGATGAAATTGCCTCGCTCGTTGAGTTGTGCCTTAAATCCACCTTCTTCTCTTTCCAAAATGTCATTTATGAACAAGTTGATGATGTAGCCATGGGCTCTCCGCTCTCTCCTGTCATTGCTAACCTCTACATGGAGCAATTTGAAGAGTCAGCCCTCTTCTCCTTCCCCCTCAAGCCAAAATGGTGGAAGCGGTATGTAGATGACACCAATGTTTGTTGGCCACATGGGCTTGACCAATTAGAAGAATTTCATGCCCACCTCAATAGCTTGGCCCATTGTATCTCCTTTACTAAAGAGGTTGAATCTAATGGCCAACTCCCTTGACATCTTTCTTGTTAAAAAATCTGATGGCTCCCTTGGTCGTCCGATTTTCCGTAAGGCCACCCACACCGACCTCTATCTCTACTCATCTTCTTATCACCACCCTTGCCAAAAAAGTGGTATCCCCAAAACCCTTGCCTTGAGGGTGTTTTGTATCTGTGATGGAGATTACTTGGACCAAGAGTTGGCCCATCTCTGTAAAGTATTCATCCTTAATGGTTACAATAGCAAACAGATCTCTAGAGCCTTCAACCATGCTAGGGAGAGGTTCCACTCCAATTCCTCCACCTCTAAACCTGATCTTCTCCCTGGTGCTGCGCTGCCTTATATTGAAGGTATTTCCCAAAAAATCTCCAAGATCCTTTCAAAGAAAAGACTTCATGTTGCTTTCAAACCTTTCTCCACCGTAAAACACCGTCTCCCCTCTCTTAAGGACTCGAGAGACAAATTACTTGAGTCCGATGTATATAAGGTTGTTTTCTCTTGTGGTATCCCTTATATAGGTGAAACGGGTCATTCTTTTTGCACAAGAATTTTGGAGCATAGTGCGGACATCAAACATGAACGAGTTGTTAAATCTACACTTGCGGACCACTCTTCTACAACTAAGCACCACATATGCTTAGAAAACACTCAGATCCTGTGCAAAGAAGACAACTTTTTCAAAAGGAAGCTCTTGGAAGCCATTCACATTAACAACCACCCCTCTAACCTCAACCAGGATGAGGGTTGGGGTGTTAGTATTACTTGGCATCCCTTACTTTCTAACCTTCGTAACGAAGTTCAATCCTAGCCTTTTTGCACCCCCTTTCTTTTTCCCCCCTCCCTCTTTTTTGTGTCTCTTTCCTCCCCCCTTTCTCTTCTTTCATCATCCTCCGCTCTCTCTTACCTTTTTTTCCCCTCAGGAAATTTGGTGTCTCCTTTTGTTTGTCCTCCTCCTCCTCCTTTCATCTTGGTCCTCATTTGTTCTCTTTTTCCTTAGTCTTGTCATGACTGTTGTGTTCTTTTGTGCCCTAGTTTGTTTTTTGTTTTTTCTCTTTCTTGATTTCATTTTGTTTTTTGTTTCCTCATTCCTTTACTTGAGTTTCGTTTTCTCAATTATCTTTGAGATCTTTGATTTTTTAGATATATATATATATATATATTGAGATTATTGGCCCCTATATATATATACATTGAGATTATTGGCCCCTTTATATATATATATATATATATATATAAGGGCCAATAATCTCAATATATATAGATTATTGGCCCCTATATATATATATAAAAGGCCAATAATCTCAATGTATATATATAATTGAGATTATTGGCCCTTATATATATATAATGGGGCCAAATAATCTCAATATATAATGGGGCCAAATAATCTCAATGTATATATATATATATATATATTGAGATTATTGGCCCCCTCTATATATATATATATATATATATATATAGATAAGGGCCAATAATCTCAATAAATATATATATATATATATATATATATATATATATAAAATTATATATATATATATTTAATATATATATATATATATAAATTATATATATTTTCCTTTCTTTTATTTCTTTTTCTTTTTTGATATTCTTTCTTATAGGTTTTTTAGATTTATCTCTTTTGTTTTTCTTCCCTTTCTTGTAGTTGGCTTTCTTTTCGTTTTTCTTGTGTTTATTCTTATTTTTCCTGTGTCAATTCATTTCTATCCTTCTCTCTTTTCTTCTTTTCTAAGGGTCTTTTTCCTCTTTTCATTTTCTCTTTGGTTTACTAACTCATTTTGTTTTTCTTATTTTCTTGTGTGTTTTTTCTTTCATTTATTCTTTGGTTCTCTTGCTTTATATATATATAAATTTTCGAGTGTTATTTTTGTCTCTTTGGTCTATCTATTATTAATTCATTTTATTCATTTCCTTTATTTTATTTCTTTCTTTCCTTTTTGCGTTTCTTGTTTTCCTTCTTTTGGTATCGTTATTCTTATTCTCTTTTCCCATTTTCTTTTATTTTTTGTGTTTTCAAGGTTGTTAATTCCTTTCTTATTTTCTTTCTCTAGGTTTATTTAATCTTCTTTCTCTTTACCTTTTTCTTTTATTGTTCTTGTTGCAATTTTTGTTTTTTGTATATGTTTATATTCTTATTCTTGTAAGATTTGTTCCTTCTTGTGTTCACTTATTGGCATTGTCTCTTTTATTTTTTCGTTAATCTCCTTTCACTTGCATCTTGGCTCTTTACTTCTTTCCTTCCTCTTTACTCATAATTGCCTCTCTTCCCTTATTTTCGTTGACATTATTTTTTTATATTCTTTTTCCCCCTTTCTAATTTCTTCCTTGCTTATCTTTATATTCTTTGGTTATTTTCCTTTTTTCTTCCTTCCATGTATATTCATTTATTTTCCTTTTTGAAGTGTTTATATTTGTAGATTTAATTTGTTCTTCTCTTTGACCTTCGCTCTATTCCTTTGTTAATTTTCTTTCTTCCTTTATTGTTAATTTTTGCCTTCTCCTTACATTTTCTCTTTGATATTTTTATCATTGGGTTTATTCTTTTTCCCTTTTATCTTTATCCTTCTCTTTCTTGTTTGATTTGTTTCATCTATTCTTATCTACATTTATTCCTAATTCATTGTATCTAGATGTCCCCTTGCTTCTTTGTATTTTATTCATATTTCTTGGTTTTTTCTTCCTTCTTGTTTTTTCTTGTGCTCTTCCCTTATTGTAATTGGTCTTCTCTTTTTTCTCTAATTCGTTGTTCTTCCTCATTTTTAGTCTTGTCCTTGGTATACGTGCCTCCGTACCTTCCCCCTCCTCTCTTCTTTTTATCTTGTCTAAGTCTGCAATTACCCTTTCATTTCTCATGCTCTCTTTCGTCCTAATGATGGATCATGTAGTGTGATCCGAAACGTTGATGCTAATAAAAAAAAAAATTTGCACACAATAAAATCCAGAAGCTATACAAACTTACGATGAAGGAAGTTAAGGAATGGGAATTAAGAGAGAATTTTTTTTGAAAAAAAAAGTCCCGAGTTGAGTGGCTCTAGGTGGGGGACCAGTATACTTCTTTCTTTCACAATTCTATTAAGGATAGAAGACAAGGTAATGCTATCTCTTCTCTATTGTTGTCGAATGGGGAGACTCTTTCCTCCTCTACTTCTATTTTTTTTGAGTCAGTTTGTTTTTTCTCTGCCCTGTTATCTAAGGATTCACCTCCTACAGAGGAGGATGGAGCTGTTATTTTGGATAGAATACCGCCTTTGGCCACCAGTGAAATGAATGAATCTTTGCTTAATCCTATTTCTTTGTTATAGTTCGAGAATGTTGTGTTTCAGATGAAAAAATGGAAAGCTCTTGGGTTTGATGGGTTTTTGGTTGAATTCTTTCAGGAATTCTTGGAGGTGATTAAGTTGGATCTTTTGGAGGTTGTTCAAGAATCCTTTATGAATAAGTAGATGCTGAAATCCATGAATGCTACTTTTCTTGCTCTCATACCAAAGAAGGATGGGGCAAATACTCTGGATCTTTTTAGGCCAATTTCTTTATGTAATGTGGTGTACAAGATAATTACTAAGTTGATTGTTGAGTGACTAAAACCTTGGCTAAGTAGGTTCATTTTTGAGGAGCAAGGGTTTTTTTTTTGGTAGGTAGATTGTGGATGGCGTCATCATTGCAGTTGATACCATTCATTCTATGGATTATTCTAAGGAAAAATATATGTCTATTAAGTTGGACATGGATAAAGCGTATGATTGTGTTAAATGGGCCTTCTTATTCAAGGTTTTGGGAACATTTGGTTTTTCTAGAGATTGGATTGAGTGGGTCAAGAGCTATGCCACTTCTTCTTCCTTTTCAATGTTGATTAATGGAGGGCCTATGGAGTTGTTTGGTGCTTCTAGGAGACTCAGACCAGATCCTCTATCCCCTTATTTGTTCATCTTAGTTGATGAGGGCTTGGGGATGTTTATTAGATCTCGGGTGGAGAGTGGCTTGATCTAGGGATAGAGCTGGGGAAATAATATTCCCCCTAGTCCCATGTTTAGTTTATTGATGATACTGCTTTGATGGGAAACACTAGGGTTGAGGAGGCTATTAGAGGGTATAGTGTTTTGGATAGTTATTTGACTACTTCAGGTCAAAGTATTAATGAGGGGAATTCTTTCATGATCTATTTCTTTAATACTCCTAGGATTATCCAAAATAAAATTGATATTGGAAATCTCCTTTTTGTTTATCTGGGCATTTCAATTGCTATTCACTAGCTTCCTAAATTGTTTTGGCATGAAATTATTGATAAGTTCCGCAATCTGGCCAATCATTGGACTTGTAGGTGGTTTTCTTCTATGGGAAGAGTGACTCTTTTAAATTCTGTGGTGTAGGCTCTTCTGCTATACAAATGCTTTGTTCTCTTAACCTTCTGTAATGCCCCGCCACGCAACCCTAGAGGAAGTTGCAATTCACTACTTAAACGTACCAATTTTTTTTTTTGTTTAAGTAAAAATAACATGTAAGGTGAATTCATAATGCCAACAACCTCTAAGGCCACGAGACAAAGATTAATTAAAAACCCAACATCACATAACATTAACATAAACCGAAACATTAATCACTTAACGAAATGAAACAACATACATTCCATTCAAGATAAATTACAACAAGGATAAATAAATACCTCAAGATTCTGATTAACATTTAAACAATAAGGTTACATCACTCATTCCCTGAATGAGGTAAATCCAATACTCATAATTACAATTACAAATTCCACCTCGAAACAAATGAGGGGTAAAAGATACAACAAGAACCAAAAGAATAAGGCATGAGAAGCAACTGATTCCCACGAGCTCTCTAGGAGGAAATCACGAACACACGAACATGAAGAAGATGAACCAACGGAAAAGAAAAGCACGCCACCCGACCACGTGGAAACCAAAAGGTTCCACTCCCTCCGTGCTAGGAGATAGTAACAAGGGTTTCCTAGATAAGACCACCAGCCTCTAGACACAAGCTTACACCAAAACTGAATTGAAACAACCACAATCACAATGCACTTAACATCTATAACCACAATGCCATTACACCATAATAGCCACAACATCACTTAACATGAAGTTACAATGCTTTCAGAGAACAATGATCATGTACATCACACAACAACTGATTAACTGTCGACATAGGAAAAGTGTCATACATAAATTGCCATGAGTTACCCTAGCTCAACCTTCCTAGGCTACCGGACCCCCATCATGGGTTACCCTGGCTTGCCTCTACCGGCGCCGGACCCTCACGCAAAACTATGCGTCCCATCTCATCTCGAGCCTTATCATTCACTTGCTTCACGAGAGAGGAATTCATTATCTTATTAGTTTGAAAGATCCTCATTAATTCATTTAAATTATCTCTTAATTAAACTCTAGGTGAGTTACCCTGGCGCCCCTTTGTGTGCCGGACCCCCACCAAGAGCCACTCTCCTATCGACAACACACCCACAAGAAGAAACTAGATAACATGACCTCTCCCAACCAAGGAGGAAACAGAACAAGAACTTACTCCAACACTGGAGGAAAACAACGTACAAAACTCACTCCAACATTGGAGGAAACCAAACTACATTACCCTCTCCTACACCCAAGGAGGCACAAATCCCCGTTTGTGAAAAGTGGGTGATCCACAAGGTATAACTATGCACATCTTCTACAACACACCAAAAGAGACTTTCATAACGACAACCCACAACAGGATGCAAATCTCCTATCAGAAAGACTTCAAACAATGACCCCATGCTCCCAACATCGAGCAAGGAAGAATAAACATAAAAAGTATTTCTATAAATTAAATAAACTAAAATTCGGGTCTCGTAAACCCAGTCAATCACAATATTCCTTCCTTGCATTTATCTAATCAAACTCTAAATTTCATTCCACAACATTGCAATAAATCAAGTCATTTGTTCATCCTTAGTACCACAACCAAATCATAATCAACCAATTTATTGACTAACATCATTTAATTAAAATAACATTTTCTTTGATTCACCATTTCACAACTACAATTGTAACCGAACACTTAAACAATTAGGTCGTCCAACTAACATCTATTTCACTTTACTATTCCAAATTTCCTATTATTTTCATATTCAAAACATTTAAATAATCAAGGCATTTATCCTATTCAATAAAACCTATTTCTCAATAAAATTCCTTAAATTAAAAAAATATATATCAAATAACTTATATTTTCAATTTAAACATTTCTATAAACCTTATGAATTAACAAATAAATTAAAATATATTTTAACTTACAGCAAATTTCATTTAATTTAATATATATTAAATATATTATATTTTATATAATATATAATATTAAATATTATAAATATTATATAAAATATAATATAAAAATAATATTTATAAATCTAAAATTAAAATAAAGAACTTTTTGAAATTAAGGAAGGGCGCAGGGCGCAGGGCACAACCCCTGCCTCCCACCGGGCGGCGGTGGCCGTGTGCCAAGCACACAGCGCCGCCTCCCGTGGGCGGCGGTGGCTGTGTGGAAACACACAGCCCGCCCCCCACCGGGCGGCGACGGCTGTGTGGGAACACACAGCCCGCCCCCCTTGCGGGCGGCAGTGGCTGTGTGTTCACACAGCCAACGCCTCCCCTGCGGGCGGCGGTGGCTGCGGCGGCGGCGGTGGGGTGGGATTTGGCCGCCCACCTCACCCAAAACAAATAAATTTAATATATATATTTTTTTTAAAACCCTGCGTTTTCTTACCAGACCCGAATGAATAAATTTTTTAAAAAAAAACATTTTACCAGAAATATAAATTTCTAAAAAAAAAACTAACAAACATATGAATATTTATTTGTGGGTATTTTCCTATACCAAAATAAATGGTGGCATTCACAATACCCACACCCCAAAATTTGATTTCATATTCAAATTGAAACAATAATCCAATCCAAAATTTAAGAATCTAAAACTTATTTCAAACAAGGAAGTGGGTTTTCAAACCAGCTTAACAATGGAGTTTTCTCTTACTTTCTTTTCAAAAAAAACTTGGTGTAATTTCTATGTTTGGTTTTCAAATCCAAAACTATCCACCATTTCCAAGTTTAAAAGCTTTTCCATGAGTTTTCATTGAATCTACACTATGGTTTAATCATTCAAATGAGCAAGAAGAGGAAGGGAAAAGAAAGGTAGAACCTTATGTTTTCTCCAAGAGTTTACAAGCTTTCCCATGGAAATTTCCAAGCATTCCTTCAACTCCACCATTTTTTCCTCCTCCAAGCCTCTCCACCAAAACATTCCAAGCCAAGAATTCCATGGAGAATTGAATGAAAAAACCCTAACTAAACATATATCCTTTTTCCAAACTTCCCTAATTCAAATTCAAATTCACTTTCTAATTCTAATTCAAATTCTAATTAAATTCCAATCCAAATGCAAATTCACTTCCAAATTCAAACTCAATGACAAATTAAATTGAACACAAATTCAAATTTCAATTTCAATTTCAATTTCAAACACAATTATCTTTTTGCCACAAAGTCAACCTTTTCTGAAAATATCTCTTCTACCCCAAAGTCTTTGCATAAGAAAATATTTGAATTTTTAATAACTTTAACCCATTTTCTATTTCCAATTTAAATTCAAATATTTTTGCACTTTACATTCAACAAAAGAATTAAATCTTTTACCCTTTTTAATTCATAGGGATAATTTAATCAATTCCACAATTAATTCCCATTATCAATAAAATAACTCTAATTCGAAATTAGATTATTTTATAAATCCAATTAAATTAATTAACTAATCACTAATTTTTCAACAACTCCAAAAGACAAAACATTCATCATTTAAATTTCCCAAAAGCTATTTAATCACTTTTGCTTGCAACTAAACACATTTAATCATTAATCAAACTACGCAAGTCATTTCATAAACTTTAACTTGAAATTAAACACACACTCGAGGGGAACTGACCAAGATAAAACAACTGACCCCAACGACGACTCAACAACATGCTACGACTAGGGTGACGACCTAGTTCGGAAACCCTAGCTACTATCTCCCAAATAATTTCCGTTGGTCAATGGACACGCTCGAACCTGGAAGCCAGGTGGAGTCGATGTCATGTACCTGCCAACCTGCAACCAAGAGCATGTCGAACGTGCATATATACATAATATGATTAGACACACCGTGAAGGGGAAATATCAGAATCGTAGGGCACTCGCAAGCGAGTGATACAACCCCGTCCCCTTCACCAATACAATATCACTAACTGACAAAGCTAACATTATTAACATAATCAAATCATAAGGCATCATTAATTCACATGTTAACATGATTGAAGCATAACATAGGAAAACATTGCCTAATTATCAGAGTACAAAAAGGAGGGGTGTTACATCCTCCCCCCCTAGGGTCAGGCTTACTCCTGGAAGCCTACAAGCTCCCCTATTCCAAACTCCATAAGATCACACATAAATCAATATCATTACAAGTTTACTCCAGACAAGATATGCAACATTATCACTTCAATATTCGTTTGCCATTTTGCATTTTGAATCTAGGTACAAGAATTTAACATCTACATGATTTCTTAAAATTTAACAATAAAGTTGGGGACTGTAGGCCTCACCAACAACATATGCGCCTATAATGCATTTATCGTTTTCATACTATGGTTTCACTAGTCCTTTATTTCTCTAAACTTTTACATACTACAAAATGGTTTTCTATTCATATTATACGTTTCCATGATTATGAATGCAACTTGGGGACTTAAGTCCTTTACCCAAGGTTTGATCTAGGAAACAACCCTTCATGAATACATAAACATTTTCTCATAAGATACAAATGCCATACTAAGGCACTCAAGGAAAGAGGTCTATGTCTATCTTGCCATACCAAGCACTTGGAATACACCCAACAAACACACTACAACCACACTCAAGAATCCACTCAAGGGTCTCAACCTCTTTACACAATGAAAATCCAAGCAACAAGGAAGCCAAACAAAACACACCTCTTGGTTGGCTTGCGAGCCTAACCCTCACAAAAGCATTCAACCAAAAGACAAGCAAGGGTGGAAGCAACAACAAACTGATTGTCGTCCACCACACACAACACAATCGTCCATAATGCATTCTTCCAATAGAAGGGATATCGGTGCATTGCGCACTGCACCGAGGATCCTATCCTTTCCACTAGTTTCCTGCACCATTGGACCAAAACCACTTAACGACAACTTCTGGGCAAACAAGAGAAATCAACCCAAAAGGAAACCCACATGAAGGAGAAAGACAACTAGGTCAATACAATGGCTCATAGTGCCTAGAGTATAAACCTACACACATACAACATAATGGGTCCAACATAATCCCAGAGTTCCCAGTGTGTAAACCTAGGCTCTGATACCATGTGTAATGCCCCGCCACGCAACCCTAGAGGAAGTTGCAATTCACTACTTAAACGTACCAAATTTTTTTTTTTTGTTTAAGTAAAAATAACATGTAAGGTGAATTCATAATGCCAACAACCTCTAAGGCCACGAGACAAAGATTACTTAAAAACCCAACATCACATAACATTAACATAAACCGAAACATTAATCACTTAACGAAATGAAACAACATACATTCCATTCAAGATAAATTACAACAAGGATAAATAAATACCTCAAGATTCCGATTAACATTTAAACAATAAGGTTACATCACTCATTCCCCGAATGAGGTAAATCCAATACTCATAATTACAATTACAAATTCCACCTCGAAACAAATGAGGGGTAAAAGATACAACAAGAACCAAAAGAATAAGGCATGAGAAGCAACTGATTCCCACGAGCTCTCCAGCAGGAAATCACGAACACACGAACATGAAGAAGATGAACCAATGGAAAAGAAAAGCACGCCACCCGACCACGTGGAAACCAAAAGGTTCCACTCCCTCTGTGCTAGGAGATAGTAACAAGGGTTTCCTAGATAAGACCACCAGCCTCTAGACACAGGCTTACACCAAAACTGAATTGAAACAACCACAATCACAATGCACTTAACATCTATAACCACAATTCCATTAAACCACAATAGCCACAACATCACTTAACATGAAGTTACAATGCTTTCAGAGAACAATGATCATGTACATCACACAACAACTGATTAACTGTCGACATAGGAAAAGTGTCATACATAAATTGCCATGAGTTACCCTAGCTCAACCTTCCTAGGCTACCGGACCCCCATCATGGGTTACCCTGGCTTGCCTCTACCGGCGCCGGACCCTCACGCAAAACTATGCGTCCCATCTCATCTCGAGCCTTATCATTCACTTGCTTCACGAGAGAGGCATTCATTATCTTATTAGTTTGAAAGATCCCCATTAATTCATTTAAATTATCTCTTAATTAAACTCTAGGTGAGTTACCCTGGCGCCCCTTTGTGTGCCGGACCCCCACCAAGAGCCACTCTCCTATCGACAACACACCCACAAGAAGAAACTAGATAACATGACCTCTCCCAACCAAGGAGGAAACAGAACAAGAACTTACTCCAACACTGGAGGAAAACAACGTACAAAACTCACTCCAACATTGGAGGAAACCAAACTACATTACCCTCTCCTACACCCAAGGAGGCACAAATCCCCGTTCGTGAAAACTGGGTGATCCACAAGGTATAACTATGCACATCTTCTACAACACACCAAAAGAGACTTTCATAACGACAACCCACAACAGGATGCAAATCTCCTATCAGAAAGACTTCAAACAATGACCCCATGCTCCCAACATCGAGCAAGGAAGAATAAACATAAAAAGTATTTCTAGAAATTAAATAAACTAAAATTCGGGTCTCGTAAACCCAGTCAATCACAATATTCCTTCCTTGCATTTATCTAATCAAACTCTAAATTTCATTCCACAACATTGCAATAAATCAAGTCATTTGTTCATCCTTAGTACCACAACCAAATCATAATCAACCAATTTATTGACTAACATCATTTAATTAAAATAACATTTTCTTTGATTCACCATTTCACAACTACAATTGTAACCGAACACTTAAACAATTAAGTCGTCCAACTAACATCTATTTCACTTTACTATTCCAAATTTCCTATTATTTTCATATTCAAAACATTTAAATAATCAAGGCATTTATCCTATTCAATAAAACCTATTTCTCAATAAAATTCCTTAAATTAAAAAAAATATATCAAATAACTTATATTTTCAATTTAAACATTTCTATAAACCTTATGAATTAACAAATAAATTAAAATATATTTTAACTTACAGCAAATTTCATTTAATTTAATATATATTAAATATATTATATTTTATATAATATATAATATTAAATATTATAAATATTATATAAAATATAATATAAAAATAATATTTATAAATCTAAAATTAAAATAAAGAACTTTTCGAAATTAAGGAAGGCTTAGGGCGCAGGGCACAGCCTCGGTGTGGCGGCCTCGTTTGTGGGAGACACGAAGCCGCCGGCGGCGGGTGGGTGACACACGGCCAGCCCCTTAGCGGTGGTACGTCACCAGTGCGCTCCCCTGGGCGGCGGCGGCGGGACTTTGGCAGCCCACCTCACCCAAAACAAATAAATTTAATATATTTTTTTTTAAAAACCCTGCGTTTTCTTACCAGACCCGAATCAATAAATTTTTTTTAAAAAAACATTTTACCAGAAATATAAATTTCTAAAAAAAAAACTAACAAACATATGAATATTTATTTGTGGGTATTTTCCTATACCAAAATAAATGGTGGCATTCACAATACCCACACCCCAAAATTTGAATTCATATTCAAATTGAAACAATAATCCAATCCAAAATTTAAGAATCTAAAACTTATTTCAAACAAGGAAGTGGGTTTTCAAACTAGCTTAACAATGGAGTTTTCTCTTACTTTCTTTTCAAAAAAAACTTGGTGTAATTTCTATGTTTGGTTTTCAAATCCAAAACTATCCACCATTTCCAAGTTTAAAAGATTTTCCATGAGTTTTCATTGAATCTACACTATGGTTTAATCATTCAAATGAGCAAGAAGAGGAAGGGAAAAGAAAGGTAGAACCTTATGTTTTCTCCAAGAGTTTACAAGCTTTCCCATGGAAATTTCCAAGCATTCCTTCAACTCCACCATTTTTTCCTCCTCCAAGCCTCTCCACCAAAACATTCCAAGCCAAGAATTCCATGGAGAATTGAATGAAAAAACCCTAACTAAACATATATCCTTTTTCCAAACTTCCCTAATTCAAATTCAAATTCACTTTCTAATTCTAATTCAAATTCTAATTAAATTCCAATCCAAATGCAAATTCACTTCCAAATTCAAACTCAATGACAAATTAAATTGAACACAAATTCAAATTTCAATTTCAATTTCAATTTCAAACACAATTATCTTTTTGCCACAAAGTCAACCTTTTCTGAAAATATCTCTTCTACCCCAAAGTCTTTGCATAAGAAAATATTTGAATTTTTAATAACTTTAACCCATTTTCTATTTCCAATTTAAATTCAAATATTTTTGCACTTTACATTCAACAAAAGAATTAAATCTTTTACCCTTTTTAATTCATAGGGATAATTTAATCAATTCCACAATTAATTCCCATTATCAATAAAATAACTCTAATTCGAAATTAGATTATTTTATAAATCCAATTAAATTAATTAACTAATCACTAATTTTTCAACAACTCCAAAAGACAAAACATTCATCATTTAAATTTCCCAAAAGCTATTTAATCACTTTTGCTTGCAACTAAACACATTTAATCATTAATCAAACTACGCAAGTCATTTCATAAACTTTAACTTGAAATTAAACACACACTCGAGGGGAACTGGCCAAGATAAAACAACTGACCCCAATGACGACTCAACAACATGCTACGACTAGGGTGACGACCTAGTTCGGAAACCCTAACTACTATCTCCCAAATAATTTCCGTTGGTCAATGGACACGCTCGAACCTGGAAGCCAGGTGGAGTCGATGTCATGTACCTGCCAACCTGCAACCAAGAGCATGTCGAACGTGCATATATACATAATATGATTAGACACACCGTGAAGGGGAAATCTCAGAATCGTAGGGCACTCGCAAGCGAGTGATACAACCCTGTCCCCTTCACCAATACAATATCACTAACTGACAAAGCTAACATTATTAACATAATCAAATCATAAGGCATCATTAATTCACATGTTAACATGATTGAAGCATAACATAGGAAAACATTGCCTAATTATCAGAGCACAAAAAGGAGGGGTGTTACACCTTCTAGCTTTATCAAAGACTTTGAGAGTTTGTCTTGGTAGTTCCTTTGGTCTAGCAATCTTCTTCATAGGAAATGGAGCTTGGTTAAGTGGGATGCCTTATGTAGGCTGAAGCAGGAATGTGGGATTGGTTTACATTAGACTGCTTCGAATGGGTAGGCTCTTATAGCTAAATTGTATTGGTGGTGGTGTTCGCAACAACATCAATTGTGGGCTAAAATCCTTACTTCAAAATATCTAGGTGTGGTTATGAGTGTTGATGTTGCTCACTTTATTTTAGAGGGGAAGGGTTCTTTGATTTGGAGTACCATCAAAAGGGGTGCCAAGATGGTCAAACAGGGGTTATTTTGGATTTACAATGGTGGTCGGGATGCACTCTTTTGGCTTGATTCTTGGGATGGCCATCCTCCCATTTTTTCTACTCACCCTCATTTTTAGAATTTGTGTCAGCATTTTATGGAGGCTGGTTGGTGATGTGTGGCTGATTTCAAAACTCACCAGCCTCTCAATCACCTTAGTGTTTCCAAGTGGAAGGATCCGCAAGAGTGGCCTCTTGGTGGTGTGGTTGAGGATTGTTAGGAGCTTGCTAAGATTTTGTTGGGTTGGGTTTGTAATTCACTTCCTAGGAGTGATGTGTTGGCCTGGGGTCCTAATCCAAAAGGTAAATTCTCTGTTGCCTCAGGTTATCAAGTTCTTGATAATCAACTGTTTGGGAGTTCTGAGGTCTTGTGGTGGAAATAGGTTTGGAATAAATTTTCCTGGCCTAAGTGCAATATTTTCTCCTGGCTAGTGGTAAAAGGAAGGTGTCTTACCTCGGAGAATCTTTTGAAGCATGGGTTTCAAGTCCCTTCTATGTGTGTTATGTGTGTTGGGCATGAAGAGTGTATTCCTCACCTCTTTTTGTAGTGTTCTTTTGCAAAATTTATTTGGCTCTTCTAGTGGAATCTATGGCACCTACCATGTAGACATGCTACTTCTTCGGAGTACTTTTGGAGGAGCCAAAAATCTCCTCCTGTAAAGACTTTTTTTCTTCTAATAGCTTGGATTATTGGTCCTAGCCTTATAATTTGGCATATTTAGTTGGAGTGCAACTGTAGAATATTTTTGGATAAGAAGTTGCTTGTTGGTCAACTTTGGCTGAGAATTTTGGGGGTCCTACAAGAAACATTGACTGCTAAGTGTGATTTGTCTATTCTTGTTGATCTTGGTGATCTTGGGGTGATTGGTGCTCTGGGTCTTCAGGTGAAGGGAAGGAGAAATTTGAAAAAGCTTCATCACGGATGTAGGAAGGAGAGGGTTAGTCGTGTTGGTTATGGGTGTCCTCCATCTTTGGGGGAGTTGAAAATTAATATTGATGGGTCATCTAGAGGTAATCTTGGGCATGCTGGAGTTGGTGGTGTTGACAGAGATAGTTCGGGTGTGGTGGTTTTTTTCTTCTCTATATATAGAGGTTAGCATACTAATAATCTCATGGAGGCTATTGTTATTCTTTTTGCGTTAGAATGTGCTTGTGCCTTGGGTTGAAGGAAAATTGTTTGTGAATCCGATTCTTAGGTTTTCATTGATATGCTAAATAAGAGACATTTTGAGGATGTGAATTGGCAATTGGCGATGGTGGTCAAGCAAATTGTTTCTATGAGCACTACTTTGGTTTCTGTTGCTTTTTTTCATGTTCCTCGAGAGTGGAATAAGGTGGTTGATGGTTTAGTTAGGTGGGTGTCAGAGTAGATGGGGACTTGGAATGTAGATGATTGGGGCAACCTTCCTGGAGATTTGGCCCATGTTTTTGAAGAATGGGTTATGGAGGATATGAGGTGTTTCTTGGGTGTGACTTAGTTCTTGGTTTCGCTTGTACCCTTGGTGGGTTTGATCCATTTTTCTTTGTAATGCTTTTTTGATTCAATAAAGTTTTTACCACCTTTTAAAAAATAAAAATAAAAATATGCCTTTCAAATATAAATAAGCATGGGTTTAAATCTTCCATTTTGATTTCTCAGTATGAAATAAGAGTAATAATTTCCTATTTGCAAGGCAATGAGCCTCTATCTTTCTATTATATAATAATTGTGATACATAAATTCCTTACACAATTTCACAAAGATCAAAAGTGCATTAATAATATGATTAGTGAACTCTCAAACTACAATAGAATAAATCTAAATTTATTTATTAATGTTATACTTGATTTAATAAATCACAGCTTCAAAAAGGGATGAATATTGTTGAAAATAATACAAATAACATGCTAGTAATGAAACAATCAATACAATCTCAATAATTTACTTTGGAAAACTCTTAAGATGAAAGACCAACTTAGTAGAAGTCTACTATAATGTCATCGAATAGAAAGAAAAAGTACAAATAATAGATATAAATCAACTTGTTTTTTAACTAGGCTATCAAGTCTCTCAATAACTATGATCAGCTAAATTTTCCTCTCTTCAATGAATACAAATAAAATTATTGCCTCTAATTCTTATAAATATACTCTCTACCCATACATATAACTGATGGTAGTGTTTAAACATCCTCCTTAGACATTTAAACCATCTTCTTTGCATACAAAAATTGAAGTCAAAATTATAATTATAAATTCAATCTTCTAAATACGAACTTATAGATTTGACCTGATCTTTTCCTAAATTCATTTTAAAAATTATACTTAAACTCTCTCTAAATAACTTAGCGATTTTGAGTTATTTCATTTACGTTTGTTATGCATATACTATAGAAAAGTCTCTATCAAGACATAACTTTATGTGAGTGAACCTTTAAAATTGATAGGTTGGTGCATAATAATATTTAAGAGCTAACTAAAGGTTCTTGTGCAAGGAAAATTTTAACATACAATCCATAACTATTATATTATCCCTTAATTTCCACGCAGTTCTGATCTTCTATACTTTATAGTTATATGTAGTTAGCGATCAACATCATTAGACAAGTGGCCAACAGAAATACTTCACATGAAGCATGTTTATACAGGAAGATTCTAGTTCTGTAAGCAAGAAGTTTCTGTGTGTACCAACAAGGATTGATGGTTCTTTGTCTTTGTCTGTTTGTAATCTATTCTAACGACAAGCACTGTATGCCTGGCTTAAGTGGGCGAAGTAAATGCTTTGTTTCAACTGCTCTTAGTTTTTATTACAGTTGTTCCTTGCCTTGTTACAGCTGTCTGCTGTTGTCTACAACAGTTGAGATTGAACTTTGCTGGTTTTCTGTATTTTGGTGGTTAACTATAGGTAAAAGATAAAAGCATTGGGTTTTTCTCGACATATCAATTTATCAGGTTGTGATATGGACTGATGGTCACGTACAATTATGGATAATATATTATGAATGGTTTGTGTCTAAATCTTTAAAAATGGTCTCTCTTCATCTCATCTGATTGGCTGTCATCTAGAAATAAATGCTTTTGTTTTAGTGGTCTAACATATTTCTAAAATTATAATATATGTCTAGTGATTTTATTGCTTATCTATACATAATTATATGTCTTAAATGTTTTCTTACGAATTATTTACTCCATAAGTTTCTTAAAAGCATTGTTCCCTTTTTTTTCCATTGAGATAATGGTGGTTTCTTTTTTAGTTTATTTGTGCTATTTATTTCTTTATTTTTATTGACAAAGGTTTTAATGAATTATATCTTTCATATTTCATATTTATAAACATCAAGATTTAAATATCTTTATATATATCTAAATGGTCAAAAGATCATCTTTGGGGCTTGATCATTTCAACAAGCTCCCAAGTAGTCAACCCTTCTTTCTTTGTCCAACAATTTTTGATGAGGAGTGAGCATATGAAGACTATAGTATAGGATTCAATTTTGGGGGATAAAATGGATGAGTTTCTCAATACTTACCTCTCTATCATATGGCTACATGCCAATCTTTGCTTCAACCTTGGATAAAAGGCCAATATGAGACGACTCTCCATGAGTGGATTTGACCTTCTCTAGTTTATTTTCTTCCTCTTGAAAACTTTTCAATTCCATGTTTCTTAATTAGAGATAGCATAATTCTCTTGAACTTGTGAATATTTCCATCTAAACTTTAAATCCTAGCATCCTCATATTCTAACCATTTGAAATATAACTATCAATATTCTTCCTCTCTTTATATTTCTCTCCCATCTCTTATCCACTCTCTTGCTCCCATCTCTTACCCACTCTCTTGCTCAGAAGGAATCAATTTTCAATCCCACTAGACCTATTGGATGACATATTATGTTCACTACTCCAATTTGAATTTTTTATATAGATTTGATTCTATTTGATCTATAAAACACAAAGGTTATGCCTCTGGTGATTACCAATAACCACATTTCAACCTTCTATAGTAACTATCTAACATCCAAAAGGGAATGAAAAATATAATATAAACATGTTTAATATCTAACAAAATTGAAAAATTCAAAACTAAGAAAATGCAAAAGAATAAACACAAAGGAATTAATCTTTCCCTAAATACAAGCTTATTTGGCTAAAAAATAACAAGACTATGCCATAGATATCATAATCACCTCTCAAGAACCAATTAGAACAATTGCAATGCCTCTTGGGATAATTCAAACATTGGAAATATCTACAAACTCTTCATACATGTTTAACTCAACCTTGCAAATATTAAAACCTTATGCTTTCCACTTTCACATACAAAATGAGTATTAAAGAAGGTTTTTTACTTGATCCAACCATGGAGAATTCATGCTTATAATGGATTTATTATTCCAAAATTCTATAACATCAAATCAATTTGACAAACTTTTCATGGAATATAAACTTTAAGTTTTTCTTTGGAAGGTGTCTCCTAGTCACATGTCCCCTAGTCACATTTCCTAAATGAAACCTTGATATGACCTCCTCCTTCTAGCTAAAGTGACCTACTTTGCTAAACTTGTAATGATGCTATAAATATTGATGTTTATTGACCATCAAATTACACTACTTAGTGCATTTCTTATGTCACATAATTGTAAGGTTACTTGAACTCCAATGATAAAAATAAATCTGAAATTTTGAAGTGAAATGAGATACATTAAAAAGACAAAATTGGTCAAGAACATTTACATGTAGTTTGGGACCTAGATAATTTATTCAAGATGGAGATAAATTAAGTATGATATGTGATGAAGTGTTTGTAAGGAGTAGAACCAAGTTTGGTCTTTTGGTGTGTCCTCAGATTCACACTTGCGTTTGATTTAAAATTCTAATCTCATTGTCTAGTATGATATATACCTTACATCATAACTTTTAATAAAATAATACCAAATCCGAAAAAGTGAGTCATGTACTATAAATCACAATTTAATATTTTTTTATAATATCTGATCATGAATTGTGAGTTGTAACTTCCTCCCATTACAATATTATTGATTACAACATAGGGATTACATTATCATAAAATCCCTTCTATGACAAGATGAAAGTGGATTATTAAACATTGATATGTAAAGTGCAAAGAAGCATATGAATTATCATTTCTCAACTAAATAATTAATTATATGAGTGTAAACTAGATATATGAGGGAATATCTAGTTTAGACAACAATTCCCATTGGACGATGGCCACAAATGTACTTGTCTTGTTCCTCCAATCACAAATATCTTTAGAAACCAAAATTATCCCTACTAATTTGCAGCAAAAGCTAAGCACCATACTATTTATACCTATGCTCATCAAATATAAATCTATGATCATCATACATGCATCCATATAATGCATGATTGGTCAAAACAAGTCAAAATATCATTTACTTTTAAATAAATGTGAGTCATTATAACATTGTTGATTGACGTGTGCATTAATGAAATACAAATCATAGATTTAAATTATATTGATTTACATAATCATGTGTTGAAAAGTACACTACAATTTTAAACAAGTTTGTTGGAGATCATAGCGTATTTTCAACAAATAAAAAAAAAATTGAAATATTTGACAAAAGCACTCAACATATTCATACATATCAAAAATGTAAAGCATATAAAATAGGTATCTTAGACATACTCATAGATACATCTAAGGGAGAGGGGCCCATAGTGGGGCACCCTAACTTCACGTTTCTCAAAATTCTACGTGAAAATTTCAAATCAGTCCCAATTTTGCACACGAGTTTATTTGGCAATTCACTTACTTATTACTCTAGGTTTGAGGGTCACATCATCAAATATGATGCCACATCAGCATGCTTTTTGTTGAGGTATCCATAAAGACCCAAAAAAGAACGGTGAGACTTATAGTGGGTCACTAAGTCATGTATTATTGATGCGTTTATGTGACATCACATGATTTGTCAGTTTGTGTACTTTATAGATAAAAGTATTTTACAATTGAATATTAAGAACCCTTTCCTTTAATACGAAGCTTAGCTTTTACCTTTCTTTCTAAAAACGTAACTGATTGCTTTAAAAGATCTAAAATAAGATTAAGATTCTTAATTTCTGAGAAAATTATTAATGCTTCAAATGTTTTGACTTTGAGGCCCTAAATTTTAAGGGAAGCTTGATATACTTGATTTTCAAAACTGTTACTAATGATTCACAATAAGATTATCGAGAAAAGCATAGCGACGGTTGACCTGAGGTTAATGTTAGTGGTCTGCGAGGCGTGCATGTCATGGATTATCTCACTATATATGTTCTCCTGGATAGTTTATTTGTTGTGGGGCTTTAATAAGACGAAAGACCACAGCATCTTTCTCTTTATTAAAGTTTACAACTGAATTATTACTTATGACAAACTGGGATGCGCATCGACCAACTGGTGGGCTTCTGCACGCCGTTTGAAAATGCGTGTAATATCTGTACAGCAAAATAGGAGGAATCAAACTCCGACGGCATAGTGCCTTTCTTCAAACCCTGTTATGCATTTACGCCACGAATGATGGGGAAAAAAGTTTACAAACGAGAACGAGAGCATCATTCTGTGACTTGACAGTTAGGGAAGATTCTGATACTCGGAACCAGCATCTAACTATTAATTATAGGCGCCGGCTAACTCCTAGACAAAAAGCACCTATGTACATAGAAAAATGCATGAAAAAATACATAACAACATAAATGGTAACATACATAACATGAAGAAACGGCGTAAAGCGGGGCCCGCTAGACGGATGATAGAAGTGACGGAACCGGCAATGGAAGGAAACTTCACGGTGAGTAAAGTGAGGAGGTGTCCTGTTGCCAAATTACACCAGCACTTTTTGGCAAAGTGAGGAGGTGTCCTGTTGCCAAATTACGCTAGCACTTTTTTGCCTTGTGCGAGAAGTTATCTGTTATGAGCGGGAAGGGCGGTGATGTGATTAAGACATGCTGTTTAAATTGTAACGGGTTATGAATATCGTAGAAAACATATGAATGTCTTCAAAAGCTTTTGTTATTAAAACCGTAGGAATGTAATGAAATGCAGACCGTTTTATAAACACCCATTGTTTCCAACAACCTTTGAATCTGTGTATTTTGCTTTTTCATTCTGCAGGTTGAAAGTGAAAGGTTGGAGAGTGGAGTTGCAAGTGAAAGGTTGGAGAGCAAGGGGAGACTAAAAAAGTGAGTTGAGGGGTTTCTAATCATTTGAGTTGTTAGTTGTAAAGGGGTTTAAAATGTTATGAGGGTTTTTGTTTGTAAATTGTTTTCAAACTTTAAGTGGGTTGGGGGTTTTGTAAAACCCAGTGTTTTGCATCTTAGAATTTTACAAAAGAATATGAATATCTTTAAAAGCTTTTGTTATTTAGACATTAGAAATGTAATGAAAGCACTGTTTAATAAACACCCATTATTTTTCAAGAAGCATTAACACTTTGTGTTTCACCACTTTCTACAAGTTTACTCATTATTGGTGATAATGTCAAGAAATTGGTGTTCTTGCTACTTGTAATGCACACATACATATACAGGCTTAAAAACCACGAGGGTTTGGGTATGCTGTGATGCGGGTTTCAGTTTTATAAACACCCAGTGTTTTCTATTTCATTGCATTGCACATCTTTCAAACCGAAAGTATTACTTCACATTGCATAACTAATAAGTAGATGCTCATAGATAGATGACAAATTTAAATTACAATATAGTTTTTTTACATAGTCAACCTAAAAGCAGTTATACAGTTACTTCACATTGCATAGGTAATAAATATACCCACAACTATAGGGAACTCCACTTGCACAACCAAGTACTATTCTGAAATCTATTAATTTCTTCATTCTAGAGTGATAATTGCAGCTACCAATTGTATTTTTTTGTCATGGCATTCCATGAGAGCACATTTGTTTCAGGTATTTTTTGAAATAGTTCATTGCCTTGTTTATGAAAGAATAATAGTAAGCAACAACATAGACAAGGCAGTGAATTGTTTGGAAAAATAGCTGAAAGAAATGTGGTCTCATGGTCAATGGAATGGCATGCCAAGCCATAGACAAGGAAATGAACTGTTTCTATGTGTGATTGGTTATCTATGGCTTGCCACTATGTTTTGGCACACATTCTCATCTTGCACTATTTTTCCAAAATATTTGCAGATAGTTAGAGTGATAATTGTAGATATATAATGATAATTAGAGTGATATTTGCAAATGGAAACCCCCTAACCAAATTTTGTTAGAAAATGGGAAACACCTTATTTAACAAGCAATGCAGTTTGGCTCATAGATATATATTGTCATCTTCAGTAGAGGTATCGACAATATATTGTGCAACTATAGCCACAACTATAGGGAACTCCACCTACACAACCAAATACTATTGTTAAAGATATTAATTCATTCATACTAGAGTGATAATTGCAACTACAAATTGCATTTGTTTGTCATGGCATTCCAAGAGACCACATTTGTTTGAGGCATTTTTTCAAATAGTTCACTTCCTTGTTTATGAAAGCATATTAGTAAGCATAATAGTAAGCAACAACATCGACTTGGGGTAGTGAATAGTTTGAAAATTGCCTCAAAGAAATGTGGTTTCATGGTGATTGGAATGCTATGACAAGCCATAGACAAGGCAATGAACTGTTTGTAAGTATGATTTCTTATCTATGGCTTGCCATTGTGTTTTGGAAAATATATACTCACCTCACACCGTGTTTTCCAACTTGCAATTATAGAATGCATGTATATGGTTGTTGGAAAACATTGTGTGTTTACTATCAAAGCATAATATAGTAGATCTGGATTGCCATGGCATTCCAACACCATGGTGATTGGAATGACATGGAAATCCATAAACAAGGTAATGAACTATTTCTATGTATGATTGCTTATCTATGGAATGCCATTGTGTTTTGGTAGACATATACTCACCTCACACTGTGTTTTCCAACTTGCAATTTTAGAATGCATGTATATGGTTGTTAGAAAACATTGTGTGTTTATTATCAAAGCATAATAGTAGATCTAGATTGTCATGAAATTCCAACACCATGGTGATTGGAATGACATGACAAGCCATGGACAAGGAAATGAACTGTTTCTATGTATGATTTCTTATCTATGACATGCCATTGTGTTTTGGCAGACATATACTCACCTCACATTGTGTTTTCCAACTTGCAATAACACTATCCATTATCTTATATGTATTTTACCATTTACTTTAGAGTGTTGTAGATATTTTATCGTCTGTGGTTTCATTAAACTAAACAACGAGAATCCATTGCATATTGCGTTGTGTAAGTTTCCATGCATCATACCATAATTATTGTTAGAAGTGCATTCTTTGTTGTGCACTTCAATGTTTTTGGTCTATTGCATTTTTATTCTTTTTTGGGGCTGCAGAAAACAAGGTAACCCATAGTGATCAGGAAAAATTGAAAGACCATTTTCATTGTTTGTTTTATTGCTTGCATTAGAATGACAAGATTAGTATTACTATTAGTTTTTTGTGATAACTCTACAAATTTATAGGTTGAGGATTGGGAAGCAACCCATATCCTCCTAGGTAAGATCAAAGATTGTCTTCAATATTCTAATTCATTTCTTGCATTAGAATGAAATGATTAGTCTTTTGAAATAAATCTACGGCTTTATGGGGTTAGTTTACATTGTCTTTTCTTGATATTGTTATTTCCTCTCTGTGGCATGCATGCAAAATGATTGTAGGAACTAGTCTTAGGTGCTTTTATAAACTAATTTAAATATTTTTCTTCCCTCTCTTTTCCAAACAACACACAATTTATTGCATATTTCCTATTTCAACTGCTAGAAGAAATTTGTAAATCTAGAATACAAATATGCAAGTTAGACATCAGAGAGCTTATAATATACTTGCTTTGTTGTATCGATATGGGGTTTGAATTTAAAGGCATGCTAAGCTCAAACTAGAATAATCTACAAGTATTTCTAGTCTTCAACTTAATACACATATCCAATATGTTCATGCACCAGTGTATACACTAGAATAAATAATGACTATTTAATACTACTACATGCTACTAATTCCCAATTATGACCCTGTTTTACATGCTAGCTAAAGTAGCTTTCCACAGCCTGACAAAAGAAATCCCTTAAATATAAGTTTCATTTGTCTTTGTGTTTCTTGTGATATGGATGGTACACCAACAATGATGAGTATAATTTTGGTTATGATTGAGGACAAAACTTCTTAGGAAATCCTCTAATGGAAGGTCAACTTTCTATCAAGTTTGGGATGTTGCAGTATTGATTTAATGGATTTATGTTGTAGAATTTTCATAATACACATTATTGTATTTTTTAATTCTATATGTTTGATTCTAAAGTTACATAATTTTCATTGGTGAAAGTTGTCTATTTGAACAATTGCATAGCATAGCTTTTTTTTAATTGAATTAAAGCTATTGAGAAAAATACATAGAACCACGACTATGAGCAAACAATAGCCATAACTAGTACAACTACATAGCAGCCATCTAATTAAGATACATATTAGGCCTCCAAAGAAGTGAAAAATTAAAATAGAAACAACAATAAATCTGTCACCTACCAATTGGAACTAAAGCAAGATAAAACTGAAAACTAAAACTGTCCCAATTGAACAGTAACCATTCAAAGTGTTTAGTTGCGTAGGATCTAGTATCGACTTTGATATCCAATTGATCAGCCATGTGGTTAATAGTATGATGCATGTCCTTGAAGCATTGATAATTGGATTTGTTCAAACATCCCCCAATACAATGAAGAATTATCCAAGTAGGTTCAATCTAAGACAACTTGTAGTTCTGAACAAGAATCATGGAAGCTTATTGTATGACATCTCCAACCTAGGGCATAGCACAAAGTTAATGGATTTTTTTTGTGACTAGTATCATAAGGGTATTATTTTAGGTCCTAGGAGGTCAAATTTTCTACTTTGTACACTATAAATTTTTGAACTTATGATGGATCTGCATTGCATTAGGACAATCATAGATTCCATGAACAAATCTTTGTCAACCTGATTGGTTGATTGCATAATCTTCAACATAAGCTAGACAATACTAGATATGAAGGTCAATTTATGTAGTGTAATGAATACATGGAAATTGAAATAAAAATTAACACCAAAGTTTTGATTCTAAAAGAATGGTGTTGTTTAATAGGGGTTTATGAATTTATAAAACCCTTTTTAATATTGTGGATGACTCTTAATCTCACTCTTGATGGTAGATGATTTTGCAAGGAAGGCTTTTCTCTTGAAAGTTCATACCCATAAAATCTAGAGCAGGATTAAAAACTTGATTTTGGTTTTGCTGATCCACTCATCTGCCCTTAATTAGACTTGATGGTAGATGAATTGCAATGAAGGCTTTGCTCATTTAATTTCATACCCATAATATTAGGGTAGAGTTAGAAAATTGATTTTCATTATTTAAGCCAAAAAAAGTTCTTTTTCATGGTAGGAGTTATGGTTTTAAACATAATTTTATTGCTTAGTTGTCTAGAGTGTTTTGTTAAACTTGGACCTACTAGGCCTTCTTTTGTGTATACTAGGTTGTTGTATGTCTGAGCCATGAGTGCTCTTTGTGGTGAGCTCTTTAGTAGGCTTTTTATTACAGGTTAGATATGGCTCATTTTCCTAACCTCCTCCACGGGGTAGACTTTGGTGTTCGGGGTTCCTACCGTGGGTTTGATATGGTTACACTTTGGTTTTTGGGGTTTCTACTCTGGGTTTGATATGGTTACATTTTGGTGTTTGGGGTTTCTACTCTAGGTTTCATATTGTTATTCATCACCCAGTTTAATGGTCAAAGTTAAAATTTGGTCAATAAAAATAAAGATAATTATGTATCTTTTTTAGTTTGGATGAGATATGAATTTGCTTTTAAACTATTTGACCATTTAAAAGTGTGATATTTAAATGAAATTATTTCACACTAATATTAAACTTATACCCATAGGAAACTTGATCGTAAGACCTCCAATGGGCTGCTCTCTTTATAACAAGGGAATTTTTTGAAGGCCTCTTATTAAAATTTGGGTGGGGCTCATTTCCAGTTTGCGATCATTCTAATTAATATGGTTTTTGGAAAATATTGTGTGTTACTATCAAAGCATAATGGTAAATCTATATTGTCGTGGTGTTCCAACACAATGTGGGTTGGAATGCCATGACAAGCCATAAACAAGGAAATGAATTGTTTCTATGTATGATTGATTATATATGGGTTTCCATTGTATTTTCATAGACATATACTTAGCTCACAGTGTGTTTTCCAACTTGCAATCATACTATGCATGTATATGCTTGTTGGAAAACATTAGGTGTTTACTATCAAAGCAAACTAGTAAATATGGATTGTCATGGCATTGCAACACCATGGTGATTGGAATACCATGACAAGCCATAGACAAGGAAATGAACTTTTTTTGTGTATGATTGCTTATCTATGGGTTGCCACTGTGTTCTGGAAGACATATACTCACCTCACACTATGTTTTACAACTTTCAATCATATTGTGCATGTATATTCTTGTTGAAAAACATCGAGTGTTTACTATCAAAGCATAATAGTAAATATGGATTGTCATGGCATTGCAACACCATGGTCATTGAAATGCCATGATAATCCATAGACAAGGAAATGAATTATTTTTGTGTATGATTGCTTATCTATGGGTTACCATTGTGTTTTGGTAGACATATACTCACCTCACATTGTGTTTTCCAACTGGCAATCATATTGTGCATGTATATGCTTGTTGGAAAACATTGGGTGTTTACTATCAAAGCATAATAGTAAATATGGATTGTCATGGCGTTACAACACCATGGTAATTGGAATGCCACAAAAATCCATAGACAAGGAAATTAATTATTTTTGTGTATGAAATTGCTTATCTATGGGTTGCCACTGTGTTTTGGCAGACATATACTCACCTAACACTTTGTTTTCCAACTTGCAATCATATTGTGCATGTATATGCTTGTTGGAAAACATTGGGTATTTACTGTCAAAGCATAATAGTAAATATGGATTGTCATGGCATTGCAACACCATGGTGATTGGTATGCCATGACAAGCCATAGACTAGGAAATGCACTATTTCTATGTATGATTACTTATCTATGGGTTACCACTATGTTTTGGGAGACATATACTCACCTCACACTTTTTTTTCCAACTTGCAATCATGTTGTGCATGTATATGCTTGTTGGAAAACATTGGGTGTTTACTATCAAAGCATAATAGTAAATAAGGATTGTCATGGCATTGCAACACCATGGTGATTGGAATGCCATGAAAAGCCATAGACTAGGCAATGAACTATTTTTATTGCTTGTATATGGCTTGTCATGGCATTCCAAGACCATGGTATTGGAATGTAATGATAATCCATATTTACAATTATGCTTTGATACATTTTTTCAACAATCCATATTTAATATTTAACCATGGTGTTGGAAGCCATGACAATCCATATTTACTATTATGCTTTGGGGTGATCCCACAATACTGGTTTACAAATTTTGACCAAACTAGACATTGAACTAATTTTTTCTAACTAAATCTTCACTTTCAGGCAGCTATGGTGGCTAAACCATGAGAAATTTGAAGATGATGCAAACTAGTGATTTGTAACATTTTTTCTGTAGTTTCTAACCTTGATTACAATTTAGAAATAGGTGGACTGTATAACACATAATTTTTTTTGTATGTATCGAAATTCATTTTTTTTTGTTGGATCAAGGATTTCAATATCTGGTGCACTCATATTTTTCAAATTTGTTTTTGATAATCTTCTATTTTTCCACATGTGCAGAAAAGAGAGCTTGATTTTCGGTGAAAAACCTACATTCACAAGAAATAAAAAATAAATATAATAATTAAATTAAATTTATTTAAAATTATACTTTTTTGAAAGCTTATAACAAGGAATACATACTTACAAAAAATAAATTTTAAATGAATTCATTTAGTCCCCCAAAAGGTAAATCAAAAGTGGTTTTTTATTAGCATTTTGATAGGTGTAAATGAGACTCCATTAAATAAGTATGGTTTAAAATAGCATGGTTTTATCCAAGGGGGTTTTATCTAAGGTAGTTTGATAAAACCCTCTTCAATTGGAATGCTTTAAATGGAAATTTTTAAGGCTTAAATAATTATATTTTCTAAAACTATGTGATTTCAACAAAAAATAGAATCCCCAAGAAATAGTAAATCAGCTTTGTGGGATTACCCTTTGATAGATTTTTTGCAACCATGCGTAACTTGTTCAAAAGAACTTGTTTTAGGCTTTCAGCCATAGTAGCAAGGTAGTGAACTATTTGATAGAATGCTTTGTTAGACATCTATGAAAAATGTGGTAGCATAGTAAACTGTTTGATATAATTCCTCAAAGAAATGTGGTCCCATGGTGAAGGAATTCCATGAAAATCCATATTGCAGTAGTTACAATATGGATTGCCATGGCTTTCCTTCACCACGAGACCATATTTCTATGAGGCATTATATCAAACAGTTCACTATGCTACCACATTTTTCATAGATGTCTAACAAAGCATTCTATCAAACAATTCACTATGCAACTACATTTTTAATAGATGTCTAGCAAAGCATTCTATCAAACAATTCACTACCTTGCTGTTATGGTTGAAAGCCTAAAATTGGTTCTTTTGAACAAGCTACACATGCTTGCAAAATATATATCAAAGCATAATAGTAAGCAACAACATATACAAGGTAGTGAAGTGTTTAATAAAATTCCTGAAAGAAATGTGGTCACGTGGTGATGGAATGCCATGAAAATCCATATTATTGCCTTGCTACTATATGGATTGTCATGGAATTCCATCACCATGAGACCAGATTTCTTTGAGGCATTTTAAGAAATAGTTCACTGTGTTGTCTATGCTACCATGTTTTTTATACATGTCTACCAAAGCATTTAATCAAACAGTTGAATGCCTTGCTACTATGGCTAAAATCCTAAAATAGGTGCTTTTGAAGAAGCTACACATGCTTGCAAAAAATCTATCAAAGCATAATAGTAAAATATTGAACATAGTAAACCTATTAATGATAGCCAAAAAATCCAATCACATGAACTCAATCAGGTACCCCTTAAAAGGCAGTTTAATTACACTCAAGCATAATGAACCTTTGCAGATGGGAGTAAACTTATTATAAACTTTGCATAATAAACCTCATATAGGGTTTAAGAATAAACTTGCAAGCAATGAAAGAACACAAAACAACTTCAAACAAACTCAATGGGCTTCAAAACATGTAATTGATTTGTAACCTTTCATTCTAACCATTTACCTTTGATGCAAAATATTATTCTTTTGAAATTGATTTAGATCCTTGTAGAATCATGGAGATCTCATCAACAAACACCAATCATGTGTTTATGTCAAAAACCTATCCACTGAATACCTTAGAGTCACAACATCAAAATGTATTAGCCATCAAGAATAAAATGTGAATGAGTCCTTGTTCAATACCTTTGAAATTGTCATGAAACAACTCTGTCAAAATTTTGCAACAACTATCAATACCTTTTGCACCAACACCATGTGAACAAGTAATGAGTGAACAACAAGGACTTTGACATGAATATCAACAACCACTTTGGTTGTAGATCACCAAATGAATGAATAATCTCTTTGAAACCAATCCATGAGCACACAATGAAGTAACTCACTCTGCATGTAGTTGGCATCAAACACCTTTTGCATTACCAAATCCATTTACCTTTGACATCAATGATAAACAACATTGACGTAGACATGTCTAAAAAATGTTGAAGTATACATAAGACATGTGGTCTGTTTGAAGTATACAAGTAGAACACAACATTGTAACTCATATGTTTGTCAGTCACAACAACTAAGAACACTTTCGTAACACTTTTCAAGCAAGAAGATACACATTTCAGACTTCTATATGAACATGTTAACACTAGAGATCTATAAACACCAATTGTAAAACTCAATTATGTCGAAGATCTAGAAGATAATGCATGCATGAAATGAAACAAACTCACATTGAACATGGAATCATGATATGGTTGTTGCCCTTAGTCTTTGATTGCATAACCTTGATATTTCCTTCATATTGTTCTTCATATGGTATGGTGTCAATATTGTTATGATAGATGAAGGTATGTTTGAGCTGTAGATAGATAACTATATGCGAGATTTAGAAATATGAATGACCTAGGTGGGTGCAACAAAGAAAGGAATGTGACACATTGATTAGATGCAAGCAAAGCATATACATGACTAATGAAAAGTATTCAATATGGGAGGAAAGGATATGAAAGGATGGATATGCAAATGAATGGAATGGAAAGGCTATGAAGTGATCATTTTTGAGTTGTAGATAAAAAATGATATGCAATATTTAGAAATATGAATGACCTAGGTGGATCCAAAGAAGAAACGAATGCAACACATTGATGTGATACAAGGAAACCATATAAATAGTTTATGAAATGTATTTGATATGGGAGGAAAGGATATGGAAGGCTGGATATGGAAATGAATGGAATGGAAAGGCTATGAAGTGATCATTTGTTTCATCATAAATTGGAATGAATCCCCCTTTGTTATCGGTTATGCCTTTTGTAATCATCATAGGATGGATTGACTTGATACACACACATAAGAAAGAATCATGCTCCATTCCTCACTCTCCTTCGTACACAAGGTGTAGAGATCCTTGAGCTTCCTTGGAATGTGCCAAGAAAGAAATGATAGAGAAAGACAATGATATTGATGGAGAAAAGAGACAAGAGTTAAGATAAAGCACAAGCTGCCATGCATACAATATGAAAATTAAAAAATTTGTAAGATCATGATAATGAAAAAAATACAAATGCTAATGCATATGATAAGGACCAATGCACAAAACAGTTGTAGGATGGAAAACACAGTGAGTTGTCACTCAATAAAGCCCAATGTTTTAGTATGTTAAAGACTTTATGGTTTTTTTAAATGTGTTACTCATAACAAAGATAACACAATGATAAATAAGAATTTAAATGATAATGAAAAACAAGATCTTGTTCATTAGTCAAGTTGAAAACCAAAGGAGATATGGATGGATAGGGATTAATGATATGGGTTAATGATAGGACATGTAAGGATACACCCTATATGGAGGATGAAGATAGATGGATCAAGATATGGAATGCTATGGGTGGAGAGAACCAATGACAAGGGCAGCCAAAATTTTTGATCTTATACAAAGGAGAAATAGAGGACCTATGGAGGACTCCAAAGATGGCATGTCAAAGTAATACCATGACCCCATGGTAAGAGTTATGACAAGTTATAATGTCATGATATGGATATGGAAAATAAATGGACATGAAATGAAACATGACATGGACGACAAGTGATATGGAGGATGGAAGACACACATGGTATAAAGCATGCATTAGATTCTTATTCTTGCTATTTTTCCCTAATACTTTATGCAAGATCAAAGGAAGGTGGATGGATAAAGTGGATAGTATGGAATATAAATGAAAGAATATGATGGCTAAGTGGAAATAGGATAATCAATAATGTATTGTACGAATGGAAAATTCTTTCCTCCAAGTGTACAAGCAAGGGTATGTGTATGCATAACAGAAAGTGGTCATTGAACAAGAATTGAGAACTAAGTCACAACCCTGTGTGTTTTCCATCTTGCAACTGTTATGTGCATTTTGTGTTCCAAACATATGAACAGATATTGAAATGGAATGTTTGCTAAAAGTAAGGGTTGTTATAAAATATGAAGGTGAGCTTCAAAACATTGTTTTGTTATAGTCTACATAAAAGAAAGTGCTCATTGAACAAGAATTTAGAAGTGAGTCACAACCCTGTGCGTTTTCCATCCTGCAACTATTGTGTGCATTTTTTGTTCCAAACATATGACGATATTGAAATGGAATGTTTGTTGAAAGTACTTTTGTTGAATACATTCATACTATTAATATAATTTCCAGTGGGGGATACATAAAAGTATCCCAAATCAACTGAGGTGTCACCAACCAATTGGGTTCTCATTGTGTAAGTAACCAAAATGTTTTCATTACATTTGAATACTATCTATGTGTAATTACAAACATTGGGTGTTATGAAACCTACAACCCAAATACTATTTTCAAACCCTTTACAAGTAACAACCCAATTGGTTACTCACCCCATAGGTAAATTTGGATAGTCTTATATATCCCCAACTTGCAACTCCCTGCAGAATGAGAAAACCTAGAACACAAAGTGTTTTCCAAGAACAACACTTGTTACAATGTAAAACACACGTCTTAATCACAACAATTCCCTTCCCTCCCATAGTGAATGGATAGCTTCTTGCACAAGGAAAAAAAAATTGGTGTAATTCGATGTGACGAGACACCTCCTTGCTTTCCTTGCGATGACGTTTCCTCCTGTTTGTTGGTTTCATCACTTTTATCATCTGTCTTGGGGGGCCCTGGACTATGCCATCTCCTCATGTTATGTATATTTCATGTATGTTGTTATGTATATTTTTTATGCATTTTTGTATGTACATAGGTGCATTTTTTTGGGAGATTAGCTGTGTCCATATAGGGTTTTACAATATTGTGTGGGTTGAAGGTTTCATAAATCATGCACTCACATCCCACTATGTTTTCCAACCTACAATCATACAGAGTTTTAATGGTTGTTGGAAAACACTGGGTGTTTAAAAATGGTGCCTTTCATTGCATTTCTATGGTCTAAATAACAAAATATTTTCAAGACGAATATTCATACTATTGTGTAAAATTCTAGGTTACAAAACACTAGCTTTTCGAAATCTACAACCCACACAATGTTTTAAAACCAATTTACAAGTGACAACCCAATCAGTTACAAACCCCTCACCTTAATTCCATTGGTTTTTCATCTCCCCCACCTACTCTCCAACCTTTCGCTTTCAACCTACAGAATGAGAAAACCCACAATATAGAGTGTTTTCCAATAACAATACTTCTTACATATTAAAACACATGTCTTAATGGGAGAAGCTAAATCATAGAAAAAAAGAACTTATGTATGTAACATGATATCGTACCCCCCATCCCCCATCCCACACATTGGACAAAAGGAACCAATAGAAAGAATTGACGAACGGTTAGCCACGTTCCATCATGTGTCCATCGCTGGAAAAGGATGTGCAGCCTTGGTGGGAAAGTCAAAAAGCTAGAAAAAAATACACCTAAACATTGCCATTTTCCACATTTTCATTTTGTAGTTTATTGGGTGGGCAGCGATGCACAGGCGACAGAATGGAGTTTTTAGGAAGCCAAACCAGAGTAAAAAATTTTCATTTTTTTTTATGTACATAGGTGTGTTTTGTCTACATTTTTGCTGCATCTAGAGAGCTAAAATTTTCCATTTGCGACATTTCATTTTGCAGTTTGGTGGGGAACGTAGGTGATGCAATGGATGCCAAATGATAGAAATGTATTTGACAGGTGTGACGACTAGCCAATAGGTCTATATATCTACCATTGTATATGCCATTTTTCCATTCTATAGGAACTGTGAAGCACAATTGTTAAATGGGTTTTTGTGAAGCATTGAACAACGATTAAATGGGTTAAATTCTGAAAAGCATTGAACGACTATTGGTTAAAGAAAAAGGGTTTTCATTGATGGAAAAATAATTTTTTTTGTTTATGTGTCATATCAAATGCATAGCTATTTCTTTTTATATAGAATAAAAAAATTCAACTGGAAATTCTTTGCATTTGCAATAGTAAGCATCTCATCTATAAAAATATCATAACTTCTAATGTAGAATAAATTTTGGAAGTTTAATTGACCAGTACACTTACAATTCAAGCTATGATAGCTAGAATCACCTATATATATTTAGTGGAGAAGCTTCACGTCTCCTAAAGTGTAATTCTTAATCCACCCACCCTTGTTTTCTTCAATTTGGTTTCCTCAAATATATCAACCACCTGGAAGGAAGACAAGTGTTAGCAATAGATTAAATTGGAAAATTAAAGACATTTGGTGCTACAATTCCAAATTTCACCATTATACAATTTATATGTTGTGGTGAGTGCAAAATGCCAGCTTGCACAAAAAATAAGCAAACATATTAAACTATACAATGGGAATTTAGTTTCCAATTTAACCTATCACTAACACTAGTAATATATATAAGAAATTATATCTACCATTTTACAAGAACTGTGAAGCACTGAACGTTCATTTAGATATATAAAAAACTCGTCTCTCCCAACATATGAAAGATTCCATAACTTGCAATAATCAATTTAAGGGCATAGAAGATAGATAAGAAGGATACCGCGTACCACTATCAGACTTCTATAAATATATCTTGTGTCTCTCAATAAACATTTAAATGACTTATTGGTATCGTAACCATTGTTCAATGATATTGTAAACTGAACCATTACTTGTACAAATGATTGAAAAAATACCGATCATTGCAAGAACAAAGGTTAACAAGTCAAAAAAGCCTTGTTCATCACCTTGATTAACCAAAAAATAGCAGCTAATCTGTCGACAAAACACACCTATGTACATACAAAAATGAATAAAAATGTACACAAAACATACATAACGTGAAAAGAAGGAAAAATATGATGTTAGTGTAGAAAAGAGAATTAGTTGGATGGAGACATTAGAGTCCTATGTGAAAAGGTAGACAAATTTTGTAAACAACTTATTAAAAACAAAACATTTGCATTCTCTAATAAAAAAGACACTCTCAAAGCTGAGAACAGTATTTGGGTTGTAGGTTTCATAACACATACTGTTTTCCAACATGCAAGTATATATAGACAAAATGCTTCTAATAAAAACCTTAAAGTTTGTAGATAGTAAGAATGTACTAAAGTTCATTCACCTTCATAATTTATAGCAACTCTTACACAAAAAAATTGAAATTCAATTTTGTCATATGATTTAAAAATAAATGTACAATATAATTTGTAGGTTGGAAAACACAATGTGGTTTTCCATTTATTTCATTATGTATAGTCAAAGTTACCTGGTTGAGATCATGAGCATGAATTTCTTGAAAATATTTTGTTAATTAGGCAATAGGAATGCAATGAAAGGCAACATTTTGTAAACACCTAGTGTTTTCCAACAACCATTAAAACTCAGAATGATTGCAGGTTGGAAAAAACTATGCAAGGTGAGTGCATGATTTATGAAACCTCCAACCCACACAATGTTGTAAAACCCTCTATGGACACAACTAATCTCCCAACAAGACACGCCTATGTATATACAAAAATGCATAAAAAAATACATAACAACTGTGGACACGAAAAAAAGTATCCTTTTTGGATTGCTTGATTTGGGAATAATTAATGATAAATTAGACTTTATGAGGCCTCAATTTGGTGATTTGAGGTGTTTTACACATCCACACTAGGTCTTGGACCTTTGCAAATTGAATAAAATGTATTTAACAATGTCTTGTGAAGGTGTTGTAAAGTGTTGTAAAAGACTTTCATGCCTCTCTAGATTGAATGGACCTATCTTTCCCCTAATTTAATGATATAAAATGTATTTAATTACATTATAACATCAATCTAGAAGGCTTGTAAAATAAACTTAATGTTAATCTAGTGTTGTAAAGTGTTTTACACATTCACATTGGATGTTATGCCTTTCTAGGCTAAGTGGACCTCATTTTAGTGTTGTAAATTGTATTTAATCACACTTTCACATTAAAATTTATGTCCCTAGCCCTAATTATCTTTTATATAATAATTAATACGCCCCTATGACTCCATAATATGCATCTTGAGGCTTGAATTGATGAAATACCTGATAAAATCAACATAAAAACCTAATTTATGCATTCGCCAACATCCTAGCTAGAAAAATAGCCCTTGTGGGACCCATTTGCCACTTTGGGTGAATGAGACCCATCCAGGTGGGACTAATTCACCCAAGATGGTGAATGAGTCCCATTTGGGCTTTTTTTGACTTTTGAGCAGGAAAAATTAGGTTTTAAGTTTAATTTTTCATGTCAAACTTGGGGACCAAATTAACGAGCAAATAAGGAGAATTGCCTATAAATATAAGTCTCTAAAACCTCATTCATCATTTTTCTTCCATTTCAAGTCAAGCAAGCTAGTGTTTTAACATTTCAAGTCATTAAGATAGCTTTTTCAGACATTCAGAGTAGATTCTTCACCTTTTGCTGCAGAAAATCAAGATCAATCTTCATGGCAAGGTATTAACTCCATTGTCTCATGCTTCATTACATTCTTTCTCCATTTTTGTTTAATTACCCACAAAGGGGTTTGACCAAGGAAAACCCCCATGTCCTAACAATCAACAATTTTTCCCCTCTTTAATGTGTGATTATAGGTTTGTAGATTGAAGAAAAATGTCAAAAATAAGAAAGTTGCAAATGTTGTCAAGAATCATGGAAATTTAGATCTAGGGAAAAATATCCATCTAATCTACATGAAATTAGTGGGAAAGTGCTTATTTCATCCATCTTCAGAGGCTTGCAAAGTTTTAGTATGAAATTATGCTCGTAGGACACTTTTCAACAAAATAGGACTCATCCTCCAGAAGTGGCGAATGAGTCCCATCAGGCCTAAAAAGCAACAATTTCAGAATTTCAAAGATATTTCCAGTCTTTAATACATTTCCAGGTGCATACCATTTACATCCTTTCCTTTCTATTTTTCTTTATTAGCATTTCTAGGTAATTCTTTAGTTCTTTTACATTACATAATGTGTTTTCAAACATATTACATTTCTTTAGTTTTCACTTAATAATCAATATATTTCTTTAGTTTTTTGCATTTAGAGCATTAAATATAGACACATTGCATCCATTTTACATTAATATTGAGTGTTTACATTGCATTTTGGCCCATCTTTCTCCTTTTAGGTGAAAAACCCTAGAAGTGCTAGAAAGCCATTGGAAGCCAAAATATTTGTTTACAACAACATATATGGAAACATACATGACATGAAGAGAAGACATAGTGTGGGAAACACCAAATATATGATAGAAGTGACAAAATTGGTAGACAGAAGGAGATGTCACAACGAGGAGAGCAAGGAGGTGTCTTGTCGCATCGAATTATGTTGGCATTTTTTTTCCTTATGTGAGAAGCTATTTGTTCACTACGGGAGGGAAGGGTGTTGATGTGATTAAGACATGCGTTTTAGATTATAACAAGTATTGTTCTTGGAAAACACTCCGTGTTTTGGGTTTTCTCATTCTGTCGGTTGACAGCGAATTGTTGGAGAGCAAGGGGGAATTGCAGGCTAGGGAGACAACCAAGCAAATTGAGGTGAGGGGTTTCTAACCGACTATATGTACATAGGTGTGTAAGCTCAGTTTTCCTAGATTACCAATTGGGCTGTTATGCCTAGAGGGATTTACAACATTGTGTGGGTTGCATATTTCTTAAAACTCAGTGTTTTCCAATCTCATTACATTCTTACTATCTAATTCACAAAAGGCTATCAAAGCAATCACAAAACATACCAAATTGAGGTGAGGGGTGAGTAACCAATTGGGTTGTTACTTATAAAGGGTTTTAAACATTATGTGGGTTGTAGATTTTGAGAAATCAGTGTTTTGCAACCTAGAATTTTACAAAATAGTATGAATACAATTTAGACAATACAAACCATGTGAGTATGAGTGGTCATTTTCAGAGATTTTTTTGGTGCAGGAATTGGAGGTAGAATGACGTGTGCATTTTCAGTTTGGAGAAAGAAGGGAGAAAACAATTTGTGTTTCATGTCTACACATTGAAAGCTAAATATTGGAGTGCACATGTACGAGTTGGAGGAGAAAACCAATGTTTTGACACCTAGAATTTAAAAAAATGGTATGAATGTAATTTAGATAGTACAAATGTAATGAAGGGAACCTTATAATAAGTCTTGCACAGAGTAAAAATTATGTTTCCATTTCTTAATATGATCCAAATATACATGGATAGTATGATTGTAGGTTGGAAAAAAAAGTGGGAGGTGAGGTGACAACATGATTTACGAAACATCCAACACAAAAAATGTTGTAAAACCCTCTACACAGTGAAGCCAAATACCTTATTGGCTGTTTAGAAAATGGTGCCTTTCACCACACTCCTATAGTCTAAATTTAACAAAAAGCTTTTCAATACATACATACTATTTAAAAAAATTCTAGGATGCAAAACACTACATTTTACAAAACCTAAAACCCACCTAGTGTTTCAAAACCATTTACACACTATTATTTGAGGGACGTTTAGGCATGTTTTTTCTATTGCTTTACACGAACACCTAAAACTCCATTTCATTGCCCGCATGCCTGTCTGCAACAAATTGCAAAATCAAATGTGGAAAATGGCAAAATTTAGGGCATTTTGTCTAAATTTTTGACTTTCCCACCAACCACACATCCTTTTCTGGCAATAGACACATGACGACACACAACTAACTATTCGTCAAGTCTTTTTGTTGGTGCATTTTGTCATCCACGTGGGATGGGGAATGGGGCTTATGATATAATGTTACATACATAGGTTCGGTTTTTCTACACTTTAGCTTCTCCCCTAATGTTATACTATACTAGTATTAAAGGTCGATTCATATAATATACTAGTATTTGAGGGAAAAACTAATATGAGACAATGTGTTTTCCAACATTGCAAATAATGCAAGCATTTTATTTAAACACAACAATGGAAGGTGTGATTTTGAAGACATTCATACTATTTTGTAATATTCCATGTTGCAAAACCATACATGTTAAGAAGCAAGCAACCCATTGTCAGAAAACCTCTTACATCTAAACAAGGAGATTCAAATAACTTAAACCCAACATCGTGTTTTCCAAATTACAATTATTTTGTGCACTTTTTTTTTTCAATCATGTGAAATTTAAACACAATAATGGAATGTGTGATTTTGAAGGCATTCATATTGTTTTGTAACATTCCATGTTGCAAAATTGCAGGTGTTAAGAAGCAAGCAACCCATTGTGAGACAACCCTTTACATTTAAACAAGGAGGTTCAAATAACTGAAACCCAACATTGTGTTTTCCAAATTATAATTATTTTGTGCACCTCTTTTTTCAATCATCCAAAATTTCAACACAACAATGGAAAGTGTGATTTTGATGACATTCATACTATTTTGTAACATTCCATGTTGCAAAACCGCACGTGTTAAGAAGCAATCAACCCAATATGATACAACCCTTTACATTTAAACTAAGAGGAGACAATGTGTTTTCCAACACTACAAATAATGCAAGCATTTTATTTGTTCCAATCAGATGAAGAAAGTTAAATGCCATTTTTGACTGTAGCAAAGAGTTGTTGAAAATGAGAATGTCAATGGGAAAATAAAAGATTTTGTTTGCATGTACGGTTTTAGGCTTTCTCTCCATTCCAAATTCTAATTTTGAAAACCCACCGACTCATAATGTTTTTTCAAATCTGCAACCCACATAATGTTTTTTGAAAACCCATCTTCACAACAAAAAAAACCACATTTTTAATTTCACTAATCTTCCCTTCAATGAAAACCCATCT
Source organism: Sequoia sempervirens (assembly GCA_007258455.2). Taxonomy (NCBI): domain Eukaryota; kingdom Viridiplantae; phylum Streptophyta; class Pinopsida; order Cupressales; family Cupressaceae; genus Sequoia; species Sequoia sempervirens. Next base: position 144,637,997 of record VDFB02000015.1, read on the forward strand.
TCACAATGAACAACCAAAAGAAAAAATTTAAAGGCCAACACAAAAACCCACAAAAACACAAAAAACACCTCTGCATTCCAAATGAAAACCCCTTTATTTATTCACAATCAAATTTTGAAACCCTCATAAAAAAAATCATAAAGAACTATGCTGAAAACCCTACATGCAAACAAAACAATTTATTTTGATCTCATAGAAAACCAATTTAACATCTATGCTAAAAACCCTACACACAAACAAAATATTTTATTTTCATTTCACATAAAACCCATTTAACAGTCGTGCTTCATAGTTCATTGCTTCATAGAAACCCATTTAACAGTCATGCTTCACAGTCCCTACAAAATGGAAAAATGGCATATACAATGGTAGATACATATCTGTTGGCACCGTGGGTGTCAAATGTGTTTCATGGGTTTTTGCTGGTCCAGTTGCCTACAACTCCATTTTCCTTAGCCGTGCATCCCTCCCCAGCTAGTAAACTACAAAATCAAAATTTGATTCAGCTGCCTACAACTCCATTTTCCTCATCATGCGTCGCTCCCCACCCACCAAACTAGAAAATGTAAATGTGGAAAATGGCGATGTTAGGTGCATTTTGGATAGCTTTTTCACTTTCCCGCCCAGGTTGCACATCCTTTTTTGGTGATGACACCTTACGACACGTGGCTAGCCATCTGTCAAGTCTTTCCATTGGTTCCTTTTGTCCACCGCGTGGCATGGGGTATGGGGGTATGATATCATGTTACATACATAGGTGCTTTTTGTCTACGAGTTAGCTTTCTCCTTTATTATATATTATTAATAATATGCAATATACAATTGGACCTGACTAATTTGACAACAAATCACACCTATATACATACAAAAATGCATGAAACCATACATTAAAACATACATAACATGTTGAGACGATGTAGTGTGGGGCCGCCAAATGGGGGATAAGAGTGACGAAACCCAGAAATGGGAGCAAATGAATTAGGGAAATGGTAGCGACGAGATAACAACATCGTCAGGTCAGTTTTCCCACCTCTTGCCAGCTAATAAAACTAGGCCCCGTGGCTTGCATGTGAAGTTGTTGTTTTCAAATCTTTTTTCTAGCGTAGGAATTGGAGGCAGATTGATGTGTACATTTTTTATTTGGAGAAAGAAGGTGGAAAACACTCCGTGTATTTAGTTTACACGTTGAAAGAAGAAGGTTGGAGTGCATGTGGAGGATTTGGAGGAGAAAAATGACCAAATTGAGGTGAGGGGTACTAACCAATTGGGTTGCAAAGGGTTTTACAACACTATGTGGGTTGCTAGTTTCTTATTACCTAGGGTTTTCCAACATGAATTTTTACAAAATAAAATGAATGTCTTGAAAAGATTTTGTAATTTAGATAGTGTGAATGTATTGAAAGGCCCCTTCAATATTTATAAGGATTTTTAATTTGAATAAAAAATTGCATTTAAATTTTGCATGATTGAAAAAAAAGTGCACAAAATAGTTGTAATTTGGAAAACACAATGTGGGTTTTCAGTTATTTGAATCTCCTTGTTTAAATGTAAAGGGTTGTCTCATGGTGGGTTGCTTGCTTCTTAACATGTAGGGTTTTGAAACATGGAATTTTGCAAAATAGTATGAATGTATTGAAAACCTATTGTTGTTTATACAACACGAATGTAGTTTTCTTCTTAACACCTAGGTTTTTGCAACATGAAATTTCACAAAATAGTATGAATGTCTTGAAAACCTCTTGTAGTTTAGACAACACGAATGTAGTTTTCTTCTTAACATGTAGGGTTTTGCAACATGGAATTTTACAAAAAACTATGAATGTATTGAAAACCTTTTGTTGTTTGGACAACATGAATGCAGTTTTCTTCTTAACATGTAGGGTTTTGCAACATGGAATTTTACAAAATAGTATGAATTTCTTGAAAACCTTTTGTTGTTTAGACAACATGAATGTAGTTTTCTTCTTAACACCTAGGGTTTTGCAACATGGAATCTTAAAAAACAATATTTATGTCTTGAAAACCTTTTGTTGTTTGGACAACACAAATGTAGTTTGCTTCTTAACACCTAGAGTTTTGCAACATGGAATTAATGTCTTGAAAAGATTTTGTAACTTAGATAGTGTGAATGTATTGAAAGGCCGGGCTTCAAGATTTATAAGGAATTTTAATTTGAGTAAAATTTGTATTTAAATTTTGTAGGATTGAAAAAAAAGTGCACAAAATAATTCTAATTTGGAAAACACAATGTGGGTTTTCAATTATTTGAATCTTCTTGTTTAAATTTAAAGGGTTGTCTCACGGTGGGTTGCTTGCTTCTTAACACCTAGGGTTTTACAACATGGAATTTTACAAAAAATTAAGAATGTATTGAAAATGTTTTGCTATATAGACAACAAAAATGTAGTTTGCTTCTTAACACTTAGGGTTTTGCAACATGAAATTTTACAAAATAGTATGAATGTCTTGAAAACCTTTTGCTATTTAGACAACACGAATGTAGTTTTCTTCTTAACACTTAGGGTTTTGCAACATGGAATTTTATAAAATAGTATGAATTTCTTGAAAACCTTTTTCTTTTTAGACAACACAAATGTAGCTTTCTTCTTATCACCTAGGGTTTTGCAACACAGAATTTTACAAAATAGTATGAATGTCTTGAAAACCTTTTCTAGTTTAGACATCATGAATGCAGTTTACTTCTTAACACCCAAGTTTTGCAACATGAAATTTTACAAAATAGTATGAATGCTTTGAAAACCTTTTGATGTTTAGACAACGTGAATGCAATTTTCTTCTTAACACGTAGGGCGTTACAACATGGAATTTTACAAAACAATATGAATTTCTTGAAAAAAATTTGCTATTTAGACAACACAAATGTAGTTTTCATCTTAACACCTAGTGTTTTGCAACATGGAATTTTATAAAAAAATATTTTTCTTGAAAACCTTTTCCTATTTGGACAACACGAATGTAGTATGCTTCTTAACACCTAGGATTTTGCAACATGGAATTTTACAAAATCGTATAAATGTCTTGAAAACCTTTTTCTGTTTAGATAGCACAAATATAGTTTGCTTCTTATAACCTAGGGTTTTGCAACATGGAATTTTACAAAATAGTATGAATGTATTGAAAACCAAACCTTCCATTATTGTGTTTATTTTTCAAGCTTGTGTATTTTAGATTGTAGCTGTCTATCAACAACATTAACTAAATTCCTTTTATTTTGATGATAAAATATTATTTTAATATTTTAATTCCTTTTCTAAGTGGTTAATTGTAGTGTTTCTATTGTTTTACTTTAGTTTCAGTAGTTCCAACTATTGCTTTTGCATCTACAAGTTGACTAGCCACACATTTTTCCTCATCCCCACTGTTGTTGCCTATTATCACTCCCCTAGTATTCCTTTTCATGAGATTCTACCTTCTTTTTCATATCTTTTACTTTAAGCTTTGGAGTAGCTATTGCCTCATCATCCCTTAGGATAACACCATCTATTTCCTGGATAGAGTTTTGAATGTCTTGAATAATTTTATGTAGCTTTGCAATCACTCTTTGCTCAACATTGAGAGTGTCTTTTTTATTAGAGAATCTAAATGTTTTTGGTTTGATAAGTTATTTACAAAAAAAATCTACCTTTTCACAAAGGGATTTCATGTCTCCAGCTAATTGATTCTATTTTTCTACACCAAGATCTAATTTTTCCTTTTCATTATCATCTATTTCTCTTTTCAATTAAGATCTTTAACTTCATTTTTTCTGAATTTCTAAAAAATTTGAATAGGATCATGAGCTCTAAGGTTTTCACTTGCTTATTGTCTAATCTCAGGTTCTGAAACTTCCGAATATGGCCTATAGGTGAGTTTCCATGAAGATGGAAACTTTGTAATGAAAATTTGAAAATTTTGCAACTTTGCACTCAAAATAATCTTCAAGTGTTCAACCTAGATCTGCAATCACAAATATGCAAGATAAGAAAAACTTGTTGTTTGTTAGTGAATGGGGGTTTGCCTTTGTCAAACCCCTTGTTGGTAATTAAACATTGAAATGAAATAAAGTAATGAAGGGAAGTAGTGAATGAACAACATGCAATGCTACAAATCACCAAACCCTTGTAAAGTCTGCAAACTTGTGTACAATGGCTACAATGGACATGGATCTTGAATGCTTGAAAGATAGTACTTGAATTGCTTTGCTTGAATCAAAACCCTACCGTGCTGTAGAAAAATGTACCCTTTTCTTGACATGGGATTAATTCATGATAAATTGGACTTAAAGAGGTCTTAATCTAGTGTTGTGAGGCATTTTCTGTGTCCACACTAGGTATTGGACCCTTGCAGATCAAATAACATGCTTTTAACAAAGTCTTGTAAAGGTGTACTTCTAAAGTCTTGTAAAGGACTTTCATGCTTTTCTAGACTTAATTAACCTATTTATCCCTAATTCAACATTATGAAATGTGTTTAATAACATTATTACATCAATCTAGAAGATTCTTAACTTAAACTTAATGTTAAACTAGTGTTATAATGTGTCTTACACATTCACATTGGTTTTTGTGCCTTTCTAGGCTATGTGGACCTAATCTTAGTGTTGTAAAGTGTATTAAATCACACTTTCACATTTATTTATGTGTTCCAAGCCCTATTTAACATTTACATCATCACTAATAGGTCCCTAATGACCCATATTGTGCATCCTGAGGTTTAAATTGATCAAACACCTGACAAGGTTGCATTTTAGATCTTATTTCCTTATTCCTTGGCATCTGAGCTATCAAAATACCCCCTGTGGGATCCATTCACCATGTATGGTGAATCAATCCCATCTAGGTGGCACCCATTCGCCATGTGTGGCGAATGAGTCCCATTTGGCCCCATTTTGACCTTTGAGTGAGAAATAAAGTGAAATTTGAGTTGATTTTGCTTCATGTCGGCCTGCGATGAGGTATTAACAGAAAAAATAGGAGAATGGTCTATAAAAGCACCTATCTAAACTCATTTTTACATCCATTAACTCAATTCACATCCATTCTTCATTATTCATCCATCAATCTTTAATTTCAAGTCAAGCATCTTAGGGTTTTTATATTCCAATTCATGAAGAAGGCTTTTAAGGACATTCAAGGGTTGAATCTTCCTCCATTGTTGTAGACTTCCAAGATCAAATCATCATGACAAGGTAATCATCTCCATTGTTGCATGTTTCATTACTTTATTTCATCACTTTGGTTTAATTATCTAAAGGGGTTTGACCAAGGCAAACCCCTATATCCTAACCTTCAACACTTTTTCCGCTTTGCATGTGTTTGTGTATGTAGATTTATCAAATGAGAAGGTGAGAAAAGGTGTGATCATCCTATCAAAGTCATTCAAGGTGTCTTAATCCCTATTTCATGGTTGGGGAGATTCTATAGGTTGAATTTTGTAGATTCAAATCTGGGGAATCTTTAGAAATAGAAGTACATATCCTTGGCCATAGAATCCTTTCCAGATTCCTCTATTTTCCAAAATAGGACTCATTTTTCATTTATGGTGAATCAGTCCCATATCTAGGCTTGAACAGTGGTTTCTATTGATTTGGATACCCAACTCCTTGAAATTGGTTCTGACACTTTCTGGAAAAAACAAGACTCATTCATCATACATGGTGAATCAGTCCTAGTGAGAATTTCTATTGTCTTCTACAAGTATTTAGAACCTCATTCCAACCTCTTTCAACTTGCAGGTTCATATCTCCAGTTGGGTTATTTTCTGTTTCAGTTTATTTACATTCCTAGTCAAATTGTTTGAATACACATTGTGTTTTCCAGCACTTTTGCATTAGTTTAGGGTACATTCCTTAATCTGCATTTTCATTAAGTTCTTAGCATTTAGTCACATCCACACACACACTTCATAACCCACCCTTTCCATTTCTTCAAATGTTAACAAAGTCATTTTGGTCCATTTTCCTCTCCTTCTAGATGAAAAACCCTAAGAAGGAGCTAGAGATTTTGGGGAGCTAAAATATTTGTTACATTTTGGTGAACCTACTATTTGAATCCCTCCTTTTCTAATTTTGGAGTCCATTCATCATCCTAGAGTTGCTTGCATTGCATTTTGCACTAGTTAGCTTGCATTCTAGGGTTTCATTTTTGCATAAGTAAAAGTGCATAATAGGTTGCATTTTGGCATCTTTCATCATTGAACAACTTTGAAATTCTGATTTTTTCATTTAGAACTGAATCATAGCACTCAAAACACATCAAAATCAGTTACACATTTTTGAAATTTTTGAAAAAAAAGTCCATCCTGGGACTCATTCACCACCCTGGGTGAATCAGTCCCTTCTAACCCCTGAAACAACATTTACAAACATCAAAAATTTGTCTTTAGGCTTCTATTTGATGCCTTCACTTGTATATATTAGTCAGTTACATTTCTATATCATGCATTTTGTTACATCTTTCTTTAATTAGCTCATTTCATGCATTGTTTACATTTCACTTTTGCATTTACAACATTTGATCTTTTAAATTATTGCATATTGTAATCAGAAAATTACTTTATTGCAATCTAAAAAGTTACATTTCATCCTATGTCTTTATATTGCATTTTCTTAGAAATAAGCATCATTTACATTCATGGCACTTAAAATTTTGCAAGTTCCATTTTCAGTAATATTTCATAGTCCTTTTAGATCAGCCTACATTGAGGAAACTCTAGAAAATATTCATAACCAATCACACAACACATCAAAAGAACCAATTACAACAAACATCACATCCAAGCCCTTTAGTAGTGATGATTTTGCAATGTTAGATGTAGCCTTAGATGACTTCCTCTCTTCTAAATCATCCACTAAAGCTTTCCCCCAAAAGGATATAAGCATCGGTAATCATGATAATCATTATTGTTCTCCTGATATCTCTCCCATTGGTGATGAAGATATCTTGATGAAAGAAGACACAATCCTTGAAGATCATGAAAGTCTTGCTTGTCTTTCTTCTCCTCCTACTTGTAAACATATTATGACACACAACGATAAAATCATTTCCCCTACCTTACTGAGTCCTCATTCATCTCCCAACACCTCCCCTAATGGTAAAAATGCTACAATTGTGAATGATCATGACAAACAAATTTGTGTGGAGGATATGAATTATCACAATCCTACTTCCTATTCTCAATTAGACATTATAGGACATGAGGATGCAAGTATAGATTAAAATCAACCATTTTCTTTTTCTAATATCTTCTCTGCACATGAAGAAGATAGTTTAGTGTTAGAAGATATCATTGGTGAAACTCCTGACACACTTGTTCCTTCATTCCCTAATGTCTCTCCCATTTGGGAAGCTCTTTTTGAACACACAGGTCCAATCATTAGTAACCATATCACTCCTAGTTATCCTTCTCTTGATGCCTTTTCTATAAGTGATGAAGCTCTCTTGCCTACTCCAATTATGACATGTGATGAAAATATTAACTCTCCTCCTAGGGTCACTCTTATGGAACATAAGAATGATATCTTAGTGATAACCGATGACCAAATAGAGCCTCCTATCCTCACTTTTGATACTCCAACAAATTCAACCCTTAATCATCACCCTATGCAAGCTCACACTATACCTAACCTCATTATTTCAACTCCTAGTATTCATGATTTTCCTTTCATAGTCATCACTCCATCCAACAACCCCTCACTCAACATCCATAATATCACCAACCATTTTTCCAAGAAATATTTACCATTGTTACATCCTAAATCAATACATAAATAACATTAGTTGATGCTCCTTTCCATGTAATAGTTGTAAGATCGTAGCATTCTCACTATTATATGTCTCACATCCCTTGCAAGGGGCAACACACTGTCATCCATTCCAAGATCACCCTTGTCCTGCACTAAGTGGGGGAAAAGGGTTAGAAAGCCTTATACCCATATGCAACTTGTCATTGTCTCTTTTGACTAATCATTAGCCTTTCATGAATGTATAAGAGCAAGGTTGAGATGTGGATGACATGTCTCAAGATTGAATCACTTATGACATACTCTCTTTCTTCATGACACAACTTATCAAAAACATATGACTTGGCATAGGGATTTTTGAATAAGCTCTCATGTTCTTCGAGATTCTACTTTAAAGAAATTGCTCATAACAATGGTGTTAGCAACCGCTTTAAAGTGGGGGGCATACAATACCATAATTCATTTGCATTCTTCATTCCTAGTGTAGCCTTGTCATTTACATGATGTTTTCATTACCTTGTGGATGAAATTGGGTATGATGTCCTTCATAACTGTGATCTATCTCAACATATTACATTCCTCTTGGTGGCTTGATGCGACACACTGCATCCCCTAAGTTGTGAATATACTATTCTTTGATTGGTCCTCTCTTGGAGACATTAGACACATTGTTCCCTAAGTGACTGATCTTGCATGAACTGAACAAGACTCCTTTGAACATCTCTTGAATTTTACCTTTTACATTACACATTTTACATTTTTACATTTTAAATTTTTTGCACTTTTTTCCACCTTGCATAATGCAACTTGCATGACTTTGGTAATTTCCTTTTTGTTCATAAGAATTTTTCATTTTGGCGCCTTGTTAAAGTTATCAGGTAGTATAATTTTAACATGGTTGAGTGGGAATCCCACCTAGCAGCATGACTTTTCCCCATAACCACCTTTGTGTTTGTAAGTGCATACCAACTAGCATATGTATCTTACCTTTTTGGGCTTTCACACCCTGCGGACAACTAGTTTTGTTTCCCCAGAGTGAGCATACCTTTGGCCTTCCTCACCCGGTAGAAAACCAAGAAGTTCCATCAGCCTAGAGTGAGTACATCTTTTCTACCTCATCTTTCATTCTCTTCATTCTTGCCATTGCATGATTTTGCATCTTGGGGGCCTGAATTAGGATCTTCGATCCTAGGGGCTTGGCCACGTTCTTTGATATTTTTCATTCTTTTTGATCTGCATCTGTGTATGAGGACCTCTCTTGAATGTCTACTTTTGTGTGAGTTTGAAGCAAGTTCATCCTCTCACTAAAGTGGGGGCTAAATGTGCTATAGAAAAATGTACCCTTTGCTTGACATGGAATTAATTCATGATAAATTGGACTTAAAGAGGTCTTAATCTAGTGTTGTGAGGCATTTTATGCATCCACATTAGGTCTTGGACCCTTGCAAATCAAATAACATGCTTTTAACAAAGTCTTGTAAAGGTGTTGTAAAGTCTTGTAAAGGACTTTCATGCTTTCCTAGACTTAATTAACCTATTTATCCCTAATTCAACATTATAAAATGTGTTTAATAACATTATTACATCAATCTAGAAGATTCTTAACTTAAACTTAATGTTAAACTAGTGTTGTAATGTGTCTTTCACATTCACATTGGTTTTTGTACCTTTCTAGGCTATGTGGACCTAATCTTAGTGTTGTAAAGTATATTAAATCACACTTTCACATTGATTTATGTGTCCCAAGCCTTATTTAACATTTATGTCATCACTAATAGGTCCCTAATGACCTATATTGTGCATCTTGAGGTTTAAATTGATCAAACACCTGACAAGGTTGCATTTTAGACCTTATTTCATTATTCCTTTGCATCTAAGCTATCAAAATAGCCCTTGTGGGACCCATTCGCCATGCATAATGAATCAATCCCATCTAGGTGGGACCCATTTTCCATGTGTGACGAATGAGTCCCATTTGGCCCCATTTTGACCTTTGAGTGGGAAATAAAGTGAAATTTGAGTTGATTTTGCTTCATGTCTGCCTGTGATGAGGTATTAATGGATAAAATAGGAGAATGGTCTATAAAAGCACCTCTCTAAACTCATTTTTACATCCATTAACTAAATTCACATCCATTCTTCATTATTCATCCATCAATCTTTAATTTCAAGTCAAATATCTTAGGGTTTTGACATTGCAATTCATGAAGAAGGCTTCTAAAGACATTCAAGGGCTGAATCTTCCTCCATTATTGCAAACTTCCAAGATCAAATCATCATGAAAAGGTAATCATCTCCATTGTTGCATGTTTCATTACTTTATTTCATCACTTTGGTTTAATTACCTAAACGGGTTTGGCCAAGGAAAACCCCTATATCCTAAGGTCTTCAACACTTTTTCCCCTTTGCACGTGTTTGTGTATGTATATTTATCAAATGAGAAGGTGAGAAAAGGTGTGCTCATCCCATCAAAGTCATTCAAGGTGTCTTAAACCCTATTTCATGCTTGGAGAGAGTCTATAGGTTGAATTTTGCAGATTTAGATCTGAGGAATCTACAGAAATAGAAGTACAGATCCTAAGCCACAGAATCCTATCTAGATTCCTCTATTTTCTAGAAGATGACCCATTTTCCATTGATGGTGAATCAGTCCCATTTCTAGGCTTGAACAGTGGTTTCTGTTGATTTGGATGCCCAACTCCCTGAAATTGGTTCCGACACTTTTTAGCAAAAACAAGACTCATTCACCATACATGGTGAATTGTTCCTCTTGAGAATTTTTGGTGTCTTCTGCAAGTATTCAGAGCCTCATTCTAGCCTCTTTCAACTTCTAGGTTCATATCTTCAACTAGGTTATTTCCTGTTTTAGTTTGTTTACATTCCTAGTCAAATTGTTTGAATACACATTGTGTTTTCCAACACTTTTGCATTAGTTTAGGATACATTCCTTAATCTTCGTTTTCATTAAGTTCTCAACATTTAGTCACATCCACACACACACTTATTAACCCTGCTTTCCATTTCTTCTAATGTTAACAGTCATTTTGTCCGATTTTCCTCTCCTTCTAGGTGAAAAACCCTAAGGAGCTAGAGATTTTGGGGAGCTAAAATCTTTGTTACCTACATCACAAATGTTATCACAACAACACACATGCTGCAAGAAATCTCTTTGATATGATGCTTGAATCTGAAATGGCTCTAAATGCTTTGATGAAGCTGCTCTTGAATGCTCTTGTGAACTCAATTATGCTATGATAAAACATCTCACAAAAGACTTAGGTTGAAATGAATGAATGAACCTTGTATTTATACTTATATATGCTTAATATCCTAAAATTATATCACACTAAGCTGACATATGAATTCATTAAATAAAGGAGGCTAAATCCCACCATAATTTGAAATTAAATCTTGAAAATGACTCGAGGACTAAGATGCTTTAGGTGGCTTCTTAGTCCCAAGTCCTAAAAGCTTGGGGCATAGGTACCAAAAAGGGGCCCAATCTAGAGATGCCAAAATCAAGGTCATGAGAGCCTTGGGAGACTAAGATGCCCTAGGTGGCATTTCAATCCCGAACCAAAAATTAGGGACACATCGATGGAGTCATTAAATTACCATTTATGCATTGGAGAATGTCGAGATTAACTAGAAAAATATGTAATTCATAGAGCTTGTGGACACAAAATAGGACCAATTAAGCCATAAAGAAGCATAAATAAAGCAAGGAGGGCCCAAACAAGTGTGAAAATGGAAGGGTATGGATTTTACTACACTACATTTAGCCCCCACTTTAGTGAGAGGATGAACTTGCTTCAAACTCACACTAAAGTAGCCAACCACACAATCAAGAGGGGTTCAAATGTAAAAATTTTAGCAAGATAGGTTGACAATAATCAAGAGGGTGGCTAAGCATTAAAGATCAAGATCCTATGGAAAAACCAACTATAAGGTATGGGGACCTCCACATGCAAGGCCCTAGGTCACGGAGGGACAAGATGCAGAAAGTTGCCCTAACTTACCTCAACTAAATGTGATGTTTAGAGTATGAGGATGAGAATGATGAGGACTATAGAGTACTTTAACCACTTTTCAATCTTGAGTTCCAAAGTGGAGCTAGGCAAGCTAGTTTTTAGGTTCAACACTGCACCTTAGGGAGCTCTTTGCCCGAGGATGGAAGTGTGATCCTTGGACGACAGTGCAACACGTTGGTGTCTGTACAACTAGACAACAATAGAGAAGAGGTCAAACTTGTTAAAACAAACTAACGTTCCAGTTAACTAACTAAATGGACAAAATGATGTGATTAAGTAAATAAAGTACTCTCTAATATAATAAAGCAGAAATGCAAGAGTGAAAAGAGAAAGAATGATCTCACCAAGAAATTTTGTCACCAACTAGCTCCTCAAAAGCACGCCCACCTACATGCAAAAGGAGAGAAAATGTTGGGTGGTTGTATAGGGGCCTACCTCAGTCAAACCCCCATTTAGATGTTTGCACCTCCATGGATAGCCAAAGGAAATGAGATAAAGATAGTAATATTGTGAAAAGCAAAAAAGCACTACAAAATAGTAAAGTGCTAACTCAACCAAGTGATAAAAGGAAAGGAAGGGAAGCTTACCACCTCCACCAAGAGTGCTCAAGGCTGCTTGGTAGAGAAAATGAGAGTACTTGAGCCTCTGTTGTAATGGTGTTTCATTCCCAACTTGTTCTAAAAAAGGTGGAGTGTTGTGTTTACTACAATGGAGAGCTTGAATGCTTGGAGTGTGTGAAAGTGAGCTTGTGGAGTGATAGAATGAGTGCTTGAAGTTGTCAAGAAGCTAGATTGAATGCTTAGAAGGTGGTGTAAAAGATGAAAAGCTTGTTCAAGAGATGAATTTGAAGGAGTGGAGAAAAAAATCCATATTCAGGTCGGTCAGCCGAAGGGGGTATTACAACTTGACCCCCAATGAGATGTGTAATGCCTCTGCAGGTTTAGCCATAGGAATTTGCCAGGGAGGTAAGTATGTAATGCTGACATTTGCATGCCATGTGGGAATTCCCAATAGAAACGCCTCCACCAACACTCAAAGTGGGCTCCAAGTGGGATGCAAGCAGTGGGCTTAGGTGGAATTAAGCCTTCGAACTTGGTTTTCTAAAGTGGAAAAGGGAAAAAGGGGGATTTTCACATGGGGTGCAAATTCACTCCTATACATTTTTCCCGCACTTTAGTAAGCACAAATACTGATGAGTGCTCAGTAAAGTAGATCAAGAAGAGTGGAAGGTTCAAAATATATACCTGAACCGTCGAGGAAGAAAAGTTTGGTCTAGCATACCTAAAGGTGTAGGGAAAGCAAGGGACTCCATAGCTACTCAGAACTATGAAGTTGAGAAGAGAAAGAGCCTTACAAGTTCTTGGTCTTGTAAGGAAGGTGTCCCTGAAAAACTCTAGTATGGAGGAGACCCTAAGGAAGCTTCTTATAGGCTCTTAATCCCATAGGGAAGGTATTTTGCATGAACTCAAGCATGAAGGACACCCAAGGAAGCACCCTATAGGCTCTCAGTCCCATAGGGAAGGTATTCTCCATGAAATCAAGCATGAAGAACACCCAAGGAAGCACCCCATAGGTTCTCAGTCCTATAGGGAAGGTAACCCCCAAGACCTCTCCCATTGAGGAAACCTGAGAAAGTTCCCTATAGGCTCTCAGTCCTACAGGGGAGCCACCCCCAAGATCTCTCACATGGAGGAAGCTCAAAGGAAAGCAGACTTTGTAGAGTTAGAAAATAGCCATGTAGGTAAGTGAGTAGATAGTTACAGAAACTGTCGATAGTTTTGAAAACTTTCGAAGGGGTCCCTAGGGAACCTATCATGAAGAGAGGGTCCACTCAAGGGATGCACAATTTGGAAGTAAATGTTCTTTCTCTCGAATTGATTCTTCATCAAGGAATCCTTTTGAAAGATGCACACTTCATCAAGGAATTCGAAAGGAAGAATATTCCCCCACACGAGGGGAAGGTCAAAGTTGTTCTCACTTCGGAGGAAGGTTTAAGTCCTTTCTTTAAGAATTGATGATGAAGGAAACACGTTTCGTTAGGGTTCCAAGTTGAGAATGTGATTCTGAAGGAAGGTTTGCTAGGATTTTGAGAAAAGATTCGTTGGCAACGGATGTGTTTTCTAAAAATTGAAATGCTAAAGAAAGAACATTGTCACACATAGGAGGGGAAACTCAAGCAAAGAAGATAGAAAGATAAAGAGAAAGAAAACACAAAAAAAGGGCATAGGGGTACCCTGATATTTTGGGGTCAGAACTGCTCATAAATATATATACATATATGTATAGTGATAGTATATAAATGAACTATCATCAACCCCCTACTATATCAGACCATGTGAAGAATGCACAAGAAGACAAAATAAAAAATAAAAAATGGGGTCAACATGGAAGGGAAGCCTAAATGCCCCCAACACTTTGCATTGTCCCCAATTTATTGAAAATCAAGCACAAAGATGGAAGAATGATGATACAAATAGAAGAAGGTTTACGACACAAAAACCACACCTGTATCCAAGCACCAATAGGGGTGACAAGGGTCATCTAGACAAACAACATGATCACAAGGGAACACATGACAAAACACACACACACACACAAGATCAAGAGGAGGCTTCCTCCTAACATTGATCACCTAAGAGGTCATCTGCTTCACACTCTAGACCATTGTAGGGGGAAGGAGGATGAGCCTGTAGTGTAGGGATGTTAAGAGGAGGGGCATTTGGCCCTCCCACAACAAGGGATAAGGAAGAGGGCCCCTTATGGTTCTCTCCACCAAGATCTTGTGGAGTCAAGGTCATTGACTTCGCGAAGATCACCGACAGAGCCAAAACTTCATCCACAGAGTTAAACATGCAATGCATAGAACCGTCATGTCTAGCTTTAGTGGACGGGGTAGGTTGAGCCTGAGATTCACCGCTAGGCTCTCCGAGTGACTCGAGAGCAGTGATGCACTTAGGGGAAACCAAGACTAGTTTCGTCACTAGGATAGAACAAGTTAGCATAGGACCACCTTGTGAAGAAGGTGGGCTCTTCTTATGTCCTTCACTGCTAGAAGGACCACTCCGTACCTCTTTCTTTGTTGGAGGAGATGAACTCCCCACAGTCAAGACTAGAGGTGTAGAGGAGGAGGAAGAATGGACTATAGTGGATACAACCTCGAGGTATTAATCATATCCACAGGCCTCAAAATAGGCTAGATATTCAAAACAAAAATCCATAGGGATGGCTCCATTGAAGGAGAGATAAATACCTATACCCCCTTGGGGATAGGTGAATTTTCACTGATAGCGGAAGCTGAAAGTAGTGTGGGACCAGACTAGAGAGAATTAGAAGGAAGGGAAGAGGGCAACACAGTAAGCGGCCCTGAAGAAGGGGTGGTCATCTCTTCCTCCTTTCTTTGCAAGGTGGCCTACTCGGCTAAGAGATCCTTTCACCGACACTTGCATTTGCATGCAAGGCAGGTTCTTCAAGTATTGGAGTTGGAGGTTGGAGGATGTGAAGGAGTAGAGGGCTCTTGCTTGACCATAGGAACATCCACTATGGTCGTTTCTGGTGGAGGAACAGATTCCTGAATGGGAGTAGGAGGGACAGGTTGAACAACAATAGGAGGAGTTGACTCAAGGGCCTCAGCAATAGGCCTCTTCCCGCTCACTACTTTGGGAGTTGGAGCTGTAGGAGGCTACAGAGGTCAAGACAAAGAGGACTCTTGATGGGAGACCTTCTTCCTGTCATATTGAACATGTCTAGGCTTCATCGACAGAACAAGAAGTTCAAATACAGGACGCTTAGGATTTCGCCAAGCAGGCACCATAGGATTCTCCTGCAGATAAGGAGTGGAACCTAATGGTACTACAATAGAGTGAGAAGAAGTGTTAAACTAACCAGCAGAAGAGGAAGGAGGATCATGAGACCACTTCTCTTCTTCCTTCTTTTGAGCCTTAGTGACATCACTGTCAACCTTTAAGCAAGCCCTATGTGAAATAACATAAGTTGAGGGAGGGTATCTATCTTTTAGCCTTAGAGGCCCTTTCTTATAGTTCTGATATGTTCAATGTAGAAGGTTCGTCCTAAGTGGGAGAGGACCAATGGGTGTAGGCCAAGAGTAGTCCAGGGAGTAGCTGCCACATGCAACCTGTGGTCTATAACCGGTGTTGTGGATTACATGTATGGAACCTCCATGGATAAATTTCAGAAATTTATGCACGACAAAGGGTACTACATTCATCGCCACCAACCAAGGGATAGCCAATTTCACCCTAAAGAGCTCAAACCCACAGATGATGTCAAACAAGAGGTTCACCTATTTAGGTCCCACCAGGATGGATAGGACAATACTACCCAAAGGGGGCACAAAAATGCCCATCATGTGTGTGAATAGTACTCAACAAGAAGCTTCAAAATGTCCATGGTAGCTAGGGTTCCATTAAAAATGTCTTTTTCCCTAGTTTTTCCTTTTCTTCAAGTCTTTCAAAGACTTTATACAAAAACACAATCATTTAAAATCCATAACCTTTTCAATCAAATAATAATTCTGCTAAAAATACCAACATCATAATACCAAGCACCATTACACTAAGTCATATATAGCTATTGATATCATGACCACTGCAATGATCAATATCACATGTTTAATGTGATCTAAACTTAGCACCAAAAAATTCCTTTACGCAAGCTTTAAAAAGAAGCTTTTAATCTTCAGTGTACCCGACTGCTTTGACTTGCCTCATGATTCAGTATGCCCAACAAGGGCTCTTTTTTCTATGTTAAATAAAAGTCTCATATCTCTTAAGTGCTTAAAACCATTTATGGTGTATGATAGGCTGTCGTTAGGTCCCATTACTTTAGAATATAATATTCATTTTGTTGACCGGGTAGTGTTCAAGGCAATCTGTAATTGAAGAGGTCCGAAGTATCTCCCTCAAGTTTTCTAACTTTTAAGAACAACTTAAGATTAATTCTAACTTCAAACTATCTAACAATAAAATTGCAAAGTAATTTATTCCTAAGAGAACATAAAATGCTTGAACTGGAAGCGTAAGTAAACTAATTTAGAAAGCATAATAACTAAATTTAAAAGCACAGAAACGACTAAACTAAGAAGCTAGAAAATTATAAAAGCATAAAAACTTATAGCAATCCATAAAATTTTTTCTTAACAATAAAGATTCTAACAGTTAATAACAGAAACTACAGAAGTGAAAAGATAACAAATACTTTAGAACTAAAATTTCATAACATTAAACTTAATGATTCTCTACAGAACAAAATTATAATACAAGAGAACACTTATCTACTCCCGTCGAGTGGCCAGCTCGTGGGTTAACACATTCATTCTCATCTCACATTCACAACTATTTCAGAAACACTTCTATCAATCATAGTTATCATCCATGACTCATAACTCAGAATTTTATGTAACAATCTCTTTATTCATAACCCTTAGAAACATTTTGATAGTATAACATTACTTTTCACTGTATATCTTACTTCTAGAGATCATATCTTTTATAGAGAAATTGTAACTACATGCTATATTTCAGATGGTATGGATAACCATTGAAAATATCTAAACAGGTCTATGAATAACTCGTATATCTTTAAACCCATTACATAGTATTTAAGAGGCTCAAGTCAAGCCATAAAGTCTTTAATTCAAAGGATAATAGAAATAACAACTTTAAGAACTACATCTTTGGTCCATCACCTTGAAGTTCCGGAGCATAATTCGAATGTATATCTTCAGCCTATTCTAGAGCACGTGCCAGTTGGATGCTTTAATCTGCAACTTTGATTGACCGATTATTATCTACAAAACACTTAAAACAAACCATTAAATCTGTATTGTCAAATTACTTCAAGAAATCAAAAGAAATAAAGTTTATACAAGTTCTCACTAAAATTAAGCAATTATTTCTCCTAAAATTTAATTAATTGGCAGAGGATAGAGATTTTCATGTATGAACCAGGTCTTTATGGTATTATCATGATGAGGTTATTTTTACCTCATCATTTTCTCCCCTTCCTAGTTCTTGGCAGGTCCTCCTATCCCCTGATTACAACTCTACCCTCTACTCCCTTCATATTTTGCACTGATATCATACAAATCTTTTTCCGTGACATCAAAGTTTACAGGGGAATTGTGGAAGCCTCCATGAAAAGCAACTCCCTGTTTCCATTCATTGAAAATTATGTCATCTTGACTTGTATTAATATGAAAAGCAGGGGCTGGATATAGCAGTAAAGGAGGTCTGTACCTCATTCCTATCCATTTTGTTTTGGGATCTCCTAAAATTTTGGCCAAGGCATCTACTCTTCTGAAGGACCATCTGATACTAAGAGGAGAGATCACTTCTCTTTTCTTTAGATATATAGGCAATGGAGTGTATCTCTCTTCACATGCATGCTAAGCCCTACCAACCAATTTTTTCCCCTATTCTATAAAATGATTATAAAAAACTTGAAGGATATCATCATACCTTTCGTTCATTTTCTCATCTAACAAAAGAGCTACAAATGTCTTTTTAAAAGTTGCTTGTCTACTATTTGGAGATCTCATTTGAAGTCCTATACTTTTCTCTGCTTGAATATATTATTTATTACATTCTTGCCAATAGATTTGATTCCGCATAGTAGACAATAGATATCTTAATTGCACTTCCCCCACAAAAAGATTAACAAAGAAATCAGTATGCTTTTCTAACAAAAGATCATGGGTAAAAAATTCACAGAGCATATCTTGCTCTTTAGGCTTTGAGTCTGCAAATGTTTTAACAAATTCTTTATCATTAGGTTCATAAGGCTGGTCATTGAAAATTCTAAGCAATTTCCATCTAAAACATTGTTCATTCAAAAATATTGAATACAATCTGGATGGTCTCCTACAAGATAAAAGAAATTCAGCTATTTGACATGCATCCTATTTCCCCTTATAAGCTTTATGAAATGGTTCTCTTAATAACACCATTTCCATTTTAAATCTATTATTCTCAACTTGTGCATTCCTTAGGAAATAGCATCGTTCCATCCATTTCATTAATAATGGAGGAATATGAATTTGGAACCATTCAGTTACCGTTGGCTTGGTTTGAACTTCTCTGGATTCCATCATTGGTTTACTTGTGCTTTCTTGCAAGTCCTGCACTAATTCTATAATCTTACTAAGAGAAGCATTTAATTCTTCCTTCTATCTTTTCTTTTCCTCTTCAAAGGCTGAAAACATGAGCATAAAATTTCCTTTTAAATTTTGAATTTCTTTATTTAATCCATCCCTGTGTATCCTATTTTCCTCATTACAATTCTGAATTTGCATTTGCAGCTCACTAATAGATGTATCTTTTCCCTGCATTTCCAACTTTAAATCCTAAATTTCTTGATCCCTTTTATTTATTATAGTCTTATATACCATTATTTCCTCTTGTTGTAATTCCATCTTTTCCTTATTTTCATGCAACTGACTTCTTAACTCTTCTATCTCTAATTTCAATTTTTCTAATTCTATGTTAATATTTTTAGTTTCAACAATTTCAACAGCTTTATTAATAACTGGAGACAAATTTCCTAACATACTGTCATCAACCTCCATAGGAAGTGGAGATTGTCCCCTTTCTATTTCCTATTTTTCTTGTTCTATAGCTTCTTCTTGAAACACCAAGTGAAAATGTACTTCTTCAATAGATAATTCTTTTTATGAGGATTGGTGAATTGACTCCTCATTTTCCAAGTTTTTCTTTTTCTTTTTAGACTTTGACCTATTCTCTTTACTCAGTGTTGGGGTTTCTGTAGATCCAGAGGATAATATTTTACTCTGCCTTAAAGGAGGAGTATCCTGATAATTTAAAGATCACTATCCATTGCCAACAACCTCTAAGGTTACGAGACTGAGATTACTTAAAACCCAATCAAGAAACATGAATTAAAAACATAAAATTTAATTACTTAACAAATTAAATACTCATACATTCCATACATGATAAAATTACAACAAAGGCATAAGAGATACCACATGATTTCAATAATAAATTTACAATATGATTACAAAACTCATTCCCTGAATGAGGTAATTCCAATATTCAAGGTTACAAATTACATCCACCACCTCGATACAAAGAGGGGTAATAAATTACAATAATAACTGAAAAGAATAAGGCAAGAAAGAACTGGATCCCACGAGCTCTCCAACTGGAAACCTCATCCACATGAACAAGAAGATGACCCAACAGAATAAGGTGCACATTCCACCCAACCATGTGATACCCGAAGGCTCACCCCCCATGCTAGGAGATAGGAAAAGACCATCCACCCCTAGACACAGGCTAACTCACACTGACACAACCAAACACATGAACCATACATCCATAAGGATAACGCAAGTACAACTCCAACATCTCTGACATAGGTCACATTACTTCCATAAATAAAACAAAACGAGTATGATAAGAAGACCATACACATAAATCCAAAAACCAACTATTGTCGTAGAAAGAGTGTCATCACATAGCTTATCATGGGATCTCTTTTGGGAATCTTCCTAGGCTCCAACCCCCACCATGGGTTATCTTGGTGGCCTCTACCGAATCCTAACACCCATACTCACTCATGCAGAATCAAATACCTCTCGTAAGGACAAGATAGATGACCTTGCCATTCCAGGCCTTCCCGTCTCATCCCAAGTCTATACAAGCCCTTGCATCCATGAGCAAGGCTCAATTATCTTAATTAATGTGAAATACTACCTAAACTTCTAAGTATATTATTTTAGTTATCACTTGATTAAACCACCTCTGAAGGTTTCCCAGTTTACCTCTTTGGGCTCTAGCCCCTAACAGAAGCCACTCTTCTACTTGACAACATACCAAACCAAAACCAATCACCAAGGGAATCCCAAGTGCAAACCAACAAGATAAAACCACTCTAACTCTAAGAGGAACATATAATGAAAATCCACTCCAAACATAGGAGGCAACAAAATTCAAAACCCTCTCCAAACACTGGAGGCAACAAACACATAAACCACTCCTTCCAAAGGAGGCACGAACCATCCTCGTTCATGAAAACTGGGTAAAACAACTGGATACAACTATACGCCCTACCCAAGGCAATACAATGGTTGACTACATAACAACAACCCATACAAATAAATGAAACCCCATTTGGAAGACTTGCCAAATCAAACAACTTCAAATAGAACAAACAACTCAATCAAAGAGTTCCCTAGCCTCTGGAAGCAAAACTCAATACTACCAAAGTACACTCATAAATTTACAATCATAATGATATTTCCCATACAATGCCAATAAGAATTCGCTTAAATCAAGAATCATATAAATACACGTTCTTTAAAAACTAAAGATGTCTTTCGACATAACAATCTTTTCTCATAAACAAGAACCAAAGTCCATATTTACCTCATATACTTAATCTTTTAACTATTCATATAAGTTCTAAACAATATAATTTTTATGAACCTTATCTATTCCTTCGAATCTAGAAAACAGACAACATTCCCCATTCACCATTTAAGGCAATGGAATACAAGAACTTTTAAATAACATTCTACCCATTATAACAACATCATAATAAAATAACCCTTTTTTTTACACATATTTAATATCATCAATTTTGCTCTAATTATCATCCATATAACTTAACCACGTACATAATCCTAACATTTAACAAATCCTTTACAAGAACTTTAAGATTCCATCAAATCAAACAGGTTGTTGTAAACACATTAACCATATTCATTTCAATTACAACCCTAACCCTTAACAAATATTTAATCATTGCACTAACCTTAATTTCCAAAATACAATTAATTCCTTTTTGCCCGACATCATGAAAGAGAGAAACTACATAACGAAAGGGAAATTTGTCAATTTAATCACCTACATTAGGATTTCCTAAATCCAAACCAAACAATGACATATTGCATGAAATCAATTTAAATAATTAACGTTAATTGAAATTAGAAGCCTAAACTAATTGTTTTCTTCCAACTTCCTCGATTACAACTAATGATCAAAATCAATTTTCTAAAAGCATCTCTCTTATAAAATCAATGTTTGCAACATTAAATAAAATAACCCTCTTAAAATCAATATATTTAAATATAGATATATATATTAAACATATATACAATTATATACTCAACGTGTATACAATTATATGTATATATGTTAAATATATATATATATATATCATTTAAATATATATTTTTACAAAAACAATTTAAAATTTCAACTCATTTAAATCCAAACCCCGCTTAATTAAAATATATCATAATAAAAAATTTATTTAAATTATAATATATTATATAAATATATAACATATATATAACATATATATATAATATATGAATATTATATAAATTATATATATATATTATATATATTATATAATATAAAATTAAATTAAATAAAATAAAAATTTAAAATACAATAATAAAAAAAATGAAATGCCCAAACTTAGGGCACGCAGGCCCCTCCCCACCGGTGGTGGCCTGTGTGCTATGCACACAACCCACCTCCCTCCTAGGCGGCGGCCTGTGTGCTATGCATATAGTCCGCCTCCCTTTGGGGTGCAGCCTGTGTGCTTTGCACACAGCTCGCCTCCCCTAAGGATGGGCGGTGGTGGGGTTGGCTTCCTTTGTTTTGGTAATTTCTAGAACATGGTTTCTGTGCTAAAATTTTAACAAGAACAATTCTTTCCAAAAATATAAGATAGACCCACCATGCATAATATAGGTATATAGAATATACATATATAAAATTAAACATAAAATCTCCATTTTTAGCCAAATTGTGCAATTGCACAACAAAATTTTGCAGCAAGAAATAAATTTGTCAACACACAACTGGGTTTAAATTTCAGTTTGAAATGAAATTTTCTTTTGGTTCCCTTTCAATTTTTCCATTGTTTGATTCTTGTTTTGATTTCCTTTCCCAAAATTTCAACAAAGTTTGCAAGTTTTGAAATAAATTCACATGGGTTTTCATTGAAATTCCAAACAACATTTCAAAGATTTTCCAACAGCATAACAAAGATTTGAAACTCATTTCAAAATGAAAACAAAATCAAAGAGGGAACCTGGTTTTTTCTCCAAAGCTTGAAGAACTCAAATGGTGCTTCCAAATCTTTTTCCAGCCCACCCAAGAATTTCAATCTTCTTCTTCAAATCCAAATCAAGCCACAACAAAAACTCTCCACCAAAATTGAAAAATTCCAAATTATATGAAATAGAAATTGCTCAAATAGAGTTTTCCCCAAATTTAGTCAAACCCCTAAAATATCCCATCCACCAAATTTATTGCAATTTTGGGGATATTTCCATTTCTTTTAAAATTTAAAACAATTTTACTTTCTATTGAAATTTCATGCATTTCCAAAATTTCTTTTAAACAAAAGAATTCAAATTTTGCAAAGAATTTTTTATCTATAATTTTCAAAAAGTGAAATTTAAAACACATTTTCATTTTTATTTTAATTTAACTCTAAATATCCAACATAATTTCCATTTTTATTTTAATTTAAATCTTAATATCCAATAATGCCAAAAAAACTACTTTATTTAATTTATCACCATTAACCTAATTAATCAATAAACTAAAT
The DNA here is from genome assembly GCA_007258455.2 of Sequoia sempervirens. Taxonomy (NCBI): domain Eukaryota; kingdom Viridiplantae; phylum Streptophyta; class Pinopsida; order Cupressales; family Cupressaceae; genus Sequoia; species Sequoia sempervirens. Next base: position 144,661,376 of record VDFB02000015.1, read on the forward strand.
CTAATTTTATTAATTAAATCAAATTAATCAATAAACTAAATAACATTTCAACATTGCAACTAGATATATTTAATCATCATTTTAACTACACCCGCCATTTAATAACCTTTATAATATGAAATTAAATAAATAACCAAGGAGGAATGAACTATTCATCTGTATAGTTTTTCTGGATTTGATTGTGTAAAATTTTTTTGACCATCAACGTTTCGGATCACACTACATGATCCATCATCAGGATGAAGAGAGCATGAGAAATGAAAGGATGAATGCAGACTTAACTAAGATAAAAAGAAGAGAGGGAGGGAAGGTGAGGATGCACGAGGACCAAGGACAAGGCTAAAGATGAGGGAGAACGAGTTAAAGAGAAAAAAAAAAAAAAAAAAAAAAAAAATTTAAATTAAAATGAGGGAAGAACGAAAGAGAAACCAAGAGCGAGGACAAATCAAGAACGAATGAACTATATCAAAACAACTAAACCTGATGACAACCCGACGACACACTATGACTAGGGTGACAACTTGGCATGGAAAACCTAGCTACTATCTCCCAATTGATTACCGTTGGTCAATGGACACGCTCAAACCTGTGAAATCAGGTGGAGTCGATGTCTTGTACCTATCAACCTGTGAACAAAAAGTATATCGAACATGCATATATATGATAAAATAAAGCACATTGTGAAGAGGAAATCACAGAATCATAGGGCACTCGCAAGCGAGTGATGCAATCTCGTCCCCTTCACCAGTACACTCATCATAGACTGACAATTCCATCATAAACAAATATCTTAGACAATAACGTGTTACAATAACTAATCATCATTACACCAAATTAAAACATGTCAAATAAAGCATCATATAAGATACATCACATCACACAAATAGACTATTGCTATATAAATAGCGATCAAATAACACACACATGATAAAGTATCTCGAGAACCAAAAAACACATCCAAGCAAACAAGGACATACTGTCCAGCCAGAAAGCAAAACAGAGGGGTATTACAAGTTCTTCTTTTCCTCTTCTTAATAGGATGAGTATCCACATTTGGATTCATTATCTCTATATCTTCTATTTGGGACAGAGTTTCAAACTCATCATTTCTAAATTTTGGCACTTCCTCATCAACTATGGTAGGAATTTGGGGTTCAGGAACCTTAGGGTCTTCAGGGGAAGTTGCTCTAGAAGGTGAAGCAACTTGTCTTGAAGATTCTCCTAATTCTAACTTCCTTCTTGATGTAGGCATATCAAACTTCCCCAAAAAAATTTCCCATTTTCTTTTAGGTTTCTTACGAAAATGATATTTACAAATCAATTGAATTAACCCATGATGTTTTAATGGCCCTAAACCAGTTTTGTATCTTTCTATTGAAGAATTAATAGAATCATTCAAGAAATGAGGCAAATTAACCCTTAGAGTAGGGTTTTCCTTCCCATACCACAAATGTGTTAACATGCAGAATGCTGGTCCTACCACAGTAGTGAGTTGACCTTCATAAGTGAACATTCTAGGTAGTGGAGGATCATTATTATTAGGTTGGCATCATTATGGTTAGCTTCTGCCCTCTGATCTCCCATGATGTTTAGAGGAATATGCTCCTCAAAAATAATTTCGTCGACAACAGGTTGCACTACAGGATGATCTTCTGGGAGATAGTGGAAAGCCTCGTGTGGGTTAGGCTCAAGTAATTCGTCAGCAAAATGGTCTTCTGAGCCTTGGGCCTCCCTATGTATAACTGGGACGTATTTTGGGGGGTCTTTGGTATAAATCATCTGTGAGGGCCTCTTTTCCTGACCATGCAGAAAAGGAAGCCACAGATAGCATTTTTGGCCTAAAAGAGGTATTCTAGGTGTCTTTTATTAGCACTTAAGCAAAAGGAGCTAAGGGGTCCCCGACAATGGCGCCATATCATTAGGTCCCATTACTTTAGAATATAATATTCAATTTGTCGACCGGGTAGTGTTCAAGGAAATCTACAATAGAAGAGGTCCGAAGTATCTCCTTGTCTAAGAAACAATTCTGATAATTTTTGATATGTGGTTTGTGTTGTTTCAGATATTTTAATGCTAGAATCTTCTAACCCTGAAATAGAAGAGATAATTTTTGAACTCACCTTGAAATGCTTCCCATGTAGAATCACCTGACCATTAGAGTAATTTTCTGCAAATTCATTCACTAGCTTTTCATTATACCCTTCGAACTTCCTGACAAAATACAACTAGCCCACTTCTTCAAATAGCCGAGAGATGTTACTTAACCCCAATAGCTTTTCTGTAGAAGCCGGCTTAGATTTCTTCTTTGTACCGCCCATTTTTTTTTCTCTCTTTCTTACCACCCTACTAAAAAATTCAATAATTCCAAAGACTTGTGCATTGATATTTAAAAAATAAAAATGATTGGACTATAATCATTTACTCTACTCTTACTCAGAGCTTGCTGTGTAATAATTTCAATTTGCATGAAGGGCCACAAAAAGAGTAGCATACTTAACAATTAAAAACCAAGGGGCTCAATTTACTAAATTGGGAAAGGAAACTCTTGCCAATCAATCATATTTTATTCGAAAATAACTACTTATTTAAAGCAAAAAATTTTACTTACTTCCATTCCATGATCGCTTGAAGATCTTATACGTCTACCAATTTGACAAGATGATGCAAGGGTATTGGCTGAGGTGATGGTATAATTATTATGACATGAATGAGGAAGCTCATGGATGAAGAAGTCATTAATGAAGACAGGCTATTACATCAGATTTTATTTATAATGGCAAAAGAAGGTGCATGTACCAATGTACGATAATCAAAGCATCGAGAAAGATTTGAAATTTTTTCTAGAAAGGAGTTGGCGAAATGAAAAATAAATAAGTTCCAGAGCACGCATAAAGCATGCATTCAGATAAAGAAAGTTGTTAAAGTTCCGAAGCACACGTAAGGCATGCATTAGGAGCTTGGAAAGTGGTTAAAGTTACAGAGCAAGTGTAAGGCATGCATTAGGAGCTTGGAAAATGGATAAGTTCTGGAGCATCGCCGAAAGATGCAGCCAAAATGGTAACCAAATGAAAGTTCCGGAGCATCATCAAAAGATGCAGCCAGAGCAACAACTAAATGAAAGTTTCAGAGCATCATTAGAAGATGCAGCTGGAGCAGCAACCAAATGAAAGTTCCAGAGCATTGTCGAAAGATGCAACCGGAGCAACAACCAGATGAAAGTTCTGGAGCATTGTCGAAAGATGCAGCTGGAGTAGCAACCAGATGAAAGTTTTAGAGCATTGTTGAAAGATGCAGCCAGAGTAGTAACTAGAGAGAAGAAAATGATGAACACCACTTAACTCAAACTTCAGGAATTATATCATTCCACAAGAACATCCTTCCAACATGGTAGGCTGAAGAGCAGGTTTCAGAGCATCGGGCGTTCAGACTGTCAAGTTCCAGAGCACTAGCCATCTAAATGATCAAGTTCCAGAGCATCTTGGAACAGTGCTCCAAAAGTTGTTATTCCTTTATGAGAGGTCCTACAAAATGAAAACACATGTTAAGTCCTAAAATTTATGAAAAATGCTTTGAAAACAAATTGGGTACACATGTCTTTTTATTACAAATTTTCATCATTTTTTTTTTAGATAACATATAAACATTAAATCAAATAGACTCTGCCTTGGTAGAGTCAATGCATTGGATCTCTCCTTGCATTTCTACTAGCTTTGTAAATTCTTCTTTATTAATTGGTTTATGGTAAATACGTAGGTGATGACCATTAACTAAGAGAGTTCATAAATCACCATCAATAGGTTTTAACTGAACTGTGTCATTCGAGAAAAAAATCAGAGATTTCATATGGTCCCAGCCAATGAGTTCTGAGTTTTCCTTTATGGTATTTATATCTTGAATCAAATAGCAAGGCCCAGTCGCCATTATGAAATTATCTCTCTTTAATATATTTGTCATGCCAAACTTTCCATTGATGTTGAACTAGTTCTATTTGATGAACAACATCCAAACAAAGCTCATCCAACTCATTTAACTGTAAAAATCATTTTATTTGAGCTCGTTTCAAATCTAGACCCAACTCCATAGCTATATGTAGGGTCTAAAGTTCAAATTCAATGGGAAGAATAGGTTTCTTTCCAAAAACAAGCTCATAGGGACTGAATCTAGTTGTAGATTTCCATGTATTGTACGCCCAAACAGCTTCAGGCAAATTCCTTGGCCCAATCTCTTCTTCTTGAAGAGACAATTTTTGTCAGTATGTTTTCTAACTCTCTATTAGTCACCTTTACTTGACCATTTGTGATCTATATAGGATCTAGGACTAGTTGCTTATAGAATGCTTAACGTTAAAAGATCAATTATTACAACGCTTAACTTAAATGATTACAAATTAAATGCTCAAATGAAATAATGAACATAACAATAAATAAATGCCAAGATAATGAACTGAGAAAGAAAAGAGAGAAGAAATAGAGAGACGAAACCACAATTGATAACGGAGTTCGTCCCTAAGGACTACGTCTCCGGGTCCCTCTCCAATGGAGGACCGATCCGTGATTAGTCTAAAAACCGTGTCTTCATAATGGCTTCAAGACTATCTCCTTCAAGCACAGCAGCATGACATTATTCTGATGTGCAGAAACGTCTTCAATCTCTCGAGCATTCTCTCGCTATCTCCACTTGGACTTCGAAAAACAAAGGCCTATACCCCTCCTTTTATACAAAAAACTTGCCTAATTAGGCCTAACCACCAAAATAAATGCATATCTTCTCTGATCAGTTCGTATCAGGACTAGTTTAGCTTTTGCAATCAGATGGTTGAGGGATATCTTGTTTGTTTTGGCTTATTTAGCCATTTGTTTATGGTTCGGCCCCTAATAATTCAAAAAAATCAAACTAACTCCCACTCATAATTGAGAGTATCTCGTGGCGTGGCGGTGGACGTTAATTTTGTTAAAATGGTGGTCGGCGGTTCCAACCCTGCCGGCCACGCATTATCACAAACTAGCGAATTTCTTAAACAATAAAACAAAACTTGCCTCCCACATATTACAATGGCTATCTTTGGCATGATGGTTACCGGTGGTTTCGGGTGAATAGAGGTTGTGGGTTCGACTCACAACAACCAAAATCTTTTTGTTGAAACAGACTTAACCACCGCCGGAGGAGCACAACCACCCAGTGCCACGTGTCGAGCTCAGATTGGCCAGAATCTGCTGACGTGTATGCTGACTGTGATATCCGTACGCTGACTGGATGACACGTGTCAGAACGCCATTCACCAGAATCTGCTGACTCAGCCGTCCACGTCCAAGTACGGATGCCACGTGTCCGATGACGAAGCCGCTGACTGGACTGCCACTCGGATGCCCATACTGTACGGTCAGACACGTGTTGCACAATGATTGGTCCATACAATCTGAGTCACCTACCACATGTTGCGTCGGAATTCACCCACATGTGTCCATATAGTACGGACTGCCACGTCATCATCAGTGCCCTCTAAGTTGACCGAAGTTTGACTGCTTCTAACTCGAGCATACGACGTCGGATTTTGACGAAACGAACGCCATCAGAATTGTCTCGAAGAGCTCTTCACGATGATGCTGATTTTGTCAATTTTTGAGATGATTATTTTTCACCTTCTGGATGCCCCTGAAGCCAGTTTGACTGGAAGTTTGACTGGCCGTAACTTGCACAAACGGAGTCCTTTTCACCCCATTCAAGTTGCGTTGGAACCAGGACGTCGTTCTCTTTCTGATGACACTGAAATCTGGAGTATTGGGAACACTTCAATTTTCACTAAAAAATTGTTCCCCGAATCAGGCCTCCCCACTGGAGAGCTTTAGGACCTCCGAAAGCTTGATTACTTGGAAAGTAAGTGAGGGTAAAGTTCCCTCACTTTACCAATCTCCATCCATCTTGCTTTGCTTGGATGCATCCCCTTCAGGCCCACTCTGAGGTACTCAACATCTCCTCTTCGTGAAGTTCTGACATTCCTGTCGAGAATAACATCTTTTGGCAACTCTGACATGTACTCTGGTGAAAGGTCATCAACTGATGGAACTTGAATGTCGGTGACTTCATCTAGGATCATTGGAGGCTCATACATTTTCAAATTCTCAACATTGACAACCGAGTAAATATGCATGTATGGAGGAAGATTGAGGCGGAAGGCATTAGTACCAATCTTCTCAAGGATCTCAAAAGGACCATACCTAATTGGCTTAAGCTTTTTACCTTCACCTTGCATCCTTTCCTTGCTGATATGTAACCAAACTCGGTCTCCAACCTGAAAATGATGATCAGTGCGATGCTTGTCATGGCGAACCTTGTATTTTGCTTGGCTCTGTTCCAACCGTGCTTCCACTGCCTGATGAATTGCTTGGACTTTCTGGATGAACTTCAAAGCCTTCTCTGCATCATGGCATCCATCTTCAACATCATCTTTCCCAAAAGAAAAATCCATCGGTGTCTTGGGCACATAACCAAAGCATGTCTCAAAAGGAGACCTCTTAGTAGAAGAGTGTGCTGCATGGTTGTAGGCATGCTACACATAATGAAGACTCTCATCCCACAACTTAGGATGCTTACTGCAGTAACCTCTGAGTAGATGCACAAATGTCCTGTTTACAACCTCTGTCTGTCCGTCGGTCTGCGGATGGAAGGCCGTACTCTTCTTCAGTTTGGTGTCCATGAGTCCCCACAAAGTTGACCAAAATTCTCCCAAGAATCAAGAATCTCGATCCGATACAATAGAAGTAGGTAACCCAAAATGAACCCATACAAATTGAAAGTACATATGAGCTGTCAGTTCAGCAGTGACTTGCTTTTTACATGGCATCAAAATACACATTTTGCTGAACCAATCAACTACTACATACAAATAATCATGTCCCTTCCTAGACATAGGTAACCCCCCAACAAAGTCCATTGACACACTTTCCCATGGACGAGAAGGTACAGGTAGAGGTGTGTACAAACCCAATTTCCTGTTACTAGGCTTACTAGTTGCACACATAACACAACCTCTAATATACTTAGTTACAGTGTCTTGCATACGAGGCCAATAACAATATTTCTGTAGTTGAGTCAATGTTTTGTTTACCCCAAAGTGTCCTACAATCAATGAGGTATGTGCTTCTCTAATCACCAGTGCTTGTTCATCTTTTGGAACACATAATTTACCCAAGTGATATAACAGTTTATCCTGCACATAATAGTCTTTCTCTTCTACATGTTTATCATTCATTAAAGCAGCATAGATATCCTTAAAGTTCTCATCATTAGCATAGTGTTCCTGAAAACTTTCATGAACCATAGAACTATTTTGAAGGATTATCAAAGCATTCATTATAGGAGGTCTAGAGAGCATGTCTGCTACTTTGTTATGGGTTCCTTTCTTATACTTAATAACCAAATGAAACTGTTGTAGAAAACCCATCCACCGAAAGTGCCTACTTTGTTGCAGTTTAGTTTGTGAGTGCAAATATTGAAGTGGCTGGTGATCAGTGTGGATTACAGTTTCTTTCCCCATTATGTAATGTTTCCATTTTTTTAACACTCTGAACTAAAGCATAGAGTTCTTTATCATAAGTGGGATAGTTACCGCTTCCTCAAAAGGTTTGAGTGGTAGCAAACTGGTTTGCACTTCCTTGTGATGAGTATTGCTCCTATGGAAAATCCACTCTCAAGATTCCGGTTCTCGATCTCAAACGTTGATGGATCCGTAAGGCCAAAACTGGTGCGGTGCTCAACTTTCCCTTCAAAGTGTCGAAAGCCTTCTGTTGTGGACCTCCCCACTGAAAAGTTTCCCTTGTACTGGTTAATGCATGCAATGGTGATGCTATATAAGAGAAATTTGCAATAAACTTTCTCCAGTACTGAACTGCACCTAGGAAACTTCTGACCTCTGTGACTATACTTGGCTTAGGCCATTTTACAATAGCTTCGACCTTCACAGGGTCTACTTTCAATTGACCATCCCCTACGACATAGCCTAAGTACACTAAGGATGTCTTAGCAAATTCACATTTAGACATCTTTACATACAATTTTTCTTTTCTCAATACATCAAAGACTTTCTTTACATGACTTACATGATCTTCCCAAGTTCGACTGAATACCTCAGATTTATCATCTTCTTTGGCTTTTACAAGCATCAATACAAAGTTTTTACTTGAATTGACCAACCTCTTCATTTGACCAGCATTAACTAGTGTAAGATTAGTCTTCACCTTATGTGCCCATACAATGTATTCTACCCCATCTTTAAAAAGATGATACTTATTCTCCCCCCTATAAAAGATTGCTTTTCTGTCATAAAGATAAGGACTCCCTAACACAAGCCCACAAATATCCAAAGGGACCACATCGACTTCTACCTCATCTACAAAGTTTGTAGTGATAGCAAATCTCAATTTACATTGTTTAGTTACTTGTAGTTGAGCATCATCGCAAACCCATCTGAGTGGATATGGTTTCGGATGAGGTGTTGTAGTAAAATTAAGTTTCTTTACAACTTCTTCAGATATTAAGTTGACTTGTGAACCCGTATCAAATAGAGTATCAACCTTAGTGTGTTTTGTTACAACACGAATGTGAAACAATTCATTTCTTTGCTTATCAACCTTAGGAGAAGATTCTTTACTTGTACTTGCACTGGCATTAGAAAAACTTGTACCAGAAGAGAGAGATATACCTTCCTCTTTACCTTGGATTCCGGTAGCAACAATCTTTGTCTCATCTCCGGAGTCAGAACCAAGATCTTGTTGAATCACTGCAGTAGTCTTCTGCTTGCCTTTGTTACCTCCATATCTTTTCGGCCTCAACTCAGGATGAAGCTTCCAACATCTTGAATCATCATGCCCCTCTTTCTTGCAATGGGAGCATGTGGGTTTCTCACCCTCTTTCTTAGCTGTAGCTGTTTTCTTCCCTTTGCCTTTATCTTTGTCTTTTTCTTTCCCTTTAGACTTACCCTCAAACTTAGATGGCTTCTTAGAAAAGTTATCACTAAATGTGTTCTTACCCCTTGACTCTATATGAGTAGCTTGAACAGACACCTCATCTAGATTGTTGGGACTCAACATCAAAATAGTGTGCCTAAGGTAAGAATGTAAACCACCAATATACTTAAGTAATGTGTCTTGGGTATACAAGGGAACATTTAGAGCAATGGCCCGTTTCCTAAACTCATGAGTATACTCCTGGACAGACTGCCCCTTACCTTGCCTAAAGGTTTGCCAATTCATGGTTAACCGTTGCATGTAACCTAAAGGGTAGAATTGTTTCCTAAGGGCAGCAACAAACTCCATCCAAGACATATTAACTTGACCATGGCGAGCAATTTCTTCACGAGTTTTACTCTCCCACCAGGTGAGAGCTGTACCTCCCAACTGGAGAGTTGCTAATTGAATCCTAGAAGCATCTTCTACTAGGCCTTGAATCCTATAGTATACTTCTACTTGTTGGACCCAATCGCCTAACTTCTCAGCA
>VDFB02000015.1:144670967-144753122 GCA_007258455.2 Sequoia sempervirens
AAAATATTCCAAAAGAACTGGCAGAAAGAGATGGAGGCTACTAATTATTCAAAAACTATCTTTTAAAAGAAAATATGATGACATTGACATATGTATCTATGCAGAACACCTAGAACAATTAACCACATCTTCTTTGAATGTATTTTTGCTAAAGAGATCTGGAATATGTTTTGTAATAAGAAAGATATATGGGGAAACAATGGTGATCCTCTCCCTGAGAAGATTTTATTTAACCATAATGTAAAAATGAGTAAAACTATTGCATTATTCTGGCACTTCCTCTCAACTAATATATTGTGAACTATATGAAAATAAAGGAATGAAGATAGGTTTCAAGGAAGGAAGAGGTTGCTTACTGAGTCTTATAAAGGACTCATGATTTACAATGTTGCTATGTAGGTTTAAATCATAGTGAAACTTTCAAAGGACAAGTTTTGGAAATACCTAGAGGAGAGAGAAATAACCATTGACATCCTTGAAGCTAGATATGGTCATATGTGGCACAAGGGACACCTAGGGGTGGATGTCTTCCTAAGGGAACTCCAAGCATTTTAGGAAGAGCTTAAACAAGAGAACAATAGTAAAACAAGAAAATCCTAGAGCAAAGAGGTCATTGTGGTGTTGATGGAAGGAAAAAGCAACAAGGCACTAGAACTATCAAGGGATGATGTGAATGTAGTAGAGGCTTTGGTATCAATGAAAGATGCAAATAGGGCAGGCTAATACCATGATGAGACTACACGATTTTTGAATATTTTTCTTTATATATACTTAGGCTTGATATATGCAAATGCACAAATACACAAATATACAAGTTGAGATTCATAGATGCACAAATGTACAAGTTGATATACATAGATATACAGGTGGTTATACATAGTCACATAGTTATACAGGTGTTCATATACATAGATACTATATAAAATTATTGATTTAGACTGAAAATGCCTTGTACAGGTTGATATTACTTTGTAAAAGTTGATAGCTCATTGTAAATGATGATATATCTCAGGTGATAGGGATAGGCTAATAATTTTTTGTACCATGGCTCATTTGTTGGAACTGGGGTAGCATTGAGACTATGGTTTTTGAAAGATAAATTCTCTGAATGTAATTTATAATGTTGACTTCTCTATACTTAATACATAAAACTTAAAAAGCATATCCATTTTCTCCTTGCCATGTAATAGTTGTAGGGTCATAGTATTATCACTATTACATGTTATAAATTCATTGAAAATCATTCTCTTTATCACAAGGATCTCATTCTTATCACCTATCTCAACTCACCCTTGTCCTACACTTAGTGGGGGAAAGGGGTTAGTTAGCCTTGCCCTAGTTTTTGCATGTGGTGTTGTCCATTTGGCTAGTTGTTTGTCTTCTATTTATACTAACCAAGATTGGGATACAAATGACCTACCATAGGTTGACTCACATGTGACTTACTAGTTTTTTTCTTTGTTTTCTTTTTCATATTATTTTATATGATTGCATGTGTGTAATGTGATCCCTCACATTGTTTCATTTGGTGTATTCTATCTTTTTGTGCATTCATCTATATGTATCTACATTCCTCTATATTTCATAAACATCTTATTCTTTTTCACTTGTCTATTGTTTTCCTTTTGGGGATGACACAAGGTGTTGAGACATTTAGGCCTCTTCCATATTGACCTGAAAGGATTTTTCTTTGTTTTTTTTCTTTATGTGTCATTATTCTAGTTCTATGAGTATTTGAGGAATGATGACATTTTTGAGCTCTATAACAACATTGTTGCAAAGACACATTGACCCAAAATCCATGGATCCCTTACATATTTATGGGGAAACCCCTCCCTCCTTTTTAATGATGTGGCTTTATTTCATAAATATATGACTTGGAATAGGGTTTTCTAAGGAAAGGTCTTATGTCTTAGGAGTAAACATTGGCTACTTTCAAGAAATTTCTCACAACAATGGTGTTAGCAACCACCTTAAAGTGGGGGCATACATCGATGATATCTTTCAACATTTTTCATATTTCATGGTGTGATTTTCTCTTTCTTGTGACACATCCTTTTATTGGTGGTGTCATTGGGTTTGATTTCCTCCAAGAGTGTGATATTTCTAAGTGTAGGGTATGTGTAGGATCGTGATGGGCCAAAAAGTGGCGATATGATGGGTACGTGTATGGTTTGTGGCTGATGATTTTTTTACCTAAAATTGATTAGATGAAAATAGTTTTTAAAGGAGATTCTCAACTTTCCACCAATATAAATTATGCTTTACTTTGAATTTAATAAATAAATTATTATTCATTTTCTATTTGAATTATGACTAAAGTCCTAATTGATAGGCTGATTGAAAAACATCTATAGCTTTCAAATGGTATCACATTTTTTGAATCCAAAACATGTGTCACATACTACAATATTAAAAAAAAATTAATTTCATTCAAAGTTTTGACCATGTTAAGATTGGTCCGAACATATGAGTTTTTATATTTTTTTTAAAAGTTGTAATAAAAATTCATAATTAATTATTTACTTGGAAAAATTACAAAAAATATGCATCACATGGGTTTATGAGTCACTCTACTTATATGTCAAATCTTATAAAAACTATTATCATTTTATTATGGATTTAGGGGTGATTAGGCAGCGCCTACTTCTTATTTTTCCTTAAAATTTAAGTACTCTTTGCGTGAAATTTAAAATTTTCACCAAATAGTTTTTTTTTTGTTTAAATAAACCTAGTAGTTTAGAAACTACATTCAATTTGCTACAGATTCTATCCTTACATATTTTTGAAATAATTTAGATAACTTATTCAAATTTTTACGTCAAGTTTCCTAACTCTAATTTTTTTGAATTTTTTGCCACTTAAGGGCCTATTTTTTCAAGGATGATCCTTCACATACCCTGTATGACTTTCTCTTAGTTACTTGATGTGACACGAGGCATCCCCTAAGTGGCAATCTATTACTCTTGACTTGTCCTCTCTTAGAGACATTAGGCACAATGATCCCTAAGAAGAAAACCTTACATGAATGAAGGAAAATACCCTTGAACAAAAAACTATAGACATAACGTTCATAAGTGTTTAGTATTGTGGTTCCTTATTGAGGTTGTGAGGAGAATAAATTTGATATGGTATGAGATCCTAATATGATTCCCTCATTTTCCACCCTTTTTGGGATACTCACCTAGTGGACGACTTGAGGTTTCACTACCCTAGAGTGAGCACACATATTATGGACAAATAGTCATGCTCCACATCACATTGGGATGGTTGACATTTGATCCTTTACTTTCCTAGTCTTTGATAGTATATGATTGTGTATCTTTATTATTGTTGCATACATAAGTGTCTTGAATGTCTACTTTAGTGTGAGTCTGACATGGGGTTGAATACTCTTACTAAAGTGGGGGGAAAATGTAGTAATAGAAAAAGTATCCATTTTCTTTACTTAATTTGGGAATAATTAACATTAAAATGAACCTAATTATGCCTTGATTTAGTGTTGTAATGTGTTTTACACATTCACATTAATTTTAGGATCCTTCTTAATAAAATGGACTTAATGGTGCCTTATTTAGGGTGTTGTAAAGTGTATGGTTACACTTTCACACTAATCTATTGGCTTATTAATTTATTGAGGTTAATTTGATCTTAATTGGCCCCTTAAATTCAAATCCAATCCTAATTAGTTATAGATTTTGAGGGATAAAACTTGACATTCATAAATAATATTACACAAAACTTAATTTTGCAAGGAATGTGTCATAGGATAGTGACCTAGGACCCATTCTCTAGGTGGTGAATGGTTCCTCACTAGGTCCTAAGACCCCCTTTTGACATAACATTTCATATTTCCCAAAGTGTGTTCTATTTAAGCACGTTAGGACCCATTCAGCCTATGGTGAATGGGTCCTCACTTAACCCAAGGACTCCTCCTTGGAATATGTTTTTGGTGGTATTTTAATGATTTCAAATCCTAGATCTAATGTCGGCATGTGTTATTTGAATTCCAAGATTTAATCTTAAGAAATTATAAATACAAGGTTATTTCACATATTTTCATCCTAGATCTCCATAAGTAACCTAGAAAATTGAAGTTATCACAAGAGTACTTTCACAAGAGAAAATGTATAGAGTAATCAAGAGCATTCAAGAAGGCATTAAAGGGTATATTTATCAAGGTTTTATTGCAAAATAAAAGGTCTATTATCATTTCAAAGGAATGCATGTTGTTGGAGCCAACAAGTTGATGTAGAGTTCAATATCACTTTAAGTATTCAAAGACATCATTTCATATCAAGTTTCATGATCAAGAGCCACATTCATGGAGGCTACTACATGTTAGTTTCAGATTTACATTCCAAGGTTCAAACAAAAGTGTGATGAGGTGTGGCATAGCATTGTTCCTTCATCATTCTTTCTATTTCATGTTTCATGTTTCATTATTTCATTACAAGGTTTAATTGCCAAAATGGGGTTTGACCAAGGAAAACCCCTATTCCCTAACAATCAACATTTTTCTTCTCCTTTGATGTGTGATTACAAGTTTTATGTTGAAAATCAAGTCGAGAGAAAAAGTTGCAAAAGTTGTCATCTTTCTTGAAAGATCATGGAAATTATTCTATAGAATTTATTTTTCACTTTCAAGAGTTGAACAACTAGCATCTAGGAGTGGAGACATTGAAGAACAGAACCCAAAAATTAATTTTCTAGAACTCTAGCAGGGACCCATTCACCACTAGGTGAATGAGTCCTCTGTGAGGCCCAAAAAAGCACTTTCTGTAATAGGTACACATCATTTTACCATCTTAAAACCTATGTTTTTATTGTTATGTCATTTTTTTTATGATGTTCATCTATGCATAATTGAATGAAATAATAAAAAAATGTGTGGTTCATCATCTTGTTAATTCATTTTGATAGAAATCAACCACACCATCTTTTTCTATGCTTCATCTTCATGTTCCCACTCTTCACATTGAGACTTCATCACCATATTTTGTTTCTCATGATCAACTTGGAATCACCACATCTTTATCCCCTATTGGTTGAATGCAATAGGACATTCATCTTCTTCTAGACACAAAAAATTAGGATTTGTATCTTGCAAACATATCATCCTCATTTCTGGAGTTTCAGATTATAGATTTGGAGGATAACTTTGAGGAAATTCATCTCCTCTCTATTGAAAAGCATATCATCATTGTTGCCCCATCATATTTATCATCTTTTGAGATTGTTCTAGGTGAGTTTAGGATCATGGGGGTCCAAAAAGTGGCGATATGACCCAAAAGTGTCTAACGACATTATTTTAATCCAAATTTGATGAAATGAAAAGGGATTATTAATAATTTTTTTAGAATTCCACAAATATAAGATATGAATTATTTGGATTAAATAGATAATTATTATTAATTTTCTACATGCATTCTGATTAAAGTCCTGATTGATAGGCTAATTGAAAAAAATCTATAATTCTTAAATGATTTCACATTTTTTGAATCTGAAAGATGCAACACATTCTATGTTTCCCATACTATAGGATTAAAAGAAAAGAAAAATTAATTTTCATAAATTTTTGAGCACGTTATGGTGGTCAGACAAACAAGTTTTCATATTTTTTAAAAATTTATAATAAAAAATTCATAACTAATTATTTACTAGAAAAAACAAAAATATGGCACATCTGGGCATGTGTCCTCTACTTATATTTAAAGTTTCAAAACAAAAAAAAAATTCTTGTACTTAGGTTGGTCTTACATACACTTGGTTTTTATTTTTATCCTAAAAATTTAGTACTATTGTATTGAAATCTCAAAAATTTACCAAATAAATTTACTATTTTCCAAAAGACGACTAGTATCTTAGAAACTACATTCAATTTGCTACAAATTTTGTTCTTACATATTTTTCAAATTATGTTAATAACCTATTAAAATATTTATGTCAAGTTGTCTAACTCTATTTTTCTGAATTTTCATTGCCACTTAAGGGCCTAGTTTGGACCCCCATGATCTTGCACCGACCCTTCTACATCAATCTTCATAGGTTATTAGATTGACATCATCTCTTTTCAAGATGTAGACAATTCAACACTTTCCAAAGGTACATGTTATTTGGATTTGAATTCTTTATTCACCCATATTTTTGGGTTGGCTTTTCCAATCATTAATAGATCTATTTCTTCCCAAGGGGAGAAATGTTGTTTGTATGAATTCGATTGTATTCCATCTTTAGGCATTCATCATTGGAGCATGAACTCTTTCTTTATGGGGGATTCATATCCTTATTTTCTCTCTCCTACTAGGGGAAATATATTGTACTTATGTGATAACAGATTCCTTGGGGCCTCACATTGAATCCTATTCTTATTTCACTAGTGCAGTCATTTCATTCTCTCATTTGGAGAGGAGTTTTTTCCATTTAGTTTTCTCATTTTCTATGATTATGAGAGATTTTTTTTTGTAAATGGATACCTCATCAGGCCTTGTAGCCAGGACCCATCCATGAATCCATCATTACATTCTTCATCAACATTTTTTAGCTTCTCCCTAAGTTGATCTTAAGGGGGTGTTTGAGGAAATAGGATATCACTTGATAATTAATTAATCATTAATTAATTATTAATTATCTTATTACTTTATCCACTTAAGCTAAACTTAGGAGTACTTTTTAGTTATTAAATTGGATTAAACATAAGTCAATTTATCTCATTGAATGAGATTAGGACACTTGTCACAATCTAATCAAATCCCCATTTAGGGTTTTCTTTTTCTTTTATATTGTATATTGTAATCATGTTAACATTCATTATTCAATATAGAAGGCTTATCAGATACTTTTATGGATAAATATTTTCTCTCTTGGTTGCATAGAAAATCAGTTGCTTTGATCTCTTCTTCATGATAGTCATTTTGGTTGCAAGTGATTATTGGGGATTGTGGGGTTCACTATCAACTCCAACAATCTTTACCTATTATGTTCATATTATTTATTGTAATTGAATAAGGGTTTAAAATATTATAAATTTACACATTCTCTCCTTTGATAGATTAGTGCTGGAATATTTTCCACATACCCAACTTTCTTTTAGTTGGTATCAAATTTTGATCACCTCTATTTCTTATTGTGGGTAAAAGGGTTTTTATAATGATCTTGTTTGAGTGGGGGTCGGTTGATATTTTTTTGTTAACTTTGTTGTAGGAAGAAGATGGAGATACTTTCTAGTGGAGTTGAAAGAGATAAATTTAATGGAGGAAACTTTGAGTTGTGGAAACTTAAGATGGAAGATATGCCAGTAGATTATGATTTTTGGTTAGTTATTTTTAGAATTATTCCATCAAGAATAAAACAAGAAGATTAGGATTTGATGGATCTCAAAAGGATAAGGGTCTGATAATACTCTATTTGGTTGATTCAATATTCCTAAATGTCTATGAAGAGAATACCATTGCACTTCTTTGTAAGAAATTTTCTCAAATTTATCAAGCTAAATCTCTATTAAATAATTTTTTCATGTGAAAGATGTATTATCTATGAATGGAGTAAGGAGGATCTATCATAGATCATCTGAAAGAATTCAACATGCTTGTTTCCTAGTTGAACTTTGTTGGTGTGAAAATGGAGGTAGAGGAGTATTGCATGAACTTATTGTCCTCACTATCAGATTCACAAGGCCACCTTGTAATGGCCATTGGAAGTACCATTACCACATTCAATATGGATGAAGTGGCTACATCATTTATATCTAAAGAGATGTAGAGAATATTTTTTTAAATGGCTAAGGAGACTCAAGTAGTTCGAGGGAGAATGAAAGAAAAAGGAAAAAAGAACACAAAGTAAGGAAAGTTAGAAACCAAATCCCATTGGAGATCTACATCTCTTGGTATTACCAAGGTGAAACATTAGAATTATGAAAATTTTGATCACTTCTACAAAGAGTTTGAGGAGAAAAAGAAGAAAAAGAAGGCATTCTCTAATTCTAACTTTGGTAAGTCATCTTAGGATAACATAGATGTTTTTGTCACTTGGAAATGTATGCATCATAATATATGTGGTTGATAGACTCAGGTGCTTCTATCCACATGACTTCACATTGATATTAGTTCTCTAAGTATGAAATTTATGATCATGAGAAGTTGTAACTAGTTGATGATTCTCACCTGAAGATTGTTGGCCATGGAAGATTCAAGATAAGATTACCAAATGGTAGAGTGAAGGGGATCACACATATTATTTGTTTGGCACAAAAATTTCTTTCTATAATAAGTTGAATGATGTGGATGTGTAGGTTGTATTTTTGAATACAGGATGCAAGATGACAATAACAGGTATGGTGCTTCATAAGGGTGTTTACATAGGCACTCTATTTTAGCTAGATGCATGCACAATTTATTTTAATAGTTATTCTATGGAAAAGAACAAAAAAAATATTGAGTCACTATTCTCACCATTGAAACCAACAAAAAAAGAAGCAAGTTGCATCCACTTTTGATGGAACTTGTGCTTTCTAGGTATGTAAGGGTGTTAATGCTTTGGAGATAAAGTTATCTACTAAGAATACAATTCTTTGGCACCAAATAATTGGTCACATTGGTGACAAGGGCTTAAGAATCCTAAAAAATAAATTCCTTGTTAAGAGTTTGATGATTATAACCTTGAGTTTGATTTTTTGTGAATAATATGTCTATATAAAGAAAAATTATGTTCAATCTTATCACAACTCTCATAAATCTTTTGGGGTTTTGCAATTGTAGTGTCGAAAAAAGTAACCCTTTTTCAGGCTTAGTTTGGGAATTAATAATTAATGATAAAATGTACCTAATTGTGCCTTATTTAGGGTGTTGTAAAGTGTTTTATTAAATTTTCACACTAATCTAGGGATTTATTAATTAATTGTGCTTAATTGAACCTTTAATTCAAATATAAGCCTTATTAATTTTATTTTTCAAGGATCTATCCCAAAACCCATTAATGATATTGCATGGCATTTAACTTCACAAAATTGGAGTCCTAGAAATTTATTCTAGGGCCCATTCACATTTATTGGAAAATGAGTCCTCCTAATGTAGGACACCCCTTTCTTGGCATATTTGAAATGGGTTTTTGATGTTATTTCATCTCCCTGAAGCTTGGTCCTAGGAAATTATGTTAGGACCCATTCGCCCAAGGTGGCGAATGGATCCTCCTCACATAGGACACCCCTTTTTGAATTTATTTGTGGCGGAATTTTAATTATTTTTAATCCTAGATCTGATGTCGGCTTGGATTATTTTAATTTCAAGGTTAATTCACATTGTTTCACCTAAGAAAATTTATGTGACTTCATGAGATCAAGAGCAAGAGAATTTCAAAGGCATTCACTTAGGGAATATTATCAAGGTTTCATTACAACAATTCAAGATCAGTTCATCATGTCAAAGGCATAGTGCATCAAACATATGGTTGATCTAATGTTGTTGATGTAGTATTGAATATCTATTTGTAGGAATTATTTCACATCCAATTCAAGATCAAGATCTACATTTTTCATGGAAACTTCATGTTAGTTTGTAGATTTACATTCTAAGACATCATCCAAGGTATCATCATAGTTCATGTTTCATTATTCATGCTTCTATTTCCTTATTTCATCACAAGGTTTAATTACCTAAATGGGGTTTGACCAAGGAAAACCCCTATCCTCTAACAATCAACAATTTTTTCTCCTCTTGGATGTGTTTTTGCAAGTTTCTAGGTCAAGGATCAAGTGGAGAACATGATTGAAGAAAAAATGTCAAAATTGTTAAGTTGTAAAGTTGTCATCCATATTGTACTAACACAAAAATAAGGCTACATAATTTGTTTCAAGTTTTTGAGAGCTAAGCACTAAGGAGCTAGAAGTGTAGGGATTGAAGAACAAAACCCAAAAGCTAATTTTCAAAACCTTAATAGGGACCCATTCACCACTCAAGGCAAGTGAGTCCTCAATGAGACTTGAAATAGTGAACATCTAGAATTTAGAGTTGCAGACTAAAATAGAACCCATAAGGTACTTTCTAGAAACCCTAATAGAGACCCATTCACCACTAAAGGTGAATGATTCCTCTATGGGCCTCGAACCAACACTTTTTTGGCAAGGTACACATTGTTTCATCCTCTTAACACCTCCCTTATTGTTGTTATAATAGTTAGGTTTAATTCCTGCACCTTAGTTGCATCATATTGCACACATAATTGAATGAAACACACACCTAGTGAAAATTAGGTTGATCATTGATACACTATTGATGGTGAAGCTCTTAAATTCCTATGTTTCATTTTGGTGAAGTTGACTTTTTGAACATTCTAACTTCTCCTCCTTCAATTAACTAAATTCCTAGGTCTGTCCCTCTCCTCCTCCCCATTGAACATTCTAAATTACTAATATCTTGGTTTTGCAATAGTTTGCATTAGGTTTGAACTAGTTGCATTACATTTAGGGTTCTGTAAAATTGCATTAATTTTCATTGCATATAGGGGTTTAAATTTACATTCTTGCATTGTTTAAATCTAAAAATTTCAAAAATTTGCATGCATCTTACATTGATTTTGCATAGTGTTTACATATTAGTTTAATTTTCATCATTCATAATAAAAAAAATGAGTCAAAATTGCATTTCAAAAAGTTTCATATAGGTCATCATTTACCCTTCATTTCACTTGCATTAGGTCATCAAATTCTAGAAATTTCTACCACAAGAGTTATAGTTTGAAACTGGGAACAAAAAAAACATAAAACAACTTAAAATTTATAGTTTTCACCATATTAAAACCCTAATCTAGGACCCATTCGCCCCTACAGGCGAATGATCCCTGATTAGACCTAGCCTACATTTTTTGGCATATGAAACTCATTGAAAAACACTAAAAAATTAGTAAAAAAACATTTCAAAAAATCCTCATTTAGGACCCATTAAACCCTACTAGAAAATGAGTCCCTGATTAGGTCCCGATTTACATTTTCTAGGATTTGAAATCTTTGTTTTAGGCTTTTGTTTGTTGCTATAGCATTTTTTTTTCAATTTTATGATTTTCAATTTCATTAAATTCATTGAGTCTAGCTTAATTTTCTTTATTTAGTGCATTGTCAAAATTCAAAATTGCATTTACAACATTTCATTTTTAGTTTGGAGCATAGTGTAATCAGTAAATTGCCTTGTTTAGAATATGAAAATTGCATAGTTTACTTTTCGCAATAACATGTTTTCTTCTCAAGAATTTAGTGTTCATAGAGTATCACATGGATTGTATGATTCTATTTTCCCTAATCATGAGCATAATATAGAAAAAATAAAACTTTGACAAGAATGTTGGCTACCCTCCTAGTATCTATTGGATTTATAAGAATTTCATAACACAAGAGGATGCATGTGTAGACAATCATGACAATCATAATTGTTCTTCTCCTGATACCTCTCATATTAGTGACGAAGGTATCTTGGTGAAATAAGATATAATCATTGAGAACCATTAATGACTTGTTTGTCCCTCTCCTCCTCCCCCTTGGGAAGATATTAGGAAACAAGAAGATGATATCACTAAAATATTTCATAAGACTTTCCCTACTTATGGGAATGCTTTAATGAAAGAGGATACAATCGTGAACGATCATGAAAAAAAAAATTGTGAAGAGGATATGTTCATGTTAAGAGATCCAATGATTGAGAGTTATAGCATTATTTCTCTCCTTCCTAATGTCCCTAACATTTGGAAAGGACTATTTGAACACAAGGATCCAATCATGTTGGTAAGCATGAAAATTACAATTGTCTTTCCCTTGATACCTCCCCTATTTGCGATGAAGTTACTTTACAAAATATAATCATGGAATGTGATGAACCTATTGAAATATATCCTACTAGGGTAGATATTATGGCACAAGAGAATGAGACCTTAGAGAAAAAGGATGAAATCATTGACAATCATAACAATCAAATTTGGCCTTCTCTTAATATCTCTCCTATTTATGATGAAGATACTTTTGTGTTAGAAGATCCAATTGATGAGAGTTGTGAGAGTCCTATTTTCCTCTCTTCCCCTAGGAAAACATTATTGAACAAGATAATTTCATCATTGATAAGCAAGAAAATACAACCATTGATGAGTCCTCTACTTGTGGTGAAGTTATTTTAGAAGAACCAAACAATGAATGTCATGAACATCTAGTTTTTAGTTCTCCTAAAAAATTTCCTCCTAGGAAGAATATCATGGTGCAAGCAAATAAGAACATTGACACAGTTAAAACAATAGTGATGTGACTTCCTTAGACAAAGATGATGTAGTGAAAAAAATAGATTCCCCTTTGCTAAGAGATCATGAAAATAAGGACAAGTGTGTTGAGGTTGTGAACATTTGAACTTCATGAAGTCCTCTAATTATTGAATCACCTAAGCCTCAACTTATCAAATTCATCCACCCTCACAACAGCCGCAAGTTCAAAATAAATATTTTCTTATCTTAGAACCACATAAAAGGAAACTTGATGATGATAATGTTTTGCAACAACCAAGTTACAATACCATTTCTCATATATATAACAAGGTGTATACAATCAAGGTTTTCCCTAAGCCGAAAGATTGTTTTCTTGTTGAGAAAGAAAAATAAAAGCATATTGAAGAAGTCACAAAATTATTGGAATATTGATGCAAAGTGAGCAGGGGAAGCTTCTTCAAATGATCAACTAAATGATCAAACCACAAACTTAGCACAACTTCTCTCAAATACCCCTTTAAATGGACTTTGTCAATCCACTACTCCTTCAAGGAAATGACCCAACTCACCTAGGGTTCTTGTACTCAACAAAACCAAGGGCTTGGAATTACTTTGAACAAGTTCCAAATGACAAAACTATGCCACAACATTCTAATTAGCACTTAGGAAACTCCATTTGTTCATTACTCATACCACTAGGTCTCTTTAGCCTTGAATGCTTGTAACACTGTTTGATAGGAAAGTCTAAATAAAATCCACCCACAAGCCTATACCAGGCTCAAACTACTGAATTTAGGCAACTATGATATGCCTCTACAAGACCCCAAAGTCTCATCTTTTGACAGTGGATGGAAGAACAACCATGGACCAATGTATCACTGTCCCCAAGAGGCTTAATTTGTTGATCACAATAGGATTTTGATTACCTAGGCTCTCCCCTTCACCCCAAAGCATTGATTCAGACTCCTATAGGATAATTACAACCATATTCAACATTCCTAAGTGCCTCTTTAAGAAAATCCACACAAAACAAGCAAAACTCACTTTTTGCTTCACCAATTAGGCCTGTCACATGAAGATGCCAGACCTAGTTCAATGCATAAAATCCACACACCTTGCAATTCTCCAGAACCAAGGAAATATGAAAATTTACATAATTACCTTCCATCCCACCAAGAATCATCATTTTTACAATGTGGAGATGGAAGGGAGAGCCATTTTTCAATCAAAACCCTTGTTTTGAGGGTTTCAGACCTGCCTCTGCTAAAACGGCTATAACTTTTGTTATACTCAATGAAATTGTGTCAAATCAATGCCAAATGAAAGAAAGTTCTTCCCTAATTCCAACCATATCTGTCTTGTACCTGTACAGTCTATAAAACGTCCGTACCATGCATTTTAGCAGCAATTTTTACACACAGATTTTTCCAAAAAATAGCAAATTTTCATTAGAAATTCAAAAAACGTGTTTCATCAACCATGCCTCGACCATGAGAGGCTTATTTAACATCAAACAACCCTTCCCAACATCCTCCAACTGAAATTTTAATTAGGTGGATGTTGGAAACCAACTTTTTACCAATTAGACCCCTAATTGCCTAGTTTTCCACTTTTAACAATTTGTTGACAATAAGTACATTATTATGCAACCTTTTGTATTTTTTGAACTAACTAACATCAAAGACCCCTAATTACATCATTAATGGTCTCAAAGGCCTTATTAAATCATGAAAGGAATCAAATACCCCCTAGTTTCCTAATGCCTTCCTATTAATGTTGAATTTTGAAAATGTGTGTATTGGGTGCTCCTGCACCAAAGATGCTTTGAGTTCCTTTGATTTCATACCTACATTCATGAGAGAATAAAAGATTCTAAAAAAGGATTCTAACAAGGGAAAATAAAAATTAGTAATTTCAACACAAAATTCAAAAGCATCCACATCAACTAATTTAAAAGATCAAGAATATTACAGAAAAAACTTTCACGAAGTTGATTATGAGGAACCGTGGAATCTGAATGAAATGAAAAAACTTTATGGAAAATTTTGCAAAATTATGAAAAAACTTGTTTATAGTGGAAAAGGATGCGGTGCTAGAGAACAAGGTATCTGCATCCCTATAGAGCCTAAAATTCAAGAAACAACTAGTGGTATTGGTTAGTCTCCTTCGAAAGAAACAAAAACATCAAAAATCCTTCACTTAACAACAACACTCTTACAAAATATTCTTCCAAGACAACTTCAACTTTGGTGCATCCTGAACTAATAGATACTACATGTGGGAATATCTCATTAGGTAGGAATCAAGTCAATACTTTGTCTACTCATTATAAACAATAACAATAGTTACTTCTCCTTGCCATGTAATAGTTGTAGGATCATAAGATACTCACTATTGCATGTTTTACATTCATTGCAAATAATTTCCTTATCGCAAGGAGTGGAATATCACCAATCATCTTGGGTCATCCTTTTCTTGCACATAGTAGGGGAAAGGGGGTTAGGTAGCTTTGTCTTCATATGTCACTTTCCATTCTCTTTTGGCTAGTTGTTTCCCTTCCATTTATATAGATCGAGATTAGGATGTGGATGACCTACTCTAGGTTGACTCGCATGTGCGTTGCTATTTTTTTCCTTTTTCATGTTTCTTTATGTGATTGCATGTGCATAATGTGATCCCCCATGATGTTTCATTTGATGTATCTCTCTCTTTTCGTGCATTCTTCTCTATGTCATAAACATTTTATCTTTTCATTGGTCTTGTTTTTTCCTTTTGGGGATTATGAAAGGCATCGAGACATTTAGGTCTCTTCCATGTTGACCCAAAAGATTTTTCATTTGTCTTGTTTTTTCTTTTTGGGGATGTTCCAAGGCTTCAAGACATTTAGGTCTCTTCCATGTTGATCCAAAAGAATTTTTCAATATTTTCACTCTCTTTGTGTCATTCTTCTAGTTCTATGAACATTTTTGGAATGATGAAGTTTTCGAGTTCTATAACAACATTGTAGCAAAGACATACTGACCTTGAATACATAGATGCCTTATGTATTTTTGGGGGCAACCCTTCCTTCCTATTTCATGATGCAGCTTTATTTCAGAAACATATGACTTGGTATAGGGTTTTCCAAGGAAATATCTCATGTCTTAGGAGAAAACATTGGCTACTTTAAATAAATTTCTCATAGTAATGGTGTTAGAAACTGCTTTAAAGTGGGGGAATACATTGATGACATCTTTCAACATATTTGATGGTGTGATCTTTTTTTCTTGTGGCATGTCCTTTTCTCAATGGTGTCATTGTGTTTGATGTCCTCTAAGAGTGTGATATTTCTAAGCATATGATCTCCCTTGGTGGCATGATGTCGAAAAAGAGGCATCCCATAAGTGGTGATCTGATACTCTTTGACTTGTCCTCTCTTGGAGGCATTAGGAACAATGTTACCTAAGAAGAACTTAAATGAAAAAAGGAAAAACCCCTTTAACAAGAATTTATAGACATGACATTCAAAAGAATAACATTATGGTGTCTTATCAAAATTTTCATGAGGATAACTTTGGTATGGAATGGGAGGCTAATATCACTCTCTCATTTTCCACCCCATTGGGATAACTCACCTAGTGAACGGACTGAGGTTCCACTTGTTGGCAAAACAAGGACAAACAACTAAGACGGGGGGGGGGGGTGAATCAGTTGTCATAGAAACTTAAAATTTTCTAACTTACCTTAACTTAATCCTAGATATGATGAACAAGCAATCAACCATAAACAATTAACACATTAGAGAGACAGAGAACACTAATATTTTTTTTACGTGGAAACCCTATCAAGGGAAAAACCATAGTGGATGTTAGTCCACAAGATTATACCCTGTTAAAAGTATAATGAGAAATAATAAGGGGAATGTACATGCATTCAAGCACACTGCCTAGAGCTCACTACTCAAATACAAAAGGGGATCACTGCCCAAAAATATAGAATAGGATTAAAATCCGGAGGGTACGAACTGAGAAAATAGATTTTGCACAAGCCTAATTATAGTTCCAATTAAGCTCATAAAAGCTTCTTGACACTTCACTCAATCTTCTTCACACTCTACTCTACTATCAAATGATATTTGAACTTTCAACATACGAAGCACACACTTTCAACATACGAAGCACACACTTTCAACACAAACAATCGCACTTACATATCTGCTAAAAGAGATTTCATCACAACTTTGTCAACCAGGAAAATAAAACATATTTGCAATGTCGGCCCAATTTTACAAATAAAATTTTAATGTGAATCCACCAAGGTTGGCCACAACATAGTGGAGACCCAAATTAACATCTCCAACACAAATATACTTTAATTAATCTCACCACGAAGATCCACAACATGCTACCACCAACATGTCGGCCAGGAACATGAAAAACTGAACATGCGCAAGAAAAGATCCTCAACCACGAGATCTCTAAATAATGTGGAAGTACCAAAAAGATAGAGAATGATCTAGAGACATTAGAGAACACTAGGAAACAACAAAGAAACATCCACAACAACTGAGATTAACATAATCACACAATCTTCATTCAAGAACATTGACAGAGACCACAAAAACACTGTCTAACCATAATACAATCAAAATTTCACATGGACCTCTAAAAATTCTAGTAGATGATCTAGATACACTAAAAAATAAACACTTTAATCCACACTAGCTAATCTTCAACGTAAAGAACAAGATGCCTTGATGACCTGCATAGTTCCACTGGGGACCTAAAATACTTTCTTTTATAATTTTCTCAATATCCTCGACATATACAACAACTGATACAACAAATGCTAATAGTGTTGACATCAATGACAACCACATATCAGCAACATAACCACAATATCCAACAATCTCCCCCTTTGGCATTGATGGTAACACATGATGTGAAAAATACCATCAACCCAATACACTAACTCTTGTTTTTAATTGCTCTTCTCCTTAGAAACATTTATCACAATACACTTCTCCCCCTTTGACATCAATGGAAAAGGTAACAATGACCTTTCCAAATACACACTCTGAACCACATATTTGCACATCTGACTACTCCCCCTAAGTAGCAGCCACAAAAAACATCAATCTAGATTAGAATATAACAATGTATCTCACTAATTGATGCAAGTAAATGCATCTTTTAGTTCTTATCAAGAGGGGTAATTACCCCTAGCATTCCTCTGACATACTCAAAAGTATCCTTCAGAAATGGCTTAGTAAATATATCTGCAATTTGTTCTTTGATGGGCACATATTCCAATCTGACTTCTTTCTCATTCACTTTCTCCCTCAAGAAATGAAACTTTATTGATGTATGTTTAGTATTAGAATGCAAAACTAGATTCTTCAAAATATTTATTGCACTTGAATTGTCACAGTATATGGCAATAGTCTCTTCATATACCACCCTGATATCTATCAACATATGTTTCATCCATATCATTTGAGTATAGTTATTTGTAGCAGCAATGTATTCTGCTTCAGTAGTAGAAAGAGAAATGGAATTCTTCTTTTTGCTCAACCAGGACACCAACTTCTTCCCTAGGAAGAAAGCACCACCACTTGTACTCTTCTTGTCATCTACATCTCTAGCCCAATCCACATCAGTATATGCACTCAAAGTGAGATCATCATCCTTTGGATACCAAAGTCCAAATTCAATGTTCCTTTCAAATATCAGAAGATTCTCTTAACAACAGTCACATGAGACTCTTTGGGATCGACCTAAAATATAGCAACCATGCATACCACATTCATAATGTCTGGTCTAGTCTGGGTTAAATAGAGCAATCCATAGATCATTTCCCTATATCTATTTTGATTTGCCTTTTGGAGAATCATCATTTTGTATCAACTTACATCCAGTCACCATAGGAGTACCAATAGGTCTTGAGTCACCCATTCCAAACTAATTCAACAGTTCTTTAACATATTTGGACTAAGATATGAAGATCCCTTTGTCTGACTGAGTAACTTGCAATCCCAGAAAGAATTTCATCTCTCCAATCATACTCATCTCAAATTCATCCTTCATCTAATCAAAAAACTTCATACATAGATTGTCATCTCCTCCAAAAATGATTTCATCAACAAAAACTTCTATAGTTAACTCCTTATCATGATCTATTTTGAAGTATAAGTTGCTATCAACAATACCTTTAGTGAATCCAAGCTTTAGTAAATATTTGTCCAATCTAGCATACCAAGCTCTAGGGGCTTTCTTAAGTCCATATAGAGCTTTCCTTAATTGACATACCATATCTTCCCTGTCGATTAGTTGAAATCAATTTGGATGTTCAATGTATACTTCTTCTAGTTCTCCATTCAGAAATGCTGGCTTCACATCCATTTGATAGACTTTATAGTTTTTGTATGCAACATAGGCAAGAAATAACCTTACAGCTTCAATTCTAGCAATAGGGGCAAAGGTTTCTTCAAAATCAATACCTTCCATTTGAGAATACCCTATACATACCAGTCTTGCTTTATTCCAAACCACTTCGCCTTGCTCATTCAACTTGTTCCTAAACACCCATTTAGTACCAATCTCATTTTTGTCTTTAGGCCTGGGAACCAATATCCATGTGTCATTCTTTTCAATTTGTGCTAGCTCTTCCTTCATAGCTTCCAACCAGTGTTCATCTTGACAGGCTTCGGTGACAATTTTAGGTTCAATCTTGGAAATCGGACAATATTCTTCTGCAATCTTTCTTCTAGTTTGCACTCCTTTATTCTTGTCTCCTATGATCTAACTTTCAGAGTGATTTAGCTTTACATACCTTGGAGTTTTGGGACATTCTTGAACTTTTGATTCTTCTAATCTTTCTTCTACACTCACACTTTTCTATGTTTCCTAGCTAACTTGATTTACCAAAATAAATTGAGGTTGCTTTACCAGAACATATGGAACAATCTAAAGTAGATTTTGTGTCTGAATATTCTTCCCTTTGTTAGTATTGTCTTCATCAGAATCATAACCACAATATCTAGATGATTTGACAGAGTCCTCATGAACTCTGACATTTGCACTTTCAACCATCTTTCTCAATCTTTTGTTATAGCACCGGTAGGCCTTGCTTTTAGTGGAGTAACCTAGGAAAATTCCTTCATCACTTCTTGCATCAAACTTGCATATATCATCATCTCTCTTGATATAACACTTGCTTCCACAGATATTGAAATATTTAATAGTAGGCTTGTAACCAAACCATAACTCAAAAGGGGTCTTACCTGAATTACCATTAACATTTACCCGGTTCAAGGTATACACAACAGTGCTTACTGCTTCACTCTAGTACATCTGGGACACATTTCCTTCCATTATCATTATTCTGGTAGCATCCAGAATTGTTCTATTCTTTCTCTTTGCAACTCCATTCTATTGAGGGGTTCGGGGAGCTGATAACTGTCTTTTAATTCCATGCTCTTCACAAAAAGAGTTGAATTCCCTAGAGGTGAACTCACCACCTCTGTCAGATCTTAGGCATTTGATTTTCAAACCTTTCTCATTTTCTGCCATAGCCTTAAAACTTTTGAACTTTTCCAATGCTTCACATTTTTCTCTCAAGAAAGAAACCCATATCATTCTAGAGTAATCATCGATAATCAACATAAAGTAACTTTCTCCATGAATACTTCTGACTCTAGAGGGACCACAAAGGTTGGTATGTAGCAGCTCCAGCAAATTATTTGAATGAAATTGTTTGCTCCGAAAAGAGACTCTAGTAAGTTTACCCATCTGACATTCCTTGCAGATTGTGTTAGCAAGCTTCACTAACTTAGGTAGATCTCTTACTGCTTGGGTGGAACTTATCTTGATAATGTTGTCAAATTTTACATGACACAACCTCCTATGCCACAACCAACTTTCATCTATTTGATAAATTAAACAATTCCCACTAGCAGTAGTTAGGTGAAAGATATTACCTTTTGTTTGTTTACTAGTAGCAATCATATTGCTAGAACTTCCACGTATCTTGCATCTTCCATTTTTAAATTGAAGGTCATAGCCCTTGTCCACCATCTATCTAGCACTCAACAAGTTGTGCTTCAATCCTTCAACATAAAGAACATCATAATTTTTTATCCTTACCACCAAGGAAAATATATCCTCTGCCATGAATCACACTAGCGTTGTTATCTCCAAATCTTACCACCCCACAATCATACTTCTCTAGACTTACAAATTTTCTTTTATCACCAGTCATATGATGTGAGCATCCACTATCAATTACCCACTCATCTTTTTCTTCAACTTGGGCTGCAAGAGCCTTTTCATCTTTAGTAGATTTTGTAACCACAGGATTATCTTCAATGGTAGCAATGAAAACCCATTCATATTCATTTCCATTATCTTTATCAGACTCCTCATTAGTCACTACTTCTTTAGCAAAGTAACATCTCTTTTGGAATCTAGACTTTTTAGGCTTAGATCTAGGAACTCTTTTAGGACACCTTGATGCAAAATGACCTATTTTACTATAAGAGAAACATTTAATAGGAAATACATCTTCATACTCACCTTTTCCTCTATCTTATTATTTTGTAATCAGTGCTTTCAATTCTTCTACTTCTCTTTCCTTATCTTCAAGTTGTTTTAGTTCTTCATCATACTTGGATATCTTTCTGGAGCACTCTCCCAGACTATATCTTTGCTTGTTACTTCTAGATATAGTAGCCTTGAATGTAGATTTAGTATTCGGTGCAGATTCACCAAATTCACTTATTTCAAAAGTAGTAATATTTCCAACCAATGTGTCTCTTGTTATCTTTGTTACTGATCTAATCTCTTTAATAGCATGAGCTTTCACTTTGTAGGAGGGAGGAAAGGATCTAAGTATCTTAGCCATAATTTCAACCTCATCCATAGAACCACCAACACATCTTATACCCATCACCATCTCATCTACTCTCTGCATAATAGAAGTGATATTGTCATCTTCACCCATCTTCAAATTCTCATACTTTACTTTCAAGATTTGTAGTTTAGCCATCTTCACTTGAGCATCTCCTTCATACAAAGTTTCCAGCTTCATCCAAATCCCATGAGCTGTCTACAATCCTATCACATTATCCATCTCTGAATCTGTTAGAGCACTCACCAAGGCTTTAATAGCCTTCATATTATTTTTAGCATCTTTCATCTCATCAATAGGGGAGGGACCATTTTGAGGAATAAAATATGGATCTTTTGTAATCTTCCAGAAAGCTTCACCAATACATCTTAGATGACATTGCATCCTAACTTTCCATAGTGAGTAGTTGGTTCCATCAAATCTTAGACTTTCCTTCTTGAATGTTGCTATCTCAAATCATCTCAAGCTTTTAGACTTCTCCAGAGGAACCAGCTCTGATACCAATTGTTGGAAAAACAAGGACAAACAACTGAGAGGGGGGGTGAATCATTTTCACAAAAACTAAAAATTTTCTAACTTAACTTAATCCTAGATCTAATGAACAAGCAATCAACTATAAACAATTAACACATCAGAGAGATAGAGAACACCAAGATTTTTTTTACGTGGAAACCCTGTTAGGGGAAAAACCATAGTGGATGTTAGTCCACAAGATTATACCCTGTTAAAAGTATAATGAGAAATAATAAGGGGAATGCACATGCATTTAGACACACTACCTAGAGTTCATTGCTCAAATACAAAAGGGGCTCACTTCCCAACAATATAGAATAGGATTAAAATCTAGAGGGTACGAACTGAGAAAATAGCTTATGCACATGTCTGATTAGAGTTCCAATTAAGCTTAGAAAACCTTCTTCAAACTTCACTCAATCTTCTCCACTTTCTGCTCAACCTTCTTCACATTATGCTCTACTATCAAATGATATTTGCACATACACACATAGGATAATTTTTAGCATACGAAGCACACACTTATATATCCACTACAAGAGATTTCATCACAACTTGGTTAGCTAGGAAAATAAAACATATTTGCAATGTCGACCCAATTTTACAAATAAATTTTTAATGTGAATCCACCAAGGTCGGCCACAACATAGTGGAGACCCAAATTAACATCTCCAACACAAATATGCTTTAATTAATCTCACCATGAAGATCCACAACATGCTACCACCAACATGTCAGCTAGGAACATGAAAAACTAAACATGCACAAGAAAATATCTTCAACCACGAGCTCTATGAATAATGTGGATGCACCACAAAGATATAGAATGATCTAGAGACATCAGAGAACATTAGGAAACAACAGAGAAAAATCCACAAGAACTGAGATTAACAGAATCACATAATCTTCATTC
Organism: Sequoia sempervirens; assembly: GCA_007258455.2. NCBI lineage: Eukaryota > Viridiplantae > Streptophyta > Pinopsida > Cupressales > Cupressaceae > Sequoia > Sequoia sempervirens. Next base: position 144,693,511 of record VDFB02000015.1, read on the forward strand.
AAGAACACTGATAGAGACCATAGAAACACTATTAGACCATAATACAATCAAAACTTCACGTGGGCCTCTGAAACTTCCAACAAATGATCTAGATACACTAAAAAATAAACCCTTTAATCCACACTAGATAATCTTCAATGTAAAGAACAAGAAGCCTTCAGGACCTACATAGTTCCACTTGGGACCTAGAATACTTTCTTTTATATTTCTCTCAATATCCTTGACATATACAACAACTGATACAAAAAATGCTAATAGTGTTGACATCAATGACAACCACATATCAGAAACACAACCAAAAAATCCAACACCACTACCCCAGAGTGAGCAACACATGTTACTCGACAAACAACAATGTTCCACATTGTGTTGAAATAGTGGTGCTTGATTAGTAAAGGAGCACCTTTGAACAAGAATTGTCAACCAAGGTTGATTATCAGTAGGCTTTAGGATTTGGATATTTATGCATTAAATAAGGTCACATGGACCATTTTATATTATAATGATTCATTTTATATGGTTACTAGGTGTTTAGAAGGTCTAGTTTGTAAAAAGTGCAAAATATTGAAAAGTTGTCTAAAAAGTTGTAAATTTGCATTTTGTAGAATTCTAACGGTCATGTCATGTTGAAAGTTAGTTTAGGCAGTTGTAGGAGTTGTATTAGGAGGGAAAAATTATAATAATGTGGGAAACTTCATTTGTAATCTCTCTCTTGGAAGGTTTGGAAGAAAAATCAAATTGAGATAGCATTGCTTTTTTCCATATTTTCTGTGTTTTTCCTTCTTGTTTAGAATTGTATGACACCGTATAGTAGCAAATTTCCCTAGAAGTTTGTAAATTAATTAGATATATATGTTAACATCAATTTTCAAGTGGTTTGAGCCTTTCATATTCATTTTGAGGGATTTTGTGATAGATTTTCTGAGACAGTTCAGTTTATCCTATTTTAAGGGTTTGAAGTTACCAAAATGAGTTAAAACCCATTCCACCCTATGTGATCATTATAAATAGGTGGAATGGGACTAATATTGTAGGGTTAGATGTTTTCTTCATTTGTGAGTGCAAGGGAGGCTAAGAGATGCATTGGGCATGAAGCCCTAGAGTGGAAAATTGAGTTTTCCAAGTGGAATTGGGTGGTTTTGATATGGAAAAGTGTATAAGAGTTTGGGGAAGTGTTATTTCTTGATTGATTAAGTGTTTGTAGAGGTTTTTAGACCTTTTTGAGGTGGTGGAAAGTTTAGATAAGGCCTGGTAGTGTGATTTTCATTAAAACCCTAGATTTTTGGCTAGAAAGGAGGGTTTTGGAATTAGGCACCTTGGTGGTTGAGTTTCTAACAAGTGATTATGAAATATTAGGTTTTAACACCTGTAAATTTCTTCCCACATGTGTTTGGAGTTTTTGGAAAAGTTTCAAGACAAGTCTCTTTGTAAAATAGGCCTAATTTGAGGTCTAGTTGGCGTTAGAATCCTATTTTGAAGAAGTTGTTGAAAAGAAACCTATTGAGTGTTTGTGGTATGTTTCTAATTGCCCCGATGGGTCCCTGAAATGGTAATAGTTCTGGTCTAAAAGGACCTACTCTAAAAGAGATACCTGATTGAGTTAGATTCCAAGGCTACAAGGAATTCTGTGGATTTGATGAGATAGTGAGAATTTGAAGGTTTGGTGATATGATAAGTGGTTGTTTTGGTTGATATTATGTTGTGTGGTTGTAGGACCTCCCCTAGTTTCTATCAAGTGGTATCAAAGCGAAGGTAGTAGATCTTTGTGGAAGAATGTAGTTTGTGAGAGAAAGATTGGAAGCTAAAGGAAAAACTGAGAAGGTGCCTCCAAAAGGAAAGAATGTGGCAAAGGAAGTGAATGAATTGAAAGGTCAGTATATTAGAGAGATCAAATAATTGAAAGAGAGATTGGAAGCCTAGGAAACAAGTAAAAGAAAGGGGAAGTTGTACACATCAAAAATATACAAATTGATATCGCACACTTGATCATGATCTACTAACATCGCTTCATCCTAAATTATCCCTTTGTCTAACCATTTAATTGAATAGCCTTATTTGATTAAGGTCATCATAATTCCCCTTTTAATTAAATAAATCTCTCGATTTAATTAAATCATTGTCTCTGTGTAATTAGCTAGGTCATTTCATCTTCCTATCTTTATTTAATTAAATAATTCATATTATTTGATTAAATCTCTAAATTTAATCTAATTAAATTAAATAAATCAAGCATTTATCTAATTTAATCTAACATCACCCCCTTTGGTTAAATAAATCAAAATATTTATTTAACTAGGTCTTCATCATTTTAATCTCTTTTTGATTTATTTCAACCCACAAATCTAAATCAAATGGTCAAATCAACTAATCTCCTTTAAATTAATCAAATCCTAATTAATCTTAATCTTAATCCATCAAATCCTCTAGATTTTGCAACTTGCACAATTAAATCATTTAGTTGATTTAATAATTCCCTATTTACTTTCAAAATGGCACAAAAAAGGGAATATTCCTCCAAGTTTAAAATATCCCCCCAAATTGACTTGTCCATCCAACAAAGCATTTAAAGCTCTTACATTGTCTCTTACATGTCTCCCACTTGGCATTTAACTCATCTTTCATCTCCCCTAAACATGTCATCTCATCAAATTCAAATTTCAAACTTGCACATGGATCAAAATGTGCTCAACCTTCATCCTATCAAATGTTGACAAGTGGCACCTTGCCATTGGTTGAATGTTAGTCCCACATTGCTTCATTTTTGGCATTCATCCATCCTAGCATTCTATAAATGAAGGACTCATCCTTCATTTTATCCATCCACCAATTGAGTAAACTTACTATACTCAAATTTAGAGCAATCTTCATCCATACTTTTGAATCCATAGCTAGGATATGAAGGTTTTTTCATCATGGAGCACACTTGAATTTTCAACAAAGTGGATCACCATCACCATTCATCATAAAATATTGCAAAGGAGTTGGGAAAGGGCCAATTTCCACATCAAATTGGCACCAGATCCCCCATAAGATCAAGAGTTTGCATGTTCTCAATAGGATTTAGCTTATTTTCATCTTCTTTCATTGTATTCTTGTTTTATTTCTATTTCAAATATGGTTAAATGGATTTTATGGGGAACCTCTATTCTAACTTGCATTTGATCTTATTAATGTGTTCATTTGTTGTGATTTGCAGGTAATAGGATCTAGGTTCACATTTTGATGCTAGAAGGAGGGAAATCTCACATTCCAATCACATTTTTTGTCAAAATTACGCGTTTTTATTTGTTTACAGGAAATAGCACCACTCACAGTCCAGTAGGGCTATGTAGCACTGCTTGAAACAAACTGCACCACTAAAAACTTCAAACAGCGCCGCTCACAGTCCAGTAGGGCCATATAGCGTCACTGACAGTCTAGCGGGGCCATATAGCGCCACTCACAGTCCAGCGGGGCTATATAGAACTGCTCCGGAATCAAACTGCACCGCTCAAAAATCAAACTGTGCCACTAGATTCTCCAGCATCCCCATATAGTGCCGCTACAAAATCAAATAGATCAGCCATCACAAAGAGAACCGCTTGGATTTCTTTCTTTTTCATGCAAACTTAAAATGACCATATCCTGGTCATTTTTTGGTCTTTTTCGAAGCTTTTATTTTTAAAATGGGGTAGAATTTTATAAGATATCTAATGGTGTAGGTTATTATTAACTTTTATAGAGTTAAAATTTTCAAATTTTCACTTAATGTCAAATCACAATGAAACTTGGTCTAAATTTTTGGGTTTGTATGCTTAATCATTTATCTAACCTTGATATCTTTTTGTTACTTGATGTAATATAGCATTTGGATCTTGTATTGTAGGTTTTAAATTATCATGGAGCATGGAAGTCAAAGAAAAAATCATTATCACATCATTGTATCAAGTATTTTTGAACACTTTAGGAAGCAATTATAATCCCACTTCTAAGGATTTTACCCCTTCAAGCTTTTAGGACCTACTAAATTTCTTTTGGTCTCTAAAAAGAACATTTCAATTTTTTGCCACAAAGGGATAAAATGAACATTGAGAATACAACTTACTAGAGTTTGTTTTTTGGTTAACAATTAAACAAAGCAACTCTCATTTGCCTTTTGGTGCTTAAAAAGAAATCACAATTGCTTTGGGGATCTAAAATGAACAAGTGAAACTTTGTTTTGTGATGGCTTACTTAAACTAACCTCATTGAAAAAGGACGTATGCGCTTCTCTCATGCTTTATAGTGATCTTGAGAATCAAAAGGCCTTTTTCATGATTTTAGGTTAAGACAAAGCAATCACCTCCACACTTCATTTTTGGGTCTAAAATTGAACAAAATCTTGTGTGAGTGTGAATGAATTTATTGCATGTGTTCTCCCTTTGTTTCTAAACAAGGTTTGATTAAACTATGAATAAGTTTATTCACTTTTGTCTATCTTAGAGGGTCTGCCTTGGGGAAAAAGTACTCATCCAAGGGAATGACTCAACCGGTAACACTCTAAATCCTAGAGTATTTCCAACTGGGATATAAATATGGATATTGGAGTAAACACCAATATCACGTAGTTGATTCCAACAAGATGGATCCGAAAGGGGACTCTTGCCATATGGGTCAATCTCCACGAATGGAAAGTCTAAAATAAAACCCTTGTTTGTAGTGACCAAATAATCCATTCAACGAGCTTATCAAAGTGGTGCATTGGAACTTAGATTCTAAGAAGTTACTTGCCATGTCCGATCTTGGTTAAAGTATAGAGGTTAAGACTTCATTCTTAACATACCTTTATACTCTTTCCTTGGTTGCATGTAAAATCATTTCTTCTTCTATGAAGGGCATGAGGCAAGCCCACTAAGAAAAGTGTACCAATTGAGCTAGGATGTTATATTGCTTGTGAGTTAGTTTGAAAACACAGTGCTTTGATCAAAAACATTGGAAAACCAACATTCAACATGAGCATCAAATCTCAAACCCTTTAGGAGAAGCAAATATTGTTGAAAAAATTCACATGTTATTGCTTTCCCTTGGGATTCATATGCTTAGAGGCTTCTAAAAATTTGGATTTCATCTCAATTTGCTCCTACTAAGGTCAATAATAGGTAACTCTTGCCTCAAATTTCCTTGATTTCCGCATAATACACTTTGCGGGATAAGGGGAAAGTTGAGACATTAGACATCTAGATTCCAAATCTAACCAAGAGTGTGTATGTGGTAAAAAATAATCCATTAAGCAAAGATTAAATCAATTGGACCCCACACATGTGCTTGGCATCTATTGGTCATTTGGTTTTCATGTAAACATTTATCTTTTGATTTTGAATTAATTTTAGAGAAAGGCATGTGTTCTTCACTATCTTGATCTCGTAAACAAGTCCTTCCTAGGTTTTTTTAGGATCAAATCAAACACTTCATCCAAATTCCAAACATCTATCAAAACCCATCCCACCAAACAACTTTAGAGCTTTGGAAACATCATTATAGACTTGGGTAGATCATCAAAATCAAAATCACCTTGTTTATTTAGGTGTATGTGAATGCATCCTTTCTCATACATTTAATTAAATTAGCAATCCTTTGAATAAGTTCATCCTAAGGTCACATCTAACATCTTAGGGTTTACAAGTTCATTATCCAAATGCAATTAAACCAATCAAAACCAAACCCTAAGTCTAGCATTGATACAAAGTCCCTAAATGTTCAACACTCATATCATTTCCCCTTTTCATCCTTCATCTTGTCATTGGTCCTAAGAACCTTAGAGGTCACTTTTGCAACAAGGTCAAAACACAAGAAGAACATGGAATATAAACTTGATCCATACATCATGAGTAATCCAAGTCAACCAAGCTATCAAAGCCTTACAATGCCGATCGATTATCAACACTCACATCTATACAAACTATACATGGGATCATTGCCTTCGACAAATGTCAATAGTAAAACAAATGTGAGTATGCCCAAATCAAATTTTGTGACACCTTTCCCAATGGTAGATTTAAATCCAAGTCCAAACCTACAAATCTTCCAACCGAACAATCAATGCATGAGCCTTCAAACGAATAGCATCATCCCATCAAATCCCTACATGCCAAATGAGAATGTACCAAGTACAAGTTTTCCAAACATGAATCCAGCAAAATTTGGGATAAATATGTTTGCAAATCATATGAATATTGTTCAAAATCCAAACAAAATGTTAACGACTCCAAGTCAAGGTAATGTGATTCCCAACATCAACAATGTTCAATTTCAAACTATCATGCCAAATCTGAACATCATCCCAAATCAAAACATTGTCCAAGATCAATTCATCCATGATCCCATTAAAAAAAAACAAGTATGCATCCCAAATTTTCTTGAACAAAAACCAAATCAACAATATCAAGGGAGTCCAGATCGAAATCAAGATCAAATTTGGTGAGATCAAATTGCTACACTTACCAAAATAGTTGAGTCGTTGTGCCAAGAGACATCTCCACCACCATTACCCATATCAACATCATTCCTTGGTTTAGGGATTCCCCCTTTACCTAGCACCAATCACTCCATCCCAATCAATCCACCTAACACCAATCAAGCCATCACATCAAATCCTTTGAATATACCATCGACATCACACTAACAGATGGTATCTAATTAAATGACAACATCAACTGACAAATCAAAATATGGTCTCCCAAGGATCTATCACCTCAGTCATTCTGACCATTCTTATCACCTCGATCACTCCAATCACCCCTATCACACCCATCATATCTCAAACCCCCATGATCACTCCAAATGTATCTCAACCACTTGTCACTACATCCAACACAATTATGAATCCGCCACAACTACCACCAAAACCAAATGCAGCAAGACAATATAACATTGCTCTAAAAGCTCACCAGGCCTACCAAAAGGCCATCCAACAATATCTAGCCACACAACAAGCAACACAAGCCTCTCAAGCTACCCAAGCCTCTCAAGCTTCCCAATAAACACAAGCACAAACATAAAAAATGATAGCTATTGGGAATAACGATGAACATTCAACTACTGGTGATAGCATTGACAATCTCCCCACCACAATTGCTGAAAGAAATGATCAAGATCTATCCATCAAAGAGCACATTGAAGATGTTTCTATCTCGTCCAATGATCAAATCAACATATGTCAGGAGTCACTTTTCAATCATGATCAAAATCCACCAACAATACTTGACAATGATCTAATTCAAGAAATATCAACATCACTTGACTCTATGGTTGAAGAAATTCAAAATCTCTCCACCACAATTGTTGAAAACAATGTTCAAGATCTCTCAATTAAGGAGCACATTGAAGATTTTTCTACCCCATCTGATGATCAACTCACCATACATCAAGAACCACTTTTTAGCAATTTATTTCAAGGAGTGTTAGGATTATTTGATCCTATTGACATAATGCATAGACCATCGACCAATGATCATGTTGAAAATGTCTCTACATCATCCAATGAGTTAGAGGACATATCTCAAGAATTTATTCCAAAGCATGATCAAAATCTTTCACCAAGGTCTAGCAATGGTCCTTTCCAAGACATGTTGACCCCCTTTGACCTCATGGTTACAGATACTGAAGGAATCCTCAATTTGACACTTGATCCAAATTCACTCAAATATCAAGAGAATATTGAACCACTTACCATACCTAATGATGACATCCAAGAAACCTTTGTAAGAAATCCATCCTTTGAAACTGACCCATGTCAAGAACTTGATCCAAAGCATGTCGAAAGCAACTCTGAAATAAATCAAGATCAAGAATTTGTATCTCAAAGATACTACAATGATCTAATGGACACTCTCCTAACTATACAAGATCTCACAAATGATGATCATATCCCCATAGCACATACTCCTCCATCTACCCATGAGATGCTTTCTATGGATGGACACATAGATGATCTTCATTCAGAACAAGATCCCTTTATTCTTGACATTGTTACACAAAAAGAGTAGGTTATTGATTCATACAGTCAAACAGAGTTGTCAACATTAGGATTAGATATATCCCAAATCTAGACTGAGGACATTAGGTATGAGGATATCCAACATTATCCACTCAAGGAAGTAGGTCAGACAGAACAATACAATCCAAAGTTAGCAGAGTAGCAAATTGAAACGTCACCTATGGTGGTCATTTATCAAAGAATTCATTCTAAACAAGAGATCTCAGAACAAGCAGAATCAAAGCATGAAGGTGCTACTACCACCATACTTGGGGAAACTTCATCTCAAGAAAACATCAACATAGGGAGCACGAGGAATCCTTATGAAGAAACCGATGCCAATACTACAACTAGTCACGTCATGAATCTTCATCCACCCATCACCCCATCCACGAATTGGGACCAACATCAAAAGAAAGAATTGAATCAAAGTACGAAGAACATTATCAAAGAAAAAGAATTAGAAAAGCATAATGGACAAATCAAATACATATGGATACCAAAGAATACAAAGAATTATTATCCCTATCAAACTCCATCAGTCAAAGAAACTATGGGGCAAAATAAAAAAAGGGAAAATTATCCATCAAAGATGTCTGCAAAAGCAAAAGAAAGCTTTTCAAGTAATGTACAAAGTGTATCAAGCAGTTGGTCCTAATTCCATGCACACTTTCCTATCCACCCATCATTGCTCATCTTCTTAAGTTTGGAGAGTCAAAGGTTCCAAACTGTCAACCAATCCATCTATTATCCCTAAACACACTCCATCCACGCCTCTGCGCAAGATATCCAATTCTCAAATTGGCCATGTATTGGCAAGGACCCTTCATCATAAGGATTCAGAAGGCATTCTATTACGATGTGCGGACAAAGACAAAGTTAACTTTGGTATCAATAAAGCAAATCAAGAATCCCAAAAGTTGCATTCAAGTGCACGTATCTTAGCAAAGCAGCTTCTTCAAGTAGGATATCAATGGCACATTATGACAGGGGCATCTACATCAGCAACACCTTGTGATTCAGCTCGAGCTTAAAATCTTTCAAAAAAACCAAAAAAAGAAAAAAATATGAAAATCCAAAAAAATTAGAAAAAGGATTGAAAACAGTAAAGATAAAAAAATCGTCCTCTAGTGAAAACCGCATGGGCGGTGCTTTGGGCAAGACCATGATGAAAACCTATCAAACAGGCATCATGTGTAGAATTGAGCATCTATGTGCACCACTTCAGGTGAAAGCATCTCATCCCATCCATAATAAATCGAGCATTCCATCCATCTCAGCCATAATAATTCCATGCATCCATGAACCATTTATCCAATCCATCTTTATCCATCTGCATCCATCATCCAAGTTATCTTGATCTTGATGAAATTTTGGGGCACACTTTACACTTACTTATGGTAAACATCTTGGCATGGGTCGTTTTCATTGATCCTATCCTACCCAACATTATCTGAGCCTTGAAGCATTATCCAAATGAGCATTTGTTATCTAAACACCTTATCTTATCACAAGATAATCCTTGGCATCCTTTGCATCCATCAAATGGAATTCCATACATTGCTAGACATGGGGGGTAGATATTTAGATCTCACTTCAGGAATAAAACTTGATCTATATCTTCCAACTTATGCAGTGATCCAAACATTAGAAAATGTGAAATAAAATTGGTCCAACACTTGCGAGAAAAATTCCAAATCACTAGCCCATGGCATATTTTGACAAGAAGACAGTCTTCATTTTTCATCGAACATCAATCCAAACAATCGATATTAGTCACATCAAATCACTCGAACAACTTTTGTTCCAAACCAAGCTTCAAAATCTTGATCAATCAAATCCAATCAATCCATAATCTTGGGATATCTTTCTCAATCATTGTGTTGCTTAACACTATCCTTGCATTATTGTGCATCCTCAACAATGTTATCATCATCAATCCTTGCATTGTTGTGCATCCTCAACAATGTTATCGTCATCAATCTTGATCAATCAAATCCTTGCATTGTTGTGTATCCTCAACAATGTTATAATCATCATCAATCCATTGATTCGATCAATCAACCTTAGCTTGGTTTTTAACAAAATCCCAAAATAGAGCATTGATAGCATCAAACATATCCCTATCCAAATTTTCAAAACATGCAAAAAATCCAAAAACATCAAAAAATAAAAAATCCAAAAACACTCAAAAAGTCAGAAAAACGTCAAAAACACTAGATCCAAACTACGTCATCTCTAAGCTTAAACATAGGCAAGGATAATCTTTGATCAGCCCCCAAGACATCAAAATCCAAAAAACATTCAAAAACACAAAATATCCAAAAACATTCGAAAAACATCAAAATCCAAAAACATTAAAAACCAAGAAAATCCAAAACATCCAAAAACACAAAACCCCAAAACATTCAAAAAATCAAAAATCAAAACATTTGCAAAATCTTGAAAAAACACCAAAAACAACCTCAAAACATTTCAAAAACATCAAAAACATTCAAATATTTAAAAAAATCCATCCATCTCATCTCACTTTCACTCAAAATAATCAATCATCCATAATAAATTGATTGTCACCTTCATCCTTGGGGCAAAACAAACAGAAACAATCACAACAATCAGCAAAAGCAAGCTTCAATCGTAAAATCAAAATCGAAACAACAAACCTTTAAATACAAAATAAAACTCTTGATCATTCACAAACATGTAAATCAACTTTATATCAACAACCTATCAATCAACTTATCAACCCATCATCATCCTGTACAATGCATGTCCTAGGATATATCGTTCTGACAATGGACATCATTTTGGATATCACCTTGGATTCTTATCCTATCAAAACACATCCCTTTGGTTGAAGGTATGAAGAACATTGGTTTGTTTGTGTACTTGATCTTTTCTTTTGATTTATGTTATTTTTCTCATTCCAAGGACCTCTTAATGATGTCCCCAACGAAGGGATTTAGAGAGATAGGAATGGGGCAACGATCATTATCTTTTTATCTGTTGTGCTTGTTGGACTTTCTTGTAATATAACTTGGTGAATACTTGCTTTGTTAGGTACATCCTAGCAAGGTTTTTGTATGTCAAGTGTGAACAAGAATACTCATATTTGTTTGTCGAGTCAAAGTCCATCACACTAGGTACAACGCCATCCTGGTTCTCTATACCTTGATGCATCGTATCTAGGTGCGTTATCAAACAATAAGGTAATTGGACCTTTTAAAGTCCCAACTCCTTAGTAATCAAATCATCATCATCATCATCATCTCATGTCTTGTTGGAATCTCTTGTTTTCTTCAATCTCTTACTTTTCGTGCTAACATGGTACCATGATAGTTAATCATAAATCATCGCTAATGCATCCATCCTGCATCCACAAACCATCTGCGTATCATATCATATCATATCATATCAGAAACATTGATCATCTCGTATGCATTACATTTCATCATTGCATAATATAGATTGGTTATTCTAGGCATTTCATAAACCATACATTTATTATCTAGTGCATAATCATAAAAGCGTCATCATATCATATCATGAACATCCATATCATCCATGCATCATCATATGGTGCAAGAGCACCTATTTGATCACATGCCTCCATGAGGCCATATTGATTCATTTTCTCCATTTTGATATTTTGATATTGTAATAAGGTCCAAGAGGCCACCTTTTTGGTGTTATAGGTCCTAGGATGTTGTTCATTTCTCATATATTGTAAAAATTGTCAAAAGTGCAAAATTAGGTAAATGAAATGTCATTAAGGTGTTTTGTCAACACACTAATCAAAAGGTGGTTGAAAATAGTTGGTTTGGGTTGAAAATGTATAAATAAACCCTCCAAAACTCGAATTGGGGGTTGGAGACATTATTTTTGAAGTTAAATGAATGGCAACTTCAAGTTTGGTATGCATTTTCTGATTTTTACATTGTTACCATATTGAAGTTGTGATTTGTACGGCCTGGTATGGACTCAAATGATAGAGTATCATATATTGATGGAAAGATCTTTGTTTCTATTTTCCAATTCTTTTTGTCTCATTGAATTTCATTGAGTTTTGTGGAAGATATGAATATTTTGGTGAGACTGCCTATTCTAACAATATTGTGCAGAATTTACAGTCTAAAGAAGTGTGATGGTACGGAATATAAATTCTATATTTTGGATCTAAAACCAATTTTATTTTGTTTCCATGTGAATCTATTTTCATTTGTTTCAACTCTCATCAAAATCCATTAATAATTGAATAAGTTATGAACATTTTTGTGAGGGCAGGTCTGAACCCTACCTAGGGTTTGCAGTTTTGGGAAAAATACAATAACTTTCATTTCAACCGTTGGATCTTAATAATAATTTGAGGAAAAGTCTAAAACTATGTTTTCTTCAATCTCAATGAACAGATTGGCCTCATTATTTATTTTGTAGAAGTTAATGATGACTGTTCATGGCAATAAATTGTGGGCTGCCATAGTTATGTTTTCAATATGATATAGAATGACTAATAACATGTGTTATATAAAGATTGTTTTGGATCATTGTTGAAGGTTTGTGAGATGTGTTTTGAATCCTCATAGCTCTACATCATCATATCATCCATTACATATAATCATCTCATATATATCATCAATAATGTAATTATCATGGTACAAATCAGGATCAAGTGTGTGTAATCTATCAAAGTAGGCATGAGGCTACCCATGGTCGATGACTGTCTATACATCATCAAATCTATCTACATCAAATATTTGAGTTGAACTGATCTTGAACCTCTTGGTCAAGAGATAGACCCTCAAATCAAACCTCTTCACTCAATCTCTCGAGGGTGCAGTATACCAACATAATTCTTTATTGACTGGGGTAGCAGTGGGGCATCCAAAAAAATCAGAGAAATTTTGATTTTTGATCATGGCAAGGTTATTCTTTGAACCAACGCAACAAGTGCATTGCTTCAAAGAGGGGAAAAATGTAGACATCAAAAATATACAAATTGATATCGCACACTCAATCTTGATCTACTAACATCGCTTCATCCTAAATTATCCCTCTATCAAACTATTTAATTGAATAGCCTTATTTGATTAAGGTCATCATAATTCCCCTTTTATTTAAATAAATCCCTTGATTTAATTAAATCATTGTCTCTGTGTAATTAGCTAGGTCATTTCATCTTCCTATCTTTATTTAATTAAATAATCCATATTATTTGATTAAATCTCTAAACTTAATCTAATTAAATTAAATAAATCAAGCATTTATCTAATTTAATCTAACATCACCCCCTTTGGTTAAATAAATCAAAATATTTATTTAACTAGGTCTTCATCATTTTCATCTCTTTTTGATTTATTTCAACCCACAAATCTAAATCAAATGGTCAAATCAGCTAATCACCTTTAAATTAATCGAATCCTAATTAATCTTAATCTTAATCCATCAAATCCTCTAGATTTTGCAACTTGCACAATTAAATCATTTAGTTGATTTAATAATTCCCTATATACTTTCAAAATGGCATAAAAAAGGGAATATTCCTCCAAGTTTGAAATCTCCCCCCAAATTGACTTGTCCATCCAACAAAGCATTTAAAGCTCTTACATTGTCTCTTACATGTCTCCCACTTGGCATTTAACTCATCTTTCATCCCCCCTAAACATGTCATCTCATCAAATTCAAATTTCAAACTTGCACATGGATCAAAATGTGCTCAACCTTCATCCTATCAAATGTTGACAAATGGCACCTTGCCATTGGTTGAATGTTAGTCCCACATTGCTTCATTTTTGGCATTCATCCATCCTAGCATTCTATAAATGAAGGGCTCATCCTTCATTTTATCCATCCACCAATTGAGTAAACTTACTATACTCAAATTTAGAGCAATCTTCATCCATACTTTTGAATCCATAGCTAGGTTATGAAGGTTTTTTCATCATGGAGCGCACTTGAATTTTCAACAAAGTGGATCACCATCACCATTCATCATAAAATATTGCAAAGGAGTTGGGAAAGGGCCAATTTCCACATCAAATTGGCACCAACTCCCCCATAAGATCAAGAATTTTCATGTTCTCAATAGGATTTAGCTTATTTTCATCTTCTTTCATTGTATTCTTGTTTTATTTATATTTCAAATATGGTTAAATGGATTTTATGGGGAGCCTCTATTATAACTTGCATTTGATCTTATTAATGTGTTCATTTTTTGTGATTTGTAGGTATTAGGATCTAGGTTCACAGAAGTTGAAAGAAATGATTTAGATGACGAAGATGAAGAAGAATTTGAAGATGTTTAGGAAGAACTTGATCCATAAGATCAGAGAATGGCCAAATTGTTGAAGGCAATCAAAGGTGACAAGTATAAGGTTAGAATTGATGTTCAAAATTTTGATGGAAACCTGGATTCATGAAGAAGAGTTATTGGATTGGCTACCATCTTTGGACAACTATTTTGAGTGTGAAGACATTCTAGAAGAACAAAGAGTTAAGATTGCAAAGAAAAAGCTTGTTGTGGAATTATCTTTAGTCAGAAAGAAGGAAGCGAGGAAAATCAAAGGTTGTATCATGGGACAAGATGGTAGCCAAGATGAAAGGTAAATTTATCCCTTCTGATTATTCTATTTAGATGTTTAAGAGGTTGCAAAGTTTAAGGAAAAAGGAAATGGATGTAAAAGCATACACTGAAGAGTTTTACAAATTAAGTATGAGATCTAACCATAATGAGAATGAGGATGAGAAAATTTCTAGGTACTTGGGTGGTTTGAGATTGAACATACAAGATGAATTGGCTTTGAAAAATCCAAGGAGTGTAGAAGAATGCTACCAAATGGCATTGAAGGCTAAAGAAAAAGTAAAAAGAAGACAAGAGAAGACATTTAGAGGAAGAGGAAACATAACAAGAGGAAGAGAATATTTCTCTACTCCAAGACAAGCAACTAAGAACCAAGAGGATGAACCTAAAAGAGAAGAGCAAGTTGCAGATTTCAGAGGTGGTTTTAGAGGCACAAGGGGAAGATTTGGTGGTGGAAGGAATCCTAACATTTTTGCAGGTAGGTGTTTTAGTTACCAAGAGTTTGGTCATCCTTCTTGGAAATTCCCTGAAAATTTTGGTTCAACATCAAGTGGAGGAGAAAGGATGAATGAAAGGAGAGCACAAATTGTTCAAGAGGATGAAGCTGAGAGTTCAAACTCCAATAGTATTCATGTTGCTCCTGAACTAGGTGAAATTTTGATGATGAAGAGACAACTCCTCAAGAAATCCAAGGAGAAGGAGTTTATTTAGAGAAGAGCATTATTTAGGATAGCTTACAGATGCAAAAACAAGGTATGTAAGGTGATAGTTGATTATGGATGCACTAATAACATGGTATATAGTGAAATGGTATACAAATTGAATTTGGAAAGAATACCAAGAGAAAATCCATACAAAGTGTCTTGGGTTAGTGAGAATAAATCCATTGTGGTGAGTGAACAAGCTTCAGTTGAATTTCAAATTGGTAGATACAAGGATAAGGTTGTTTGTGACATATTGCCTATGAGTTGTTTCCATGTGTTGCTAGGAAGGCCCTGGCAGTTTGATAGGTCAGCAATGTATAATAGGAGACAAAACACTTATACAATTGAAAAGGATGGGAGAACATTCATTTTAACTCCATTGAAGGAAGAGACTAAAGAGAAAGGTGAGATCATCATGATTGGCAGAAAAGAGTTTGTACATATTGATGAAGGTAAGAGTATGAGTTTGGCAGCCAATGCAAGGAATGACAAAGTTGGGATAGTAGATAGAAGAAGTGAAGATAATTTAGAGTCAGTTGTTGTAAAGGATTCTTTTATATGGAAGAGGAAAATAGATGGAAATGTGTCTCAAACTAATATAGTGCAACATGAGAGTGGAAAACCTATGGAAAGGAAAGAAGTGAATGAAGGGATTTTGGTAGGGATAGTCATGTGTCATGTAGCAGCAAAGCAAGGAAAGAGACAGTCAAGGGTTGATTCAATAGTGGTTTGTGAGGATGATGGGATAGTGAAAAAGTTGTTTGTAGGTCTGACAGAGATGTCAAAGTGTGATGGTATAGTTGACAGAGGGAAAGGTGCAGTTAATAAGGGTATTGGGCAGAGATCCAAGCATGAAGAGAAAGTGGAAGTGATGATAGTTGGTAAAAGTTTGTGTATAGGTGTAAAGGAGAATGTTACATCAGTGTTTGGTGATGAAGGAGTTGAAAAACACCCCATAGTACAGTGTGCACAGTTGGAGCATGTTTCAAGAGAAGACACAAACAAGGTTGTTAAGGATAGTGAAGAAAAAAGGAAAGGGGAAATTGTTGAAGGAAAACATGAAGGTTAGAGGAATGAATAGCACAAAGGAGGACAAGTTACAACAAACGTTCCAAGGGACTTGAAAAAATTACAAGTTGGGGGTGTATGGTGCAGGAGCACCTTTGAACAAGAATTGTCAACCAAGGTTGATTATGAGTAAGCTTTAGGATTTGGAGATTTATGCATTAAATAAGGTTACATGGAACATTTTATATTGTAAAGATTCATTTTAGATGGTTACTAGGTGTTTAGAAGGTCTAGTTTGCAAAAAGTGCAAGAGATTGAAAAGTTGTCTAAAAAGTTGTAAAGTTGCCAAAAGTTTCAAAATTTGCATTTTGTGGAATTCAAATGGTCATGTCATTTCAAAAGTCAATTTAGGTAGTTTTAGGAGTTGGTTTAGGAGGGAAAAAGTATAATTACATTGGAAATGTCATTTGTAATCTCTCTCTTAGAAGATCTGGAAGAAAAATCAAATTGAGATAGCACTACTTTTTTCCATATTTTCTATGTTTTTCCTTCTTGTTCAGACTTGCACGACACCGTACAATAGCACATTTCCCTAGAAGTTTTTAAATTCATTAGATATCTATGTTAACATCAATTTTTAAGTGGTTTGAGCCTTTCATATTCATTTTGAAGATTTTGTGACTGATTTTTTGAGATAGTTTAGTTTACCCTATTTTAAGGGTTTGAAGTTACAAAAATGAGTTAAAACCCATTCCACCTTTTGTGATCACTGTAACTAGGTGGAATGGGATTGATATTGTAGGGTTATATGTTTTTTGTATTTTTGAGTGTAGGGGAGGTTGAGAGATGTGTTGGGCATGAATCCCTAGAGTGGAAAATTGAGTTTTCTAAGTGGAATTGGGTGGTTTTGATATGGAAAAGTGTGTAAGAGTTTGAGGAAGTATTATTTCTTGATTGATTAAGTGTTTTCAAAGGTTTTTAGACCTTTTTGAGGTGGTGGAAAGTTTAGATAAGGCCTGGCAGTGTGATTTTCATTGAAACCCTAGATTTTGGCTAGAAAGGAGGGTTTTGGAATTAGGCACCTTGAAGGTTGAGTTTTTGACAAGTGATTGTGAAATATTAGGTTTTGAGACCTGTAAATTGATTTCCACATGTTTTTTTAGGTTTTGGAAAAGTTTCAAGACAAGTCTCTTTGCAAAATAGGCCTAATTTGAGGTCTAGTTGGTGCTAGAATCCTGGTTTGAAGAAGTTTTGAAAAGAAACCTATTGAGTGTTTGTGGTATGTTGTTGAGTGCCCTAGTGGGTCCTTGAAATGGTAATAGCCCTGGTCTAAAAGGACCTACTCTAAAAGAGATACCCGATTGAGTTAGATTGCAAGGCTACAAGGAATTGAGTGGATTTGATGAGATAGTGAGAATTCGAAGGTTTGGTGATCTGGTAAGTGGTTGTTTTGGTTGAGATTGTGTTGTGTGGTTGCAAGATCTCCCCTAGTTGCTATCATTGATCCTTTTCCTTTCTTTGTTTTCCTTGGCCTTTGATAGGGTATGACTATGAATCTTTGTTATTGTTGCGTACTAAAGTGTCTTGAATGTCTACTTTAGTGTGAGTTTGTCATGGGGGAAAACTCTCACTAAAGTGGGGGAAAATGTAGCATTGAAAAAAGTAACCTTTTTTCATGTTTAGTTTGGGAATTAATAATTAATGTTAAAATGTACCTAATTATGCCTTACTTAGGGTGTTGTAAAGTGTTTTATTACACTTTCACACTAATCTAGGGCTTTATTAATTAATTGTGCTTAATTGACCTTAATTGACCCTTTAATTCAAATCTAAGCCTTATTAATTGCATTTTTCAAGGATCTATCCTGAAAACCACCAATGATATTGCATGACATTTAACTTGGAAAAATTGGAGTCCTAGAAATCTGTACTAGGACCCATTCACCTTTACTGGAAAATGAGTCCTCCTAACATAGAACACCCCTTTCTTGGAATATTTGAAATGGGTTTTTGATGTTATTTCATCCCCCTGAAGCTTGGTCCTAGGAAATTATGCTAGGACCCATTCGCCCAAGGTGGCGAATGGGTCCTCCTCACATAGGACACCCCTTTTTGAATTTATTTATGGTGAGATTTTAATTATTTTAATTCTCAATCTGATGTTGACTTAGATTATTTGAATTTCGGGGTTAATTCTTAGATTTAGTATAAATATAAGGTTAATTCACATTGTTTTACCTAAGAAAATTTATGTGACTTCATGAGATCAAGAGCGAGAGCATTTCAAAGGCATTCAAGGGAATATTATCAAGGTTTTATTGCAACAATTCAAGATCATATAATCATGTCAAAGGCATAGTGCATCAAACATGTGGTTGAGTTAATGTTGTTGATGTAGTTGTAACATCAAGAAAACAAGAAAGATTAAAGAAAACAATAGTGAAATTAAACTCTAATGTAATCTAAGCTAAACGAAAGAGAACAAAGGAAAGCTAAAACATAAATAAACTGGACAATCTCACCCAATATCTATGTAGTTCCATATATGACCTTGATTGTCCTTCTCCATTTCATCATTTGACTATAATTGCCCTTAGATTTCTCTATGCAAGTATAGCCTATGATAGTGATTTAGAAAAACATTGAAGATTCAGATAATAGATATGCTTCTAAAAGTCATAAGATTTTAGGAGGAGTAGCGATGATGAAGGTTAGGTTAATTTATAGAAAATCAATTGTTCGAATGATAGGCCGAGATTGAAAGATAGATGGATGATTCAAATTAAAAGATTTGACATGCATTGAGATAAGTGTTAGTACTGACAAGAGTGATAAAACCTAAGAATAGAGATCAAGATTAAATAGTGATTTAATCTCTAGTTGAAGTTATTCAAAAATCAGAAGAATAATGTTTGCATGAAAACAATAAAGATAAAATAATAGAAATGATTTGTTCGAACACACACATAAATTAATTAAATAAATAAATATATTTAATTAATAAATGTATGCATGCATAAGCATCTTAACTAGATTAAAAGACTTGACATGCATTGAGATAAGTGTTAGTACTGACAAGAGTGATAAAACCTAAGAATAGAGATCAAGATTAAATAGTGATTTAATCTCTAGTTGAAAGTATTCGAAAATTAGAAGAATAATGTTTGCATGAAAAGGATAAATATAAAATAATAGAAACGATCTGTTCGAACACACACATAAATTAATTAATTAATTAAATATATTTAATTAATAAATGTGTGCATGCATAAGCATCTTAACTAGATAACTGACCGATTTAAATAGATCTCGAGTCAAGTGGGAATGAATACTTAGATAACTTAAACAATTATCTAAATATAGAAGAGTATGTCAAAAATAGACTTTTATGAATTAAATGATTATTTAATTCAAGATTCGACATTTAGGGATTAACTAAATAAATAAGATTTATTTAATTAAGTAAAGAAAAGGTTAAATGAATAATTAAATAATTGAAGTATTTATTTAATTATAGTCAAAGGTGTGATAGGAATAAATTAAATAAGGATTTATTTAATTTCAAAAAGAGGATAAAGTTAATTAGTGACATAATTAAATAAAGAACATTTATTTAATTAATCAAGATTTGAATAAAGATAATATGAATTAATTAAATAATTAAGTTTATTTAATTAATAGAGAAATAAATCTTAAAATGACTTAATTAAATAATTAAAAGTTATTTAATTAATAGATGAGAAAGGAGTTTTAGAAAGTAATTAAATAATTAACATTATTTAATCATGACCATGGAAATACAAATTATGAAGAAATTGAAGTCATAGGCTTAGACCAAATTTCAGTGTCTATAGTAGTATTGAAGATCCATTTGCAAGCATTGTTTCACATACAATTCAAGATCAAGATCTACATTCTTCATAGCCACTTCATGTTAGTTTGTAGATTTATGTTCCAAGACATCATCCAAGGTATCATCATAGTTCATGTTTCATGATTCATGCTTCTATTTCATTATTTCATCACAAGGTTTAATTACCAAAATGGAGTTTGACCAAGTGAAACCCCTATCCTCTAACAATCAACAAGTTTTTCTCCTCTTGGATGTGTATTTTCAAGTTTCTAGGTTGAAGATCAAGTGGAGAACAAGATTGAAGAAAAATTGTCAAAATTGTCAAGTTGCAAAGTTGTCATCCATATTGTAGGAATACGAAAGCAAGGCTACATAATTTGTTTCATGTTTTCAGGAGCTAAGCACTGAGGAGTTGGAAGTGCAAACCTTGAAGAACAAAACCAAAAATTCAGTTTTCAAAACCCTAATAGGGACCCATTTGCTACTAAAGGCAAATGAGTCCTCAGTGAGGCTTGAAGCAATGAACATCTAGAATCTAGAGTTGTTGACTAAGAGAAACAAAACCTATAAGGTACTTTCCAAAAACCCTAATAGGGACCCATTCACCACTAAAGGCGAATGACTCCTCAGTGGGCCCCAAAACAACACTTTGTTGGCAAGGTAAAAATTGTTTCAACCTCTCAAAACCTACCTTATTGTTGTTATAATAGTGTTTAATTTGTGCACCTTAGTTGCATCATATTGCACTCATAATTGAATGAAACACACACCTAGTGAAAATTACGTTCATAATTGATACCCTATTGATGGTGAACCTCTTTTAATATGTTTCAACAATATGTGCATTTTGATGTGTTTGATCTTATAAATGCTCCTTAATTATAGAAATCTTCACATTTTATTTCATTTATAGATGATTACAGTAGAAGGATATATTTATTTATTTTCTTTAAAGTAAATTTGAAGTCTTCAATTTGTTTAAGAAATTTAAATCCTTAGTAGAAAATCAGACTAGTAGGAAGATTATGTTCTTAAGGACTAATAACAATGGTGATCTTTGTTCCTCATATTTTGATAAGTTCTATCAAGAATATGAGATTGAAAGGAATAAAAAAAATCCATATACCCCTCAACATAATAGAGGTTTGGAGAGGATGAACAAGATGTTGATGGAGAGGGCTAGGAGTATGCTAAGTGGAGTTGGCCTTGAACAAAATTTATAGGATGAAGCTATTATCACTACATGCTATCTAGTTTACTAATCTCCCATGCATAAAATCTCATTGAGGAGACACCTATGGAGGTGTGTTCTAGAAAGAAGTACGCATTGAGACATCTTCATGTGTTTGGTTGTGAGGCATATGCTCATGTTCAAAAGGAGAAAAGGTTGATGTTTGAAAACAAGGTTCTTAATGTATCTTCATCGGTAATGGTATTGGTGTGAAAGGGTACAAGCTTTGGGATATAGTGGCTGAAAATATTATCTATATTCAAAGTTTTTTCTTTATACAGATGAAACCTTCTTCCACTATTTTGTATCCTATAGAAGAACAAAAAAAATGATGTGTTTCAACTTCCTCTTTACCCTAAGAAAGTTGAACCAAAAGCCCAAAATAGACCTGATGGTGAGGAGATCTCTAGTAGCTCAAAATGCTTTGAAGAAGAAGAATCTCAACCTTATCCATTGATGAGGTCCATTCGTATTAGGAAACAACTTGAAAGGTTTGGTTATTCATTGTTAGACTCTATTTTTTTTTTTTTTTCTAACATTGATGAGCAAGGGACTATGCAAGAGGTAATACGTATGAGTGATGTAGATTCCTACATGAAATACATGGACTAAGATATGGTTGAATTAAAGAAAAATAACACACGGGATCTAGTACCTTTTCTCAAAGGACATAAACTTGATGGTTGTAAATGGATGCTCAAGAAGAAATGTGGTCTTGATGGTAGTGCTGATACTTGCATAAATTAAGGTTGGTCATGAAGGGTTACTCAGAGGTGGAGGGAATAGATTATGGTGAGATATTATCTCTTGTTGCAATGCTGAAATCTATTTGGTTTTTTTTATCATTAGCAACAATATATGAATTACAAGTGGAGAAGATGGATGGGTGATTCCATAATAGTGGTTTACAATTTTTGGCCAAACTGGACACTGAAATTATTATTTTTAACTGAATCTTCACATTCGGGCACCTATAGCGGCTAAACTGTGAGGAATTTGAAGATGGTGCAAACTAGAGTCTCATCAAATTTTGTCTGTAGATTCTAAAAATAATTTTTTCAAAATTTTTGAAATCAAATTGCACTTCTTTTTCCATCTCCCACGAAAATTGATTTTTTTTAGAAAACAACATTTTTAAAAAGTAACGCAAGTATAATGTATAACTTTTTTTCCATGAAGGATAAAATTCTAATTCTTTCAAATTTAGATTTTAACTTTGATATCTAGTGCTTCCACTTGGTTAGATATTTTTATTGAATATTTTTTCCTTAATCAAGTTTCAAAGTCAAACAAATTACAATTCGGACAAATACGACGTATAATGCATAACTGTTTTGTATATGTCAAAATTTTATTTTTACTTTTTGTTGGATCAAGGACTTCAATATCTGGTGCACTCATATTTTTCAATTTTTTTTTTTGATAATCTTCTATTTTTCCACATGTGAAGAACAAATAAATTCATTTTCGATGAAAAACCTATGTTTAATAAAACTTAAAAAACAAATACATAACAACACCAAAACATATTAAAATTATATTCATTGGATAGCTTGTTCTGAGGAATACCATAATCATTTGAAATAAATTTTAAATGAATTCATTTGATCCCCCAAAAGGTAAATCAAAAGTGATTTTTTATCAGCATTTTGATAGGTGTAAAGGAGACGTATTTATAGGTATGGTTTAAAACTAGCGAGGTTCTATCCAAGGGGGTTTGATCTAAGGTGATTTGATCAAACCCTCTTCAATTAGAATCCTTAAAATGGAACTTTTTAAGGCTTAAATCATTATATTTTCTAAAAATATGTGATTTCAGCTAAAATTTGCTTCTCTCAGGAATTGTAAACCACTATTATGACAGCACCAGGATGTGAAAACAACTTTCCTTCATGATGACTTGAAGAAAAAACTATATGTCACAAACTGAATAGTACATGCTTAAAGGTAAAGAACATTTGGTTTGCAAGTTGAAAAACCTATGTATGGTCTTAAGCAATCTCCTACGATGTGGTACTATAATTTTGACACATTTATGTTAAGTTTGGGAATTTTGAAATCTAAATTTTATCATTGTGTTTACTACAAAATTGTTAATGATCATATTCTCATCATTGCATTGTATGTTAATGATATGCTATTTTTTAGGAAAGATAAAAGTTTGATCCAGATTTGAAGTCTAAGTTGTCATTATAGATTGAAATGAAGGATTAATGTAAAACTTGGTACATATTGGGAATGGAGATCAAAAGAGATATAGCTAATAGAAAGCTTACGTTAACCTAGAGTAAGTATGTGAATTCAATGTTGGAGAGATTTAACATGACAAATTGCAAATAGTTAGTTGTTCCTATAATGCATAGGATAAATCTTTCTATAGAGTATTTTCCAAAGTCTCCTTTTGAGATGGAGGACATGACAAAAGTAGCATATGCTAGTGTTGTAGGAAATTTGATGTATGTTATAGTTTTTTGATGTAGGAGAATCCCAAAGAATCATACCACATCTTACTGCTATAGCTAGTTTTCCCCTACAGATTAGAATGAAGGTAAAATGAGAAGAGTATGATAATATACCAAGGTTAGAGCCCTATGATACTACCACTCAGAAGATCCATTCACTAGAAGATCACCCTAACAAGAAACATGGACCTAGACCTATTGGATTTACAATGTGGAATCTCTCCATATGTTACAGAGCCTTCATGGATCATCACATGATGGATATAGGGTAGGGAAAACCCTGATTGGGTCCACACCCATCTACACCTACGTTTGATGCTTCTTTAGTCCCTTGGGTCCGACCTACATGTTTCATTGGAAATCGAATTGAAGACCTAATTGAGGCTAATGTGGATCAATATTAATACTTGTAACTTGTATATAATCACACTTTGAATTCATTAGGAGGTCAAGGAATAGAGGATGGAGTTAGAATTTAGGGAATTAGTTTGAGAAATTAATTTTGCATTTGATAGTGAATAAGCCTATGGTGACCTATGAGCTAGCAGGCATGGCCCATAGAGCCAGTTGTAATCTACATTTGAGTAATCTTACGGCCATGTATACTTAGTGTTTTAATTATTAAAGTCGCATGTTACCTTCAATTCATTGTGTTGTCTTAAATTGTGTTGCAAACTTCTAGACAGTCAATTTCAAACCCTCCATCCTTGACTACATCAAGTAGTATTAGAGTTAAAATTGAATACTTTGGGAGAATTCATTTTGGAAGGCTCTTGTGTGGATAGATCACTGACCTGAGGTAGAGTACAAGTGTTAGCAAAGAACCCAATTATGAGGAAATTACAACCTCGTAGCCAAAAAACTGACCTAAGATAGTCACACCTCATCCAAAAGAATTATTCGATCAAGGAGGATTCATATGATGGCCAATGTTGCCACAAATATGGAGGAAAAATGAGGTGAGATGAGGAAAATAAAGAATTAGTTGGATTCTATTGAGGAAGATAGACAAAGGGGCCTAAACCTTAGATTAAAAGAAGAGAATGATGATGAGGGTCCAAGGGCTCCAAAACAAAATGAGGAAAGTAGAGAAGAGGAGTAAGACCAAATCAAAATGATGAAATTCATCACCAAGATTGCAAAACAACCAAGGATAGATATCCCTAGTTATGCTAGTAGCTTAAATTTAGAGAAGTTGATTGACTAGATAAATGAGATGAAATAATACTTTAAATATGAAGATATTAAAGTTCTGAAAAGGATCAGGCTTTGGAAAACCAAATTGAAGGGGCATTCCACCATTTAGTGGGAAGTTTAATTGGAGAGAATCTAGAGAGGGAAGGAGAGGATCAAAAAATGGGAGAGGATGGTAGTGAAACTAAAAAACTAATTTAAAACCATAGATTATGAGCTAGAACTACTAAAGAAACTTTAAAACCTAAGACAGAGGGAGAGGATAATCAAGGAGTATACAAAAAAGTCTAGAAAATGATCATACAAACTAGTCATAAAAAATTCAAAAGGGGGAATTTGGCATGGTATATCAATGGCCTTAGAACCAACATCTAGGAGGAATTAAGCCTAGTCTAGATGAAAACCATGGAAAATCCTACTAATTTATGCTCAAGGTGGAAGAGAAGTTAGTTAGGAGGTATGAGAAAGGATTGGGAAGTAGGAGTTAGAGGTTTCTGAGAGAATGGATATGCCACACCGAAAGGAGACCATATGCAGAGTAGTAAAGATTCCACAAAGTCCTTATTGGAAAGATGAACGAAAGTCGATGGAAAATGGTGATCACCACAATAATAAGTATTAGAAGATTAAGGGAGGAATCAGTAGGGGAACATCCCAAGGAACCTATTTCAAGTACGGAGAAGGACATCATGTGTTTGAGTTCCATCAAGGAAGTGCAAGGAAGTAAGGAGAGTACATGGCTAGGATAGCTTACATGGAGAAGGGACCAGATAGATCATCAAAACCATGGGGTATCCAGAAAAGGGAGAGTCATTGGTCATAAGAGGAGCGTTATAGTACACTAAAACTAAGGAGCAACAAACATAGAGTAAGAGCTTGTTCTAAATGAGATACAAGTTAGGAGGAAACTGTCACAATATTATAATTAATAGTGATAGTATAGAAAACTTAGTTTCAAAAGAGATGGTTCAAAACATGAACTTAAAAAGGATGAAACACCAAAACCCATACTATAGCTTAGATTTAAGATGATCATAAAATCCAAGTGAATAGTGTCTCATCAAATTCCATATTGGATCATATAAGGACAAAGTGTTGTGTGAAATTATACCAATGGAATCCTATCATTTGTTTCTTGGGAGACCTTGGAAATATGGTAGGAATGATATACATGATGGAAAGAAAAACACCTACATGGTGACCATGAATAGAAATAACTATGTTTTAATCCCCCTTGAGAAAGAGCAGAATGATGTGGTATATGATAATGACATAATTTGTTTCGTAGAAAGGAGAAAGTTTTTGGATGGATTGAGACATGAGAACATGTGCTTTACCCTGATTTTGAGGAAGTGTGGTAGCAAAGACACAAGGAGTGCCACCATGAAAGCAGGAGAAGCACCACAGAAGGATGCCTTTATATTACTAGAGGAGTATCATGAAATTGTGTTGGAGAATTTTTTGGGAGGATTTCCACCAATTTGGAGTATCAACCACCACATAGACCTCATCCTCGAAGTGATTTTTCCAAATAAAGTAGCACATAAGATGAAATTGACGAAGAATGCATAGTTGAGCAAGTAGGTGTAGGAGTTGTCAAAGAAGGGATTGATTTGGAAAATTTTGAGCCCTTATGTGTACTGACTATGTTAGCTCCAAAGAAGGATGGAGAATGGAGGATGTGTATATATTCTAGATCCATCAACAAGATCACTATCAAGTACCAATTTCTCTTACCAAGGATGGATGGAATCATGGATTTCCTGGGCATAGTAAGATACTTCACCATGATTGATCTCAAGAGTGGATACCATGAAATCATAATTCAGGAAGGTGATGAGTGGAAGACTATAGTTAAGGCAAAGAAGGGTGTTGGAAAAACAAGGATAGACAACTAAGAGGGGGTGAATCAGTTGTCACAGAATATTTCACTTTTTAAGCTTAATCTAACTTTGATCTCATATCTGATGAATGAATAATAAATCATAAATAATTAGCACACCAGACACACAAAGACCAAGTTTTTTAACATGGAAACCTTGTTAGGGGAAAAACCATGGTGGATGTCAGTCCACAAGACTATACCCTGTTAAAAGTATAAAGAAGTATCAATGGGAATGCACATGCATTCAGGCACACTACCTAGAGCTCATTTCTCAATTACAAGAGGGATGACTGCCAAAGAAAGATTCAAATTAAAACCATATGGATTACGAACTGAGAAAATAACATCTACTAATGCCAGGTTACAATTCCAGTCATGCACATGAACACTTCTTCAACCTTTTTCACTCTTCTTCACACTCTTCTCTTCCTTTGAATGATTTGAACAATATTTGCACATAGGATTCACACACTTCACACTTGCATAGTTCAATTCGAACAAAAAATTGCTCTTATATATCCACAACATGAGTTACATCAACAACTTTGTCGACCAAAATAGAATATAAAACATATGCACAATGTCTGCCCAAATTTACAAATAAATTTTTAATGTGAATCAAACACCATTGGCCATAATGTAATGAAGATTTTAAAAAACCTCCTCAAGTGTGCTAAACATTCAAATTTTAATCTTCAAGAATCCACAACACACTACAACCACCATGTTGGCCAAGAACACAAAAACAAAACACACAAGAGAAAAATCACCGACCACGAGCACACCGATCAATGCAGACGTGCAAAAAAGATAGAGCACAATCTAGAAACATCCATGAGCATCAAGAATAAATAGAGAAACATCCACAACAACTAAGATTACTAGAACCATACCAACTTCAATAAGGAACACTAACTGAAACTACTGAAATATCGACATAACACCAATGTCCATAACATGACCAAATCTTCACGCGGACCTTTGAAACTTCCAGTGGATAAACTAGATACACACAAAAATAAACCCTTTAATCCACAACAATTGATCATAAACATACTAAGCATGAAACCTTCATGACCTTCACTGAACCACTAGGAACCTGCATACTTTCTTTTACAATTTTCTCAATATCCTGGACATATACAACCTTCAATACATCAGTGCTAATAGTGTTGAAATCAATGACAACCAAATATCACCAACACAACCACAACATCCAAAAATCTCTCCCTTTGGCATTGATGGCAACACATGATGTGAAAAACATCATCAACACAACTCTCAATCAACACTTACTCCCCCCTTAGATTCTGACTCTTCTCAACTTTTTCTACATGATCTTCATCCCACAAGGCTCTTGTCCCTAGATAATTCACATTTTTTCACATGACTCTTCTCCTCCTTTGACATCAATGGCAAAGATAAACATTATATTTCCACATACAAGCTCTGAACCACATATCTTCTCATCTAGCTACTCCCCCTGAGTAGCAGCCATAGAAACATCAGTCTGGATCAGAATATAGCTTTGAAGCATACAGATTGATGCAAGTAAATACATCTCTAGTTCATATTAGGAGGGGTAATCACCCCTAGCATCCCTCTGAGATACTCAAAAGTATCCTTTGGTAATAGCTTGGTGAAAATGTTTTCAATCTACTCTTTGGTAGGCACATACTCCAATCTGACTTCTTTCTCACTCACTTTCTCTCTTAGGAAGTGAAACTTGATTGATATATGCTTGGTATTAGAGTGTAGCACTGAATTCTTTAAAATGTTTATTGCACTTGAGTTGTCACAATATATGGCAATAGGCTCATCATATACTACTCTGATATCTTTCAACATCTATTTCATCCACAACACTTGAGTACAATTATTTGCATCAACAATATACTCTCCCTTGGCAGTAGATAGGGAAATGGAATTCTACCTTTTGCTCAACCATGACACCAACTTCTTCCCTAGGAAGACAGCACCACCACTAGTAATTTTCCTATCATTTACATCTCCAGCCTAATCCATATCAGTATATGCATTAAGAGTAAGATCATCATCTTTAGGATACCAAAGTCCAAAATCAATTATTCCTTTCAGATATCTGAAGATTCTTTTTACAACAGCCACATGAGATTCTTTTGGATCAACTTGATATCTAGCTACCATACACACAACATTCATGATGTCTGGTCTGGTCTGAGTCAAATACAACAATCCACCAATCATCGACCTGTATCTTGTTTGATTTTCCTTAGGGGAATCATCATTCTGTGCTAACTTGCATCCGGTTACCATGGGCGTACCAACAGACTTTGAGTCATCCATTCCAAACTTCTTCAGTATCTCTCTCACATATTTGGATTGAGATATGAAAATCCCATTGTCTAACTAAGTGATTTTCAATCCCATAAAGAATTTCATCTCTCCAATCATACTCATCTCAAATTCACTTTTCATTTTGAACATCAACAAACTTCATACATAGATCATCATCTCCTCCAAAAATAATGTCATCAACAAAGACTTCAATAATCAACTCTTTATCATGATCCAACTTGAAATATAAGTTGCTTTTAGTTGTACCTTTATTGAATCCAAGCTTCAGAAGTATTTATCTAGTCTAGCATGGGTATGTAGGGATCATCATGGAAAAAACAAGCCCTCACCAAGTGGCAAAAATCTAAAAAATCAGAGTTAGGCAACTTGATGTAAAAATTTGAGTAAGTTATCTAAATTATTTCAAAATATGTAAGGATAGAATCTGTAGCAAATTGAATGTAGTTTCTACACTACTAGGTTTATTTTAAACAAAAAAAAATCTATATGGTGAAAAAATTTGAAATTTCAATGCAGAGTACTTAAATTTCAAGGAAAAAATAAGAAGTAGGTGTTTGTCCGACCACCCTAACCACAATAAAATGATAATATTTTTTATAATATTTTAGATATAAGTAGAGGACTCATGTATTGATGTGATGCATATTTTTGTAATTTTTTCCAAGTAAATAATTAATTATGAATTTTTATTACAACTTTTAAAAATATAAAATTTGTATGTCGACCAATCCTTAACTCAAAACAATGATTTTATTTTTAATCTTATAGTATGTGAAGCATAAAATGTGATGCATGTTTCTGATTCAAAATGTGATACGCTTTGAAAGCTATATAAGTTTTTCAATCAGCCTATCAATCAGGACTTTAGTTGTAATTCAAATAGAAAATGAATAATAATTATTTATTAAATTCGAAGTAAAGCATAATTTATATTGGTGGAAAGCTGAGAATCTCCTTTAAAAACCATTTTCATCTCATCAATTTTGGGTAAAAAAAAAAGTTGTCAACCACATACCCTACACGTGCCCATCATATTGCCACTTTTTGGCCCATCATGATCCTACACATACCCATATACTAGGCTCTAGGGGCTTGCTTGAGTCCATACATAGCTCTCTTCAATTGGAAAACCATGTATTCCTTATCAGTCAATTTAAATCCATCAGGTTGTTCAAAATATACCTCTTCTTCTAATTCACCATTCATAAAGGATGACTTCACATCCATTTGATAAACTTTGTAGTTTTTGTATGCAGTATAAGCAAGAAATAATATTACAGCTTCAATTCTAGCAACAAGGGAAAAAGTTTCTTCAAAATAAATACCTTCCATTTGTGAATACCCTTTACATACCAGTCCTGCTTTAGTTTAGATCACTTCACCTTGTTCATTCAACTTATTTTGAAAGACCCATTTAGTACCAATCACATTTTTATCTTTAGTTCTAGGAACAAGAATCTATGTATTATTCTTTTCAATTTGCATCAGTTCTTCCTTCATAGCTTCCATCTAGTGTTCATCATTACAAGCTTCATTGACATTGTTGGGCTCAATCTTGGAGATCAGGCAATACTCTTTTGCTATCCTTCTTCTAGTCTGCACACCTTTATTCTTGTCTCCTATAATTTAATTTTCAAAATGATTTAACATTACATACCTTGGAACTTTAGGATTTTCTCACACTTATGGTTCTTATGTTCTTTCTTCTGCACTTCCACTTGTCTCTCCTTCCTGAAATTCTTGTTTTACCAGAACACTTTGAACATGATTATGTGTCTGAGCATTTTTCCCTTTATCTATACTATCTTGTTGGTCATCAAATTCATATCCATAATATCTAGATGATCTAGCAGAATCCTCATCAACTCTGACATTTTCACTTTTAACCATTTTCCTCAATTTTTTATTGTAGCACCAGTAAGCCTTGCTCTTAGTAGAGCAACCCAGAAAGATTCCTTCATCGCTCCTTGCATCAAAATTTCCTATGTCCTCATCTCTCTTAATGTAGCATTTGCTTCCAAAGATCTTGAAATATTTAATAGTAGGATTATAACCAAACCATAGCTCAAAAGGAGTCTTACTAGAGATACCATTGACATTTACCTGGTTTAAAGTGTACACAAAAGTGTTTACAACTTCTCTCCAATAGATGTGAGGCACATTTCCTTCTATGATCATTGCTCCAGGAACATCTAGAATTATTCTATTCTTTCTCGCAACAACTCCATTCTGTTGAGGGGTTCAGGGAGTAGATAATTATCTTTTGATTTCATGCTCTTCATAGAAAGAATTGAACTCCCAGGAAGTGAACTCACCACCTTTTTCTGACCTTAGGCATTTTATTTTCAGACCTATCTCATTCTCCGCCATAGCTTTGAAATTTTAGAACTTCTCTAATGCTTCACATTTTTCTCTTAAGAAGGAAACCCATATCATTCTAGAGTAATCATCAATAAGAAGCATAAAGTACCTTTTCCTTGTAGACTTCTAACTCTGGAGGGACCACACAAATCAGTATGCACCAGCTCCAGTATTCCATTAGAATGATGATGTTTTCTCCAAAAAGAAACTCTTGTCTGTTTTCCCATCTAAGATTCCTTGCATATTGTGGCCACATAATTACCAAACTTAATACATTCCAAGTATGGTAAAACAAAGGATGCATATGTCATGATCTTTCCATAAATGCTAAAAAGATAAATTCAGAATAAACCTCATTCCATGTATGCAAAAGAAATAAATTTAATTAACAATAAGGATCATTGTAATGATACATATATGATTGCCATTTGCATATCAATGAGTTTTCAAAAATTCACTCAAGTTTTCAATTACATTACTAACTTTCAATCAGTACATCTATTTCAATGTTACATCAAATCTTTCTTTCCAATACATCTATTTCAATGTTGCAATACTGAATTTCAAATAAAATTACATTTACAAGTGGGATTTTCAAGCCATTCCAAATAATACATGATTACATTTATAACAAATAAATCTCTAAACCTCAACCGCCGTGACACCACTGGTCTTCTTGAAAGTTGGGCCAAGAGTGTGATTAAAGCGCCTTTTCCACCCAACCATGAAGTACAATACTTCCTCGGGTTTCTTCCTAACTCAAAGAAATCCTCGGCCTTGCATGAGGAGCCTAGCAACCTGAAACAACAACGCAGGAGGGAACTCTCGATGTAAGCCTGATGCCTATATGCATTTCTAACATGAGAATCACATATTTCTTGCAAACAAGAGGTGGTAGAGACCTATATTCATTTAGTTCTAGGCTTTTAATTCCATCTATTTCAATGGTGCATGTGCTTGGCCAAGCATACATAAAATAAGTGGTAGTTTTAGAAAAGGTAAAACTACCGTCTCTGTAGGTCCACCTTCGGCATCTTGTCCCAAAAAGTTTCTCAAAATACCATAAATAATGCATTTTCCATCTAATTTCTCATTTGATTTTTACACATTTCTATTTTCAAAGAAATTTCATCATTTTCCAAGGTTTTCACAAAGTTTGTCAAAATAGCTTGCTTGCATGCATTTAGTAGAATAAAGCTTTCTTGTACAATTTCAAGTGAGTTTATCATGCAAAATATATTTAGCTCCAATTATATCTTCTAAATTGGTTTTGATCAAAGTAGATAATTTTAATAGTTTTTAGAAAAAAAAAGAAATCTACTCTTATAAAAAAATTCACTAATTTTGAATATGTTTTCAATAACCTACATTTACTAAAAAGATTCATTTTCATCTTTTATCATAGCCTTATGTGTATTCCACTAAGTTAGAAAAGAAATTTAGTGACTCACACATTGTATTGTTATTCAGAGTAATAATAGTTTAAGGAAAGAAAACAAAGTAAATTTCTAGATTTGCACCAAACACAAGTTTGCTAACTAGTGTCCATAGTTATTTGTGTGAATTTAATCTGTTTCATTTCTAGTTTCAATCTTGTGGATATTAAAGCTCTCCATACAAATTTGTATATCTATTTTTTGTAAATGAATGTATATATAGATACATTTATAATACTTATTTATATATATACAGAGTCATAGTAGACTTAAGTCTGAATATACATATTGGGCTTGAATAATATACTATGTTTTGTTGTTTACAAACAATGACAGAAAGTTGTGTCAGGTAAAAATATTTGTATGTAAAGCTGTGTGTATGTATCTATACATAAATATATTTATATATAAATATGTATTTATATATATATTGTCTGTGTATACCTACTGACAGAGAGAACATTTACTATGGTAAAACAACCAAAATATACAAATGGCAGAACCTGCTTATATGCATTTATGTATGTGTATATATATATATATATAAATTTATATCCAATCAAAATTTTCAGCACACAAATTAAAGAACGCAGCGTGTAATTTTTGAAAATTAAAAGAGATATAAGAAATTTAATGATTCACAGTTCCTATATAAGTTTGGTCAATACCTTCCCATAGGGAAGGGCGTGGGCTGTGAGGAGGCTGTGCCTCCTCCACAGGCCAAAGCTTGTGGAGGGCACTGCCCTCTCACGGCACCGCCCATCCTCTATGGGTGGGCTGGGGTGTAGAATCCCCCAAACAAATAAATTTCGTTTAAAAAGAAAACCAATGCCTAGTTTTAAATTCATTGAATTTATGTGAAATACGAGATTAATATGAGTTTTTGACAGTATAAATTTATAGATTGATACAAAGTTTTGACAGTAAATATATATATGCACAATAATATATGTGTGTGCATAAATAAATATATATATATATATATATGCATGTATATATATGTATATATTTATTTTCAGAATCATAGTTCAAAATTGAAAAACAAATTCAAGAATCACAGTAAATAAAGAAGAGAAAGATAAAACCCCAATCTGAAAGAAGTATAATTGTGCAAGTTCTTTCAATGCACACCAAGAATGAAACATTTCCTCAAATTTCCACAGTTTCTATACACAATTAAAAAACTTTGCATTCAAATTTCTTCAGAAGTATTTTCATATTTCAACAAAAAATGTGGGTAAAGAAAAGAGAACCTGGAGATTACGTTTCCTGCTGGGTTTGGAGAGGCTCTTCAGCCAGCTTCTTCTTTTGCCTCTTTTCAATCTGGTTTCTCAGAGAAAGCCTCTGATTCTTCCTTCTATCCAATTGCTTTTCCAGCTCTCTATCTTCCACTATTTACCCAAGTTTAATTCTCAACATACTATTCTAAAAGATTCAACATTTGCTTGCAGCCATTATCTAGCAAAATTGCAGAGCTTTTTTTCAAGAACCATTACCTTCTCGGGAACTCACTTCCCTTTTTAAAATTACTTTTTCCATTTTCAATTCTCTACCCTAATCTTGAAATATATTTTAAAGTTAATAATAATTTTGAATTTACTTGCATGTAAATCCTATTTCAAAAATATTTACTCAACAATAAAAATAAATATCTTATAACTTAATGTTTAACTATTAAACTCAAAGTTTAACTCAAAATAAAAGAAGAGTAACATGCATAAGTGTAATATAAATTTAATTCTCTATTTTATCATACTTTCATTTCATCATTCATTTAATTTACTATTTATTATTTAATTTGCAATAATTTTAAAACAAAAACACCAAAATTGACATTCCTAAATGCAATCTATATGAAACTAAGTGTGTGTGTGTAATTGAGAGGTCTTCATGCTTTGTCCTGTCAAGAAGCTAATCACCTCTCCTTAATCACACCCTTGGTCTTTGACTTCCTGCAACTCAAGTGCACTCAGGTACACAACAATAATTGAATTAGTATCACATTAAGATATAAATAAAACAATACATTACATTAATTAAAATGTTTCTACTCTATTTTTCTTCATTTTCAAAATAAAACATATTCAATGCTATTCAACTTTTCATATTTTAAATAAAAACTTTCATTTATCTCCACACCAAAACACCATCATATTAATTATTACTCTACCAGACACATCAAAGCATGTAATAAATCCACACAAAACCAAAAGTAATTTGCATCAGGATTGAGAAGTGACATGTTAGTAGGCTTCACTAGCTTAGGTAGATCTCTTACTGCTTGAGTGGAACTTACTTTGAAAATGTTTTCAAAATTCACATGACACAACCTTCTATGCCACAACCAGCTTTCATCTATTCGTGCAAATAAACAACTTCCATCAACAACACTCAGGTGAAAAATATTACCCTTTGTCTATTAACTTGAAGCAATTACATTTCCAGAGCTTCCAAGTATCTTGCGTCTTCCATCCTTGAACTAAAGATCATAGCCCTTGTCCACTATCTATCCAACACTCAAAAATTTGTGCTTCAAGCCTTCAACATAAAGTACATCATCAGTGTTATGATTTCCACCAAGACAAATAGATCCTTTCCCACAAATAACACAAGCATTGTTATCACCAAATCTTACAACCCCACCATCATATTTCTCCAAACTTACAAATTTGCTTTTGTCACCAGTCATATGATGTGAGAATCCACTATCTCTAACCCAATCACCCTTCTCTTCAATTCGGGCTGCAAGAGCTTTCTCAACTTTAGTAGATTCAGTAGCCACTAGACTATTTTCCTTGATATCAATAAAAACCCAATCATCTTCATTTCCATTTTCTTTATCAGATTCTTCATTAGTCACACCTTCTTCAGCAAAATAGCATTTCTTTTGAAATCTAGGTTTGTAAGGCTTGGACCTAGGAACTCTTTTAGGACATTTTGAAGCAAATTGACCTATTTTACTACAAGAAAAACATTTGATAGGAAGATTTCCTTTATACTTACCTTGTCCTCTACCTTCTTTCTTAACAATCAGTGCTTCCAGCTCTTCTACCTCTCTTTTTCCATCTTCAAGTTGTTTCATCTCTTCCTCATACTTGAATCTCTTTCTAGAACTTTCTCCCAGATCATATCTTTGCTTGTTTCTTCTAGATACAAAAGCCTTAAATGAAAATTTAGTCTTGGTGGTAGAATCACCAAATTCACTCAACTCAAAAGCAACAAGTTTACCAATCAGCATATCTCTTGTCAGATTCGTTACTGATTTGAACTCTTCAATAGCATAATATTTTGACTTGTAAGAGGGAGGAAATGATCTGAGCACTTCAGCTACAATTTCTTGTTCATCTAGAATACCTCAGGAACATCTAATACCCATCACAATTTCATTTACTCTTTGCATAAAAGAAGAAATATTCTCATCTGCTCCTATCTTCAAATTTTCATACTTTCCTTTCAAACTCTACAGCTTAGTGACCTTCACACGTACATATCCTTCATACAAATTCTCCATCTTTGTCCACATCTCATGAGTTTTCTTCAAACATATCGCATTTATCATTTCTAAATCCATTAAAGCACTTAGCAAAGCTTTTATGCCCCTGATATTATTCTTAGCTTCTTTAATCTCATCAAGAGTGGAGGGACCATTTTGAGGAATAGTATATATGTTATTTGTAATCTTCTAGAAGGGTTCTCCTAAACACCTCAAATGAAATTCCATTATGGATTTCCATAGTGAGTAGTTTGTTCCATCAAATCTAGGACTATCCTTCTTATATAATGCCATCTCAAACCACCTCAAGCTTTTAAAATTCTTCAGAGGAACCAACTCTGATACCAATTGTTGGAAAAACAAGGACAAACAACTGAGAGGGGGGGTGAATCAGTTGTCACAAAATATTTCACTTTTTAAGCTTAATCTAACTTTGATCTCAGATATGATGAATGAATAATAAATCATAAACAATTAGCACATCAAACACATAGAGAACACCAATATTTTTTACGTGGAAACCATGTTAGGGGAAAAACTATGGTGGATGTCAGTCCACAAGATTATACCCTATTAAAAGTATAAAGAAGTATCAATGGGAATGCACATGCATTTGGGCACATGGCCTAGAGCTCACTAATCAATTACAAGAGGGCTCAATGCCTAAGAAAGATTTGGATTAAAACCATCCAGATTGTGAACTGAGAAAATAAGATCTACTAATGCTAGGTTATAGTTCTAGTTATGCACATGAACACTTCTTGAACCTTCTTCACTCTTCTTCACACTCTTCTCTGCCTTCGAATTATCTGAACAATATTCACACATAGGAGTCGCGCACTTCACATGTGCACACTTCAATTCAAACAAACAATTTCTCTTATATATACACAACATGAGTTACATCAACAACTTCATTGGCCAAAACAAAATATAAAACATATGCACAATGTCGACCCAAATTTACAAATAAATTTTCAATGCAAATCAAACACCGTTGGGCATAATGTAATGAATATTTAAAACAACATCCTCAAGACACAAAAAATTCAAATTTTAATCTTCAAGGATCCACAACACACTACAACCACCATATCAGCCAATTACACAAAAAACAAACACACAAGAGAAAAATCACCGACCATGAGCACACCGATCAATGTGGATGTGCAACAAAGATAAAGAATGATCTATAAATATCCATGAGCATCAAGAAACAATAGAGAATAGTCTGCAACAACTGAGATTACTAGAATCATACCAACTTCAATCAGGAACATTGACTGAAACCACAAAAACACCGAAAAAACACCAATGTCCATAACAAGACCAAATCTTCACGCGGACCTCTGAAACTTCTGGTGGATAAACTAGATACACACAAAAATAAACCCTTTAATCCATAATGACTGATCATCAACATACTAAGCATGCCACCTCCATGACCTTCACTGAACCACTAGGAACCTGCATACTTCCTTTTACAATTTTCTCAATATCCTCGACATATACAACCTTTAATACATTAGTGCTAATAGTGTTGACATCAATGAAAACCACATATTAGCAACACAACCACAACATCCAACAAAGGATTGTATAAATAGCTAGTCATTCCCTTTGGACTGATCAACATGTTGAGTACATTCATGTGGTTGATGAATGAGGTGTTAAATGAATTCCTAGGTAAGTTCCTTATTGTTTACCTAAATGGTATTCTTATTTTTAGCAAAAAAATGGAAGAAGATATACAACACATCACACAAGTGTTCTAGCAGTTTAGAGAGGATAAGCTACTAATCAACATCAAGAAATACAAGTTCATAAAATTTGAACTAGTTTATTTGGGGTTTATCATCTTTGTGGAATGATTGAAGATGGATTTGAAGAAGGTGAGAGCAATTGCAGAATGACCAACACCAAGATACATTAGGGAGGTAAGATATTTCCATGGCTTGGCAGGATTTTATTGGAAGCTCATCAAAAAATTTAGTACCATTTGCAAACCATTGACAGAGACTATGAGAGGAAATCAAAAGGAGTTTAAATGGACATATGGAGTATAGAAGTGTTTTGAGTTATTGAAGAAGAAGGTGATTGAGTAGCCAATACTAGTCTTGAACTAGATTTCAAAAAGGTCTTCCAAGTAAGATTTCATGCCAACAATAAAACTATTGGAGTAGTCCTAAGTCAGGAAGGGAGGCCAATTGCATATTTCAATGAGAAGTTGAATGATTCCTTGAAAATAAATTTAGTAGATGACCAAGAGTTCTATGCCATAATACAAGCCTTGAAGAAGTGGAGACACTACATGCTACAAAAGGAATTTGTGCTATACACTGACCACCAAGCTCTCCAATAATTAAATACTCAAGGAAAGTTGAATCAAAAGCATATGCAATGGGTAGAATTCACACAAAGTTATACCTTTGTCTTGAAACACTGGAGTAGTAAATCAAACAAGGTTAAAAAATTACTTAACAGAAGGATAAACCTACTAACATAGATGAAAGTAGCGGTGATTAGATTTGACAAGCTAAAGCACTTATATGAGACTAATCTTGACCTTACAAAGGAATGAAAGGTCAGGAAAGACCCACTAGCCACTGATCAAACCAAGTGGTTGGACTAGTTTATTCAAGATGGTATGTTGTTCAAAGGGAACCAATTGTGCATCCCTCAGAGCTCAATGTGGGAGAATTTGATCAAGGGAAATCATTTTGGAGGATTATTAGGACACTTTGATGTTGATAAAACTGCAAATTTGGTAATTGGGAATTACTCTTAGCCTCATATCTAGAAGGATTTCCAAAAGTTTGTTTAAGAATGTAAGACTTGTCAAGTAGCTAAGGGGACTAGTCAAAATACTAGTTTGTGTCAACCACATGTGGTCCTAGAGAAATGCCTTGGAAAGATATTAGTATGGACTTTGTGCTTGGATCACCAAGGACTTAGAGAGGACATGACTGGATATTTGTGGTGGTGGATCGATTCTTCAAGATGACACATTTCATTCATTGTAAGAAGACCCACGATGTAGTACATATCATAGACCTTTTTCTTTTAAGAAGTGGTGAGACTACATGGAATACCACTGAGTATAGTTTTAGATCGGGACACCAAGTTTACTAGATATTTTTGGAAAACCTTGTGGAAGAAGATGAAGACAAACCTAAAGTTCAATTTCACATTCCACACAGACAAACAAAAAAATAGAGGCAACAAAAAAAAGTTTGGGGAACCTACTTAGATGTTTGGTAGGAGACAAGCCTAGAAACTGGGACTTAATCTTACCATAGGAAAAGTTTGCATACAATAACATTGTAAACCAGAGTAAAGGGAAGACACAATTTGAGATTATTACTAGATTACATCCTAAGTGATAAATTTGTGAAACTTAGAGAAACCATTGCAGTGGATAATAGGAGTGTGGAGGTAGAATAATTTACAGACCATATGAAGGTTGTTCACAAGCAATTCAACCAACATTTGGAGATTACATGAATGGTAAATACAAAGTTTGGGAAGGCACCAAAAATGCTAAAAAGAGTTCGTTGTTGGAGATGAAGTCATGGTGTATCTCTAGAAGGAGAGGTTTCTGATAGGCACATACAACAAGCCAAATATGAAGAAGTTTAGATTGTGTAAGATCCTCCTAATATTCGATTCTGTAATGATTACGAGTTGGAGTTACTAGAGGGAATTGGTATTTCACCAATCTTAAACATTATGGACCTCTTTCCATTCCATGAAACACATTCAAAATCCCCTCATAAAGACCAATTATCATAATAATAGCAAAAGTAAATAGAGAAGACTTTGGATAACTGGACCAAGCGCAACACCTAAAACAAGGAATATAGGGAATATCTACCTAAGTGGAAAGGTAGGTCAGAAGAGGATGCAACATGATCTCAGAAGTGGAATTAGAATGATGGATAATTCTTAGATCTAGCAACATATGAGGCACACTTTTCAAATAACCCTGAGAGTCTCATGTAGGAGTATCTTAGAGAATCATACTGCATCTTACCACAACAACCATTTCCCCCCTATAGATTGGAATGAAGGAAAAATGGGAAGTCTATGACAACATACCTATGTGATAGCCCTTGTGATGCTACCACTCAAAAGATCCCTTCACTAGAAGATCACCGTCAACAAGCAACCTGGACTCAGACCTATTGGAGTTAGTGTGTGAAATCTCTCTTTATTTTGTGGAGCCTTCATGGATCATCACATGATGGATACAAGGCAGGGACACCCTTGATTTGGTCTAAACCCATCAACACCTATGTTTGATGCTTCTTCAATCCCTTGGGGCCGACCTACAAATTTCATTAGATATCAAACTAAGGACCTAATTGAGGCTGACATAGATCATTTCTAATACTTAGAGCTAGTATATAATCACCCTCTAAATTTAGTAGGAGGTCAAGGAATAGATGATGGAGTTAGAAGTTAGGGAATTAGCCTAAGAAATCAATTATGCATTTTGTAGTGAATAAGCCTATAGTAGCCTATGAGGTAGTAGGCATGGCCTCTGGAGCTAGTTCTAATATGCATTTGATTAATCCTATAGGCATGCAAGCTCTAAGTTTCAATCAATAAAGTTGCATGTTACCTTCAATTAATTGTGTTGTTTTGAATTCTTTTACAAAGCTAGATAGTTCATTCCAGACCCTCCATCCTTGATTGTTTCATATATACAAGGCCAAACATTACCCAAGTAATGAGAGTCATAATTTTCTTTATGGATAATCCTAGATGAGTGCATTGGTATGTAGTTAAGAGAGTGTTCAAATATTTGTCGAGTACTTCTGAGTATGACCTATTTTTTTATGGTTACCCTATTGGACCTCAACATTCAATTTGTATTCATGGGTTTGTGGATTTTAATTGGGTAAGAGATATTGATCTAGTAGAAGATGTTGAATATTCAGAATACTGAGAGGGGGGGTGAATAAATATTTGACAGTCCAAATTAATTAGTAACCATCCAATTATCAATCCACATTTAATAGCAATGATGAAATAGAACATAAAGAAGATCATAACACATTGACACAAATATTTTTACATGGAAAACTCAGAATAGGAAAAACCACGGTGAGGATTATCTCACAATATATTATAACCAGTTATAAGATATTACAGGGCACATTTCTAGGACTCACTATCCTTAGAAAGGCTCATAGCCTGAATAAAAAAGGTGGCTTTAATTCCGAGGTACAAAAGATGTGGCTCATTGCCAAAAATGAACTGTAGAAATACAACTATATAGTGTTGAAAGCAGTTTCGGTTATACTCTTAATTTTTGCTCTGGTTGCTAGTACATATAACACTATCAACAGCTTCACATTATTACTCTTGTTGCATAACTTGCATATCCTCTTCTCTCTTGTTTTATCACTAAGGCCACCAAAAATATATGTAGACATAGCTTCCATTATCGATTAGGTCGGCCTCAATAAGGGAATACTTAAAATACAAAAGATCTTGTCAGCTTAGTACATAATTTCTTTTGAAATACAAAACAAAACATGTTATCCACAAGTTAGGTCGGTTTGGACCTAAAGAAAACACACACAAAAGATACACCTTTTTGGCTAAAGAAACACCAAAGTCCTATCATCAGGGTAGACCAATCGGATCACAAAAATATGTTGAGAACACATGTATACTTATAGCTGACACACCTAATCAACATATTGAGTTTCCATTTACTGTGAAGGTTTCAAGATCAAGGTACGGATTTCATAGATAGTTACCAACAAATGTTGGCATAAATGACAACAAAAATAGAGGGAACCGTCTTCATTCTTCCAACAATATCCCCCCTTTTCATTGATGGCAACATGTGCCAAAAAAAAGTTGGCCTCAAAACAAAAAGGTATGCACAATCTTCACCTAACATATGTACAAAAACAATTATTTTATCTTTCTCTTTTCTTCTCCCCCTTTGACATCAAGGAGAAAGGATAGGGAAATGCTTCGAATTCAGGAATTGGGGGCACCTTGTAATTCTTTGAGATTACCTCCCAAGTAGGCTTTCCATCATCCCAGACACATTTTTCCCTAGAAATAGTTTTATGCAGAGATACTATTTTTTCTAGGCATTCTTCTCCTTCTTGTAGAGTGGATGGGACTACATTCATTTTCTCAAATTTTTTTAGCCTCCATCAGAGCATGTGATATAGTAATATGTATGGACATGACCAAATTTCCAAGTTGGGCATACTGCCTCATATCATTTTCCTTTTGTGTCTATAGGATGAAGAACTTATCTTGCAATTTTACAATAGAAACCCATCTAACATAGTTTCTATCATTATAAATCTTATAATCTTTAGAGGTAACAACAAGTTGAGACTCAATTGAGTCCATTAGATCCTTGATACCTTGAGTGGCTTCTAGCCATTTCATGTAGTAAACAAATAGCAGCTAGGCTTCTTCATTACAATCTCTTACCTCTTTCAGAGTTTCCAGAGCATTGTCACATGTAATAGTACACTTATCTTGTAGAAACAACAACCTTTTCTCTAGCAAGTTCAACTCTACTTCTTTTATGGTCTGCATCTTAATATTGGATGTGTATTCTTTAATAGAAACAACAATAAGCCTCAAGATTTCAATCAGAGCTAGAGTGTTATCTGGAGTAGCACCGGGAGTTGTCTTTTGTAGAGTTTTGATAGCCTCATTTATCAGCTCATTGATTCTTTGATATGACGCTGAAGCCTCCTACGTGACTAAGTTGATGAAAGTGTTACATAGCTTCATTCTATCACTAGGTGTAATTTTTTTCAAATCCAAAAGACCTGGATGGGATGGCAGCTTGACTAGTTGAGGTGGAAGCGCAAGTTGGATTATAGCTTGTCTTGAAAGAAGAGCTTTAAGTGTATTTTCGGATGGCTCTCCAGATTTCTTTAATGATTCAGGTCCTTTGAGAATTTCACCTTCAGCTGGAATGACTTCCTTATCTTCGCCTTCCTTCTTTTCTTCTTCTTCCTCTTCTTTTATATTTTCATCACCAGATGGTTTGATGTTTAATTTCTTTCTTTTGTATTCACCATCCTTATCTTTGTCTTTATTTCCTTCATTTGTATCTTTGTTTTCCTCTTCTCTATTCTCAGAGGATTCTTGATGTTCTTGATGTTCTTCTCTATTTTCACTGGATTGATCCTTATGATGATCATCAAACCTCTTACTGGTAGTTTCATCTGTGTCCATTTGGTGGGTAGGGATCTTCGAAGCACCAAGTGTCTCATCAATAGTTTCCAAGATAGTCCATTGTCCATTACTTTTGTAACTATAGTAGTTTCCTGAGTCTGAGCAGTGTGAGATGAAGAATTGGTTCTTGTCCCATAGCTCCTTGCTAATTGCTTGATCACATCATGACTTTCTTGCCTTACTTTTTCAACATACTAATCTTCCTTAGTTATCAATATGTTGAATCTCTACTTGACTCTAAACATTGTAGAACATTCGTTCAATAGATTTGCAACTTCTATCTCTGACTAAGTAGAACTAATAGATTTTACAACTTCTCTTCTCATCTTGTCTTCAACTTTCAAAGCTTCTTTCCTTCTAAGTACTAACTCATTCCACACATTTTTAGTAACTTTTGACTATATGGAATCCATGGGTGATGGCAAGAAGTTGAGTCCACTTTTTGGCCAAAAAGTGGGTGTTTTTCCTGATTTTTAGAATTTGACACATTTGACCTTAAAATTTGAAGCACTAAGAGATGGAATCTTCAAAAAAGTCACTAATCATAAAATGTAGTACTCGGAGTCTAGTTTTTAAATATGTAATTTATTTCAATACCTAGATTGTACAAATCGAGTTTCAATAGGCATTTCTAAAAACCACTGTTTAAAAGTCACTTTTTTTATACCATACCAT
The DNA here is from genome assembly GCA_007258455.2 of Sequoia sempervirens. Taxonomy (NCBI): domain Eukaryota; kingdom Viridiplantae; phylum Streptophyta; class Pinopsida; order Cupressales; family Cupressaceae; genus Sequoia; species Sequoia sempervirens. The sequence continues at coordinate 144,737,950 of VDFB02000015.1, forward strand.
GCACGTGTACGACATCCATATTTTGACCTAAATTATCGTAGTTTTCTAAATCCTTTTGGGAAAAGATTTGTGACTTATTGAAGCTTGTTCTCAATATTTTTTTGTAATTTTTTATTGAATATTTTTTTTGCTAATTTTTTATTAGGCATATTTGTCATCTTGAAAAATCGTCGTGTACGACACGCATAAGATGACCTAAACTTATGCTTTTATTATTTTTTTTAAATTGAAAAGAATTGTCTAAAGTTTGTTCTCGTGCAATCTGTTCGTCAAAATGTTATGTTGATCAAAATTTATTAAAATATTAAAAACCCTAATATTTAAAGTTTATGGACCAGTTTCATCATAAATTAATTGAAAATAGAAAAAATAATCCAATTGTAAAAAAAATTACATATTTGGAATCTGCATTGTCTCATCTAAAATGGGTTTTAATTTTGTCAAAAAATTCTGCAAAAAAAGTCGTCAGCCATATGTCCAAACTTGGTATTTTTCTCTGACATTGTTAGGACCTTCAACTTGCAGGTCAAACTAGGTTGAAGGCCTAGGTTTGGATTCCCAATGCTTTTCCCGAACCAAAATACAAGGCAAAAACCCAACCACAAAGAAAATTCAAATTCAAATTTTTGGAAACAAATGAGATCCTATTTTGTAAACGAGATCCCATTTCCTAATATTAAATGGCGTGACCGTTGATAGGGAAACGAGATCCCACTTTGTAAATGGGATCTTGTTCCTTTGTCAACGGTCCCCACATTAAATATTAGGAATGAGATCTCAATTATAAAACGGGATCCCATTTGTTTTTAACCGTTTTATTTAAATTTATTGTCAAAAATTACTGTGAAGTTTGCAACTTCACATGTACGGTCGAGAGTAGTAAAATTGGACTATTTTTCATCAACTATTGTTTTTACAGGTGGTGAACTTGCATTTTTTATTAAGTTTTTCAAAGGAGGCATCGTGTAAATTGTTTTTGAAGTGGAATTGTGTTAGTTTTGTACTTTTTTGGAGGAATAAAAGGTCTTCAACTTGCAATATGGATTGATTTTTTCAAAGGAGGCATGAAGAAAATAGTTTTTAAAGTGGAATTGTGCTAGTTTTCTAGTTGTTTTGAGGAACACAAGAGGAAGAATTTTGTCCTTATAGATCTTCAACTTCCAATTTGGATTGAATTTTTTGAATAATTTCATTATTGAAATTCATTTGTTCTTGAGAATTTTATAATCATTGGAGATAAAGCTCATAATAAGAGGAGGAAGACATTAACTCCTGAAGAAATTGAAGCAAAAAAAAGGAGAAAAAGACAAATAGAAAGAAGAATGAGAATTAAATCAATGAATGATGGGGGAGCATCCAATTCCACAAGTATTGACGATGAAAACATTGAGGAGACCATTGTTGTAGATGAAACTAATTTGCAAGAAGTCAATTTGGAGAAGAATATGATTATACAAGCAATTCCTACTATGTCTTCAAATACCTCTTTCAATGCTATGGAGAATGTTTCTATATGCACAAATCTAGGTACGTCTTCAAATACACATGTTAGTGAAATGGTAAATTTGTATGTAGAAGTTTTACAAGATGTTGGAATTAATGATGTTAACATTGATAATATTTAGAGAGATGAAACCTTTATAGAATTTGTTGAAAATGAAAATGAGAATGATCCTTTTGTTGAAAATTAAAACAAAAACCGTTTTGTTGATGTAAATGAAAATGAAAACCGTTTTGTTGATGGAAATGAAAACTATTTTGTTGATGAAAATGAAGATGAAAATGTAAATTGTTTTGAAGTTGAAAATGAAAATGAAAATGAAGATGAAGATGAAAATCTAGAATGTGATGTTGAATTTAATGAAAATACTTTTTTTTAAAATAGAAAGTGGTGTTTTCGATAATCTTCCTGGTCAAATTTCTTGAAGGCAAATAAGAACACATGTGAATAAAATATACAAAAAAATATTTTAGCGTAAAAGAATTGTAATTCAATGTCAACTAATGATGCAATTGATGAGAATGCAAAAAATGAGGAAAATAATGAAAAGGTTAGGATTTTTTTTTAAACCAAAAAGAAAAGATCAATCATTAAAACATGTTATGTCTACTGTTGCTAGTGCCATTCAATCTATTGGGGAAAATAGTCGATCTAAAGATAAAAATGTAGCAAGAGGTATAACAACTGCTATTGTTAATAAAGCAACTTTGAATAAAAGAATGGTAAGCAATATTAGTGAAGTTTCAAAAATACATCCTAAAACATTACTAAGAGTGGAAAAAAGAAGAGAAAGTATATAAAATGATCCTATCAACCAATGTTGGAGTTTCAGTGGTTGACTCCCAAGGTTTGATATGAAATTGAATGTTGAAATTAAATCTTTGATTGAAAAATATTGGCATGATAATACTAGGGTTTCATCTAATGCTAGAGATGTTTAAAAATTAAGGGTGGGGTCCAAAGTTTGGGATCCTCACCCAAAACACCTATTAGCTACACCACAAACTAAATTTTATAGAAAATTTTGCGGTGATTTAGTGTTACTTGGTAATATTAAAATAAATCAAAGGTCTTTTGAAAAATGTAAACCGTGGTATGTAAAAATTAATAAGCAACGAATATCTTGTTGTAAAATGCATGTTCAATTTTGTTATTTTTATGATGTTTTTCAATATATACATTGTACCTTGTATACTAACATGATTATATAGGAATGTGGTATTAATATGCCACCTGAAGAAATAAGGGAGTTTATTTTAGGTTTGTTTTGTGAAAGATCTAATGGTAAATTGTTTTATTTAAGTTCTTGTATTTCTGGACAATGCATTGACTATGGAAATCTTTCATTCTTAAGAATTTGTATGCATGAAAGTGTTGATAATGATTTTGGACAACAACTAGTAGATGTTAAAAGATTTAAGAATGTTCACTATTCATTAAAAGATGGAAAAATAGGAAAGCGTTGTGATTTAGTTACAAAAAAAGTTAGTGTGCATGCATTCATGAGTGAATTTAAGAATAAGATTGTACCAAAATATGTCATGCACTCTCAACATGCTCAATGGCTTGATGGCCAATTTCACACATGTAGAAACAAATTTCCAATTGGTACTATATTTTCAGTGGTTGATTTTGCAGAAAATTATACTCTAGCTCCGCAAGAGGAAATTCAATCACAGTATTATAATTCAATGCAAGTAACTATGTTTGTCCATATTGTTTATAGACATGTAGATGATAGCACTGAGGATAATAGAAAAGTTTTGAGGGAGTATTATTTTTATTTGAGTGACAATCAATTAGACTCATTAGAGTTTGTTCAATATTGTTTTAATATATTTTATAGAAATTTAAGAGAGAGAGGAATCTAGATGAAAGAACACCTCATATGGTTAGATAATTGTACGAGGCAGTTCAAGAATGCTCAAATGTTCTATTGGTTAAGTAGGGTTCACAAGGAACTTAATGTCCAACATATATGGAGTTTTTTTGAAGTTGGGCATGGTAAAGGAGAACATGATGGAGCTGGTGCATATGTCAAAAGAATTCTTGCTAGAGAAAAATTAAAATTTGAGGATGCAGTAAAATTTAAAGATGCACATGGGATTGTGGATTGGTGTAATACAAGATTATCTGCACCTGGTTTGAGTGAGTACTCTACAGCTCAACGATTCTTTTGGTTGGTTGAAGAAGAGAACATTGTTCCTAGAGTTGATCGTGAGACAATCAGTGGATCTACTAAATGGCATTCATTTAGGAGTTCGACAGCAAGCACATGTACTATCTAGACAAGGGAGCTTGCATGTTTTTTCCAGTTTTGTATCTTAGGAGATTGGGAAGCATGTGAAAATACAAGATGGGTTGAACAATGGGAGAAAAGATCATTGGCACCTACACAAGCACATGATGAATATGAAAGAATTATTGAAGAAAATGATCAAGTGTTTGCATCTGAAGACTATGACCGTGTTTTAGACCTTGTACAAGAAGGTAATTTAATTCAATTTATTTTATTTTATTTCACTTTATTAAGTTATTTTGTAATACTAAATTATTTATACATGGATATGTGCAAGTTATTACATTAATTTTTGTTTGCAAGACATGTGTATGTTCTTGCACCTGAGGGGAATGAAGAGAAAATAGAATATTGGTTAGCTCATTGTGTGGAGACTAAATGTAAGTTAATATCACCTCGAGAAGATGATGAACACTATCATCATCCAACAGGTATAGTGATCCCCTTAAGACATCCCCTTAAGCAAATTTTGATATCAAATTTTTGATCCCCTTAAGCAATTTTTTAGAACAAGTCTTTGATCCCCTTAAGAAAATTTTGAGAACTTATTTGATGATGGTTTTCATGTTTTCCAATAGGATCGGTGGTCATTGTTGGCACTTGGCTACGAAAATACCTAGCAAGGAAGAATGGTCTACCTACATTCAAAGATTATGAAATGCATAAAAAGATTATACATTATTCACATTTGGTGGCGGCAACAAATATAAAACTAGATCAATATCATGGAAGAACTTCAAATAAAGTGTTATGGACAATTTCTATGGAAGAGCATGAGACAATCATAGATGCATTGCAAAAAAGAGAGTATGCATGGTACAATGGAATAAGTAAATATAGGTAAATATAGTTTTAGTTTTATATTGTCCTTTTAAATAGATTAAATACATGTTTCAATATTGGTCAAGTGTGTTATTAGTTGAGATTGATTTAAATTGTCCTTTTATAGATCCTGAAGCCATAATTAGAAAAAGGATCTAGTCCATATAGATTCAACCTAGACAACATGGAATACTTGGTAAAAACAAGTAATTATTAGTTAAATTATATTTAAATACATATTTTGATTACATATTGATATTGCTTGTACATTAATAGTTAAAATTGATTTATTATCCTTTTTTTTGTATCCTTAAGCCATCATTGCATTGATCTCATACTTTGAAACAATAAGGAGAGGATGCCTGGATTCAACCTACACACATGTGTGGAATACTTTTAAATGCAGGTACTTGAGTTGTGCACATATAGATAGTTTTATATAAATTAAAATATGTATGTTTTGATGATTTCATTGACATTGCTTGTACCTTTTTGATATCAGGTGGTGTGAAGATCTACTACATTCTAGGCACGAGTTTGAGATGTTCTTGAGATGGCATATCCAAATTTTGTAAACATTGTTTTGAGATGACATATATGTACATACATACTTACAAAATTAAACATTTTGTACAAATTACAAATACATGTACATACACAATTATGTACTTTATGTACTTCTATATATCAAAATTGGTATTCTATATATTTTATTTGTTAAATGTGCATGATTTCCTACTTTGAAACTTTATATTTGATTGTATAATCACTAAGTATCATGCATACATTATTGTTAAATCAATTATATCCTTAAGACATTATATTATGACCCCTTAAGACACCCCCTTAAGACATTGTATTATGGCCCCTTAAACATCCCCTTAAGACATTGTATTATGACCCCTTAAGACATCCCCTTAAGACGTTGTATTATGACCCCTTAAGACATCCCCTTAAGACATCGTATTAGGACCCCTTAAGACGTTGTATTATGACCCCTTAAGACATCCCCTTAAGACATTGTATTAGGACCCCTTAAGACATCCCCTTAAGACATCGTATTAGGACCCCTTAAGACATCCCCTTAAGACGTCGTATTATGACCCCTTAAGACATCCCCTTAAGACAACCTATAATTAGTGTTGGATGCTATTATTTGTTTTGACAACTTATAAATTAGTATTTGATGCCATTATTTGATTTGACAACTTATAAATTAGTATTGAATGCCATTATTTTATTTGACAACTTATAAATTAGTATTGGATGCCATTACTTGTTTTGCCAGCTTATAAATTAGTGTTGGATGCCATTATTTGTTTTGACAGCTTATAAATTAGTGTTGGATGCTATTATTTATAGAATTTATTAATGATTTTGTTCTCTAATCTTGTATGGTATTATTTATTTCTTAAAATTTTATCCTTTGTGGTATATAAATGAATTGCTTTTGTTTGTAAATTATGATTTATTAACTAATTATTGATTGACGTGAATTAAATAAGTTCATTGACTAATTATTTCTAATTATTGAATGTACTATCATGTATGAGATCACTAAATTTGTAAAGTATAAATATTAAAATGACCTATTAATTTCAACTTTAATTTCATATTTATATTTAATTTCACATTAATGTCATATATTAATGTCTTGACTATGAACATAAAATGCATAAATGTACATATGTAAATTGAAATTTCAAAAAATAATAAAGTCCATAATTTATGTAAATATATTAAGTGCATGAAACCAATATATTAAGCGCATGAAATAAAGTCCATTAGAGTACAACCCATGAACTAAAGTCCAACTAAGTATTTGAGCCATGAAATATAAAGTCCAACAGAGTACATGAGAAACCATAAATATAGTCCATGAAATAAACAAATATAACCCATAAAATCATGTTTCTAGGTCATGTATTGTCTCTATAATCAAGAGACCTCTTCACACCATGTAGACTATGCGGATGACCTGAAACACTCTATACAAGAGAAAGATGAAATCATATGTAAGACAATGAAAATTGATTTAATGACAATTTAATTTATAATTTATCATACAATTAAATTACCATCATATCTAGGTCTAGATACTTGGGTGCACCTAAAGCAACCTCTAAATTCTTTGAATCAATCTACATAAACAAGACAAAGAAAGTTGAAATTAGATGTACAAGTCTACAATTAAAAATGATTTAATTCAATTTAATTTATAATTTATCATATTTTAATTGTACCATATTATGAGGTTGTGCACCCTCTTCTCCATGACTTGTTTGTACATGCTCAACTACAAGATGTGTCTCATGCTATAAAAGAAAAAGAATTAAAAACATGTATTAGCTCATATTATATGTATATATATTCAATTTGAAATTTAAAATTAAAGTTATATTCAAAATATATAATTTATAATTGAATTTAAATATAATAAAACATTTAAATTACCATTTGATTTAGAGCCTGCTCTACATGTCCTCCTAGAGGTGTAACTATGTCTAGGTCAGGGCTGAAAGTTACACTAACAAAGTCCTACAAGATCAAAATTAAAGCATGTATACTTGAATTAGGTTAAAATATATATATATATATTCAAGTTTACACATTTTGTGTAGAATTTTTTTTAAACAACCTAAAAATCAGAGGCCTCACGAGCAGCCACAACATCTAATGTTTGCACGATGCCCATTCTCATTGTGGTATCAACCTAGACATACATGTAGACATTTAACGCTTATAATATTTATAAGTGTACATGAAAATTTCATATATAGTGAATTCAAAATTCATAATTGTAACTATACTAATGTAATTTTAACAATTTACAATATAAATGTACCTACCCCTGATCTATGACACCCAATGGTGGAGGAGTGCTTGACAACCCCTTGGGTGGAATCGACGTGGAAGCCGATTGACTCGCCTAAACCAACATAAATATTTCAAACATATATGTGATTCAATTATAAATTTAAGACTCAAGTTAAAAATAATTTTATATATAATTTAAAAAATTGAAATCAAAATACCCCATAAGGGTTTCCAAGTAGGACTAGTGTCGATGTGTGTACTCATGGAATGGATGATTGCCCATCGTTAGTGTCATTTGTACACTAAACAGTTTGATTGTTAAAATGTATTGAAAAATTTTCTTTGATATATACATTCATCAAAATTATTATAAAATGAAGGTGTAGATGTATATTTATACCTGTGTCGTAGTGTCCTCAGGGTGATGATCTGCTATAAGAAACTATACAAATGAACTGATGCAACCAGATGAACCACCAAAATCTCCATGTCCACCTGAACTAGGTGTGGCCTGATCAAGTCCATAGCATACTTGATGGCAACTAGTATAGACATGTGGGATGGGCCTCGACACTCCTAGAGTGGTACTTAGACCAGCTCCATAAAACACTCCTCCATCATCATCGTCTCTATGCTCCCCACCCGCTATCATAGAAGCATGCTAATCAAGGTCTCATGCGAGTGTACTAAGGGAACCTAATGTGGAGACCACAACTCGATGATGCATAGGTGCGGGAGTGGGAGGACCAGGAGCAACAACAAGGGGTTGTGCATGCATGGGGTGTTGGGGATCAACCCTTGCCCCTAACCTCTATTGTGGCATGCCACCACCAACACCCTGAAATGATTTAAAATCAAAATAATTGGTCTTTTTCCCCATAACAAACTCTACATACAATTTCCTAAAAAAAATACAATGGGAACTCCCAATTAGCATGTGGGGGTTTATGAAAAACCATATACCATCGATCCCAAAAATATGCACTCATCTGTGGATGTATGCACCACCTCATGGATATTCTAGATTTGTTGGGAGGAATGGGCTATCAAGTAACAGGGTCAAGAAAGTAGTGGGCTAGGTGGGCTTTCATTATTTTAAGGTCTAAAATTTGTTTATAAGAGACTGTCAGCATAAAATTGTCTCATCTAATCTATGTCTTGTCAATTCCTATCTAGATTAGAATCAATGGTCCTCATGGCATCCATAATGTTTTACATTGCAGATGCAAAATGTCTCACATGTGGTGGAATCAATGCTTAACTCTACATAGCATTGATTTGATTTTGTATGGATGCAACTTGATCATTTATATGTGCTTGCAAGTGAGCCTCATTAGATGAACAACATGTGTTGGAGGTGGCATATTAGGTGGAGGGGGAGGTGGAGGGGGAGGTGGCTGAGGTGGTGGATTGATGATGTCATCAATGTTAAAATCATCCATGAAATGGGATATAAGTGTGCACCTGCATTAAATTACACAAAATTTACAAACTTAAAAAATGATAAGAAATAGTTAAATTTGAAATGCACATGCAAACTTTTTTAAATAGGATGTGCATACATATATTAAGATCATATAAAATTGAAATGCACATATACATTGATTGAACTTGAGCATGTGCATACAAAATTCAAAATTTAACATGTATATACATTTAAAATAAAAAATATGATGCATAATTTACATGCATACATCATTAAACTAAACTATGTGTACATACATACAAATTTCAAAAATTAAGAACTATATGCAATTTTAATATATGTGTATATACTAAACAATAAACTTGAAACATTCACAAAAAGCTCATTTTATGTCTAACGCACATATATATATATATATATTACAATTTTCCATCATGAGAAATCATGATCTAGTAGATAGTCATAAAATATATACTATTATAAATTCATCATTATAAGTTCATAAATTTCACCAAATTCATAAATTCATGTCACTACAAATATCCATCTAGAACCAAAATCATAAATTCACGTCACTAAAAATATCCATCTAGAACCAAAATCATAAATTCATGTCACTAAAATATCCATTGAACCAATTTTATAAATTCATCACACAAAATATCCATCGTTCACCAAATTCATAAATTCATAACTATTTAAGATCATTGTCTTAATTTAGAAACTATTGTGGCTCTCTACTTCCTTTTTAGAATCAGAAGTTATCCTCTCCTCTAGCCATTGTCGATGCTCATCTAAGATCCCATCCATAGCCCTAACAACATCAACAATGGTTTGCATCCTAGATGCAATCATCCTCATAGGTGGTGTGACACATTATTCATTTTGAATAATGTTGATTTGATCTTCAATGGTTCTAACATTGGAATTGATTCATGCTTGCAAACGAGCACCATCGATTTCAGGTGGTGGAGGTGGGGGGGTTATGAGGTGGAGTGGGTGGAGTGGGTGCAAATGGAGGTGAAGGTGGTGGATATGGATGGGGCAAAGGTGGATTGCGAATATTATTGAGTCAATCCATGTGATCTCTAAGATATGAGTGACCTGCATTAGATTTGTAATTTCAAAATGTAAGATACATGTTTAGGAAATACCCTAAAACCATTCAATATAAATGGCCTAATTGAATAAAAATGATAAAATATGCAAGCCTCATTTATGTCTAAGGCATGTTACTTGAATGAAAATACAATTAACTATTAATATAGGACAATTTATGAATGCTATAGGGTTTACGGTTTAGAGTTTAGGATTTAGGTTTTAGGGTAATAGGATGCCTTAAGGGGATCTATGTAGTAAGGTCCTAGTACAAAATGACTTGGCTTTTAAGTGAATAAAATTTGCTGAAGATGCCCAAGGCAACCAAATCTCATTAAGGTCTGAGGCAACTTCACCAAATTTTATTCACTTGAGCCATGCCATTTTGTCCTAGGAACTTACTAGACATAGATCCCCTTAAGCCATCCTATCACCCTAAACCATAAATCGATCAACCTAGATCATGATTTATCTCGTTCATATTATAATCTTGCACAATCTTATTATTGTTAAATTTGGCTGCCTTGGGAAACTTCACCAAATTTTGAGAGCTTATTTGATCCCCTTAAGAAATGTCATATTAGGACCCCTTAAGAAATCGATTTATGGTTTAGAGTGATAGGATGACTTAAGGGGATCTATGTCTAGTGAGTTCCTAGGAAAAAATGACATGGCTCAAGTGAGTAAAATTTGGTGAAGTTTCCCAAGGCAACCAAATTTCATTAAGAGCCTAAGAAAAAATGATGACTTTAGGGTTTACGGTTTAGAGTTGAGAGTTTAGGGTTTAGGGTAATAGGATAACTTAAGGGGATCTATGTAGTAAGATCCTACGAAAAAATGAAATGGATTAAGGGAATAAAATTTGGTGGAGTTGCCAAAGGCAACCAAATTTCATTTTAAGGTCCTAGGACAAAATGAATGCTTTAGTGTTTAGGGTTTAGATTTTAGAGTTCAGGGTTTAGGGTTTACAAAACTTAGGGTGAAGTTTTGGTGTCCCTTGGAATATAATGAACTTGCAAGTTAGTGAAGAACATTTTCTTGTGGAACAATTGATTGAGATAGCTCTTATTTCAACTGACCAACCTAGATCATGAAATCTCATTCATATTATAATCTTGCATGATCTTATTATTGTTAAATTTGGTTGCCTTGAGGAACTTCACCAAATTTTGAGAAATTCTTTGATCCCCTTAAGAAATTTCATATTAGGACCCCTTAAGACAACAATTTACAATTTAGGGTGATAGGATGGCTTAAGGGGATCTATGTCTAGTGAGGTCCTAGGACAAAATGGCATGGCTTAAGTGAATAAAATTTGGTGGCGTTGCCCAAGGAAACCAAATTTCATTAAGGACCTAGGAAAAAATTATGTCTTTAGGGTTTAGGGTTTAGAGTTGGCTATGTGCAAGATCATGATGGGCCAAAAAGTGGCGATATGTAAGTGATATGATGGCCCATGTGGCTGACAACTTTTTTTACCCAAAATTGATGAAATGAAAAGGGTTTTTAAAGGAAATTCTTAGATTTCCACCAATATAAATTATTCTTTACTTTGAATTTAGTAAATGGTATTATTCATTTTCTATTTGAATTACTGACTAAAGTCTTGATTGATAGTCAAGAAAACATCTATAGATTTAAATCATCACATTTTTGAATCGAACATGCGTCACATTTTATACTTTGCATACTATAGGATTAAAAATAAAATAAATTAATTTCATGAAGTTTTTGACCAAGTTAATTGGTCAAACATACGAATTTTATATTTTTAAAAGTTGTAATATTTACTTGGAAAAAAATTACAAAAAAATGTGCATCACATGGGACATGAGTCCCTACTTATATCTAAAATATTATAAAGTAATATTATCATTTTATTGTGGTTAGGGTGGTCAACTTGACACCTACTTATTTTTTCTAAAATTTAAGTACTCTGCATTAAAATTTCAAATTTTTCACCAAATAGATATTTTTTAAATAAACCTAGTAGTTTAGAAACTTTAAATTTAATTTTATATAAATATTTTGAAATAATATAGATAACTTATTCAAATTTTTACGTCAAGTTGCCTAACTCGATTTTTTGAATTTTTGCCACTTAAGGGCTTGTTTTTCCATGAGTTGGGGCGGGGTTGATTTTAGTAGAGTCCTACAACAGACTTGCTTAAGGAATAAGTGGTGTTTTCAAAGGCAACCAAATTTCATTTTAAGGTCCTAGGACAAAATGAATGCTTTATGTTGAGGGTTTAGATTTTAGAGTTCGAGGTTTAGGGTTTAGCTTGAACTTAGGGTGAAGTTTGGGTGGCCCTTGGAATAATGGACTTGCAAATTAGTGCCTAGTTTATGAATATTTTTTATTTTATGAATAGATTGACTATTTGCATAATAGAAACACATAATTATGTATTATTAAGATTGAGTTTCATGTATATTTTAACTGGATATTTTTTTAATTGAATATAAGATTATTTTATTTAACATTTTTTTCATTAATATTTCCCACTTAAATGAATTTTATGATATAAAATGTATAATATAAAATTAGTTAATGTTGAATCAATTATTTTATTTTCAATTGTTTGGAATTGAAAGAACCTAAAAGAAAGAAAAGAAAAATATTTAGATTCTTTTAGTGTCTAGGTAACTAGTGCAAAAATTGAGATTTTAGACTAAACTAGAAGCCTAATTAACAAGTAATTGACTAGAATGAGGGTTAAGATTGTCAATTTAGACAACAAACAACACATGCAAACAAGAAATGGAAACAAGGCATGACTAAGAGAGATAAAAACATAAAATAGAAATGAATGTTGAATACTATCTAATTAAGTGACAATTGGAAATCGATTGTACACTTGGATTTATGAATTTGCTAACTAAATTTGCAAACAAACATTGATAAAATCTATGAATTGTAACTATTCTTTAACATATTGTTTTCTAATCTAATTATAATTTAACATTGAAACTAAAGTTTAACATATCGTTTTCTCCATACAATGCAAATGAAATTTAAAACATTTAAATTTTGCAAATGAATTTTTAAGAGCTTGAAATTAGGGTTTTCAAAATCGAAATGATTTGTTTGATTTCAATTTAGGGTTTTAGAATTTTTTTTTGTTTCAATTCAATTTAGGGATTCAATTTCTAAGCAATTAGGTTTTTTAATGCAATTTTTTAGTTTTATTTCAAACTAGGCTTTTCAAATTCAATTTTGTTTGTTTGTTTTGAATTCAGGATTTCAAAAAGATTGATTAGGGTTTCTAAATGCAATTTTTTTATTTCATTTCAATTTCTAGGGTTTTGAAATGTAATTTTTTTTGTTTCATTTCAATTAGGGTTTTCAAATACAATTTTTTTTGGTTTTATCAAACAATTTAGGTTTCAAAAGCTAAATTTTATTTCTAAAATACAATTGAAGGTTCATTTTTTTGTTTCTATTCAATATCTTTAGGTTTCATTGCATTTTTTCATCTATTTCTACAATTCCTCATTTCTACTATAACACGAAATAAAATTCTTAAAACGTCAAATAAATTAAATAAAAACATGCTAAAATCAATTCTACTATTCACAATTTCAATAAAAATTTGAAAAATACAAAAAATGGGGGTGGACGGGTACCTGGAGGCTGTTGTTGGAGGTCGTTGTCACTCAGAACTAGGGATCCCATGCATTTCTAAAATTAAAGTTAGTTCATTTTTAAAATAAAATACCATTACAAAATGGGATCCCGATTATTACAAAACGGGATCCCGATTTTTATAAATTAGGATCTTGTTTCATACTAATCGAGATCCCATTCTTTGTCTGTCAGTTCAAACCCTCTAACAAATGTGATCCTAAGTTTTAAAAAGCGACATCCCATTTAAGATTTAGGTTCGAGATCCTGAAGCTAAACAAGATCCCGACTTTTAAAAATTGGGATCCCGTTTATAAAAATCGGGATCCCATTTTTGCAATGTTGATTTCATTTTTTTGGCTAAGGAAAAAACTTCCATGTTTTGTGGACTCAAATTTGTATTGAGAAAAAGAATTTATGATGGTTTCTTTTCCTTCATTATCAACCCCAACATATAACTCAACATTGGTCATGATCTCTTTATCAATCATATGATTCACTAAAGTTCTGAGAACCAAGGGTGGATGATTTCTTACCGAAGGAGTGCCAGGCATGGTCTCCACATGGTAAGTTGATCCTTCTTCATTCTTCTTTGCATGCAAATGAATTCGATAGACATATTCCTCTATTTCTGTCTCCTCGTCAGTGGATATCTCTACACTAGTTTTGAGTCCTTCATCGGAGGTACTACCTCTTCTATTTATTTTTAGCTAATGCTCCTCTTCAAGACAAGGATCAATTTCTTCTTCAACAACATCACTCACATTCCTTTTCCTATAAGTCTTTTCTTTCACTCTTTTTCTTTCTCCTAAAGAGGTAGACGGTGCAACAATAGATATGTTCTTTTTCTTGGATGCCTTGGTGGTTGGGCTAGTAGGATTAGAAGCATCAAAAAATGTAGGGATACTTTTTTCTTTCCTTTTTCCTTTGACAACATTAGTTGTACTAGGTGTTGGCATAGCATCAAAAGATAGCCTTCTTTATTTTATGGGTCCAGTGGGTAGATCCGTAGACTTAGCTTTCCTTTCATCAAGGACTTCCTTCAACAACTCTATTTCATCCTTAGTGTATGCTATGTCTTGGAAGAAAGCTTAAACTTTCTTTCTTTATTTAGATGCAAAAGCTTCTAAGTGAATTTTAGTAGATTTATCTACATATGTACCTAATCTAGGTAGAGAAGGGTGCTTAGGACTAGCCAACAAAATCTCAATGTATCCTTCTGCCAAATTTTCTTCAATTTCATACCCTAGTGGTTCAATCCAATGAATTTTAGGTTCTATTGCCTCAATGATGCATTCATCAGTAGACACAAGAAATGTTATCTCCTTTTAATATTTTTTCACCATCCTTCTTGGAATCCTTTCTCTTTCTTTCATTTCCTTTTGAAAGACTACAAAGAAGGTAGTTAGGGCATTGTTTTGTGCCCTAAAGTCTCCTAGACTACGTAGATAATCACTAATCTGATGAGAAATCGACCTAGTATTATCCCATATTATATTCTTCCTTCTAGGTAGTTTCCTTAGAAAATAAAATAATAGGCAAACAACAAGAGTTCCAAACTTAAATACATGTCTCTTTGCCTTTT
>VDFB02000015.1:144753222-144775304 GCA_007258455.2 Sequoia sempervirens
AACACTATCAAAATAGAGATTCATATCACTTGTCTTTGTGTCATCAGAAGTAACCTCATAAATCGGGGGCTTGATAGATTTTTCTATGACTGCTCCTCTTGAAGCCATTACTGGTTTTAGTTCATAGAAGAGGTATCTGCACTAGATGCAAATATTAGATTATTTGTTTTATCCTTATCTTTAGGTCCTTCCTTCTTTTTCCAAATTCTTGCCATTTCTTTCCTTACTTTTTTTGGATTTACCTTGTTTATAGACTTGTTCTTTTGTTTCGAATTCAGTTTCTTCCCAACTTTGTTCTTACAAAATTTTGAGATATGTCCTTGCTTGTTGCAGGAGTGACACATAATTTTTTTTTATTAAGAGAGTTTGTATCCATCCTTATCCTACACTGATTATCCTTATGTCCAAAAGTATTACATGTCTAACAGTAGCCTTGAAAAGAATGAAATCTTCTACCGGTATTAAATCTGTTCATCATTATTTGACTTCTACATTCGATAGATTTATGTCCAAGCTTGTTGCAAACATAACATTATCCACCAAAGAATCCAACATTGTGACTTATTCTATTTTGTTTCATCATAATTCTACATTTTGTTGCTCTATGTCTAAATTTATTGCATAAGTAACAAAAGCCATTAAAAGATGGATACCTTTGAGCATTAGGTTGTCAGATGGGGATCCTTCTAGTATTGATCCTTCATTCCTTGCTTTGATAAGCATTCCTTTGGGGTTTCCTTTGATTGTCCACTTTGTTTTAGTTTGGTTTGGTCTTTGAGCTTTGTCCTTCTTCGAGTCTTAGACCACCTTTATCCTTCATGGGCTTCTGAGATGAAATTAACTCATCAAGCATTGTAGAACTTGTCTTGAATCTTTCTTCGTGTGCTTTTGCTTTTCCCAGATTAGCTCTTAGGGTTAATTTTAACTTGGATATCAACTTTTTGACATTCCTCAATTCATTTCCTTTCTTCTATTTCCACTTTGAGTTTGATAATATCCTCATTGGCCTTCTTCAGCTGATCACTAACTTCTCTAAGTCTGTCTTTGAATTTTTTGGTCTATTCTCTTAGCTTTCCAATATGTTCATTTGATTCCTTCAAATTTCCTTTTAGGGTTTCTTTCTCATCCTCGCTTTTGTTTAATTCCTCAAGGGCAACATTGATCTCTTCAAATACAAATTTTTCTTCTCGAGAACCAAAATGATATTTTCCAGACATGTTTTCAATTTTTGGGGCCCTTTTCAAGTTGTTAGGATTCTTCCAAGGAACCAAGCTCTGATACCAATTGTTGAATATCTAGAATATGAGAGGGGGGTGAATTAGTATTCAGAAATCCAAATTAATTAGTAGCCATCCAATTATCAATCCACATTTAATAGCAATGGTGAGCTAGAACATAAAGAAGATCATAACACATTGACACCAGGAATTTTATGTGGAAAGCCCAAAATGGGAAAAACCACGGTGAGGATTAGCTCACAATATATTAGAACCAGTTATAAGATATTATAGGGCACATTGCAAGGACTCACTATCCTTAGAAAGGCTCACAACCTAAATACAAAATGTGGCTTTAATGCCATGGTACAAAAGATGTGGCTCACTGCTAAAAATGAACTATAGAAATGCACCTACATAGTGGTGAAAGTTGTTATGGTTATGCTCTAGATTTTTTCTCTAGTTGTCAGAACATATAACACTATCAGTAGCTTTGCATTATTACTCTTGTCACATAACTTGCATATCCTCTTCTCTCTTGTTTTATTGCTAAGGCCACTACAAATATATGTAGACATAACTTCCATTATCAATTTGGTCAGCCTCAATAAGGGAATACTTAAAATATAAAAGATCTTGTTGGCTTAGTAAAAAAATTCTTTTGACATACAAAACAAAACATGTTATCCACAAGTTAGGTTGGTTTGTACCTAAAGAAAACACACATAGAAGATACACCTTGTCATCCAAAGGAACACAAAAGTCCTGTAATCAGGGTAGAGCAATCAGATCACAAAAATATGTTGAGAACACATGTATACCTATAGCTAACATACCTAATCAACATATTGAGTTTCAATTTACTATGAAGGTTTTCAGATCAAGGTGTGGATTTCATAAATAGTTACCAACCAATGTTGGCATTAATGACAACCAAAACAGAGGGCACCTTATTCATTCTTCCAATAGAAGATCCACCAGTGGATATGTATTCATTATGTTTGGTGGTGAAATTAGTAGGATAAGTAAGCAAAAGGCTATAGTCACTTTCTCCATGACAGAAAAAAGTACATGATAGCTACTCATTCTTGTAAGATAGTTATCTGGTTGAAGGAGCTATATTATGATATTAGGCTTGATGAAAGACAAATCACTATCTATTGTGATAGTTAGAGTATCATTTTGGAAAAAATTCCTACTTTCCATACTAGAACAAAGCATATTGATGTGTAGTTTCATTTTGTTTATGATTTGGTGGAAGATGGGAAGGTTAAATTGGAGAAGCTTGAGACCCTGATGAATGTTATAGATGCATTAACAAATCCAATGAGCACAAATAATTTTAGATGGTTTTATATTTCCATGGACCTCATGGCTCTGAATAGTTGATTGTAGATGAGTCTTGATAGGTCTTTTACAAGTGGGAGAAAGTTAGGATTAAGGTGTCTCAACCTTTGAGCCTTAGCATTCAAATTTATTATTTAGGTGATTATTTAATTCCCTCCTCTATTTATTGTCTACCAAATTAGATGTCACTTTGTGGGACCTACGATGAGGTGGCATCCTATATGGAAGGTGACTTATACAATTTGTAAGCTATTTTACTAGAGGTATCCATCCCACTTTAGACATCTTTTTTTGGGGCTAAAATGGTGGCAATTGTCATAAGTTGTTATGTCATGATTATGAAAAAATATGACAACTTTATTTGATCTGATATGACAGTTGTAAGAGTTCTATATCACAATTTTTATGCCACACTACAATAGTCGCTCTAGATTATGGGGGTGCCCAAGTTTCATGTGGTAGATGAATGTATAATTTAGGTGTCTTGCATTTTTGAAGTGGAAGCTAACTTTATGAGGATAGTAGTTGTATTTAGAAGATGCCATAATTTATGGATCTTAACAATGACAACATGTCATAGTGGACTCATGTTCACACCTTGGTAATGGGTTTTGGTTTTGGAAAGTTTTGACACCTTCTCTTCATGTTGAAGTATTATAAATACTTGGTGCCTTAGTGTATTTTATATTGATAGGTTGAAGAATTTTTGAGATGTCATTATGTTGTTGGAATTCATTTAGATCGGTGTTGTAGTGTGAGACTCTTGAAGAGAATTTCTTTAACACTATATTGTAACCCTTATTGTTGAATAATATAGATTGAGTTATGTGTTTAGAGTGTAGGTTTTTTTGTAATGGTTTTCCCATTTATATCTTGACATTATGAGTTTTCTTGTACCTATGTTTTTAATCTTTATCTATTATGTGCATCTTCTTTATTGTAATTGAATAAGGGTTTGAAACATCGGAAATTTACACATTCTCTCCTTTAATATATTAGTGCTTGAATATTTTCATGTACCTCGCTTCTTTTCACATACATTATAGTTAGTTAGTAGATTGATGGTGGTTAGAATTTATTTTATCATGATTAGCTTTATTTGAGCATAAATTAGGGTTTCGCCACCTTGTAGATCAAATTTTGAGGTTTTATTAACACAATCTATGATCTTCAACACACATTCACTCAACCATTATTCTAAAGGTAAATTATATAATTGACTTCAAATTTGTCCATCCATCAGAGAAATGTCTATAGGGTTGATGTTAGAAACCCACCTTTATAAATAGAGATAAAAGTTACCAAACTTCCAAGATTCATCCATCATTTTGGAAGGTCAAGAAGAAACCTTGGGGGAGGAATTTTAACACTTTTTTTTCTAGTTTTTCTTTATTCAATCTCTAATTGAATTTCTTGCGAATTTAACATCCATGAATTTTCTTATTAAAGTGAGTTTTTGCCAATACATGGCAGTGTTTTTATTAACAATGGAAGACAAATAGATTATGCATTCATTGATACAAATGGATCACCCTCCTTTGTTCTCAAATTTTTGCTTTTCACATTTTACGCTACTCTTCCATTCACTTGGGGATCATGATTACACCCTTTATAAGCTCCTTCACTATTATTTTAAAAATATTATGTGTATTAAATAATATTATTTTGATGTGTAATTAAAAAAATTAAGGTAAAAGGTAGGAATTTTTGTTAACACACTCATGCTATTAGATTCCACCCTTTTTCTAATTGTATAATGACTCAAAAAATTGATTATATTATAATATTATTTATTTTATATGATAACAAAAAATGTGTATAATATTGAAAATAATGCTTCTATATTAGAAAAAAAATAGAAATATTTTTAAAAAAATAAATCTTAAATGTAATCCAAATTCGAATTTGGAAGGCCCATAACCAACCACGTCGTCCACGTCCATCCATCACGTATCCACCATACGTTCGCCGTTCACCGTTCGCCCATGACACGACCCCGCCCAACCATGCACCAATTAACGCCATGTCGCCACCACGCCCGCATCAGCCACCTATCCCAACCACGTTTTTCTTGTTTTATTGTCTATATTATTAATGGTGGTTTAGAAGTAATGTTATTTTATAAATGTAGGGGTAGTCATGTATGGAAGAGTAGTTTATGAAAGATGTAATAATCAAAGAATTAGGATGTTGAAAACATATAAGATAAAAGTAATATTTTATTTATCTTAAAATAACTGAATTTTACTTATATAAATATATGAGCATTAATTGTCTTAGAATAACGTTAGAAATTAAATTAACAAATTTATCTTTAAAAAATTATTTTATTTATATTGTTTACTTTATTTTTGTTAAGGAATTATTTTACTTTTGTTTTGTTTTACTTTTAAAAAATATAATAAATATTATATATATATACATATTATTATTTAATAATTTTATGTATTAGACATTAATATATTTTAATATATTGATCTTTATATTGATAAAAACAATAACTTTTGTAGTAAATAAAAATATACACAATTACAATTTCCTTATTGTGATTGAAGACCTTGAAAATAATGATTTTATTTTTATTTATTAAAACCTATTTTTTGAAAAAAACTATTTTACAGTTATTACTTTGTTTTAAATATATTTTAATTTTTAATGGACACCCAATACATCTCCACGTTCCCAATAATATTTTAATGTTTTTCATAAAACTTTAACTAAAATTTATTTATTCATAACATTATCATAGCAAATTCATGAATTTGCAGGCGTAAAATTAAGGTTTTCTCAAGATATAATTTTAGAAAAGAGAGACTATCTAATTGTATCCTATGCAAAAACTTTCGAAGAAGTAGGTGGGACTGCATTAAAAGCAAAACTCAATTATTATATCTAATTGAATTCAATCAGGGTCTCAAATTATTTCCTGTAACAGTCATCACTGGATCGAATTAGTTGATTGATTTTTATACTGGTTAGACGAACTAGTGGATAAACCTGCCTTTTTATTCACCTGATCATATCCATCTTTCCCTATATTTCTAGCGTAACTGGTTGATCGAACCAGAGGAGAACATGCATAATTTGATAAAATCGAAGATAAAACATATGTAGGCCTTATAAGAAATTCAGTATAACATCAGATAACAAAAAAGCAACCGACAAATTTCCATCTGCATTTCACTTTCTTTAATTTTATAAAATCGAAGATAAAACATATCTAGGCCTTAAAAAAAAAGAAATTCACTATAACATCAGATAAAAAAACGCAACCGACAAATTTCTATCTGTATTTCACTTTCTTTACTAACATCACACTTCTACTGTGGAAGGACCTTGCTTTTTCTTTTCCTAGAGTCTCTGTGGCGGCGTAGAAAGACTAAAACTTCCAGTGCTTTTGTTGCTAATTAGTTAATTAACGAAACGAATCCACTCAGCCTTGCTGGGAATGCCCGCATTGACGACGGTGAGCAAGTAATAACCCGAAGGAGCTGCCACTGGGCTTGGCGGTGCCGTCAAACCCACCTCGTACCCCTTCCTGCCTTTTACAATCTTCGTGGCTCCCAGCGACAGCATTCTCTGATTCATGGCCAACGTGTGCGTTGTGAACGGAGGGGCGTAGGCGTGGAAGAGAACGTTGGTGCTGGGCCTCATTATAAGAGAGAAACGGGCAATGAACTTAGAACCGTATTTAATCTCTCTGGCTGATAAAAAAGTAATCTTGGGCCTTCTCCGGTCGTAATGCGGATGCAGATAATAAGGAATGTATGCTTCCACCCGGAGTTCTGTGGGGAATGGCACACGAGAGAAACGGTAGCCCAAATTGGAGTTGCTTCCGGCCACGAGGACCCGACCGTCTGGAAGGACAATTGCAGTAGAATGATACATACGAGGAATTGTTGAAGCAGCCAGGACTGTGAATCTTTTTCCCACGGGTGCCGCGGGTCTGTAGAGCCAGCCGTTCAGGACAGGTACTCGGGCGAGTTGGAAACCGGCAGTTCCGTTCTGGGCACCGTTGATTATCAGAATTTCCCCGTTCGGAAGGATGAGCATGTCGCCCATTATCCTTGACCCGGGCATGTCCTCCATTCGCCAGACGGGGTTTCGTGATGTAATTTCCATTCTCCCGCAGGTGTTCAACGCTGGCAAAAATGTTTGGTGTTGGGCCATGTTGTAGGCCCCTTCCGCAGCTCCTCCGCAGATCATAACTTCCAGGCGCTGAAAATTGTCAGAGGAATCAAGTGGGAGCATAACCGATGAAGCGGAGGACGGGTAGCTCCGTGCTCCGCCGCCTGGCATTCTGGGAAAGGTTCTCACCACCCGATTGTTGTTGTAGTCGAGGAGAATGGAATCCCTATTGGCGAAGATAAACAGATTACCGTCGGAAGAGAGATGGAGAAAGGGGTACAAATTATTCTCCTTGGGGTCGGTGGTCTTGACCAGAAACGGGAGCTGGAAGGCTCCCTCATCGGGTCGACGCTTGGGAACAAATTCATAACTGGTTGCTCTGCGACCTCCCACGACGATGGCCCGGTCGTCAGGAAGAATCTGGTCTGAAGCATACCAACGTGGAGAGGAGAGCCGCGTCCGGGACTCCACCCAGTCGCAGGATGTGTCAGAGCAGGGTGTGAAGTAACGAACAACCCGATTACCGGTGTTCCACCCGCCGGTCTGGACAAGCGTGCCATTGCTGGCAAACGAGCCCGAAGAGCACCAGGTGTCGGTAACTAAATGCAGAGGTCTGACCTTGTTAGTGGCAATGTCGTATTCGACCGAGTGGGCCCAGCAGTCTTCCTTCGCCAATTTGCTTCTATTATTATTACAGGGCGGGTCGGTTCTCATTATCTGTGATGGACCGGCCAGAGTCTGGTCGAATATGAGCACTTTGTTGGCTTGTGTGAGCGCCATATGCATTGCACAGACTCCAGCATTCTCCAGCAGAAGCTCCCATCTTCCCTTGTGCGCAGTCTCTCCTTGCACTCTCAAGCAACTAACTACCGAACACAGTAGCACTATGATTCGCATCAACACCCGGCATGATACGAGTTGATTCTTCATTATGCCAAAAGATTGGAGATCAAATCTAATATACTGCTATCAGAAATCTGGGCTATAATGCCACTATTGATGTCATGAATCTCATTCCACAGTTTAAAGTGAAACAGAAATATATTTTCTTTTCTCACAGAATGTTGCCTTTATAAAGACATTTTAACGGCACCTTTGAAGAAATTAAGTTCGGCACCGCACCGCTACAAAAATTTAACCATATCAACTGAACTCTGAGTGCCGTAGCATGGAGAAATGAATGGGTTTTGCAACGCGAAAAATCCGAACTATGCCATCGACAATTCAAGGTAGAAAGTTGTCTATGTTTATATATCAAATTTATTTCGTTTTCTGCCGCTGAAATACATTTCTCGACGAGATTTATTCAGTTACATATGTTTATTGTCAGCAAAACAGATACACGCGATTTAACATAGAATCGGCTTCTAAAAATGTCGAGAAGCACGCTCAAGAAAGGGTCTCATATTTGAGGGGTTATACTCTAATTATTTTCCCGGCAGATGACGGTTAGTAAACTTGCTGGCAAAATTATAATATTCAGATTTCTAATTAAATGATTAGATATAGAACTGACAGCAACTGTGTCCAAGATTGAGGGCCTAGAATGTTTAGAAATTTTGTTTCAAATATTTAGGATCACCTACGTCCATTTTAATCTAGAGGCTATTATCAATTTTATAGAAATTTTGTTTCAAATGTTTAGCATCATCTAGGTCCATTTTAATCTAGAGGCTACTATCAATTTTATAGAACATAGAACAGTAACTAAAGCATCTATCCCATCAAAATAAAGATTTTATTGAATTATTCATATATTTATATTTACAATATTAAAAGAAATTTTGATCAACAATAATATACATAATTTTATATAATATGATCTTATGTTATTGATGGTGATATTATAATGGAAGTGACTAACATATATAAGAAATGTTTTATTGAAAAATCTCTTTCATACAATTTTAAAAAAATATATCAATTTTTTTATATTTACATTCAAAAAATCATACATTGGTTGGAAGGTGCAATCCACAAATATATAAATAATCTAAAATGTTATGATTCTCATGTCAATCGGGATGATGAGCATGTTTTCTTGCTCACTCTCTCCTGTTATATAGTTAAAAATATCCAAAACATTGATGGCAAAGTAGGCTGGAGAATAAAATTTAGGATCTCATGTGAAGCACCATTGTTGTTACGATATAATTTATCCCACTTCCATCCAAACAGTGTAGACGATTTTTCAAATTGAGCACAATTAATATAGTCAAGGTTGGAGGGTCCAATTAAGGATTGTCCAATACTTCAATCAAATGCATTCTCTTTATATAAGCCTTATTTAATTCTACAAGAAATAATAAATTGTTAGAGTTAACTGAATTTATTTCATTCATCAAAGATCTATATTAAAACTACAAGTCATTAGTCATGAATTAAGATAAATCACAATAATCATATGAGATCACCTAATATGCTTCTTTCTTCATAGACTTACAGTTAGCTTCCTATCTAATCTATGTCTTCTATCTCCCTCCATCTATGGTCTATTTAATCTATCTTCAAGCCATATCATACTTCTCTCAAATAAGAGATAATGTGGTGGTTGATACCACGAACTATGTGCTTAGAGTAAGGTGATGATGATCATACATACCCAAATTAAATGTATTTCCCAATAATTTACCTTGTGAATCAACACACTACCCTATATTGTTTGTAAGATCATTAGTACATGTATTAACATATCTAATTAGCTAGGAGCCTCCAAATTTAATGTAGTTCCATATATAACCCATTCTAGGACCTATAGTGATGTAGGTAATATTACGAATCAGTATAAGTTTCAAATATTTTCCACATTGATCAAACAAGTTATTCTTATATAGTAAATACATAGTTAGGTCTAACTAAATTCTTTAAGTATATAACATATATGCAATTACCAATAAAACATTAGAAATGAAATGTAAGGTTCTAGACACATAATACAATATATGATTCCAACTGCATTCAATGAGAACCAACTAAATTCAATTATGGTGCATATAATTACCTAATTGTGCTTTTGGTTGTAGTGATGAGATCATCAATCATAAAAATGAGTGTGGTGAAATGTGGTGCCTTAAAATTGGATTGTAATACTATTATTTTAACAAAATAGCTATAGAATAAATAAATGTTGAAATAAATGATTTCAGTTGATGAAGTTTTCTCTTATACCTCAAATTCTCTTGCATTAATAGTGCATTCATTTGATCAAATAAGGTTACATCTTTGTGTCAAATATGTTAGGAAAATCAATTATATTGCTAATTTATAATAAAAAATAATAGTCTCCTTTTTTAATTTATATATTTATGTCCTATAACTTGTAAAAATTATCTATGGAATTATAAAATTCACTTGACATAGAAAAAGAAAAGAAAAATATATCCTAAGAAAAAAACAAAGTAAACTAAATTAAAATAAGGAATGAAAATTTCAAAATTACCAATTTGATTAAATAGATATCAATGAAGAAGACCAAACATAGGAGACTCCTAAATATGAAAATAGATGGTATGATTTAGAGAAATAATTTTGATACTAAAATTTGTAGAGAAGTGTGTTAGATGGTTTGTGAATAATTGGGTCTATTATATAAGCTAGGAATTTATCCATTGGTCCTCTTCTTATTAATAATGTGTAAGGGATGGGTGTAAGAAGTAATCAACTTGCTGCAAGTCCATATATAGAATTTATGTTTGGAATTTTTTTGCAATTGTTGAGAATTTTCTCAAGGAAAATATATAAATATTTTAGTCCTTCATAAGTCATGAATATGCAAAGTGATTTAGGTGTGTAAGAGTTTGCTATGGAGATAGCCACCAAAGATCTAGAGGTTTGACTAAAAGCACAACAAAATTAGAAGATCAATATAACAAGAATAAATTGTATTCCTATCAATTAATGCAAGGAATACAATGAATTATCAAATTTAAAATTACAAAGAGAACTCCTTGAATATATAGAAAAAGATGAGATACAGGATATGATAATTTTTGTAAAAAGTGTCTTAATCTTATATGAGACAAAATGATGAATATCCTATGTGCACCCTAAGTAAAATTAATGGATTGTTAGCATATAACATTGTTTGTATAATTGACGGTATACAGTTACGCAACCGCTCTCGTAGTTTCTCAACCGCTCCCTCTGTACTCAACCACTTCCTCTCTATAAATGCAAATGTAATATCGAATAAGATATATCAATATTTATGCATCTTTTACCAACATGTGGCATCAGAGCTGTTGAACGGGTTTGGGCTTCGATGGGTGCGATGGCATGATCTCTGTGTTAAGTTGATGTTGCTGTGCGATGTCACAAGAGTGATGGCGTCGTGTTATCTTTTCCGTTTGCAAAACGGCGTGGCCTTTGAAGTGATCAAGGAAGTGCGCATACCTCTGCATTCTATGGAATGAATCCTGCGTTGAAGTTTATATTTTGCAAAGAGATTTATGGCTTGTATAGTAAGCAATGGAAAAGAATTGAGATCGATGCTATTGAACCGCGTGCGATTGATTGAATCTGTGATGAGAATGATGGTTTAGGTCGTTTATTCTTTCTAGAGTACATGACAGAGGTGGTGAACAAGAGACAGGCCGAAGTTCATTCCAAGACAGAGCGATAAGATCTTTGTTCAGGCTTATGAAGATGTATTAAAACTATTTGGTGATTCAGACTATGTTTGAAGCAATCCTTAGGAATTCTGTTCGAGTACAATCAGTGAAAGGCTGTAAGGATCTTCTGAAACATAGAAGCCCAGCTAATAGTTCTTTAGGCCTCTTAGGTAAGCACTATGGTGGCGGTCAACATATAAGATTTATTCAAAGATATTTAGAGTGAATTATTGAATACTTGGTGAGCATATACACCATCCCATACGTCAGTCATGTGTTATTTCCCTGTTTCAAATAATTTATGATTAAGGTCTGCAGAATAAAAGTATTCATAAGTTGCAACTTCGAGTCTCCATTCAAAGGAGAATGGTGTTTTGGAGATTGAGGAAAGACTGTGGTGTGAAAATGTGAAAAGGAAACCAAATATTTGTTTATTTTAAAATCTATTATTTAAGCCTTCAAATTGGAGAAGGTGAACAATAGGGGTTTATGTGCGATTGGACAAGCCAAGAGGTTTATGTGTGATTGGACAAGCCGATCCTCTACTATACAACTTGCTTAAAGGGCTTGCTATTAGAAGGGCTTATTATGGTATAAGTAAGGAAGTGAAGACCAATAGCCAGGTAATATGCTTTACCTTTGAGCAAGATTAACTATTAGAATGAAAAGGTTAGATTCCTTAATCAATAAGTGTTAGAAATTGTTTTGTAAGGCTACATTATTTGTTGAATCTGGGCTTTGCATTATTGGTTCCTTCAAGATGAATGGTGTACCTGTCAAAGGAGTTAATCAAGTTTATGTGATTTCCATTTTCACAAAGATTGATGTTAGTGGGGTTGATGTAAGAAAATATGATGACAAGTATTTTGAAAGGAAGACACTAGTTGAACAAATACTCAAGGTGGAAGAAGTTATCCATGATTTGATGCATTATTTGAATGTTAGATTTTCTCTAAGATCAAGAATGAAGCCTTATGATTTCATGCTTTGAGCCATCATATTGGAGGTTGGTGGCATCAGAGGATGGAGGAATTTCCATCATCTCAAGTTAGCTTCTCACTTTGAGATGATCACTTTGAGGTGATGCTTTGTATGAGAAGCGTTTTTGGCTTCAATTTCTTGCTTTTCCTTGTTATTGTAGATAGATTTGAAGATACATATATTGTGAAGTTTGATTTTTGGAGAAATGAAAGTGGTTTGGTGAAGAGCTTAGTATGGTTTATTGCCTAGATAGTTCACAAGACCATGACCAAGGATTACACCTTTATGAGTGTCAAGGAGACAACCTGTCGAGGGTGATTGTTTCGTAATCATTGCCTAGACCAAGGGCTATACCTTTATGAGGTTCAAGGAGACAACTTGGAGGGTGGTTTTCCAATAACCACGGTCTATAATTTAGAAGGTTCATGGGAGGAAGAACTTAAGAATTCAGCTTGGAGCTTCTAGACGAGTTACACTTGATTCAGGATTTCTTTCTTCAAAAGGAAAGTCTTCTCAAGAATGTAGACATATTTTGTAATCAACAAGTTTTGTCATGTAAACCTTAAGGTGGGATCCCTTAAAAAGTGCATTATAGCTTTCAAGGATACATTTGTAGGAACAATGTAAAAAGGGGGGAATGTTAGCATATCACATTGTTTGTATAATTGGCAGTATATAGTTATGCAACCACTCTCATAGTTTCTCAACTACTCCCTCTGTACTCAACCACTTCCTCTCTATAAATGCAAAGGTAATATCAAATAAGATATATCAATGTTTATGCATCTTTTACCAACATGGATAAGGCGTTAAAAGGACCTAATAGTGTAACTAGTTAGGTAATACCCCTATTTACACCAACAAAGTTTACACTTCTATGTATAATAATAATCTCATCACACAACTATGGACACCAAAAAAGTAACCCATCTACTTTTTTTTGTCTCGATTCAGTCCTCCTTGTGATTTTGGCTTAATTGTGTCTTAATTTAATGTTGTAATGTGAATAACACATTCACATTAGGTCTTGGGCCCTTGTGAACTAAAATGATTCAAGTGGTACCTTACTTAAGTGTTGTAAAGTGTTGTAACACACTTTCACACTTTTCTAGAGCCTTGTTAATGCATTTCACCTAAATAGCCTATTTTTATCACTTACCAAACCTTATTTCAAAGTGTTGTAAAGTGTTATAACAAACTTTCATGCTTTTCTAGGTTTTTCATTAATATTTGGACCTTCTTATGCTTTAATTGGCCCCATTTTACATCTGCAGGCCTTACTTAAGTGTATTTTTGAAAATAATCTTGATAAACATCATTTAAAATATCTAAATTTTGAAACCCATTTAAAATGCCTTAAGTGGGACCCATTCACCATTAGGGGCGAATGAGTCCCCTTTGGCACAAAATTCAAAATAATTTCAAATTTCTCACAGGTTTTTATTTTCTAAGATCTAAGGTCGGCCTGTGATATATTTTCAGGAATTATTGCATAATCAAGTATAAATATAAGGCTTCTCTACTCATTTCACCCCTCCCAATTTCATAATCAATCCAACAAGCAATCAAGTGATCTAGCATTCAAGCATTTTGTTTACAAGAGCATTCAAGCACTTTGGAGCCATTACTTGCATGTTTGCAGCATTCTACTTCAAGGTTTTGGTGATTTGTAGCATTGCTTTTGTTCATTCATTATTCTCTTTCCATATTTCATTCCATTTCAAGGGTTTAATTACCAACCAAGGCAAACCCCTATTCACTAACCTCTCAACAATGTTTCCCTCTGTTTGCATGTGATTTATAGGTCTAGGTTGTTAATTTTTCAAAGAGAAAGATTGGAAAAGTTGCCATCAAGTTGTCAAAATCATTCAAAGTTTTCAAAAACCTAGGAGAAGCTTGGAGAACACCTACATGTCAAATTTGATAGTTTCAAACCCGGATCTAAGCTAGGAGTAGAAGTGCAGGTTGAGGGCTATAGATCCCACTTTTGAATTTCTAGAAATTAGGAAGTGGACTGATTCGCCATCAATGGAAAATGAGTCCCACTACCTAAGCCTAAACATAGATTTTTACAGTTCTGAGTACCCATTTGCCTGAAACCTATTCTGACACATTTTTCTAAAAGCAGTACTAAGTCACCCAACTTGGCCTATGAGTCCTAGCTGGAATAAATAGTGAATTCTTCAGAATTCCAGAGCTCCTTTACATCTCTCTCCAGTCTCCAAGTGCACACCTTCAATTTCATAAGTTTTTGTTGCATTTCACTTGCATTTCTAGGTCTTTTTGCATATTACATTATGTTTTCAAGCATCTTAGTTTTGCTTTAGTATTTAGTCTCTTTTATCAATTTCCAGCCTTTGAGGACAATCCCCTTTGATAGATTTCAATATCCTTTGCATTGGAATCTTAAGGGTTTGTTCTTCAGTGTGAGCATTGTGAAATTGGATCCCTCTTTCTTCATTCACTACAACAGAACATGAAAATAACACCTAAAATAGTGTCAAATTTTAGTGTATTTCAGTTCATGAATTAGGCACTTCTACTGGCACAAAATTTTGCGCAAATTGGCATGTTCACTTTAGTGCCAGATTTAGCGTAGGACTAAGCACCAGATTTAGTGCCAAGTTTATCACTGAATTTTGTTGCTCCTAGTTTGGCTTCCAATTTTGCTTCTAATTTTGCTTCTTATGTTGCTTCCATGTTTGCTTCTAGTTTTCCTTCTAGTTTTGCTTCCAAGTTTGCTTCTAGCTTTTCTTCCAGTTTTGCTTCGGGTTTTGCTTCTAGGTATGTGTGGGATCATCATGGAAAAAATAGGCCCTTAAGTGGCAAAAAATTCAGAAAAATCAGAGCTAAGCAACTTGACATAAAAATTTGAATAAGTTATCTATATTATTTCAAAAATATGTAAGAATAGAATCTATAGCAAATTGAATGCAGTTTCTAAATTACTAGGTTTGTTTAAAAAAAAATCTATTTAGTGAAAATTTAAAATTTCAATGCAGTAGTACTTAAATTTCAGGGAAAAAATAAGAAGTAGGTGTCTCCACCGACCACCCTAACCACAATAAAGTGATAATATTTTTTTATAAGATTTTAGATATAAGTAGAGTGGACTTGTCCCAATGTGATGCATATTTTTTTGTAATTTGTTTCAAGTAAATTAATTATGAATTTTATTACAACCTTTAAAAAATATAAAACTTTGTATGTCCGACCACCTTAACTTGGTTAAACTTTATGAATTAATTTTAACCTAGTATGCAAAGTATAGAATGTGATGCATGTTTTGATTCAAAAAATGATACCATTTGAAAGCTATAGATGTTTTTCAATCACCCTATCAATCGTAATCTCTTAGTCATAATTCAAATAGAAAAATGAATAATAATTACATATTAAATTTGAAGTAAGGAATAATTTATATTATGGAAAGTTGAGAATATCCTTTAAAAACCCTTTTTTTTTTATGAATTTTGGGAAGAAAAAAAAGTCGTTAGCCACATACCCATCATATTGCCACTTTTGGCTCATCATGATCCTGCACATACCCTTCCAGGTTTGCTTCCAGTTTTGCTTCCAATTTTTCTTCTGATATAACGTCGCTTGTTGCATCTAGATTTTCTTCCATTTTTGTGTCTTTTGTCGCTTCTAATATAGCTTCTATTATTGTATCTTTTGTTGCTTCTAAAATTGCTTTCATTATTACTTCTTTGTTTGCTACCTGAATTGCTTTTGTTTTTGCACCAAGTTTTGCTTCTAGTTTGGCTTCCATTATTGCTTACTTTTTTGCTTCTAAAAATGCTTCTTGTCTTGCTTCCATTTATTAATTTAATATCTTTTATTTTAGTTTAATTAGTTAAATATAGCATGCCTCTTAAATAACTCATATGATTATAAAGTAAGTAATTTTTATTTTTTTTTAAATTTTAATGAGGGGAATCGGGTGCAGCACGGCCCCCCATATAACCCCCCACCGTTGGTAAACTTTTTACTGTGACCGACAGTGCTGATGGGACACACCAACTGGTACCATGGGAGCGCCGGAGAGTCGAACCCATGGTGGGCGCCCTGCTAAGGGAACACCTTAACCAACTAAGCTAGGATCGGCGCCCTATAAAGTAAGTAAATTAAATAATATGTTTTATTTCAATTTAATTAATTAAATATATCATGCCTCTTAAATAAATCATATGATTATAGAGTAAATAATTTAATTATTTAACTCATATGATTAAATAACAAGATAATTATTATAACATGATCATCATTTATAATTAAAATAAGTGAGTCAAATATGTCACTAGATTAATAACATGTCAAAATAATACATGTCCAACAGTCGACATAAGTCCAAAATTGCCTCTTTGTAATGCTTTTATAACACTATTCAAGAAAATTTTACACTATTCTTTTTGGAAATAGAAAAAATATTCTAGAGAGGTCATGGCCAAGCTATCACCAGGAAAGAGAAAAAATGCAGAAATAAAAAAATCATTCATTGTTTGATCAAAACAAATATGGAGAGTATGATTTGTTTCATTTCTTTTGCTAGTGAGCTAAGTCCAAAGAAGAAGAGCCAAGATAGAAGGGATTCAAAATAAGGATGCATGTTAGAAATAAAACACCCATTCATTTGTATCTATTAAGTCCAAATCAAGCTTGTTTTGACAGAAAACAGAGGTGGTGCATAGAAACTTACTCAACTTCTTTTTGTTTGAAGAAATGAATGCTCCAAAAGTGCTTTGATGTCAACCTATAGAAAAGTAAGGTGTCGACAAAGTAAAGCAAGAGAAAAATGCATGAGAATTCGAGAAGGAATGTCTTTGAAAATGCATTCAGATAAGTGGAAACAAATGATGAACCATGAAAGCTTTACCTAATTCAACCTCAAAAGAAATTTTTGTGAAGAAAACTCTCAAATCAGTGAGAAAATTGATAAAGACTCCTTCAGAAAGCTTGAGGTTTCAAACCCTAATGATAGTGGCATGTGTAGGGCAAGTGAGCTCGAAAAAACCAAGTGAAAATGAGAGTTGAAAATTAGGGCTTGGGTATTTTGTTCTAACTCATCAGGGTGGCAAAAACATTGACGTGAAAAAACTCAAATATGTTTAATCATTGAATCTTTTAATATTCAAACAAATTTAGAAAACAAAATACATATATTTTATAATAAAAAATTACTATTATCTATTAAATTTATTAATTTGTATGTTCAATTAATAATTAAAAACTATTGATGTTATTTTATATAAAATAAAAATATGAAAAATATCTTTAACAATTATTAATTTTAATTTTAAATAATATATTAAAAAATAATTTATTTAAATAAAACTAAAATGAATATGAATTAAATATATAATTTAATCATTAAATTATGATTTTAATTATTATAATTTAAAAAATTGTGTGATTGTGATTGTGATTGTGATATTACATTAGATTCCTTGCACCCTAAGATTTTTTTTAATTAAAATAGATCCACCTCTTGCATTTCTTTCAAACCATTTATATTATTATTATGAAAAATAAATTCTAAATAATGATTAATATTCAACATATAAATTTTGTTATTATTTATTTATTTTATAATATTTTACAAATTAAATATTACAATTTTTAATTGAAAAGAAGATAAAAATGCCATTTAATTCAAATGCTATTAATTCTCAAATTAAGATCATACTATTGAGGTAGAGGGTTTACTTGGGTTTAACGGTTTAAGGGTTGAGGGTTGGGGTAGAGGGTAAAGGTCGGTTTAAGGGTTTAGGGTTTAAGGGCTGAGGGTTGAGGGTTTTGGGTTTTGGGTTGAGTGTTTAAGGGTTGATGGTTTAGGGTTTAAGGGCCAAGGGTTGAGGGTTTAGGGTTTAGGGTTGAGTTCTTAAGGGTTGATGGTTTAGGGTAGAGGGATTAGGGTAGAGAGGGAGGGATGGATGGAGCAAGAGATGGAGGGAGAAGTGAGATAGAGAGGAGACTAGAAGAGGAGGGAGGGACAAAGATATACAAGGGTTGAGGATCCAATGTATATGGTAAAGGGTTGAGAATTGAGGGTATAGATTTGAGGACCTATAGGGTTGATGGTTTAGGGTATTGGGTTGAGGGTATAGGGTTGAGGGATTAGGGTTGAGGGTAGATGGTATAAGGTTTAAGTGTTTAGGGTTTAGGGTTGATGGTTAAGGGTTGAGGGTAGAGTTTTTAGAGTATAGGTTTGAGGGTATATGGTTGAAGGATTAGGGTTGAGGGTCCAATGTATAGGGTACAAAGGGTATAGGGGTTGAGGGATTAGGGTTTAAGGGTTGAGGCTATGGCAGAGGGTTGAGGGGTTGGGGGCTTTAAGGCTGAGGGATTATGGCTGAGGGCTGGGAGGGATTAGGTAGAGAGCATTTGGCTTATGGTTGAAGGGTTGAGGGTTGGGAGGGTAGAGGGTAGGAGGCCAGGTTTTATGGGTTTAGGTTGAAGGTTGAGGTTGAGGAAGGGTCATTGACTGATGAAGGAGGGGATTAGGTAGAGAGAGGGATGGATGGAGATGGAGGGAGGGAGAGGAGAAGAGGGTGGAGGGATCTTAATGTGGAATGGAGGCATAGAGTTAAGAACCCAGGTTGATGGTTTAGGTGATTGGGCTGAGGGTATAAGGTTGAGGGATTAGGCTGAGGGTAGAGGGTGTAGCTGGGTTTTAAGGGTTTAGGTTTAGGGTTTAAGGGTTTAGAGTTGATGGTTAAGGGCTGAGGGGTAGAGTGTTTAAGTAGTTTTGGAGGCCCAGTTGGAAGGATTAGGTTAAGGGTCCAATGGTATAGGTGGTGAGGGTATAGGGGCTGGGAGGGATTAGGCTTATGGGTTGAGGTAGAGGGTACTTGTGAGGGGGCTATATTTATGGCTGGAGGGATTATGGTTAAGGGATTAGGTAGAGAGTTTACTTGCTTAAGGTTTTAAGGGTTGAGGGTTGGAAGGCTGAGGGTAGAGGCCGGGCTTTTAGGAGTTGAGGACTTATAGTGGATGGTATTGGGTTGATGGATTAGGGTTGAGGGTAGAATAGGGTAGAAGTTTTAAGGGTTTAGGGTTTAGGGTTTAAGGGTTTAGGGTTGATGGTTAAGGGTTAAGGGTAGAGGATTTAGGGTATAGGTTTGAGGGTATATGGTTGAAGGATTAGGGTTGAGGGTCCAATGTATAGGGTAGAGGGTATAGGGGTTGAGGGTTTAGGGTTTAAGGTTGAGGGTTGAGGGTTGAGGGATTAGGGTTGAGGGTTGAGGGTTGAGGGATATTTTGATGCAAGTGAAATGTAGGAAAGCAATTGAAGGCCAGTGAATATTGGGGAAGGATTTTTTGTTCTAACACTCCTAATCCCTTAACCCTTAATCTTTGCTAGATTAGAATAATTAGGTGCTAATTCGGTGCTAAATTTGGTGCTAAACTTGGTGCTAAATCCATCGCTAAACCCAGCACTAAATACCGCACTAAACCTAGTGCTAAATCTGATGCTAAACCCAACACTAAACCTGACGCTAAACCCGGCTCTAAACCTAACTCTAAATCCAGTGCTAAATTTGGCACCAAATCTGATGCTAAAGCAGGTGCTAATTAACACCTGATTTAGTGCCTACTTGTTCTGATTGGCAAAAAAAACACCAAAAATGGCACCATCCTGATAAATAGCACCAACTTTTTTTAAAAATTGGAGAAAAATACATTAAAATAGTGGGTGGAAGCAAAAAATAGAGCAAAAAATGGAGCAAATCACAAGGATTTGTTGTAGTGATTCCCCTTTTGGTGTGAACAAGGAAGTTGTGCATTCCATTTCCATTGTCCACATTTTGGTGAACATGACTTTTGAACATCATAATTCTACTTTGGAGTGCACTTACATCATAGATTTAAAGTGCATTAACATTGCATTAGGTTTTGCATTGTTTAACTTTTATTCTAGGGTTTCAAACCTTGCATTAGTAAAAAGCTCATATAGCTTGCATTATTGCATTTCATTTCATTAAAAATCAGTCAAACTCTACATTTTCATAAAATATTTGCATCAAAAAATATAAAAAGCATAAAAACCAATTTAAAAATTCTAATTTTTTTCAAAAGAATCACTACCTGGACTCATTCGCCACCTAGGGAAAATCAGTCCAGTTGCATATTTTTCACTACATTCTTTGACATTTAATCCTCAATTTCTAAGTTTCTATTTTTTGTTGTTACCTTTCTATTTCTATTTCCAGATTTGTTGTTTCATTCAAATTTTTGGCATTTCATTTAATTTCACTCCTCTTGTGCCATCTAAAATTTACATCATGGATATGTGTTTTAATAAGATTTGGATATCATTAAAGTCCTTAGTGGATGTGTCAAGTTGTGCCTTTGGAACTGATCCTAATGACATTGAACTCACTCATGCTCCTTCAACTCCTCATGATGTTGACATCATTGGAGAAGATGATGATAGCATGCATAAGTTCCTAAATGATTTTCTTGACCACCTTGAAGCTAATGCATTGTTTTATCCATCCATGAACCAACCAAATCCTCCTACAATACCACCTCCTGAGACATTTGGTTACTTACATCCTGAAACAAAAGTAGAACCTAAGTTCCCTACACAAGGTGAACCTATTTCTTCTAGACAAGCAAACACTCAACCATTTTATGAGAACAAAGTAACAAACACTTCAGTCAACCTTGAAGAAAAATATGGCAAAGGATTCACAATCTTGAGAAAACAAGGATGTGACACAACAACTGAACATGGAATTTATCAACTCTTAGAAAAAACTTCAAAAGATGAAAACACAATAGGGTTAGGATATCAAGAGCCCTCTCATAACTGCAAGACTCCTAGAGAACATCTGAGGCTTCGTGATGATGGCACAGTGATCTTTGATTCCCCTCCCGATCTGAATTTCCTCCTTCCTCGAGAGCAACCCTTGCTTAATAACAATGACAAGGATGAGACGATCACTTTGGGTCCTCCTCCTTCAATTCGAGAGAAGGGTGAGTCTAGCAAAATCAAGAGGCCTTACATGTTACAAAAATTAAATTTTCCTCTCTGTCCACCTCCTGAAAGTGAAAGGAAATTACAAATACTTTTAAACAAGGAACTAATGGTATTACCACCTATGAATATGTTGGTGATATATCCTAAAGATTCCAAAGTTCCACATTGTGCATATCATCGCATTCTTGGACATAGTAGTGATGAGTGTCATACATTGAAAGAAATACTAAGCAAGTGTCATTTTGATGGTGATAATTGCTATCCAGTAATCCCATAAAATTCTCTCTTACTCCATGTCATGTAATAGTTGCAGAACAGTCCCTTCTCACTATTACATGACCTTTTCCATCACCTACCTTGGCTCATTCTTGCCTTGCACCCAGTGGGGGCAAGAAATTACTAGCCTTATCCTAGTAATGCATTTGTCGTTGTCCCTTAGTTGTGTTATTGACCTTCTGCTTATACAGACTGAGACTGGGGGGTGGATGATTTGCTTGATGGTTGACTCATATTTTCCTTAGTAATCTTTTGCATTTTCTTTTTGTTATTTCTTTTTCTTTTGAATACTTGTACATGTGTGTAATGTGATCCCCCAAGATGTTTTGTTTGATGTTCTCTCTCTTTGTGAAATTCCTCTATTTGTACCTTCATTATTCTCTATGTCGTGCATCTCTTTCACTTTTTATATTTTTCTTGTGTTTTCCTTTTGGGGATGATGCAAGGCATTGAGATATCCAGGTCTCTTTCATGTTGACCCAAAAGGATTTCTTTTTCTTTTCCTTTTCTTTTGTCTATTTCTTGTGTTTTCCTTTT
>VDFB02000015.1:144775404-144979879 GCA_007258455.2 Sequoia sempervirens
TAAAATATTATAAAAAAATATTATCATTTATTACGGTTAGGGTGATCAAACAGACACCTACTTCTTATTTTTTCCACACGAAATTTTAGAGTACTACTACATTTGAAATATCAAATTTTCACCAAATAGATTTGTTTTTAAATAAACCTAGTAGTTTAGAAACTACATTCAATTTTTCTCTGATTCTATTTTTACATATTTTTTTGAAATAGTATAGATAACTTATTCAAATTTTTATGTCAAGTTGCCTAGCGATTTTTTGAATTTTTGCCACTTAAAGGGCTGTTTTTTCCATGATGATCCACACATACCGAAAATGAAAATTTGTTTTGTTGATGAAAATGAAAACCATTTTGTTGATGAAAATGAAGATGAAAATGTAAATCGTTTTGAAGTTGAAAATGAAAATGAAGATGAAGATGAAGATGAAAATCTAGAATGTGATGTTGAATTTAATGAAAATAATTTTAAAAAAATTGAAAGTGGTGTTTTTGATAATCTTCCTGGTCAAATTTCTTGGAGGCAAATAAGAACACATGTGAATAAAATATACAACAAATTCTTTTAGCGTAAAAAAATTGCAATTCAATGTCAACTAATGATGCAATTGATGAGAATGCAAAAAATGAGGAAAATAATGAAAAGGTTAGGATTTTTTGTTAAAACAAAAAGAAAAGATCAATCATTAAAACATGTTATGTCTACTGTTGCTAGTGCCATTCAATCTATTGAGAAAAATAGTCGATCTAAAGATAAAAATGAAACAAGAAGAGCTATAACAACTACTATTGTTAATAAAGAAAGTTTGAATAAAAGAATGGTAAGCAATATTAGTGAAGTTTAAAAAATGCATCCTAAAACATTGCTAAGAGTGGCAAAAATAAGAGAAAGTATATGATAGGGAGGGGGGTTGGAAGAATCACTCACTGATTCCTGCTCTGGGTCTTGCTTGCAAGACTTCCTTGGTGTCTTACTTCACCACCTTAACCTTTAGGACCTTCCTCATGTTTAGATTCCCTGGTTCTCCTGGCCAACCCCACTACTATCACAATTCAACCTACCAAGACAATCTTGGTGCAATATCACTAACTCTCTCTTCCTTAGCCCTTAATCCACCCTAAAGGCTATTCTACTCCAAACCTTAAACTCAACTTTGCAGGGGTGTGGAGAGGTTTCAAATAAGCTCTTTCCATCCCATCATGGCTTTGAAGGAACTTCCTAACTCCATCTTTTCATCACTTCCACCAAACCCTCATTTAGGGTTAAAAAGGCTACTAGCCTAAGAGCCCCAATTAGGTCTCCACTTTTGAGAAAATAGGTTCTCTCCTAACTTTCCCAAAGAACTCAGAATCTTTCCTTTGGCTTCTTGGTCCTTATGCCTACCATTTGAATATTTTAAAGGTCTTCACCCTTAACTAACCGTACATAGGCCTAAACCATAATTTGGCAATAATTAGGGCTTTTAAAGCCATTTTCTTGTTCTTTCTGCAACTATTAGAGATTAATAACACTAGACAGTTAGATGGACCTCCCTCTTGCATTCAATACCTTGTCAAGGATCATGTCTTCCCTCTCCACACCATGCTTTTCTAGGAGATGAAAACCCTTGCAATTCAAGTGCTCTGCACTTCTTGACTTCCCTAGCCAGACTCTTCGTAGCTAGTCTAGGAGAAGTCTCCCACAGTGATATCCTGACTACTAAAGACTCCTAACCCTACCATATTTACAATCATGGAGTCTAGATGCAATTCCCAAGGGACTATACATTAGGTACAGTGGGAATGTGACCTAAACCTCCATTTTCTACTAACTACCTTGTCAAAATAGCAAATGCAAAGAAACAACTATCTACTATAATGCTTGAAATTGAACTAGAAATCTAAATTGCTACCACACAGGGCTTAATCTATCAATACACTGCATCCTACGTATGAAACAATAACATATTCAATCCATTAAAGCTCTACTTCAAACAAAACTTAGCAAAACTTAACACACAAAACACACTATTTTTTTTTTTTTTTTTGAAAAACTTCAATCATAACATAGATGCTTCCAACCCTGCTCTTAGGTTGAGGCACACCCTAAATAGGTCAAAAAAATAGTTATGGGCTCTCCTTGGCCGCTTGAAACTCTAAAAGAGGAAAAATTTTTAAAGTTTGAAAAACAACACCAAAACTCCTAAAAGGTCAAAAAACTTACTAGCAAACACCTTAGGCCTAATCATTGGTCCAACATGACCTTCATCAGATGATCAAAATCCAAATGAAAATGCCATTAAGGCTTACATCCAAATGAACAAAAATTTACTTGCTAAGTTGTCCTAGATAAGACTGTCCTAAACAACTTATGAAATAACCTTTGGGTGCTCCTGCACCATTCTCCCCCTCACTGCACAAGCACTAAGGAATGTGAGGAGAAATTAGTGACACATCAATTCCCTGCTTCTAAAACTAAGCTTCATCTACCCATGTAGCCTCAGACTCTAGCTTGTCCTTCCACTTGATGAGGTGCTCCATGTACACTTTATGCCTTGTAGATTTCTTCACCCTTGACTCCAAGATCCTTTCTGCCTGAAGCTTGTCTTGAGTGGGTAAGCCTATGTTGCTTACATCCTTGAATATATCCCTACTATTCTAATCCATGTCAATGACTGTTCCCTTATATCTAATCAGATCAGCTACATTGAACACTAGTGAAATCCCTAAATCTGTAGGTAGTTCCACCTTGTAAGCATTCTTTCCATATTTGGCTAATACCTTGCATGGTCCCACTCTTTTCATCTAAAACTTGGTTGATATTCCCTTCTGCAACCTAGATTTTTTGAGGTGGACCATAACATAGTCTCCTACTGCAAAT
Organism: Sequoia sempervirens; assembly: GCA_007258455.2. Classification (NCBI taxonomy): domain Eukaryota; kingdom Viridiplantae; phylum Streptophyta; class Pinopsida; order Cupressales; family Cupressaceae; genus Sequoia; species Sequoia sempervirens. The sequence goes on from VDFB02000015.1 coordinate 144,778,264, forward strand.
TGTAGATCCTTTCTAGATGAATCCACCTTCTCTTTCAACTTTTGAGTAGCATCGGTGACTATCTTCTTCACCTGCACCTAAATCTCCTTCATGGTCTGAGAGAAATCCTCTACATGTCCACTCCTATGCTCCATAGCTCCTAGATCTCTAAGCTCACACACACCTCTTGGGTGCATCCCATACACTATTTCAAAAAGGACTCTTCCCTGTAGTTTTGTTCACACTGTCATTGTATGCATACTCAGCTTGTGATATAACCAAATCCCATGTCTGTCCATACTCTTTGGTTAGGAATATTAGAAGGTTACCTAACACTCTATTAACCACCTCTATTTTCCCATCGGTCTGAGGATGGTAAGCTGATCCAAAAGACAAGTTGGTACCTAATCTGCTCCATAGAGTCTTCCAAAAATGACTCATGAACTTCACATCCCTGTCTGATACAATGCTCAAAGGAAATCCATGGATCCTTAAAATTTCTTTGAAGAAAAGATGAGCAATATAGCTAGCATCATGTGTGGTCTTACAAGGGATAAAGTGACTCATCTTGCTGAATCTATCTACCACAACATAGACACTATCAAACCCTGTCTTAGTCTTAGGGAGTCCTACAATAAAATCCATGCTAACACACTCACATGGTTTGTTGGGAATGGGTAGAGGTTGATACAAACCTACATTACTAGCTCCTCCCTTGGCTTTCATACAAACTACACACTGCTCCACATACCTCCCAACATCCCTTGGCAACTTGGGCCAATAGTAGAACCTTTGCACTAGTTCCATTGTCTTGTTGATGCCAAAATGACCACTAAGACTACCATTGTGATTTTCTTGGATAAGATTCTCTCTCAAGGAGCCTTTTGGCACACACAACTAATTTCCCTTGAATAACAATCCACTTTGCAATGTATACTTTGAGAACTGACTATGAAAATGATTCTCAAAGTCAGAACATACCTTGTATGCTTCCAAGAAGTCTTCATCTTCCCCATAGAGTTCCTTGAAACTATCTATTCCAATGCTCTTTAGCTGTATCTCTTGTACTGTCAGCAGTGTTCTACTTAGTGCATCTACCACCTTGTTCAACTCCCCCTTCTTGTGCTTGATGGTGAAAGTGAAAGCTTGAAGATACTCCATCCACTTCAAATGCCTATTACTCAACTTCTCTTGAGTGTTGATGTAGCTAAGTGCTTGATTGTCAGTAAACACTACAAACTCTTTGGGTAGAAGGTAATGCCTCCACTTCCTAAGTGACTGAACTAAAGCATACAGTTCTAGGTCATAGGTAGAGTACTTTATCTTAGCTTCATTGAGCTTTTCACTAAAGAAAGCTATAGGCCTATCTTCTTGACTTAGCAATCCTCCTACTACAACTCCATTGGCATCACATTCCACTGTAAACAACTTGTAAAAACTAGGTAACAAAAGTATAGGTTGAGTTGCCACTTCCTGTTTCAGTTTCTCAAAAACTTTCTCAGCTTCTTGAGTCCACTTAAAATTAGTCTTTAAACAGCCTTTGACTATATCTAGGATTGGTGGACATATGCCACTAAAGTTCCTTATGAATTTCCTATAAAATTGAGCCAATCCATGAAAAATTCTTACCTTTGTCCCTGTGGTTGGTGTAGGCCAATTTAGGATAGCTTCCACCTTGCTTGGATCCATCTTCAATGATCCTTGGGATACTACAAACCCCAAATACACAAGCTCCTATTTGAAGAACTCACATTTCTCTAGGTTGATGGCTAACTTCTCTTCTTGCAATCTTCTAAGAACCAAATCCACATGCTTTAGGTGTTCTTCTGCTATCTTACTAAAGATGAGTATATCATCAAGGTATACCACCACAAATATCCCTGTAAAGTCTTTGAGCACTTCATTCATGAGCCTCATGAATGTGCTAGGGGCATTAGAGAGGCCAAATGGAATAACTCTCCACTCATAAAACCCATCATTTGTCTTAAAGGTTGTCTTCCACTCATCTCCTTCCTTGATTTTGATCTAATGGTATCCACTCTTGAGATCCAACTTGGTAAAATACTGAGCTCCTCCAAGACAATCCATCAAGTCCTCAATCCTAGGAATAGGGGACCTATACCTAATTGTGATTCTATTTATTGCTCCTGAGTCAGTGCATAACCTCCACTTACCACCTTTCTTGGTTGCTAAGACCACTGGTACTGCACATGGGTTGATGCTCTTCCTAATTAGTCCTTGATCTAACAACTCCTACACTTGTATAGCTACCTCTAGGTTCTGATCTGGTGTAAGCTTGTAAGCTTCTTTGTTTGGAAATGAAGTTCCTGGTATGAAGTCAATCTGATGGCTAATGACTCTCTTTGGAGGTATGGTTGTTGGTGTTCCATCACTCACTATGTCTTTGAACTGTTCTAGCAACTTTTGGACTGCTCTGGGTATGACTGTTTTCTCAGTCTTGTCCTCGTCCTTGGGTTGCACCATGACCACATATCCTTCACCTCCTTGATGTAGGTTGTTAATGAACTCTTTTCCACTGATTAATAAGACACTAGGGGTCTTTGAATGTCCTTCTTCATCCTCTAATAGTGACTGCAACTTGAATGTCTTTCCATCCTTCTTGAATGAGATAGTATTGGCTTTTCCATCATAGATGGCACCTCTGTCATACTGCCATGGTATTCCCAATAGAAGATGGCATGCATCCATGGGTAATACATTGCAAATAAACTTATCTTTGTACCCTCCAATGGAGAACTCCACCGTTGTTTTCTCATTGACAAGAACACTCTGTCCTTTGTTCAACCATGTCACCTTGTAGGGATTAGTGTGGGGTACCTTTTCCAACTTCAATTTCATCACTGCCTCCTCTAAGATTATGTTGTTAGTAGACCCTAAGTCCACTATAACCTTACACACCTTTCCAAGTATTTTTCCTCTTGCCTTGAATAAGGCTTTCCTTTTCTTTGGCTCTTCTTTGACTGGTTGTCTGATTAGAACCCTGCTAAACATCAGGTTCTCCCCCACTTCTGATTCAATGTGAATAACCTCTAGTGATTTGGTACTCATGGTGTCCTCTTGTGCATATGCCACTCTCTTCTTAGTATTTGATGAAGATGCTTTCTCTGGGCACCTATAAGCTAGATGTCCTACTTGACCACAGTTATCACATTTCATATTGGAAAAGTATGAGATACTTCTGCCTACTCCTCTTCCTCTATTTGAACCTCCTTGAGGTCCTCTACCTCTTCTATAGCCTCCTCTAGAATTTTTTTCACCTCCATGCTCTGTGAGTTTAGACTCTCCTTGATTTCTTTGTTCAGTCCCTCTACCTTGATATCCACTTCTATGTCCTCTTTTATTTCTACCTTTGCCTCTACTCTTAGAAACCTGATCTTTTTTCCTCTTACTCCTCTCTTCATTCTTTATAGCCAATTGATAGCATTGGTGAACTTTCTTGGGACTTAGAAGAGTCATCTCCTCTTGAATGTTCCACTTCAAGCCATTAAGATACCTAGCCACCTTGAGACTTTCATCTTCTGAAACATTAGACCTCATACAAAGTTTTTGGAACTCCTCAGTGTAAGTGTTCACATCTTGGTCTCTTTGCCTCAAGCTCTATCTCTTCTTATGCAACTGTATTTCATAATCATCTGGCATGTATGCTTCTCACTTTTGCAACCATTCCTTTCGAAGTAGAGATAGGCTGCTTGCCTTACTTTTCTCTCTCTGTTTGAATGAACTTCCACCATGTCAAGGAAGAACCTCTCAATCTTGATTTTTCCACCTTTACCTTCTGTGCTTCAGTGAATCCATCACATTCAAAATGGTTTTCCATTCCCTCTATCCAATCCATGACTAGATCAGCTTCCATTTTCCCACTAAATAGTGGTATGCCTTCAAGTGATTTTCCACTCAAGGCCTTCAATGCCTTCAAGAAAGGCTCTTCTTTCAAAAGAGTGTCAAGTTCAGGAATCTTGTCTTCCTCTGAAACCTCTTCTTTCTTTGGTACCCTTCCTTTGAACTGCACATCATTCAATGCTTGCTCAAGTTGGTCTATTCTTTCCCTTAATAACCTATTTTCTTCCTCCTGTCCTTCGACCATCTTGGCCAATTCTACATTTGTCACCATGATGGTAGAATAACTAGACTCAACCTCTGACATATATTATTCTATCCCAAATATTTTGCTTGCTTTGATACCAATCTAATAGGGAGGGGGGTTGGAAGAATCACTCACTGATTCTTGCTCTAGGTCTTTCTTGCAAGACCTCCTTGGTGTCTTACTTCACCACCTTAACCTTTAGGACCTTCCTCATGTTTAGGTTCCCTGGTTCTCCTGGCCAACCCCATTACTATCACAATTCAACCTACCAAGACAATCTTGGTGCAATATCACTAACTCTCTCTTCCTTAGCCCTTAATCCACCCTAAAGGCTATTCTGCTCCAAACGTTAAACTCAGCTTTGCAGGGGTGTGGAGAGGTTTCAAACAAGCTCTTTACATCCCATCATGGCTTTGAAGGAACTTCCTAACTCCATCTTTTCATCGCTTCCACCAAACCCTCATTTAGGGTTAAAAAGGCTACTAGCCTAAGAGCCCCAATTAGGTCTCCACTTCCAAGAAAACAGGTTGTCTCTCCTAACTTTCCCAAAGAACTCAAAATCTTTCCTTTGGCTTCTTGGTTCTTATGCCTACCATTTGAAGATTTTAAAGGTCTTCACCCTTAACTGACTGTACACAAGCCTAAACCACATTTTGGCAATAATTAGGGCTTTTAAAGCCATTTTCCTGTCCTTCTTGCAACTGTTAGAGATTACTAACACCGGACGGTTAGTTGGACCTCCCTCCTACATTCAATACCTTGTCAAGGATCATGTCTACCCTTTCCACACCATGTTTTTCCAGAAGATGAAAACCCCTGCAATTCAAGTGCTCTGCACTTCTTGACTTCCCTAGCCTGACTCTTCTTAGCTCGCCTAGGAGAAGTCTCCCACAGTGATATCTTGACTACTAAAGAATCCTAACCCTACCATATTTACAATCATGGAGTCTAGACACAATTCCCAAGGGACTGTACATTATGTACAGTGGGAATGTGACCTAAACCTCCATTTTCTACTAACTATCTTGTCAAAACAACAAATGCAAAGAAACAACTATCTACTATAATGCTTGAAATTGAGCTAGAAATATAAATTGCTACCAAACAGGGCTTAATCTATCATTACACTACATCCTACGTATAAAACAATAACATATTCAATCCATTAAAGCTCTACTTCAAACAAAACTCAGCAAAACTTAACACACAAAACACACTATTTTTTTTTTTTTTCCAAAAACTTCAATCATAACATAGATGCTTCCAACCCTGCTCTCAGGTCGAGGCACACCCTAAATAGGTCAAAAAAATAGTTATGGGCTCTCCTTGGCCGCTTGAAACTCTAAAAGAGAATTTTTTTTCCAAATTTGAAAAACAACACCAAAACTCCTAAAAGGTCAAAAACCTTACTAGCAAACACCTTAGGCCTAATCATTGGTCCAACATGACCTTCATCAGATGATCAAAATCCAAATCAAAATACAATTAAGGCTTACATCCAAATGAACAAAAATTTACTTGCTAAGTTGTCCTAGACAAGACTGTCCTAAACAACTTATGAGATAACCTTTGGGTGCTCCTGCACCAGTATAGAAAAATGATCCTATCAACCAATGTTGGAGTTTCAGTGGTCAACTCCCGAGATCTAATATGAAATTGAATGTTGAAATTAAATCTTTGATTGAAAAATATTGGCATGATAATACTAGGGTTTCATCTAATGCTAGAGATGTTTAAAAATTAAGGGTGGGGTCCAAAGTTTGGGATCCTCACCAAAAACATCTATTAGATACAACACAAACTGAATTTTATAGAAATTTTTGGGGTGATTTAGTGTTACTTGGTAATATTAAATTAATCAAAGGTCTTTTGAAAAATATAAACCATGGTATGTAAAAATTAATAAGCAATGAATATCTTGTTGTTGTAAAACACATGTTCAATTTTGTTTTTTTTATGATGTTTTTCAATATATATGTTGTACCTAGTATACTAACATGATTATATAGGAATGTGGTATTAATATGCCACTTGAATCAATAAGAGATTTTATTTCAAGTTTGTTTTGTGAAAGATATAATGGTAAAATGTTTTATTTAAGTTCTTGTATTTCTAGACAATGCATTTACTATGGAAATCTTTCATTCTTAAAAATTTGTATGCATGAAAGTGTTGATAACGATTTTGGACAACAATTAGTAGATGTTAAAAGATTTAAGAATGTTCACTATTCATTAAAAGATGGAAAAATAGGAAAGTATTGTGATTTAGTTACAAAAAAAATTAGTGTGCATGCATTCATGAGTGAATTTAAGAATAAGATTGTACCAAAATATGTCATGCACTCTCAACATGCTAGATGGATTGATGGCCAATTTCATGCATGTAGAAACACATTTCCAATTGGTACTATACTTTTAGTGGTTGATTTTGTAGAAAATTATACTCTAGCTCCATAAGAGGAAATTTAATCACAATATTATAATTCAATACAAGTAACTATGTTTGTCCATATTGTTTATAGACATGTAGATGATAGCACTAAGGATAATAGAAAAGTTTTGAGGGAGTATCATTTTTATTTGAGTGACAATCGGTTACACTCGTTAGAGTTTGTTCAATACTTTTTTAGTATATTTTATAGAAATTTTAAATAAAAAAGAAATCTAGATGAAAGAACACCTCATATGGTCAGATAATTGTACAGAGCAGTTCAAGAATGCTTAAATGTTCTATTGGTTAAGTAGGGTTCACAAGGAACTTAATGTCCAACATATATGGAGTTTTTTTGAAGCTGGGCATGGTAAAGGAGAACATGATGGAGCTGGTGTGTGTGTCAAAAGAATTCTTGCTAGAGAACAATTTAAATTAGAGGATGCAGTAAAATTTGAAGATGCATGTGGGATTGTGGATTGGTGTAATACAATATTATCTGCTTCTAGTTCAAGTGAGTACTCTATAGTTCATCGATTCTTTTGGTTGGTTGAGGAAGAGAACATTATACCTATAGTTGACTGTGAGACAATCAGTGGATCTACTAAATGGTATTCATTTAGGAGTTCGACAACAAGCACATGGACTATCTAGATAAGGGAACTTGCATGTTTTTTCTAGCTTTGTATCTCAGGAGATTGGGAAGCATGTGAAAATACAGAATGGGTTGAATAGTGGGAGAAAAGATCGTTGACACCTGCACAAGAACATGATGAATATGAAAGAACTATTGAAGAAAATGATCAAGTGTTTGCATCTGAAGACTATGACCGTGTTTCAGACCTTGTACAAGAAGGTAATTTAATTCAATTTATCTCATTTTATTTCACTTTATTAAGTTATTTTGTAATACTAAATTATTTATATGGATATGCGCAAGTTATTAAATCAAATTTTGTTTGCAAGACATGTGTATGTTGTTGTTGCACTGAGGGGAATGAAGAGAAACAAAATATTGGTTGGCTTGTTGTGTGGAGACTAAACATAAGTTAATAGAACCTTAAGAAGATGATGATGGCTATCATTATCCAATAGGTATGGTGATCCCCTTGAGACATCCCCTTAAGAAAATTTTGATAACAAGTTTTTGATCCCTTAATCAATTTTTAGAACAAGTCTTTGATCCCCTTAAGAAATTTTAAGAACTTATTTGATGATGGTTTTCATATTTTCCAATAGGATCGGTGGTGGTTTTTGGCACTTGGCTACGAAAATACCTAACAAGGAAGAATGGTCTACTTGCATTCAAAGATTATGAAACACATAAAAAGATTATACATTATTCACATTTGGTGGTGGCAACAAATATAAAACTAGAGGGTATGTGCGGGATCATGAGTGTAAAAGTGGCAATATTATGGGGGTATATTAGGCTTTGGCTACTTTAAAATTAATGAAGCGAAAAGGGTTTTAGAGGGAGATTCTCAGATTTCCAAAAATATAAATTATGATTTAATTTGAATTTAATAAATAATTTATTATTTCATTTTCTAATGAAATTCTGACTAAAGTCTGATTGATATTTAATTAAAACATCTATAACTTTTAGCGGTATCATATTTTTTGAATCGAAACATCGTCATTCTAGCCTTTACATACTATAGGATTAAAAAAGAAAATTAAATTTCATGAATTTTTTGACCAAGTTAAGATTGTGTTCAGAGACGAGGGCGAGTTTTATATTTTCTAAAAGTTGTAATAAAAGAATTCATAATTAATTATTTACTTGGAAAAAAATTACAAAAATATGCATCACATCAGAAATGAGTCCTCTACTTTATATATAAAATATTACAAAAAAATATTATCATTTTATTATGGTTAGGGTGGTCGGACAGACACCTACTTCTTATTTTTCCCTGAAATTTAAGTACTACTGCATTGAAATTTCAAATTTTACCAAATAGATTTTATTTATTTTTTTTTAAGAAATAAACCTAGTATTTTAGAAACTACATTCAATTTTATACAAATTCTATTCTTACATATTTTGAAATAATATAGATAACTTATTCAAATATTTACGCCAAGTTGCCTAACACTCATTTTTCTAAATTTTTGCCACTTAAGGGCCTGCTTTTTGCATGATGATCCCGCATACCCTAGATCAGATTATCATGGAAGACCTTCAAATAAAGTGCTATGGACAATTTCTATGGAAGACCATGAGATAATCATAGATGCATTGCAAAAAAGAGAGTATGCAGATGGTACAATGGAATAAGTAAATACAAGTAAATATAGTTTTAGTTTTATATTGTCCTTTTAAATAGATTAAATACATGTTTCAATATTGGTCAAGTGTGTTATTAGTTGAGATTGATTTAAATTTTCATTTTATAGATCCTTAAGCCATAATCAGAAAAAGGATCTAGTCCATACATATTCAACCTAGACAACATGGAATACTTGGTAAAAATAAGTAATTATTAGTTAAATTATATTTAAATACATGTTTCGATTACATATTGATATTGCATGTACATTAATAGTTAAAAATGATTTATTATCCTTTTTTGTATCATTAATCCATCATTGTATTGATCTCATACTTTGAAACAATAAGGAGAGGATGCTTGGATTCAACCTACACACATGTGTGGAATACTTTTAAATGCAGGTACTTGAGTTGTGTACATATAGATAGTTTTATATAAACTAAAATATGTATGTTTTGATGATTTCATTGACATTGCTTGTACCTTTTTGATATCAGGTGGTGTGAAGACCTACTACATTCTGGGCACGAGTTTGAGATTTTTTTGAGATGGCATATCCAAATTTTGTAAACATCATTTTGAGATGAAATATATGTACATACATACTTACAAAATTAAACATTTTGTACAAATTACAAATACATGTACATACACAATTATGCACTCTATGTACTTCTATATATCAAAATTGATATTCTATATATTTTGTTCATTAAATGTGCATATTTTCCTACTTTGAAACTTTATATTTGATTGTATAATCACTAAGTATCATGCATACATTATTGTTAAATTAATTATATCCTTAAGACATTGTATTATGACCCATTAAGACATCCCCTTAAGACGTTGTATTAGGACCCCTTAAGACATCCCGTTAAGATGTCGTACTAGGACCCCTTAAGACATCCCCTTAAGACGTCGTATTATGAACCCTTAAGACATCCCCTTAAGACGTTGTATTAGGACCCCTTAAGACATCCCCTTAAGACATCGTATTATGACCCCTTAAGACAACCTAAAATTAGTGTTGGATGTTGTTATTTGTTTTGACAACTTATAAATTAGTATTTGATGCCATTACTTTTTTTTACAACTTATAAATTAGTATTGGATGCCATTATTTGTTTTGACAGTTTATAAATTAGTATTGGATGCCATTATTTGTTTTGACAGCTTATAAATTAATGTTGGATGCCATTATTTGTTTTAACAACTTATAAATTAGTGTTGGATGCTATTATTTATAGAATTTATTAATGCTTTTGTTCTCTAATCTTGTATGGTATTGTTTATCTCTAAAAATTTATCCTTTGTGGTATATAAATGGATTGCTTTTGTTTGTAAATTATGATTTAGTGATATCAAGTTTCCACAATTCATAATGTTATTGGAGTGCTTTCTAGATTTGATTGTGTGTGAATTTTTTTGCATCAATCAAATCCAAAAATCACTCCAATAAATTATGATTTATTGACTAATTATTGATTGATGTGAATTGAATAAGTTCATTGACTAATTATCACTAATTATTGAATGTACTATTATGTATGAGATCACTAAATTTGTAAAGTATAAATATTAAAATGTCCTATTAATTTCAACTTTAATTTCATATTTATATTTAATTTCACATTAATGTCCTATATTAATGTCTTGACTATGAACATAAAATGCATGAATGTACATGTGTAAATTAAAATTTTAAAAAATAATAAAGTCCATAATTTATGTAAATATATTAAGTGCATGAAACCAATATATTAAGCACATGAAATAAATTCCATTAGAGTACAAACCATGAACTAAAGTCCAACTAAGTATTTGAGCCATGAAATATAAAGTCCAACAGAGTACATGAGAAACCAAAAATATATTCCATGAAATAAACAAATATAACCTATAAAATCATGTTTCTAGGTCATGTATTGTCTCTATAATCAAGAGACCTCTTCACGACATGCAGACTATGCAGATGACCTGAAACACTCTATACAAGAGAAAGATGAAATCAGATGTAAGACAATGAAAAATGATTTAATGAAAATTTAATTTATAATTCATCTTAAAATTAAATTACCATCATATCTAGGTCTAGTTGCTTGGGTGCACCTGAAGCAACCTCTAAATTCTCTGAATCAATCTACATAAACAAGACAAAGAAACTTGAAATTAGATGTACTTGAGTCTATAATTAAAAATGATTTAATTCAATTTAATTTATAATTTATCATATTTTAATTGTACCAAATTATGAGGTTGTGCAACCTCTTCTCCAGGACTTGTTTGTACATGCTCAACTACAAGATGTGTCTCATGCTATAAAAGAAAAAGAATTAAAAACATGTATTAGCTCATATGATATATATATATATATATATATTCAATTTGAAATTTAAAATTAAAGTTATATTTAGAATATTTAATTTATAATTGAGTTTAAATATAATAAAACATTTAAATTACCATTTGAACTAGAGATTACTCTGCATGTCCTCCTAGAGGTGTAACTATGTCTGGGTCAGGGCTAAAAGTTGCACTAACAAAGTCCTACATGATCAAAATTAAAGCATGCATACTTGAATTAGGTTAATATATATATATATATTCAAGTTTACACATTTTGTGTAGATTTTTTTTTAAACAACCTAAAAATTAGAGGCCTCAAGAGTAGCCGCAACACCTAATGTTTTCCTGATGCCCTTTCTCATTGTGGTATCAACCTAGACATACATGTAGACATTTAACGCTTATAATATTTACAAGTGTACATGAACATTTCATATATAGTGAATTCAAAATTCATAATTGTAACTATACTAATGTAATTTAAATAATTTACAATATAAATGTACCTACCCTTGATCTATGATGCTCGATGGTGGAGGAGTGCTTGACAACCCCTCAGGTGGAATCGACATGGAAGCTGATTGACTCACCTAAACCAACATAAATATTTCAAACATATATTTGATTCAATTATAAATTTAAAAATCAAGTTAAAAATAATTTCATATATAATTTAAAAAATTGAAATCAAAATACCCCATAAGGGTTCCTGAGTAGGACTAGTGTCGATTTATATACTCGTTGAATGGATGATTGCCCCATCATTAGTGTCATATGTACACCAAATAGTTTGATTGTTAAAATGTATTGAAAATTTTTCTCTGATATATACATTCATCAAAATTCTTATAAAATGAACGTGTAAAGTATATTTATACCTATGTCACAATGTCCTTAGGGTGATGGTCTGCTATAAGAAACTCTACAAATTAATTGATGCAACCAAATGAACCACCAAAATCTCCACATCCACCTGAACTAGGTGTGGCCTGATCAAGTACATAGCATACTTGATGGCAACTAGTACATACATGTGGGATGGGCCTCAACACTCCTAGAGTGGTACTTAGACCAACTCCATAAAACACTCCTCCATCATCATCGTCTCTATGCTCCTCACCCACTATTGCATAAGCATGTTGATCAAGGTCTCCTATGAGTGTACTAAGGGAACCTAATGTGGAGACTACAACTCGATGATGCAGAGGTGTGAGAATGGGAGGAACAGGAGCAACAACAAGGGGTTGTGCATGCATGGGGCATTGGGGATAAACCCTTTCCCCTAACCTCTATTGTGGCATGCCACCACCAACACCTTGAAATGATTTAAAATTAAAATAATTGGGCTTTTTCCCCATAAAAAACTCTACATACAGTTTCCTCAAAAAATACAATGGGCACTCCCAATTAGCATGTGGGGGACTATCAAAAACCATATACCATTGATCCAAAAAATGTGCACTCATCTGTGGATGTATGCACCACCTCATGGATATTTTAGATTTGTTGGATGGAATGGGCTATCGAGTAATGGGGTCAAGAAAGTAGGGGGCTAGGTGGGATTTCGTTATTTTAAGGTCTAAAATTTGTTTATAAGAGAGACCATCAGCATAAAATTGTCTCATTTGATCTATGTCTCGTTGATTCCTATCTAGATCAGAATCAATGGTCCTAATGGCATCTGCAATGTTTTGCATCACAGATGCAAAACATCTCACATGTGGTGGAATCAATGCTTGACTCTGCATAGCATTGATTTGATTTTGTATGGATGCAAACTAATCATTTATGTGTGCTCGCAAGCGAGCCTCATTATATGCAATAGGTGTTGGAGGTGGCATATTAGGTGGAGGGGGAGGTGCTAAGATGGTGGATTGATGATGTCATCAATGTTAAAATCATCCATGATATGAGATATAAGTGTGCACCTTCATTAAATTATACAAAATTAATATACAAACTTAAAAAATGATAAGAAATAGTTAAATTTGAAATGCACATGCAAATTTGTTTAAATAGGATGTGCATACAAAATTCAAAATTTAACATGTACATACATTTAAAATAAAAAATACAATGCATAATTTGCATGCATACATCATTGAACTAAACTATGTACATGTACATACAAATTTCAAAATTTAAGAACTATATGCAATTTTAATACATGTGTACATACTAAACAATAAACTTCTCATTTTATGTCTAACACACACACACATATATATATATATATATTACAATTTTCCAACATGAGAAATCATGATCTCTAGAGTAGATAGTCATAAAATATATACTATTATAAATTCATCATTATAAGTTCATAAATTCCACCAAATTCATAAATTCATGTCACTAAAAATATCCATCGAACCAATTTTATAAACTCATTATACAAAATATCCATCATTCACCAAATTCATAAATTCATAACTATTTAAGATCATTGTCTTAATTTAGAAACTATTGTGGCTCTCTACTACATCTCTTCATTTCTTTGTGTTTTCCTTTTCAAAATTAGAAGTTCTCCTCTCCTCTAGCCATTGTCGATGCTCATCTAAGATCCCATCCATAGCCCTAACAACATCAACAATGGTTTGCATCCTAGATGCAATCATCCTCATAGGTGAGTGCGACACATTATTCATTTTGAATAATGTTGATTTGATCTTACATGGTTCTAACATTAGAATTGATTTGTGCTAGCAAATGAGCACCATCGATTTCAGGTGGTGGAGGTGGGGGGTTGTGAGGTGGAATGGGTGGAGTGGGTGGAGGTACATGTGAAGGTGGTGGATATGGATGGTGTGGAGGTGAATTGCAAATATTATTGAGTCGATCCATGTGATCTCTAAGATATGAGTGAACTTGCATTAGATTTGTAATTTCAAAATGTAAAATACATGTTTAGGAAATACCCTAAAACCATTCAATATAAATAGCCTAATTGAATACAAATGATAAAATATGCAAGCCTCATTTATATCTAAGACATGTTACTTGAATGAAAATACAATTAACTATTAATATAGGAAAATTTATGAATGCTATAGGGTTTATGGTTTAGAGTTTAGGATTTAGGTTTTAGGGTAATAGGATGCCTTAAGGGGATCTATGTAGTAAGGTCATAGTACAAAATGACATGGATTTTAAGTGAATAAAATTTGGTGAAGATGCCCAAGGCAACCAAATCTCATTAAGGTCTGAGGCAACTTCACCAAATTTTATTCACTTGGGCCATGCCATTTTGTCCTAGGAACTTACTAGACATAGATCCCCTAAAGCCATCCTATCACCCTAAACCATAAATCAATCATACTAGATCATTATTTATCTCATTCATATTATAATCTTGCACGATCTTATTGTTGTTAAATTTGGTTGCCTTGGGAAACTTCACCAAATTTTGAGAGCTTATTTGATCCCCTTAAGAAATGTCATATTAGGAACCCTTAAGAAATTGATTTACGGTTTAGGGTGATAGGATGGCTTAAGGGGATGTATGTCTAGTGAGTTCCTAGGAAAAAATTACATGGCTCAAGTGAATAAAATTTGGTGAAGTTTCCCAAGGAAACCAAATTTCATTAAGAGCCTAAGAAAAAATGATGACTTTAGGGTTTACAGTTTAGAGTTTAGAGTTTCGAGTTTAGGGTAATAAGATAGCTTAAGGGGATATATGTAGTAGGATCCTACAAAAAAATGAAATGGCTTAAGGGAATAAAATTTGGTGGAGTTTCCTAAGGCAACCAAATTTCATTTTAAGGTCCTAGGACAAAATGAATGCTTTAGTGTTTAGGGTTTAGATTTTAGAGTTCAGGGTTTAGGGTTTACAAAACTTAGGGTGAAGTTTTGGTGTCCCTTGGAATATAATGAACTTGAAAGTTAGTGAAGAACATTTTCTTGTGGAACAATTGATTGAGATAGCTCTTATTTCAACTAACCAACCTAGATCATGAAATCTCAATCATATTATAATCTTGCACAATATTATTATTGTTAAATTTGGTTGCCTTGGGGAACTTCACCAAATTTTGAGGACTTCTTTGATCCCCTTAAGAAATTTCATATTAGGACCCCTTAAGACATCAATTTATGATTTAGGATGATAGGATGGCTTAAGGGGATCTATGTCTAGTGAGGTCCTAGGACAAAATGACATGGTTCAAGTGAATAAAATTTGGTGATGTTGCCCAAGGAAACCAAATTTCATTAAGGGCCTAGGAAAAAATGATGTCTTTAGGCTTTAGGGTTTAGAGTTGGGTATGTGTAGGATCATGATGAGCCAAAAAGTGGTGATATGTAAGTGATATGATGGCCCATGTGGCTAACGACTTTTTTTTTACCCAAAATTTATGAAACGAAAAGGGTTTTTAAAGGAGATTCTCAAATTTCCACCAATATAAATTATGCTTTACTTTGACTTTAATAAATAATTATTATTCATTTTCTATTTGAATTAGACTAAAGTCTTGATTGATAGGCTAATTGAAAAACATCTATAGCTTTCAAAATGATATCACATTTTTTGAATCTGAAACATGTGTCACATTCAATGCTTTGCATACTATAGGATTAAAATTAAATAAATGAATTTCATGAAGTTTTGACCAAGTTAAGGTGGTCAGACATATGAGTTTTTATATTTTTTAAAATTTGTAATAAAAAAATCATAATTAATTATTTACTTGGAAAAAAATTATAAAAAAATATGCATCACAGGGACATGAGTCCTCTAATTATATCTAAAATATTATAAAAAATATTATCATTTTATTGTGGTTAGGGTGGTCAGACAGGACACCTACTTCTTATTTTTCCCTAAAATTTAAGTACTACTACATTAAAATTTCAAATTTTCACCAAATAGATTTAAAAAAAAAAAACTTAGTAGTTTAGAAGCTAAATTTAATTTTCTATAGATTCTATAAATATTTTTGAAATATTATAGATAACATTCAAGTTGCCTAACTCTAATTTTTCTGAATTTTTTGCCACTTAAGGGCCTATTTTTTCCATGATGATCCATACATACCCAGTTTAGAGTTTAGGGTTTAGGGTAATAGGATGGATTAAGGGGATCTTTGTAGTAAGGTCCTATGACAAAATGACATGGCTTAAGGGAATAAAATTTGGTGGAGTTTCCTAAGGCAACCAAATTTCATTTTAAGGTCCTAGGACAAAATGAAGGCTTTGAAGGTTTAGGGTTTAGGGTTTAGCGAACTTAGGGTGAAGTTTGGGTGACCCTTGGAATAATGGACTTGCAAGTTAGTGCCTAGTTTATGAATATTTTTTATTTTATGAATAGATTGAATATTTGCATAATAGAAACACATAATTATGTATGATTAAGATTGAGTTTGATGTATATTTTAACTATATATTTTTTTAATTGAATATAAGATTATTTTATTTAACATTTTTTTCATTAATATTTCCCACTTAAATGAATTTTATGATATAAAATGTATAATATAAAATTAGTTAATGTTGAATCAAGTATTTTATTTTTGATTGTTTGGAATTGAAAGAACCTAAAAGAAAGAAAAGAAAAATATTAAGATTCTTTTAGTGTCTAGGTAACTAGTGCAAAAATTGAGATTTTAGACTAAACTAGAAGCCTAATTAACAAGTAATTGACTAGAATGAGGGTTAATATTGTCAATTTAGACAACAAACAACACATGCAAAAAAGAAATGGAAACAAGGCATGAATAAGAGAGATCAAAACATAAAATAGAAATGAATGTTGATTACTATCTAATTAAGTGACAATTGGAAATTGATTGTACACTTGGATTTATGAATTTGCTAACTAAATTTGCAAAAAATCATTGATAAAATTTATGAATTGTAACTATTCTTTAACATATTATTTCCTAATCTAATTATAATTTAACATTGAAACTAAAGTTTAACATATCATTTTCTCCATACAATGCTAATGAAATTTAAAACATTTAAATTTTGCAAATGAATTTTCAAGAGCTCAAAATTAGGGTTTTCAAAATTGAAATGATTTGTTCGATTTCAATTTAGGGTTTTAGAAAATGTTTTTGTTTCAATTCAATTTAGGGTTTCAATTTCTAAGAAATTAGGGTTTTTAATGCAATTATTTCATTTTATTTCAAACAAGGGTTTTCAAATTCAATTTTTTTTGTTTGTTTTGAATTCAGGATTTCAAAAAGCTTGATTAGGGTTTCTACATGCAATTTTTTTATTTCATTTCAATTTCTAGGGTTTTGAAATGCAATTTTTGTTTTGTTTCAATTAGGGTTTTCAAATATAATTTTTTTTGGTTTGATTGAACAATTTAGGTTTCAAAAGCTAAATTTTTCTTCTAAAATACAATTGAAGGTTCATTTTTTTTGTTTCTATTCAATATCTTTGGGTTTCATTGCATTTTTTCATCTATTTCTACAATTCCTCATTTCTACTATAACATGAAATAAAATGCTTAAAACATCAAATAAATTAAATAAAAACATGCTAAAATCAATTCTACTATTCACAATTTCAATAAAAAATGCAAAAATGCAAAAAATGGGGGTGGACAGGTACCTGGAGCCTATTGTTGGAGGTCACTATCACTCAGAACTAGGGATCCTTTGTGCTGCTAAAATGAAAGTTAGTTCATTTTTAAAAAATACATACCATTACAAAATGGGATCTCGATTTTTATAAATCAGGATCCTGTTTCGTACTAATCGAGATCTCGTTCCTTGTCTGTTAGTACAGACCCTCTAACAAATGTGATACTGAGTTTTAAAAAGTGGGATTCCATTTAAGATTTAGGTTCGGGATCCTGAAGCTAAATGAGATCCCGATTTTTAAAAATTAGGATCCCATTTATAAAATCAGGATCCCATTTTTGCAATGCCGATTTCATTTTTTTGGCTAAGGCAAAAAATTCCACATTTTGTGGACTCAACTTTGTGCACTTACCCCCATTTTTATGTTACTGATAACTATGTATTGAGAAAAAGCATTTATGATGGTTTCTTTTCCTTCATTGTCAACCCCAACATATTACTCAATAGTGGTCATGATCTCATTATCAATCATATGATTCACTAAAGTTTTGTGAACCAAGGGTGGATGATTTCTTACCAAAGGAGAGCTAGGCATGGTCTCCACATGGTAAGTTGATCCTTCTTCATTATTCTTTGCATGCACATGAATTCGGTAGACATATTCCTCTATTTTTGTCTCCTCATCAGTGGATATCTCTACATTGGTTTTGAGTCCTTCATCGGAGGTACTACTTCTTCTATTTCTTTTTAGTTGATGCTCCTCTTCAAGACGAGGATCAATTTATTCTTCAACAACATCACTCACATTCCTTTCCCTGTAATCCTTTTCTTTCACTCTTTTTCTTTCTCCTAAAGAGGTAGATAGTGAAGTAGTAGATATGTTCTTTTTCTTGGATGCCTTGGTGCTTGGGCTAGAAGGAGTAGAAGCATCAAAAAATTTAGGGATACTTTGTTCTTTCCTTTTTCCTTTCACAACATTAGTTGTACTAGGTGTTGGCATAGCATCAAAAGATAGCCTTCCTGATTTTCTGGGTCCAATGGGTAGATCCACAGACTTAGATTTCCTATCATCAAGGAATTCCTTCAACAATTCAATTTCATCCTTAGTGTATGCTATGTCTTGGAAGAAAGCTTCAACTTTCTTTCTTCATTTAGATGCAGAAGCTTCTAAGTGAATTTTAGTAGATTTATCTACATATGTACCTAATCTAGGTAGAGAAGGGTGCTTAGGACTAGCCAACAAAATCTCAATGTATCCTTCTCCCAAATTCTCTTCAATTTCATACCCTAGTGGTTCAATCCAATGAATTTTGGGTTCTATTTCCTCAATGATGCATTCATCAGTAGACACAAGAAATGTTATCTCCTTTTAATACTTTTTCACTAGCCTTCTTAGAATCCTTTCTCTTTCTTGCATTTCCTTTTGAAAGACTACAAAGAAGGTAGTTAGGGAATTTTTTTGTGCCCTAAAGTCTCCTAGACAACGTAGATAATCAATATCTGATGAGCAACCAACCTAGTATTATCCCATATTATATTCTTCCTTCTAGGTAGTTCCCTTAGAAAATAAAATAATAGGAAGAAAAAAAGAGTGCCAAATTTAAATACATGTCTCTTTTCCTTTGTCATACTCATATTTTCCATAAGTTACAATCTTAACAGCTCACAAAGATCAAAATCATTTCCATTTACCACCATTTCATAAGTTGTGTGAATGTTTTTGGCCGATATAGAGTTTGCTCTATTTGTGAAGTAAAATTTTTGGCCAATCATAATGGCTGCATACTTGATGACAAGGTTTGTAATAGATTTCGTGGTTAGGGATCTTTTGTCAAGCCTAACACTAGTTAACCTTATGACCTCATCATTTTTCACTGCTTTCAGGACTGGAATGACACCAATGTCACAAAGACCAATAATTGCTCGAATTTCCTCCTTATCGATGATTCTTGTTTCATTTACCCACACAAGATTGTTATGAACCCTACTTAGGGCTATCCTAAATAATTTTGCATCACTTTCACTAGAAAATTTTGGAAACCAGTTCCAAACACTCAACTTCATTCGAACAAGGTTTTCATAATCTATCTTAATTAATATATCATCATTCAACTCATTATCCCACAAATTCTCTAGCTCCTGATGATTGAATTCTTCAAGCTTCCCATGAATATACAGTTTTGGGTCTTTGATGGATAGTACATTATGCAAAATGTTGGATAATGCACCCATTGGATCATTTTTGTACACCTTCCATGAACATCTTTTGAACTTTTCTTGGGGCCTCTCAAAAAATTTCACAATAGTAGGAGTGGCCATATTTCTCAAAACACACTTGAATGATTTTAACAAAATGTTTCTTCAATTTGAAAAACATGAAATTTGGATAATAGAGAATACCTTTCAGCTTGTTGAGAACTAGGGTTTCAAGATACAATACTCATAATCACTTCTTCCTTGCTTCAACTTGCACTACTTCACCTAACTTTGTATAAATATGATTTTCTTTAACTTAGTGGCTCACTTTATTATTTATCATTTTGTGCTAATTTTTCATTTATTACTCTTTTGCTTTAAAGCTATTAACCACATTGTTAAATAAACTATAAACCAAGAAAAGAGTTCCACAATTTTTTTGATTTGCTTGATTTTTGCCTGAATTTTCTTCAACACTATCAAAATAGAGATTCATATCACTTGTCTTTGTGTCATCACAAGAAACCTCATAAATTGGGGGCTTGATAGATTTTTATATGAGTGCTCCCCTTGAAGCCATTACTGGTTTTAGTTCATAGAAAAGGTATCTGCACTAGATGCATATATTAGATTTTTTGTTTTATCCTTATCTTCAGGTCCTTCCTTCTTTTCCAAATTCTTGCCATTTCTTTTCTTAATTCTTCAAGATTTACCTTGTTTATAGACTCGTTCTTATGTTTCAGATTCAATTTCTTCCCAACTTTGTTCTTACAAAATTTTGAGATATGTCCTTGCTTGTTATAGGAGTGACACACAACAAATTTTTGATTAAGAGAGTTTGTATTCATCCTTATCCTGCACTAACTATCCTTGTGTCCAAAAGGATTACATGTTTAACAGTAGCCTTTAAAAGAATGAAATCTTCTACTGGTATTAAATCTGTTCATCATTATCTGACTTCTACATTCAGAAGATTTATGTCCAAGCTTGTTGCAAACATAACATTATCCACCAAAGAATCCAACATTCTGACTTATTCTATTTTGTTTCATCATACTTCTACATTATGTTGCTCTATGTTTGAATTTATTGCATGAGCAATAAAAGCCATTAAAATATGGATACCTTTGAGCATTAGGCTGTCAGATGGGGATCCTTCGGTCCATGCTTTGATAAGCATTCCTTTGGGGTTTTCTTTGATTGTCCACTTTGTTTTAGTTTGGTTTGGTCTTTGAGCTTTGTCATTCTTCGAGTCTTAGACCACCTTTATCCTTCACGGGCTTTTGAGATGAAATTAACTCATCAAGCATTGTAGAACTTGTCTTGAATCTTTCTTTGTGTGATTTTTCCTTTTCCAGATCAGCTCTTAGGGTTACTACTTCTTATTCAAGCTTCGGGTATGTGCAGGATCACGATGGGCCAAAAAGTGGCAATATGATGGGTATTTGTAGGGTATGTGGCTGGTGACTTTTTTTTACCCAAAATTAATGAAATGAAAAGGGTTTTTAAAGGATATTCTCAGCTTTTGACCAATATAAATTATGCTTTACTTTGATTTTAATAAATAATTATTATTCATTTTTATTTGAATTATGACTAAAGTCACGATTGATAGGCTAATTGAAAAACATCTATAGCTTTCAAACGATATCACATTTTTGAATCAAAACATCGTCACATTCTATGCTTCATATACTATAGGATTAAAAAAATATATATTGAATTTCATGAATTTTTGACCAAGTTAAGGTGGTTAGGCACGATTTTTTATTTTTTAAAATTTGTAATAAAAAAATCATAATTAATTATTTACTTAGAAAAAAATTACAAAAAAATATCCATCACATCGGGCATGAGTCCTCTACTTATATCTTAAATATTATAAAAAAATATTATCATTTTATTGTTGTTAGGGTGTGGCAGACACCTACTTCTTATTTTTTCCTTGAAATTTAAGTACTACTACATTGAAATTTCAAATTTTCACCAAATAGATTTTGTTTAAAAAAAAATAAACCTAGTAGTTTAGAAACTAAATTCAATTTGCTACAAATTATATTCTTACATATTTTTGAAATAATATAGATAACTTATTCAAATTTTTACGTCAAGTTGCCTAACTCTGATTTTTCTCAATTTTTTGCCACTTAAGGGCCTATTTTTTCCATGATGATCCTGCACATACCCCTTCATGCATTCATTAATTTTAACTTGGATCTCAACTTTTTCACATTCCTCAATTCATTTTCTTTCTTCTATTTCCACTTTGAGTTTGATAATATCCTCATTGGCCTTCTTCAGTAATCACTGAATTCTCTATGTCTGTCTTTGAATTTTTTGGTCTATTCTCTCAGCTTTCCAATATGTTCATTTGATTCCTTCAAATTTCCTTTCAGGTTTTCTTTCTCATCCTCACTTTTGTTTAACTCCTCAAGGGTAGCATTGATCTCTTAAAATATATAATTTTCTTCTCGAGAACCAAAATGATATTTTCCAGACATGTTTTCAATTTTTGGGACCTTCTTCAAGTTGTTAGGCTTCTTCCAAGGAACCAAACTCTGATACCAATTGTTGAATATCTAGAATACCAAGAGGGGGGTGAATCAGTATTCGGCAGTCCAAATTAATTAGTAACCATCCAATTATCAATCCACATTTAATAGCAATGGTGAACTAGAACATAAAGAAGATCATAACACATTGACACCAGGGTTTTTACGTAGAAAGCCTAGAATGGGAAAAACCACGATGAGGATTAGCTCACAATATATTATAACTAGTTATAAGATATTATAGGGCACACTACCAGGACTCACTGTCCTTAGAAAGGCTCACAACCTAAATACAAAAGGTGGCTTTAATGCAAAGGTATAAAATATGTGGCTCACTACCAAAAATGAACTATAGAAATGCACCTACATATTGGTGAAAGTTGTTCTGGTTATGCTCTAGATTTTTGCTCTAGTTGTTGGTACATATAACACTATCAGTAGCTTTGCATTATTACTCTTGTTGCATAACTTGCATATCCTCTTCTCTCTTGTTTTATCACTAAGGCCACTACAAATATATGTATCTACATAACTTCCATTATCAATTTGGTTAGCCTCAATAAGGGAATACTTAAAATACCAAAGATCTTGTTGGCTTAGTAAAAAATTTCTTTTGACATATAGAACAAAAAATTTTATCCACAAGTTAGGTTGGTTTGGACCTAAAGAAAACACATACAGAAGATACACCTTGTCATCCAAAGGAACACCAAAGTCCTATAATTAGGATAGACCAATCAGATCACAAAAATATGCTGAGAACACATGTATACCTATGGCTAACACACCCGATCAACATATTGAGTTTCAATTTACTATGAAGGTTTTCAGATCAAGGTATGTATTTAATAAATAGTTACCAACCAATGTTGGCATTAATGACAACCAAAACAAAGGGCACCTTCTTCATTCTTCCAATAGAAGATCCACTAGTGGATATGTATTCAATATGTTTGGTGGTGAAATTAGTAGGATAAGTAAGCAGAAGGCTATAGTCACTTTCTCCATGATAGAAGAAAAGTACATGATAGCTACTCATTCTTTTAAGGTAGCCATTTGGCCAAAGCAACTATGTTTTGATATTAGACTTGATGAAAGACAAATCACTATCTATTGTGATAGTCAAAGTGTCATTTTGGAAAAAAATCCTACTTTCTGGATACTAGAACAAAGCATATTGATGTGTAGTTTCATTTTGTTTGTGATATGGTGGAAGATGGGAAGGTTAAATTGGAGAAGCTTGACACCGTGATGAATGTTATAGATGCATTAACAAATCCAATGAGCACAAATAATTTTAGATGGTTTTCTATTTTCATGGACCTCATGGCTCTGAATAGTTGATTGTAGATGAGTCTTGATAGGTCTTTTATAAGTGGGAGAAAGTTAGGATTAAGGTGTCTCAAACTTTGAGTCTTAGCATTCAAATTTATTATTTAGGTGATTATTTAATTCCTTCCTCTATTTATTACCCACCAAATTAGATGTCACTTTGTGGGACCTACAATGAGGTGGAAGCCTATATGGAAGGTGACTTATACAATTTGTAAGCTATTTTACTAGAGATATCCATCCCACTTTAGACATCTTTTTTTGGGGGCTAAAATGGTGGAAATTGTCATAAGTTGTTATGTCATGATTATGACAAAATATGACAACTTTATTTGATATGATATGACAGTTGTAAGAGTTCTATATGACAATTTTTATGCCACACTAGTACAATAGTCAGTCTAGATTATGGGGGTGCCCAAGTTTCATGTGGTAGATGAATGTATAATTCAGGTGCCTTGCATGTTTGAAGTGGAAGCTAACTTTATGAGGATAGTAATTGTATTTAGAAGATGCCATAATTTATGGATCTTAAGAATGACAACATGTCATAGTGGACTCATGTTCACACCTTGGTAATGGGTTTTGGTTTTGGAAAGTTTTGACACCTTCTCTTCATGTTGAAGTATTATAAATACTTGGTGCCTTAGTGTATTTTATATTGATAGGTTGAAGAATTGTTGAGATGTCATTATGTTGTTAGAATTAATTTAGATTGGTGTTGTAGTGTGAGATTCTTGAAGTGAATTTCTTTGACACTATATTGTAACCGTTATTGTTGAATAATATAGATTGAGTTATGTGTTTAGAGTGTAGGTTTTTTTCTAATGGTTTTCCCATTTATATCAAGACATTATGAGTTTTCTTGTACCTGTGTTTTTAATCTTTATCTATTATGTGCATCTTCTTTATTGTAATTGAATAAGGGTTTGAAACATTAGAAATTTACACATTCTCTCCTCTAATATATTCGTGCTTGAAGCTTTTCATGTACCTCACTTATTTTCACATGCATTATAGTTAGTTAGTAGATTGATGGTGGTTAGAATTTATTTGATCACAATTAGCTTTATTTGAGCATAAAATAGGGTTTCCCCACCTTGTAGATCAAATTTTGAGGTTTTCTTAACACAATCTATGATCTTCAACACACATTCACTCAACCATTATTCTAAAGGTAAATTATATAATTGACTTCAAATTGGTCCATCCATTAGAGAAATGTCTATAGGGTTGATGCTAGACACCCACCTTTATAAATAGAGATAAAAATTACCAAACTTCCAAGATTCATCCATCATTTTGGAAGAAGGTCAAGAAGAAACCTTGGGGGAGGAAGTTTAACACATTTTTTTTCTAGTTTTTCTTTATCCAATCTCTAATTGAATTTCTTGTGAATTTAACAGCCATGAATTTTCTTATTAAAGTGAGTTTTTGCCAATATATAGCAGTGTTTTTATTAACAATGGAAGACAAATAGATTATGCATTCACTGATACACATGGATCACCCTCCTTTGTTCTCAAATTTTCACTTTTCACATTTATACTACTCTTCCATTCGCTTGGGGATCATGAATACACCCTTTATAAGCTCCTTCACTATTATTTTAAAAATATTATGTGTATTAAATAATATTATTTTGATGTGTAATTAAAAAATTTAAGGTAAAAGGTAGGAATTTTTGTTAACACACTCATGCTATTAGATTCCACCCTTTTTCTAATTGTATAATGACTCAAAAAATTGATTATATTATAATATTATTTATTTTATATAATAACAAAAAATGTGTATAATATTAAAAATAATGCTTCTATATTAGAAAAAAATATAGAAATATATTTTTAAAAAAAATCTTAAATAACTAAATTAAATTTATATTATAATACTTCAATATTATATATAGTGAAAATAAACTTATATTATTATATAGCATTATAATGTTATCGATTATAATTCATAGCATAAATTATTAAAATAAATTCATATTATTATATAACACTATATTGTATTGTAATGTTATTGATTATAATTGTTGACATAAGAGGTGGATAATTGACAAAAAGAGATAAATAAATTATAAGTAGAAAGGTGGATGGGATAAAGGATATTTCTATAGTAAAAGAGAATATAGAAATGTACTTTCAAATTGTAAGATAAAATAGTAAATCTTAGATATTTGTTTCAATCCTAATATTTAATATTCAATTCTCTTTAATGCTTTTCTTGCTTTATTGTCTATATTATTAATGGTGGTTTAGAAGTAATGTTATTTTATAAATGTAGGGGTAGTCATGTATGGAAGAGTAGTTTATGAAAGATATAATAATCAAAGAATTAGGACGTAGAAAACATATAAGATAAAAGTAATATTTTATTTATCTTAAAATAAGTGAATTTTACTTATATAAATATATGAGCATTAGTTGTCTTAGAATAACGCTAGAAATTAAATTAACAAATTTATCTTTAAAAATTTATTTTATTTATATTATTAACTTTATTTTTGTTAAGAAATTATTTTACTTTTATTTTGTTTTACTTTTAAAAAATATAACAAATATTATATATACACATATTATTTTTTAATAATTTTATATATTAGACATTAATATATTTTAATATATTGATCTTTATATTGATAAAAACAATAACTTTTCTAGTAAATAAAAATATACACAATTATAATTTCCTTATTGTGATTGAAGACCTTGAACATAATGATTTTATTTTTATTTATTAAAACCTTTTTTTTATAAAAAACTATTTTATAGTTATTACTTTGTTTTAAATATATTTTAATTTTTAATGGACACCCAATGCCTCTCCACGTTCCCAATAATATTTTAATGTTTTTCATAAAACTTTAACTAAAATTTATTTATTCATAACATTATCATAGCAAATGCATGAATTTGCAGGCGTAAAATGAATGTTTTCTCAAGATATAATTTTAGAAAAAAGGGACTATCTAATTGTATCCTATGCAAAAACTTTTGAAGGAGTAGGTGGGACTGCATTAAAAACAAAACTTAATTATTATATCCAATTGAATTCAATCAGGGTCTCAACTCAAATTATTTCCTGTAACAGTCATCACTAGATCCAATTAAATTAGTTGATTGATTTTTATACTGGTTAGACGAACTAGTTGATAAACCTGCTTTTTAATTCACCTGATCATATCCATCTTTCCCTATATTTATAGCGTAACTGGTTGATCGAACCAGACGAGAACATGCATAATTTGATAAAATCGAAGATAAAACATATGTAGGCCTTATAAGAAATTCAGTATAACATACGATAACAAAAAAGCAACCGACAAATTTCCATCTGCATTTCACTTTCTTTAAATTTATAAAATCGAAGATAAAACATATCTAGGCGTTAAAAGAAAAGAAATTCACTTAGCACTATAACATCAGATGAAAAAAGCAACAGACAAATTTCTATCTGCGTTTCACTTTCTTTACTAACATCACACTTCTACTGTGGAAGGAAGTTGAGGAACTTGCTTTTTCTTTTCCTAGAGTCTCTGTGGCGGCGTAGAAAGACTAAAACTTCCAGTGCTTTTGTTGCTAATTAGTTAAGTAACGAAACGAATCCACTCGGCCTTGCTGGGAATGCCCGCATTGACGACGGTGAGCAAGTAATAACCCGAAGGAGCTGCCACTGGGCTTGGCGGCGCCGTCAAACCCACCTCGTACCCCTTCCTGCCTTTTACGATCTTCGTGGCTCCCAGCGACAGCATTCTCTGATTCATGGCCAATGTGTGCGTTGTGAACGGAGGGGCGTAGGCGTGGAAGAGAACGTTGGTGCTGGGCCTCATTATAAGAGAGAAACGGGCAATGAACTTAGAACCGTATTTAATCTCTCTGGCTGATAAAAAAGTAATCTTGGGCCTTCTCCGGTCGTAATGCGGATGCAGATAATAAGGAATGTATGCTTCCACCCGGAGTTCTGTGGGGAATGGCACACGTGAGAAACGGTAGCCCAAATTGGAGTTGCTTCCGGCCACCAGGACCCGACCGTCTGGAAGGACAATTGCAGTAGAATGATACATACGAGGAATTGTTGAAGCAGCCAGGACTGTGAATCTTTTTCCCACGGGTGCCGCGGGTCTGTAGAGCCAGCCGTTCATGACAGGTACTCGGGCGAGTTGGAAACCGGCAGTTCCGTTCTGGGCACCGTTGATTATCAGAATTTCCCCGTTCGGAAGGATGAGCATGTCGCCCATTATCCTTGACCCGGGCATGTCCTCCATTCGCCAGACGGGGTTTCGTGATGTAATTTCCATTCTCCCGCAGGTGTTCAACGCTGGCAAAAATGTTTGGTGTTGGGCCATGTTGTAGGCCCCTTCCGCAGCTCCTCCGCAGATCATAACTTCCACGCGCTGAAAATTGTCAGAGGAATCAAGTGGGAGCATAACCGACGAAGCGGAGGACGGGTAGCTCCGTGCTCCGCCGCCTGGCATTCTGGGAAAGGTTCTCACCACCCGATTGTTGTTGTAGTCGAGGAGAATGGAATCCCTATTGGCGAAGATAAACAGATTACCGTCGGAAGAGAGATGGAGAAAGGGGTACAAATTATTCTCCTTGGGGTCGGTGGTCTTGACCAGAAACGGGAGCTGGAAGGCTCCCTCATCGGGTCGACGCTTGGGAACAAATTCATAACTGGTTGCTCTGCGACCTCCCACGACGATGGCCCGGTCGTCAGGAAGAATCTGGTCTGAAGCATACCAACGTGGAGAGGAGAGCCGCGTCCGGGACTCCACCCAGTCGCAGGATGTGTCAGAGCAGGGTGTGAAGTAACGAACAACCCGATTACCGGTGTTCCACCCGCCGGTCTGGACAAGCGTGCCATTGCTGGCAAACGAGCCCGAAGAGCACCAGGTGTCGGTAACTAAATGCAGAGGTCTGACCTTGTTAGTGGCAATGTCGTATTCGACCGAGTGGGCCCAGCAGTCTTCCTTCGCCAATTTGCTTCTATTATTATTACAGGGCGGGTCGGTTCTCATTATCTGTGATGGACCGGCCAGAGTCTGGTCGAATATGAGCACTTTGTTGGCTTGTGTGAGCGCCATATGCATTGCACAGACTCCAGCATTCTCCAGCAGAAGCTCCCATCTTCCCTTGTGCGCAGTCTCTCCTTGCACTCTCAAGCAACTAACTACCGAACACAGTAGCACTATGATTCGCATCAACACCCGGCATGATACGAGTTGATTCTTCATTATGCCAAAAGATTGGAGATCAAATCTAATATACTGCTATCAGAAATCTGGGCTATAATGCCACTATTGATGTCATGAATCTCATTCCACAGTTTAAAGTGAAACAGAAATATATTTTCTTTTCTCACAGAATGTTGCCTTTATAAAGACATTTTAACGGCACCTTTGAAGAAATTGCCTTATATGACCGTGCAATCAAGCAGCAAAATTTAAGGAAAATTGTATCATATTCAGCAAACTTGTCTGAACTCTGAGTGCCGGTGCTGCACAAAAAACGTTTCATGTTCGACGAGCTTGATCGAACGGGTTTTAAACGTTGTGAAAAAAAATATAATCCAGCTTCGAACTACTTTGACGGGATTTTGTTATCTCAATCATTCTGACCAAATGACTGCCTCGTTTCAGAGTGACTCGGCCCAAGGTAGAAAGTTGTCTATGTTTATATATCAAATTTATTTCGTTTTCTGCCGCTGAAATACATTTCTCGACGAGATTTATTCAGTTACATATGTTTATTGTCAGCAAAACAGATACACGCGATTTAACATAGAATCGGCTTCTAAAAATGTCGAGAAGCACGCTCAAGAAAGGGTCTCATATTTGAGGGGTTATACTCTAATTATTTTCCCGGCAGATGACGGTTAGTAAACTTGCTGGCAAAATTATAATATTCAGATTTCTAATTAAATGATTAGATATAGAACTGACAGCAACTGTGTCCAAGATTGAGGGCCTAGAATGTTTAGAAATTTTGTTTCAAATGTTTAGCATCATCTAGGTCCATTTTAATCTAGAGGCTACTATCAATTTTATAGAACATAGAACAGTAACTAAAGCATCTATCCCATCAAAATAAAGATTTTATTGAATTATTCATATATTTATATTTACAATATTAAAAGAAATTTTGATCAACAATAATATACATAATTTTATATAATATGATCTTATGTTATTGATGGTGATATTATAATGGAAGTGACTAACATATATAAGAAATGTTTTATTGAAAAATCTCTTTCATACAATTTTAAAAAAATATATCAATTTTTTTATATTTACATTCAAAAAATCATACATTGGTTGGAAGGTGCAATCCACAAATATATAAATAATCTAAAATGTTATGATTCTCATGTCAATCGGGATGATGAGCATGTTTTCTTGCTCACTCTCTCCTGTTATATAGTTAAAAATATCCAAAACATTGATGGCAAAGTAGGCTGGAGAATAAAATTTAGGATCTCATGTGAAGCACCATTGTTGTTACGATATAATTTATCCCACTTCCATCCAAACAGTGTAGACGATTTTTCAAATTGAGCACAATTAATATAGTCAAGGTTGGAGGGTCCAATTAAGGATTGTCCAATACTTCAATCAAATGCATTCTCTTTATATAAGCCTTATTTAATTCTACAAGAAATAATAAATTGTTAGAGTTAACTGAATTTATTTCATTCATCAAAGATCTATATTAAAACTACAAGTCATTAGTCATGAATTAAGATAAATCACAATAATCATATGAGATCACCTAATATGCTTCTTTCTTCATAGACTTACAGTTAGCTTCCTATCTAATCTATGTCTTCTATCTCCCTCCATCTATGGTCTATTTAATCTATCTTCAAGCCATATCATACTTCTCTCAAATAAGAGATAATGTGGTGGTTGATACCACGAACTATGTGCTTAGAGTAAGGTGATGATGATCATACATACCCAAATTAAATGTATTTCCCAATAATTTACCTTGTGAATCAACACACTACCCTATATTGTTTGTAAGATCATTAGTACATGTATTAACATATCTAATTAGCTAGGAGCCTCCAAATTTAATGTAGTTCCATATATAACCCATTCTAGGACCTATAGTGATGTAGGTAATATTACGAATCAGTATAAGTTTCAAATATTTTCCACATTGATCAAACAAGTTATTCTTATATAGTAAATACATAGTTAGGTCTAACTAAATTCTTTAAGTATATAACATATATGCAATTACCAATAAAACATTAGAAATGAAATGTAAGGTTCTAGACACATAATACAATATATGATTCCAACTGCATTCAATGAGAACCAACTAAATTCAATTATGGTGCATATAATTACCTAATTGTGCTTTTGGTTGTAGTGATGAGATCATCAATCATAAAAATGAGTGTGGTGAAATGTGGTGCCTTAAAATTGGATTGTAATACTATTATTTTAACAAAATAGCTATAGAATAAATAAATGTTGAAATAAATGATTTCAGTTGATGAAGTTTTCTCTTATACCTCAAATTCTCTTGCATTAATAGTGCATTCATTTGATCAAATAAGGTTACATCTTTGTGTCAAATATGTTAGGAAAATCAATTATATTGCTAATTTATAATAAAAAATAATAGTCTCCTTTTTTAATTTATATATTTATGTCCTATAACTTGTAAAAATTATCTATGGAATTATAAAATTCACTTGACATAGAAAAAGAAAAGAAAAATATATCCTAAGAAAAAAACAAAGTAAACTAAATTAAAATAAGGAATGAAAATTTCAAAATTACCAATTTGATTAAATAGATATCAATGAAGAAGACCAAACATAGGAGACTCCTAAATATGAAAATAGATGGTATGATTTAGAGAAATAATTTTGATACTAAAATTTGTAGAGAAGTGTGTTAGATGGTTTGTGAATAATTGGGTCTATTATATAAGCTAGGAATTTATCCATTGGTCCTCTTCTTATTAATAATGTGTAAGGGATGGGTGTAAGAAGTAATCAACTTGCTGCAAGTCCATATATAGAATTTATGTTTGGAATTTTTTTGCAATTGTTGAGAATTTTCTCAAGGAAAATATATAAATATTTTAGTCCTTCATAAGTCATGAATATGCAAAGTGATTTAGGTGTGTAAGAGTTTGCTATGGAGATAGCCACCAAAGATCTAGAGGTTTGCGTGGCCTTTGAAGTGATCAAGGAAGTGCGCATACCTCTGCATTCTATGGAATGAATCCTGCGTTGAAGTTTATATTTTGCAAAGAGATTTATGGCTTGTATAGTAAGCAATGGAAAAGAATTGAGATCGATGCTATTGAACCGCGTGCGATTGATTGAATCTGTGATGAGAATGATGGTTTAGGTCGTTTATTCTTTCTAGAGTACATGACAGAGGTGGTGACTATGTTTGAAGCAATCCTTAGGAATTCTGTTCGAGTACAATCAGTGAAAGGCTGTAAGGATCTTCTGAAACATAGAAGCCCAGCTAATAGTTCTTTAGGCCTCTTAGGTAAGCACTATGGTGGCGGTCAACATATAAGATTTATTCAAAGATATTTAGAGTGAATTATTGAATACTTGGTGAGCATATACACCATCCCATACGTCAGTCATGTGTTATTTCCCTGTTTCAAATAATTTATGATTAAGGTCTGCAGAATAAAAGTATTCATAAGTTGCAACTTCGAGTCTCCATTCAAAGGAGAATGGTGTTTTGGAGATTGAGGAAAGACTGTGGTGTGAAAATGTGAAAAGGAAACCAAATATTTGTTTATTTTAAAATCTATTATTTAAGCCTTCAAATTGGAGAAGGTGAACAATAGGGGTTTATGTGCGATTGGACAAGCCAAGAGGTTTATGTGTGATTGGACAAGCCGATCCTCTACTATACAACTTGCTTAAAGGGCTTGCTATTAGAAGGGCTTATTATGGTATAAGTAAGGAAGTGAAGACCAATAGCCAGGTAATATGCTTTACCTTTGAGCAAGATTAACTATTAGAATGAAAAGGTTAGATTCCTTAATCAATAAGTGTTAGAAATTGTTTTGTAAGGCTACATTATTTGTTGAATCTGGGCTTTGCATTATTGGTTCCTTCAAGATGAATGGTGTACCTGTCAAAGGAGTTAATCAAGTTTATGTGATTTCCATTTTCACAAAGATTGATGTTAGTGGGGTTGATGTAAGAAAATATGATGACAAGTATTTTGAAAGGAAGACACTAGTTGAACAAATACTCAAGGTGGAAGAAGTTATCCATGATTTGATGCATTATTTGAATGTTAGATTTTCTCTAAGATCAAGAATGAAGCCTTATGATTTCATGCTTTGAGCCATCATATTGGAGGTTGGTGGCATCAGAGGATGGAGGAATTTCCATCATCTCAAGTTAGCTTCTCACTTTGAGATGATCACTTTGAGGTGATGCTTTGTATGAGAAGCGTTTTTGGCTTCAATTTCTTGCTTTTCCTTGTTATTGTAGATAGATTTGAAGATACATATATTGTGAAGTTTGATTTTTGGAGAAATGAAAGTGGTTTGGTGAAGAGCTTAGTATGGTTTATTGCCTAGATAGTTCACAAGACCATGACCAAGGATTACACCTTTATGAGTGTCAAGGAGACAACCTGTCGAGGGTGATTGTTTCGTAATCATTGCCTAGACCAAGGGCTATACCTTTATGAGGTTCAAGGAGACAACTTGGAGGGTGGTTTTCCAATAACCACGGTCTATAATTTAGAAGGTTCATGGGAGGAAGAACTTAAGAATTCAGCTTGGAGCTTCTAGACGAGTTACACTTGATTCAGGATTTCTTTCTTCAAAAGGAAAGTCTTCTCAAGAATGTAGACATATTTTGTAATCAACAAGTTTTGTCATGTAAACCTTAAGGTGGGATCCCTTAAAAAGTGCATTATAGCTTTCAAGGATACATTTGTAGGAACAATGTAAAAAGGGGGGAATGTTAGCATATCACATTGTTTGTATAATTGGCAGTATATAGTTATGCAACCACTCTCATAGTTTCTCAACTACTCCCTCTGTACTCAACCACTTCCTCTCTATAAATGCAAAGGTAATATCAAATAAGATATATCAATGTTTATGCATCTTTTACCAACATGGATAAGGCGTTAAAAGGACCTAATAGTGTAACTAGTTAGGTAATACCCCTATTTACACCAACAAAGTTTACACTTCTATGTATAATAATAATCTCATCACACAACTATGGACACCAAAAAAGTAACCCATCTACTTTTTTTTGTCTCGATTCAGTCCTCCTTGTGATTTTGGCTTAATTGTGTCTTAATTTAATGTTGTAATGTGAATAACACATTCACATTAGGTCTTGGGCCCTTGTGAACTAAAATGATTCAAGTGGTACCTTACTTAAGTGTTGTAAAGTGTTGTAACACACTTTCACACTTTTCTAGAGCCTTGTTAATGCATTTCACCTAAATAGCCTATTTTTATCACTTACCAAACCTTATTTCAAAGTGTTGTAAAGTGTTATAACAAACTTTCATGCTTTTCTAGGTTTTTCATTAATATTTGGACCTTCTTATGCTTTAATTGGCCCCATTTTACATCTGCAGGCCTTACTTAAGTGTATTTTTGAAAATAATCTTGATAAACATCATTTAAAATATCTAAATTTTGAAACCCATTTAAAATGCCTTAAGTGGGACCCATTCACCATTAGGGGCGAATGAGTCCCCTTTGGCACAAAATTCAAAATAATTTCAAATTTCTCACAGGTTTTTATTTTCTAAGATCTAAGGTCGGCCTGTGATATATT
This sequence comes from Sequoia sempervirens, assembly GCA_007258455.2. Lineage (NCBI taxonomy): Eukaryota > Viridiplantae > Streptophyta > Pinopsida > Cupressales > Cupressaceae > Sequoia > Sequoia sempervirens. The sequence continues at coordinate 144,812,834 of VDFB02000015.1, forward strand.
TTCAGGAATTATTGCATAATCAAGTATAAATATAAGGCTTCTCTACTCATTTCACCCCTCCCAATTTCATAATCAATCCAACAAGCAATCAAGTGATCTAGCATTCAAGCATTTTGTTTACAAGAGCATTCAAGCACTTTGGAGCCATTACTTGCATGTTTGCAGCATTCTACTTCAAGGTTTTGGTGATTTGTAGCATTGCTTTTGTTCATTCATTATTCTCTTTCCATATTTCATTCCATTTCAAGGGTTTAATTACCAACCAAGGCAAACCCCTATTCACTAACCTCTCAACAATGTTTCCCTCTGTTTGCATGTGATTTATAGGTCTAGGTTGTTAATTTTTCAAAGAGAAAGATTGGAAAAGTTGCCATCAAGTTGTCAAAATCATTCAAAGTTTTCAAAAACCTAGGAGAAGCTTGGAGAACACCTACATGTCAAATTTGATAGTTTCAAACCCGGATCTAAGCTAGGAGTAGAAGTGCAGGTTGAGGGCTATAGATCCCACTTTTGAATTTCTAGAAATTAGGAAGTGGACTGATTCGCCATCAATGGAAAATGAGTCCCACTACCTAAGCCTAAACATAGATTTTTACAGTTCTGAGTACCCATTTGCCTGAAACCTATTCTGACACATTTTTCTAAAAGCAGTACTAAGTCACCCAACTTGGCCTATGAGTCCTAGCTGGAATAAATAGTGAATTCTTCAGAATTCCAGAGCTCCTTTACATCTCTCTCCAGTCTCCAAGTGCACACCTTCAATTTCATAAGTTTTTGTTGCATTTCACTTGCATTTCTAGGTCTTTTTGCATATTACATTATGTTTTCAAGCATCTTAGTTTTGCTTTAGTATTTAGTCTCTTTTATCAATTTCCAGCCTTTGAGGACAATCCCCTTTGATAGATTTCAATATCCTTTGCATTGGAATCTTAAGGGTTTGTTCTTCAGTGTGAGCATTGTGAAATTGGATCCCTCTTTCTTCATTCACTACAACAGAACATGAAAATAACACCTAAAATAGTGTCAAATTTTAGTGTATTTCAGTTCATGAATTAGGCACTTCTACTGGCACAAAATTTTGCGCAAATTGGCATGTTCACTTTAGTGCCAGATTTAGCGTAGGACTAAGCACCAGATTTAGTGCCAAGTTTATCACTGAATTTTGTTGCTCCTAGTTTGGCTTCCAATTTTGCTTCTAATTTTGCTTCTTATGTTGCTTCCATGTTTGCTTCTAGTTTTCCTTCTAGTTTTGCTTCCAAGTTTGCTTCTAGCTTTTCTTCCAGTTTTGCTTCGGGTTTTGCTTCTAGGTATGTGTGGGATCATCATGGAAAAAATAGGCCCTTAAGTGGCAAAAAATTCAGAAAAATCAGAGCTAAGCAACTTGACATAAAAATTTGAATAAGTTATCTATATTATTTCAAAAATATGTAAGAATAGAATCTATAGCAAATTGAATGCAGTTTCTAAATTACTAGGTTTGTTTAAAAAAAAATCTATTTAGTGAAAATTTAAAATTTCAATGCAGTAGTACTTAAATTTCAGGGAAAAAATAAGAAGTAGGTGTCTGTCTGACCACCCTAACCACAATAAAGTGATAATATTTTTTTATAAGATTTTAGATATAAGTAGAGGACTCTTGTCCCAATGTGATGCATATTTTTTTGTAATTTGTTTCCAAGTAAATAATTAATTATGAATTTTTTATTACAACCTTTAAAAAATATAAAAACTTGTATGTCTGACCACCTTAACTTGGTCAAAACTTTATGAAATTCAATTTTTTTTTTTAATCCTATAGTATGCAAAGCATAGAATGTGATGCATGTTTTGGATTCAAAAATGTGATACCATTTGAAAGCTATAGATATTTTCAATCAGCCTATCAATCAACTTTAGTCATAATTCAAATAGAAAATGAATAATAATTACATATTAAATTTGAAGTAAGGAATAATTTATATTGGTGGAAAGTTGAGAATATCCTTTAAAAACCCTTTTTTTTTTATGAATTTTGGGAAGAAAAAAAAGTCGTTAGCCACATACCCATCATATTGCCACTTTTGGCTCATCATGATCCTGCACATACCCTTCCAGGTTTGCTTCCAGTTTTGCTTCCAATTTTTCTTCTGATATAACGTCGCTTGTTGCATCTAGATTTTCTTCCATTTTTGTGTCTTTTGTCGCTTCTAATATAGCTTCTATTATTGTATCTTTTGTTGCTTCTAAAATTGCTTTCATTATTACTTCTTTGTTTGCTACCTGAATTGCTTTTGTTTTTGCACCAAGTTTTGCTTCTAGTTTGGCTTCCATTATTGCTTACTTTTTTGCTTCTAAAAATGCTTCTTGTCTTGCTTCCATTTATTAATTTAATATCTTTTATTTTAGTTTAATTAGTTAAATATAGCATGCCTCTTAAATAACTCATATGATTATAAAGTAAGTAATTTTTATTTTTTTTTAAATTTTAATGAGGGGAATCGGGTGCAGCACGGCCCCCCATATAACCCCCCACCGTTGGTAAACTTTTTACTGTGACCGACAGTGCTGATGGGACACACCAACTGGTACCATGGGAGCGCCGGAGAGTCGAACCCATGGTGGGCGCCCTGCTAAGGGAACACCTTAACCAACTAAGCTAGGATCGGCGCCCTATAAAGTAAGTAAATTAAATAATATGTTTTATTTCAATTTAATTAATTAAATATATCATGCCTCTTAAATAAATCATATGATTATAGAGTAAATAATTTAATTATTTAACTCATATGATTAAATAACAAGATAATTATTATAACATGATCATCATTTATAATTAAAATAAGTGAGTCAAATATGTCACTAGATTAATAACATGTCAAAATAATACATGTCCAACAGTCGACATAAGTCCAAAATTGCCTCTTTGTAATGCTTTTATAACACTATTCAAGAAAATTTTACACTATTCTTTTTGGAAATAGAAAAAATATTCTAGAGAGGTCATGGCCAAGCTATCACCAGGAAAGAGAAAAAATGCAGAAATAAAAAAATCATTCATTGTTTGATCAAAACAAATATGGAGAGTATGATTTGTTTCATTTCTTTTGCTAGTGAGCTAAGTCCAAAGAAGAAGAGCCAAGATAGAAGGGATTCAAAATAAGGATGCATGTTAGAAATAAAACACCCATTCATTTGTATCTATTAAGTCCAAATCAAGCTTGTTTTGACAGAAAACAGAGGTGGTGCATAGAAACTTACTCAACTTCTTTTTGTTTGAAGAAATGAATGCTCCAAAAGTGCTTTGATGTCAACCTATAGAAAAGTAAGGTGTCGACAAAGTAAAGCAAGAGAAAAATGCATGAGAATTCGAGAAGGAATGTCTTTGAAAATGCATTCAGATAAGTGGAAACAAATGATGAACCATGAAAGCTTTACCTAATTCAACCTCAAAAGAAATTTTTGTGAAGAAAACTCTCAAATCAGTGAGAAAATTGATAAAGACTCCTTCAGAAAGCTTGAGGTTTCAAACCCTAATGATAGTGGCATGTGTAGGGCAAGTGAGCTCGAAAAAACCAAGTGAAAATGAGAGTTGAAAATTAGGGCTTGGGTATTTTGTTCTAACTCATCAGGGTGGCAAAAACATTGACGTGAAAAAACTCAAATATGTTTAATCATTGAATCTTTTAATATTCAAACAAATTTAGAAAACAAAATACATATATTTTATAATAAAAAATTACTATTATCTATTAAATTTATTAATTTGTATGTTCAATTAATAATTAAAAACTATTGATGTTATTTTATATAAAATAAAAATATGAAAAATATCTTTAACAATTATTAATTTTAATTTTAAATAATATATTAAAAAATAATTTATTTAAATAAAACTAAAATGAATATGAATTAAATATATAATTTAATCATTAAATTATGATTTTAATTATTATAATTTAAAAAATTGTGTGATTGTGATTGTGATTGTGATATTACATTAGATTCCTTGCACCCTAAGATTTTTTTTAATTAAAATAGATCCACCTCTTGCATTTCTTTCAAACCATTTATATTATTATTATGAAAAATAAATTCTAAATAATGATTAATATTCAACATATAAATTTTGTTATTATTTATTTATTTTATAATATTTTACAAATTAAATATTACAATTTTTAATTGAAAAGAAGATAAAAATGCCATTTAATTCAAATGCTATTAATTCTCAAATTAAGATCATACTATTGAGGTAGAGGGTTTACTTGGGTTTAACGGTTTAAGGGTTGAGGGTTGGGGTAGAGGGTAAAGGTCGGTTTAAGGGTTTAGGGTTTAAGGGCTGAGGGTTGAGGGTTTTGGGTTTTGGGTTGAGTGTTTAAGGGTTGATGGTTTAGGGTTTAAGGGCCAAGGGTTGAGGGTTTAGGGTTTAGGGTTGAGTTCTTAAGGGTTGATGGTTTAGGGTAGAGGGATTAGGGTAGAGAGGGAGGGATGGATGGAGCAAGAGATGGAGGGAGAAGTGAGATAGAGAGGAGACTAGAAGAGGAGGGAGGGACAAAGATATACAAGGGTTGAGGATCCAATGTATATGGTAAAGGGTTGAGAATTGAGGGTATAGATTTGAGGACCTATAGGGTTGATGGTTTAGGGTATTGGGTTGAGGGTATAGGGTTGAGGGATTAGGGTTGAGGGTAGATGGTATAAGGTTTAAGTGTTTAGGGTTTAGGGTTGATGGTTAAGGGTTGAGGGTAGAGTTTTTAGAGTATAGGTTTGAGGGTATATGGTTGAAGGATTAGGGTTGAGGGTCCAATGTATAGGGTACAAAGGGTATAGGGGTTGAGGGATTAGGGTTTATGAGGGTTGAGGGTAGAGGGTTGAGGGTTGGGGTTTAAGGGTTGAGGGATTAAGGGTTGAGGGCTGAGGATTAGGGTAGAGAGTTTACTTGGGCTCTAAGGGTTGAAGGGTTGAGGTTGAGGGTAGAGGGTAGAGGCCGGTTTAAGGGTTTAGGGTTTAAGGGTTGAGGGTTGAGTGTTTAAGGGTTTAAGGCCGATTGATCATTTAGGGTTGAGGGATTAGGGTAGAGAGGGAGGGATGGATGGAGCGAGAGATGGAGGGAGAAGTGAGATAGAGAGGAGAGAAGAGGAGGGAGGGATAAAGATATATGAGGGTTGAGGATCCAATGTATACTAGGGTAGAGGGTTGAAATTTGAGGGTATAGAGTTAAGAACCTATAGGGTTGATGGTTTAGGGTATTGGGTTGAGGGTATAAGGTTGAGGGATTAGGGTTGAGGGTAGAGGGTAGAAGGTTTAAGGGTTTAGGGTTTAGGGTTTGGCTTAGAGTTGATGGTTAAGGGTTGAGGGTAGAGTGTTTAAGCATAGTTTTGAGGGTGTCTAGTTGAAGGATTAGGTTAAGGGTCCAATGTATAGGGTAGAGGGTATAGGGGTTGAGGGATTAGGGTTTAAGGGTTGAGGGTAGAGGGTACTAGAGGGCTAAGGGTTTAAGGGTTGAGGGATTAAGGGTTAAGGGATTAGGGTAGAGAGTTTACTTGGGTTTAAGGTTTTAAGGGTTGAGGGTTGAAGGTTGAGGGTAGAGGTCAGTTTAGAGTTGAGGACCTATAGCGTTGATGGTTTAGGGTATTGGGTTGATGGATTAGGGTTGAGGGTAGAATAGGGTAGAAGTTTTAAGGGTTTAGGGTTTAGGGTTTAAGGGTTTAGGGTTGATGGTTAAGGGTTAAGGGTAGAGGATTTAGGGTATAGGTTTGAGGGTATATGGTTGAAGGATTAGGGTTGAGGGTCCAATGTATAGGGTAGAGGGTATAGGGGTTGAGGGTTTAGGGTTTAAGGTTGAGGGTTGAGGGTTGAGGGATTAGGGTTGAGGGTTGAGGGTTGAGGGATATTTTGATGCAAGTGAAATGTAGGAAAGCAATTGAAGGCCAGTGAATATTGGGGAAGGATTTTTTGTTCTAACACTCCTAATCCCTTAACCCTTAATCTTTGCTAGATTAGAATAATTAGGTGCTAATTCGGTGCTAAATTTGGTGCTAAACTTGGTGCTAAATCCATCGCTAAACCCAGCACTAAATACCGCACTAAACCTAGTGCTAAATCTGATGCTAAACCCAACACTAAACCTGACGCTAAACCCGGCTCTAAACCTAACTCTAAATCCAGTGCTAAATTTGGCACCAAATCTGATGCTAAAGCAGGTGCTAATTAACACCTGATTTAGTGCCTACTTGTTCTGATTGGCAAAAAAAACACCAAAAATGGCACCATCCTGATAAATAGCACCAACTTTTTTTAAAAATTGGAGAAAAATACATTAAAATAGTGGGTGGAAGCAAAAAATAGAGCAAAAAATGGAGCAAATCACAAGGATTTGTTGTAGTGATTCCCCTTTTGGTGTGAACAAGGAAGTTGTGCATTCCATTTCCATTGTCCACATTTTGGTGAACATGACTTTTGAACATCATAATTCTACTTTGGAGTGCACTTACATCATAGATTTAAAGTGCATTAACATTGCATTAGGTTTTGCATTGTTTAACTTTTATTCTAGGGTTTCAAACCTTGCATTAGTAAAAAGCTCATATAGCTTGCATTATTGCATTTCATTTCATTAAAAATCAGTCAAACTCTACATTTTCATAAAATATTTGCATCAAAAAATATAAAAAGCATAAAAACCAATTTAAAAATTCTAATTTTTTTCAAAAGAATCACTACCTGGACTCATTCGCCACCTAGGGAAAATCAGTCCAGTTGCATATTTTTCACTACATTCTTTGACATTTAATCCTCAATTTCTAAGTTTCTATTTTTTGTTGTTACCTTTCTATTTCTATTTCCAGATTTGTTGTTTCATTCAAATTTTTGGCATTTCATTTAATTTCACTCCTCTTGTGCCATCTAAAATTTACATCATGGATATGTGTTTTAATAAGATTTGGATATCATTAAAGTCCTTAGTGGATGTGTCAAGTTGTGCCTTTGGAACTGATCCTAATGACATTGAACTCACTCATGCTCCTTCAACTCCTCATGATGTTGACATCATTGGAGAAGATGATGATAGCATGCATAAGTTCCTAAATGATTTTCTTGACCACCTTGAAGCTAATGCATTGTTTTATCCATCCATGAACCAACCAAATCCTCCTACAATACCACCTCCTGAGACATTTGGTTACTTACATCCTGAAACAAAAGTAGAACCTAAGTTCCCTACACAAGGTGAACCTATTTCTTCTAGACAAGCAAACACTCAACCATTTTATGAGAACAAAGTAACAAACACTTCAGTCAACCTTGAAGAAAAATATGGCAAAGGATTCACAATCTTGAGAAAACAAGGATGTGACACAACAACTGAACATGGAATTTATCAACTCTTAGAAAAAACTTCAAAAGATGAAAACACAATAGGGTTAGGATATCAAGAGCCCTCTCATAACTGCAAGACTCCTAGAGAACATCTGAGGCTTCGTGATGATGGCACAGTGATCTTTGATTCCCCTCCCGATCTGAATTTCCTCCTTCCTCGAGAGCAACCCTTGCTTAATAACAATGACAAGGATGAGACGATCACTTTGGGTCCTCCTCCTTCAATTCGAGAGAAGGGTGAGTCTAGCAAAATCAAGAGGCCTTACATGTTACAAAAATTAAATTTTCCTCTCTGTCCACCTCCTGAAAGTGAAAGGAAATTACAAATACTTTTAAACAAGGAACTAATGGTATTACCACCTATGAATATGTTGGTGATATATCCTAAAGATTCCAAAGTTCCACATTGTGCATATCATCGCATTCTTGGACATAGTAGTGATGAGTGTCATACATTGAAAGAAATACTAAGCAAGTGTCATTTTGATGGTGATAATTGCTATCCAGTAATCCCATAAAATTCTCTCTTACTCCATGTCATGTAATAGTTGCAGAACAGTCCCTTCTCACTATTACATGACCTTTTCCATCACCTACCTTGGCTCATTCTTGCCTTGCACCCAGTGGGGGCAAGAAATTACTAGCCTTATCCTAGTAATGCATTTGTCGTTGTCCCTTAGTTGTGTTATTGACCTTCTGCTTATACAGACTGAGACTGGGGGGTGGATGATTTGCTTGATGGTTGACTCATATTTTCCTTAGTAATCTTTTGCATTTTCTTTTTGTTATTTCTTTTTCTTTTGAATACTTGTACATGTGTGTAATGTGATCCCCCAAGATGTTTTGTTTGATGTTCTCTCTCTTTGTGAAATTCCTCTATTTGTACCTTCATTATTCTCTATGTCGTGCATCTCTTTCACTTTTTATATTTTTCTTGTGTTTTCCTTTTGGGGATGATGCAAGGCATTGAGATATCCAGGTCTCTTTCATGTTGACCCAAAAGGATTTCTTTTTCTTTTCCTTTTCTTTTGTCTATTTCTTGTGTTTTCCTTTTTGGGATGATGCAAGGCATTGAGACATCCAAGTCTCTTTCATGTTGACCCAAAATTCTTTCTTTTTCTTTTCCTTTTATTTTATCTTTTTCTTGTGCTTTCCTTTTCAGGTTGATGCAAGGCATTGAGACATCTAGGTCTTTTTATGTTGACCCAAAACGTTTTCTTTTTCTTTGCCTTTTCTTTTGTCTTTTTCTTGTGTTTTCCTTATGGGGGTGACACAAGGCCTTGAGACATTCATGTCTCCCCCATGTTAACCCAAAATATTTTCCTTTTTCTTTCTCCTTTTCTTTTCATTTTTCTTATGTTTTACTTTTGGAGATGACACAAGGCGTCGAAACACCCTATGTCTCCTCCACGTTGACTCGAAAGGTTTTTCTTTGTTTCCACTCTCTTTGTGTTATTATTCTAGTTCTATGTATTTGGGGAATGATGATAGTTATGAGCTCTCTAAATAACATTGTAGAAAAGAACATGCTAACCCCAAATTCATAGATCCCTTCTATGTTTGGAGTTTCCATTTTGGGGCAACCCCTCCCTTTTCTTTTTCTCTTGCATGACGTAGTCTTACTCATAAACATATGACTTGGCATAGGGCTTTCCTAGTCTCATGTCCTTCTATCTTGTTTGCATTTTTCATTTGCTACTTTAAAGTAATTGCTCATAGCATAGTGTATGGAAATTCCTTTAAAGTGGGGGCATAAATTGGCATTATTCTTTTGCAATTTTTTTTCCTTGGTTCTTAGTGCAGCCTTCTTACTTCATATGATGTGTTTGTCACTTTGTGGATGACATTTGGTTTGATGTCCATGAGCATGATCTATCTTATCATATTGCATTCCTCTTAGTGGCTTGATGCGACACACTGCATCCCCTAAGTTGTGAATTTTCTATTCTTTGATTGGTCCTCTCTTGGAGACATTAGACACAATGTTCCCTAAGTTAAATACCTCGCATGAACTAAGCAAGAATCCTTTGAACATTCTTTGCATGTTGCATTTTGCATTTTTTATATGGCCACCTTGCATAATACAACTTGCATGCCTTTGGAGCCACTGCGTTTTCTCATGAGCTCCAATCATATAAAGTTTTTCTTGTCTCATGAAGCTTGAAAAAAATGATTTTTCTTTTGTAGTGCCTTATTAAAGTTATCAGGAGGTATAACTTTGGTATGGTTGAGCAAGAAGCCCATTCTGAGGCATGACTTTTCTCATAGCCACCTGCATGTGTGTGAGTGCATACCAACCATGAATGTATGTTTCTCACCTTCTAGGACTTCTCACCTGATGGATAGCCATGAGTTCTATCACCTCAGAGTGAGTATCTAGTTTTTGGAAAAACAACCTAGATCTGATCCACATCGTGTTGGAAAAATGATTGAAGCTTGATCCAAAATTCTTTTATTTTTCTCTCTTTCATCTTTGGCATTGTATGCTTGTGCCTTGTCATTGTTCTTGATATCATGTGTTCCCTTTGTGCTTATGTTGGTTTGTCATGAGATCTTAATGCTAGGGGCTTGATCACCCCTCTTGATTGTTGTCCCATCTCGCTAGCATTGGTTCAAGGGAACCCCTCTTGATGTGTGTTGGTCTACTTTAGTGTGAGTTTGAAGAAGATTCATCCTCTCACTAAAGTGGGGGCTAAATGTGGACACCAAAAAAGTAACCCTTCTACTTTTTTTGTCTCGTTTGGGTCCTCCTTGTGATTTTGGCTTAATTGTGCCTTTATTTAATGTTGTAATGTGAATAACACATTCACATTAGGTCTTGGTACCTTGTGAACTAAAAGGGTTCAAGTGGTACCTTACTTAAGTGTTGTAAAGTGTTGTAACACACTTTCACACTTTTCTAGGGTCTGTTAATGTATTTCACCTAAATAACCTCTTTTTATCACTTACCAAGCCTTATTTCAAAGTGTTGTAAAGTGTTGTAACAAAATTTCATGTTTTTTCTAGGTTTTTCATTAATATTTGGACCTTCTTATGCTTTAAATGGCCTCATTTTACATCTAAAGGCCTTATTTAAGTGTATTTTTGAAAATAATCTTGATAAAAATCATTTCAACTATCTAAATTATGAAACCCACTTGAAATGCCTTAAGTGGGACCCATTCACCATTAGAGGCGAATGAGTCCCCTTTGGCACAAAATTCAAAAAAAAATCAAATTTCTAGCGGATTTTTATTTTCTAAGATCTAAGGTCGGCCTGTGATGTTGTATTTTCGGGAATTATTGGATAATCAAGTATAAATATAAGGTTTTTCTACTCATTTCACCCCTCCCAATTTCCTAATCAATCCAACAAGCAATCAAGTGATCTAGGATTCAAGCATTTTTTTTACAAGAGTATTCAAGCACTTTGGAGCCATTACTTGCATGTTTGCAACATTCTACTTCAAGGTTTTGGTGAGTTGTAGCATTTATTTTGTTTATTTGTCATTCTCTTTCCATATTTTATTTCATTTCAGTGGTTTAATTACCAACAAGGGGTTTGACTAAGGAAAACCCCTATTCATTAACCCCTCAACATATTTTCCCTCTCTTTACATGTGATTTGTAGGTCTAGGTTGCAGATTTGTCAAAGAGAAAGATTGGAAAAGTTTCCATCAAGTTTTCAAAATCATTCAAAGTTGTTGAAACCCTAGGAGAAGCTTGGAGAACACCTAAAGGTTGAATTTGATAGTTTTAGACTTGGATCTGAACCAAGAGCATAAGTGCAAACTGAGGGCTACAGATTCCACTTTTGAATTTCTAGAAATTAGGAAGTGGACTAATTCGCCATTAGTAGCGAATGAGTCCCACTACCCAGGCCTAAACAAATATTTTTATAGTTATGAGTACCCATTTGTGTGATAGTTGTTCTGGCACATTTTCTAGAAAGTAGGACTAAGTCACCTAATTTGGTGTATGATTCCTAGTTGGCATCAACAGTGAATTCTTTAGGATTCTAGAGCTCCTTTACATCTCTCTCCAGTCTCCAGGTGCACACTTTCAATTTCATAAGTTTTTGTTACATTGCACTTGCATTTCTAGGTATTTTTGCATATCACATTGTGTTTTCAAACATCTTAGTTTTGCATTAGTAGTTAATCTCTTTTATCAATTTCCATCCTTTGAGGACAATCCCCTTCGAAAAATTTCAATATCCTTTGTATTGGAATCTCAAGGGTTTGTTCTTGAGTGTGAGAATTGTGAAATCGGATCCCATTCCTTCATTGCCCTTTTGGTGTGAACAAGGAAGTTGTGCATTTCATTTCCATTGTCCATAACAATATTGAGACCATATAAAAGTAAAATATGTTCCTAAATCTTTTATTGTAAATAGAATATATAATAAACATGGTGCTCTCAAGTGTATGGTGTTGCAAGACTTGGGGCCTTGGTCTCCTTGTGTTGTGCAACACAACACTTGGGTTCATGACATGGGTTAACCAACTCCCATGGATTTATTAACTTTGACGGTTATATCAGGAATTAATAGGTTGATCTTTTGGTGCAATGACAACTATTTGTGTGAAAATTGGTATGAGAGCCTAGGTCATAGGTTTGAACCCCTTGCTTGAGCTAGGTGATTATTGCAAGGTGTGCACCCTTGGTATCCTTATGCTATGAAACATAACGCTTGGGTTCGTGAAATGGCTTAACCACCTACTATGGTTTCATTAACTCTAGCAATTGTATCGAGTAGTAACAAGTTGATATTTTGGTGCAACAACAACCATTTTTACAACATATGGTGGTTTATTTCAATAAAAATATAATGAGAATAAATTCTAAGATACATCATATATCCTCAAATTATAAAGTAAATGATATCTAGTGTACCATAGAGGTTAGATGAAACCATAATTGAAGGTAACATATAAGCCTAAGTAGTCTTAAAGTTTTTAGGAGAGTGATTCTCTAGTCTTAGATTATTTGGATAAGAGACATGCTCTATAAATCTTGGTATAAATTACCTTATTTATCTTACTTGGAGAGATCAAGAGTATCTAAAAAGAATCTATGTGTGGGTTTTCTTGTCTCTTAAATATATAGTTCAACAGTCCTAGAGGAGACACTCAATATCTATGTTTTGGGATGCATATTTACCTAAATGAAAGAGGTAGGGATCATGATTAAATCATATAAATTAAAGGTTAAATAATAAGAGTGGGAAGATTCTCAACACTTCTATCTTTATGAGGCCAATGAGGGTGGTCTTAGAGGTCAAAATATAATAACCAATCATGAAGTAGAGATACAAACCACTCATATAGAGGATAGCAATAGATTATATATGTAGCAAAAGATATGAATTTAAATTAAATTACCTAAGATATATCCTCTTAAATCTTGTTATATCATGTGCAATTGAGAATTCATATTTCATAACTCCTAATGTTAGTTTCAATATAAAAAGAGAAATGGTATAATATTTGGATGCAACCCAAGATTGTCTATACCAATATAATGTGATCTAATAATAGGAAAATGGAAGAATAAATTGTATACTAGATAAAATATAGTGAGTTATTCCATTAACCTTGTGATTCAAAGATTGGATAATGATGTAATTGATTTTAAGATACAATGCACAAAATTTAGCAATAGCCTTTTTATCAAGATATATCAAGGAAAGGAAAAAGGATATGGACAATCAAATAACAATAGACATCAAGGATAACCAATATTTCTCAAATATTAGCCATAGAAGAGCCTTCTACTAGTGCAAATGGGAAAAAAATGATTTGTAATTTTCATTCAAACACTAACCATGATGAAACTTTTTTCAACATAGAAATGAAAAGGTTCATGCAAATGACAACCATGATGGAAACACTTAAAGAAGAGACCATTGTAGAAGAAAAAACTAATTATATTTATGATTATGAGTTTAGCTTCTTTGATTATAAATCTGATTTAGAGAGGGAAGAGGATGTATATATTGAATTGGATAATCAATCATGTGCAATTCTCAATAGAAGCCAATAGGATTATAAGGAAATTGATAATCAAAAGAACCAATCAAGCAATATAGTTTCTTCTCCAAAATATATATTATCTAGAAATTCCTCTACTATACCTAAGGTTTTAGAATTAACCCTCCCAAATATTATACTACCTAGGTTCCCACTTCTTCCTCAACAAAGAACATAGCCTCAATTGTTTTTGATATTATTGAGCACTATAAAATCATTAACATTCATACTTATTAAGATGGGTATTTAGGAATGAACCCATCTAAATTAAATACACTAGAATTATGCTAAAAATTAATATTTTAATTATTCCCATGTTAATAATCAATACTCAAAGAATGTAGAAAGTAGTGAAGAGACTTACTAATATATCTTTCGATTCAAAATATGTAGGTATATAAATAAATAATAGTTTAGTCTCTCATGTCTAGTGATAACTTTAAGAAACTGCCCCCTCGAAAAAAGATAAAATCTTGATGAGTCTTTCCTTTTTTATCAAAAAAATATTATTGGAAATTCTTTTACATCACTAAATTTTTATATAAAATTTTGCTAAAAAATTATAAAATAATTAGAAAATGTATTAATTAGGATGGAAAATCCTTCCATTTAAAAAATCATTCTTATGGAAAAGTATGGGCCCAAGCATGGAAATTATCAATGGTTTAAATGGGCGGACTCTATAATATTTAGTTTCCACCATTGATTTAAAATATAATCTAATGAACCTCATTGTATAATTTTGTAAGGTAAAGTGTAATCATGATTTGTAATGTTCATGGGGCCCAAAAATACTTTTGATCTTCATTGAGATCAATGATCCAAATTAAATTTTGGACCCCATGAGAATTTAAAATCATGGGTACATTTTACCTATGAAATCCAACAAGGGTTGTTAAATTAAATTTTATATCAATGGTGAAAAATAAATATTGGAAATAGAGACCTAAAGAAAATAATAATTATGATATACTATTAGCAAATTAATTTATATTTCTACTATAACTTATAAAATTTAGGTGAATCTAATCTAATCATTTATCAAATATTGTGGCAATTTTTTGAGTTAATTTTTTTAATAAAATAAATTATTTCACAACTTAGATAAGAATAAAATATTTTTTGTAAAACTGTTATGATGTAGGTTGCATTACAACTTGAACTACTAGCCAAATTTTGATTCCCAAATTTCAATTAATGGCCACTAAAAAAAGCACTACTCATGTCCTTGAGAACACATTCCAAGAAACATGTAGACACATGAAATGACCTAGGATAGCAAGGTTAATGCCACCTATCCTAAAACTTGAGAGTTTCACTTGAATAATTTTAATTGATCATAAAATATGAAAACCCTTATATCCAATTTTCTAAATTCATATATCATAGGATTGGTGGATATGAAGTATGTAGATAAATAGAAATAGTTAGCAATAGATGCATTTTGCATATATGGTTGTTGTTACACCAAAAGATTGACATGTTAATGCTCAATACAACTACCATATTTAATGAATCCATAAGAGGCATTTAAGCCATGTCGTGAACCAAAGTGTTGCATTGCACAACACAAGGAGACCAATGGCACACACCTTGCAACAATCCCCTAGTGCAAGTGAGGGGTTCAAACACATGACCCAGGCTCTAATATAAATTATTGCACAGATGGTTGTCGTTGCACCAAAACATCAACTTGTTAATGCCCGATACAACCATTAGAGTTAATGAATCCATGGGAGACGGCTAAGCCATCTCATGAACCCAATCAATGTGTTTCACAACACAAGGAGATCAAGGGTGCACATCTTGCAACAATGCAAATATAGGAATAATGAAGGATATAATTTCTCTATGAGCCTAGGTTATTACACCTATAAATCTTATGTAGATGCAAACAATATAGAAATATTGGTGACAAGTATAAGAATTTATTCTTATACAACAAAAATATCCTTTAACAACAAAAAATATATTAGGGATAATTTTAATCTTCCTCATGATCTTGTTTTGTATATTGAAGATTTATAAGAGAATTATGTAGATGATTTTGAATTTAGATGAAGAGAATGGATGTGATTGACTATGCAAGAAGCTAGGGATTTTGACTTTTTTTTTAAATGTTGAGAATATAGAGGATGATGGTTTAGACCTAATAAACCCTATCTCACTTTTTCTATTTAAATGAAAACTCTCCAACTAATCAATTGCATTGAAAAAGAAGTGATATATATTAGAGAAATCAATTCTCATTTATTATTATGGAAAAAATAGGGATAAGGTCTAAGGCCTTTAAAAATACTAATGCCAAACCTCCGCCCAAGGAAGACATAAAAGAAAAATAAAAGTGTTGCTTCTTCTTCAAGCCTAGCTATAACAATTGCATATGCCACCATGCCTAGATCTAGTGCAAGAACAAAAGGTGGAGATGATGATCCAAATAATGGAATTGATTTGTAGAAACCTTGTGAAGAGGTGGGTTAATTTTTGAGGAAGAAACTAAAAATAAAGAGGCCTTGCACATAGAATAAGATAGACACTTCTTAGGCTCACACTAAAGAGGAATCATAAGTAATCTACATTCCTTCTTTGAATCCTCTTTCTCACCCACACAAATCTCCTCCACATAATGTTAATGCTTCTCCATCTACTCCACCATCAAAGACCAATATTGATTTAGTTTCAAAAACTATTTTTCCTTCATTAACTTTGAAAGCCCAAGAAGCATCATATTCTTCTCCATGGCTCAAATAAGTTGTATCAAAGAAGAGGAAGCATTCATGAGTAGAAGATCCCATTTTTTATCAAATAGCTATGTTTCTAAGAGCTACTCCTTAACCTAAGAAGATTCATACAAACTCTACGTTGATGTTTAAATCCTCTGGCAATCAATTTAAAGAAATTGTTAAACTCATAGTAGAGAAAAATAAAGAATATATTGTAAAGAATTATTTTAATATTACCATGGTAGAACTAGGGTCATTTACATATGAAGGAGATATTGCTAATGCCTAGATATCAATTACATAGTTGATTGAAAGGGTAGAGAGGGAAAGAGACTAGAAGAACATGTGAGTTCTCTTACTACTTATATATAAGATCTATTATTGATACTACTACCTAGCCACTTGATGTTTTTTCCATCAATCTCATCTAATGTACCTCCTGATGGAATACACTCAAGCATTATAAAAAGATTGAAATAAGTATCAACTTTATGGGAGAGTAGCAAAAGCTTGGGAGGAGAAGGTTACTCTTTAGAAATTGTTATATATTAAAGAAGATCTAAAGCTACATCAAAAATTTTAAAATAATGTGTTGGAGATAGATGTTGAATATCAGGTTGTAGAAAAGGAAGATGATGTTTATAACTTACTATTGAAATAATAAAGATAAATGTTAGTATTTGGATCAATTAAAAGGTTTTTAGTGATTCAAAGGAGAATGATTCCCCTGGTTTTTCAAAAATCATTAAATAGAAAATCATAGTTTTAAGGAAATCCATCACAAAATTCAAAGGATTGATTAAGGTATCTGATTTCCTATTAATTGACATTAAAATCAACTACTTTCAATTTGATGTTGACATCCTTATGCATGATGATGCTAGTTTATCAAATGTTGCCATTGTTAAAAAAATATTTCAAAGATATGATGTCAAAATAAATATGCAACATGGATATTTTTTATTGCAATGCAATAAAAAATTTGGAACATATGTCAACACATCTAACCACCTTTAGAAAAATAAGTTTATGATTTGCATGAAAAATTAGATGAAATTAATGAAGATATGCTAACATGGAAGTCAAGATTGAGTGAGATATACATTGCAAATGACAAAGCCTTACCCCAAATTTTAGAAAAGTTCAAAGAATACAAGAAAAGACTTGTTGCTAACTAGCCCAACGTTTAGGATAAGACAAAGTTAGGACGCCTAGCTAAAATAAGGATAAAGGCACAATGTCATTATATTCGCTTAGTTTCTATTTTTTCCATTGTAAAGTGACTTTTATTACAATATTGCAATAAATTTAAAATGAGATTTATTCAAAGAAAAGAAAAATATAAATATAGTTTATAATATAGCTTTTCAAAGGGCAATCACAAACTAATAAACAATTTCAACTATAAAATTATAAAAAAAGAAATTAAAGATACGAGAGGATTTTTAGGAATTTGGTTTTTAATTTTTCTATTTTCTATGAAGACTATCCCTTGGAACTTTTTCTTTTCTTTTATTGCAATATATGCACAAACATTTTTAAAGACTTGAAAATGAGACTTTGAACTCTACAATTTTAAGTATAGAAATCTCATGCACTTTGGTTTTGTGATTGTGTAGTTGTAAATTTTTCTTATCTTAAGTTTACAACACATTTAGGAAATCTCTTTCATGGATGTTATGTGGGATACAAATAATTTGTTTTGCATTATGAAATCATTCTTCAATTGGGTATTTTTATTCTTAAGTTTAATTAATATCTAATTATTTTCTTTTTTATAATTTTCCCTCCTTTACATGTAATTATATCTACTATGAAACTTTGTGTTCATACTCTATATTTCTTCCAATGATTTTTCTAGTTTAGATAATTCACCTTTTATAGTTTCTTCCATTGATTTTTTTAGTTTAGATAATTCACCTTTCTTAATTTCTTCCATTGATTTTCTAGTTTAGATAATTCAGCTTTCCTACTTTCTAATCAAAAAGATATTTGAAAAAATCACTATAATTTATCATACAAGGAAGTGGACCCTTTCTGAAGTAGAGGAAAATTATTCGCTTATAACAATTTATCTAATTATTGAAATGTTTACTATTATCTGTTAAATGAATCACATTGAAAATAGGCAATGGCAAATCTATATACCAACACACTATAATGACATTAAATAGAAGAATTATTTGTGAAATTATGAAATGAAAATATTAAATTAAAAAAAAAACATTTCATAAACCACTACTAACATCGGACTATCAGCATAAACAGAAAAAAGACAAAGAATTTTATTAATTGTAAACTGATTAATTACAACAACAAATCTTTTTATAGAACTTATGATAGTCGAAACTTAAACTTTAATAATATACATAGCCTATACCTGCACTTATCGTGCAACTTGCTTTAAAAAAAAAAAAAACCATGGACAGATTTTTTTTTAAATGCAAATTTCTGGCTTACCGTATGCACAACAGCAAACTGCAGCTATTATGGATTTGGAAAAAATGTGAAAATAGATGTTAATTGACAAACTTTTACATCTAAATGTAAAGCTATTTTAAAAGAGTCATTTTACGAATCGTATCCACTCGGCACTGCTGGGAATTCCTCCATTAACAACCCTAAAGAGGTAGTAACCCGAAGGAGCTGCGATTGCGCTAGGCGGAGCAGTCACCTTTACGGAATACGAGCCGTCGGTTTCCTGGTCTGAAACTTTCGAAGCCGCAGCAAGCCACAAAAATCTTTGATTCATCGACCATGAATGCGTTGTGAAAGGAGGAGCGTACGCATTGAACTCTATTTTCTGCAGTGTGGCAACATAGAAAACCAGAGAGAATTGGGTTCCGTATTTGATATCCCTGGTTGACAATGAAGTAATATTTGGGCGCCTGGAATTGAAAGAGAAATCAAGATAGTATGGAATGTAGGCTTCCAATCTCAGCTCCGTGGGAAAGGGCACGCCAGAGAATCTATACCGACTATTTGAATTGCTCCCGCCTACAAACACACTCCCATCTGGAAGAACATTCGCAATAGAATGGTACATTCGAGGAATTTTTGAGGCGGGAAGGACTGTAAACCTTTTTCCCACATCTTCCTCCGGTTTGTAAAGAAACGGACTCAGCGCGGGCTTGCGCGCAGATTGAAAGCCGGCAGTTCCCTGTTCTGCTCCGTTGATTATTAAAATTTCACCCGTGGGAAGAATGAGCATGTCGCCCATCACTCTGGGAGCCGGCATGTCCTCCATACGCCATACTGGGTTTTTTGAAGTTATGACGATTCTCCCGCAGCTTGTCAACGCATCCACGAAAATCTCATTCTCATTGGCTTTCTTGAAGGCTCCGTCGGGCGCTCCTCCACAGACGAGAATTTCCACGGTCTGAAAATTGTTGGCCGGGTCAAGTGGTAGCATAACAGAAGAACCGGTTGACGGGTAGTTTCGAGCACCGCCACCCGGCATGGTTGGGAACGTCTTGACGACCTTGTTTTTGTTGTAGTCGAGGAGGATTGAGTCCTTGTTAGCGAAGATGAACAGATTGCCGTCGGAAGACAGATGTGTGAACGGGTACAAATTATTCTCCTCGTCGATAGTGTTGGTATCCGCCAGAAATGGGAGCCGAAAGTCCGACTCGCCGGGTTGCTTTGGGACAAATTCATAACTATTCGAGCTTCGTCCTCCCACAATGACAATCCGTCCGTCCGGCAAGATCTGGTCGGAAGAGTACCACCTTCTTGTCGCGAGTGCCGTTGACGTCTCGACCCAGACGCAGGTACCGTCGTCGCAGGGGCTATAATTTCGAACGACCCTCTCTCCCGTTCTCCATCCGCCGGTCTGGACCAGTAGCCCGTCGCTGTCAAATGAACCGGACGAACACCACGTGTCGGTAAGGATGTGCAGCGGCCTGACACTGTCAGTGGCGATGTCGTATTCGACAGCGTGAGCCCAGCAATCTTCGCTTTCCGGTTGCGACTTTCTATTGCAGGGCGAGTCGGTTCTCATGATCTGAGAAGGGCCGGCGCTCGTCTGGTCGAAGATGATCACTTTGTTGGTGTGAGTGAGCATCGTATGCATTGCAGAAACTCCTGAATTGTTCAACAGGGGCACCCATTTTCCTGTCTTCTGTGCCAAACTGAGATTCAAATATGATGTCAAAAGAAGTAAAACTGCAAGCTTTACCATTAGCCCGCCCAAGCCACACATTTTTTATGATCGGAAATGGTTGACTCAGAAATGTCTCCTGACTGAACAAACACAGCTAAACCAGGTTCTGGATGCTTAGGAATTAGGATGACTATATAGAGGGAAAAAATTAGAAAGCATGGTGTAGCAACGCGGCATGTAAGCTCGGACTCAACGCGTCATTGAACTGATCGAAAATTAAAGTCCTTCCGTTTGAGTATTTCTCCTCTTTCAGAATTGACGGCCGTCGTCTCCACACAATCTCTCTAGGGGACTAAAAGAGTTGTTTCAAACCCCGTTGCTGGTTTGATTAAAAGTGCGGATTGGTGTTTTGTATTATTTGGGGATTTTAATTCCAATTTGTTTTGATGTTTGTTTAATTGAATTACAAATCCGCTCGGGCCCTCCGTCCAATTTTGTTTTGTTCTGCCCGTTTTTAATTGGTTGTTATTTATTCCTTACGTATCAGCCTTTCGTACTAATTAAATGGTTTACGCGTCAAACGTCGTTTTCACAATTTAAAAAATAGGTTATTTAGAATTTTTGTGAATGAAAAGGAATCGGTCGAAAGGTATGTTATTAATTAGTAAGTTTCATTAAATGTAATGTTAGTGGTTGATAGGTAGATTAGGATAGTTGTAGTTAGTGTTTTTGAGATTTGGCAACTAATTATGAAAATAATTGAAACTGGTTTTGTATGGTGTATATGTAAATATTATACTTATGTATCATTACCATGAATAAAATTAATTCAGTTTGTTTATTTGGCATGGTATGAAAGTGTTTAAAATCTTAGGTTATGTGGGTTGTGCAAATGTTTTATGGTTATCAAAATTTTGGATTTTGTGGAAGGAAATTTGAGGTTCAAAAGTGGTGATTTTTTTGCCACCTAAGATTGGTGCTTCGTGTGTAGATGGTTGTGGAGTTTTTTTATTGGATTTGATGATGCTTGACTTTTATTTTGTTGTGAAATTGAGTTTTGAACTTTTTTTATGATGACAATAATGTTAAATCTATTTCATAATTTTCTTTTGCTATTATTTTTTGTGAAATCTAGTAAAACACAAGGATTAGAAACAAGCACAATGAAACAATATTGCATAATAGTTGACCAAATAGATTAGGAAAATAAGTGTACATAAATAGGCAAGAGATATAGGCAACCATCATCCACAAAATGAGAATAGGACTCCTCACAAGTAGAGTGGCGGCAAGTTGTCTACCTCGAATGAAGGAAGACGTGTCAAACATGAGTTGACACCTCTTAAGACACCTATCATCATTGACACCTTACTAAGAAAGGGTCAATGGACACCTAACTAGGATTGAGTAAGCCAAGTGTATGCAAAATACAATAAAGTGCAATATATACACTAACACCCCCCTTAAGCATAGCTTAGGTGGGCATGAATGAAATGTGTCTCAGCTACTAGCCTGGTCAGGTACCCATGTAAAATGCAAAAAAAAAAAGTCTTGGACATGAAGCCTAATAAGGTACTCATGTACAATGCAATCCCTTTAAAAATAGAGTAAGATAGAAAACCCAGTGGGAAAAAACTATCCTCCAAAAAAAGAGAAGATGAGGAGAAGACTATAAATCCTCCCCCAAGGATGATGATGTTGTTGAAGTAGATTGCACATAAAGAAGAGCTCACAAATGAATGAACTTGTTCCCAATAAAGGGTTTGGTGAAGATGTTAGCAACTTGCTCTGAAGACTAGCAGAAAACTAAGTTGATGATCTGTCCATGAATCAACTCTTGAATGTAATGCATATGAATCTCTATGTGTTTGGTTTGATGATGCTAAACCAGATTCTTCCATATCTGAATGGTGCTCTAGTTGTCACAATAGATGATTGTAGGTTACCTAAAAGGAATACCAAACTCATAAAAAATGTGTTGAAGCCATATGACCTTAGTAGTTGAGTTAAAATTCCCACTAAACTTTTCCTGTGTGGATGATATAGCAATAGTATTTTTCTTCTTACTAGACCAATTGATACGACCTAAACCAAGTGAAAAATTGTAACCTAAAGTGGGCATACAATGCTCAATGTCCCCAACCCAATATGAATTTGTAAAACCAATTAAGTCAAGTGATGAACCAACTCTGTAATGATTCCCAAACCCAAGAGTACCATGAAGGTAATGAAGAGTATCCATGAAGTTCCTGCATAAATCTCAAAACCATTCCTAGTGCATAGGCAATGTTTGGCCTGGTATGAGTCAAGTAAATAAGTCTACCAACAAGTTGTTGATACAATGTAGCATCAATCAATGATGTAGTACAGGAAGTCCCAAGCTTGACTCTAGATAGAAAGGAAGTTGGATATGGTTTGCAGTAGTCATGTGAAACCATGCAAGTAGATCAAGAGTGTACTTAATTTGTGCAAGCGTGATCCCTGAAGCAGACTATAAAATATCAATGCCAAGGAAGTAGTGTAGTAAACCCAAGTCTATCATGTAAAATCTATCTTGAAGTGATGTCTTCACTGCTGCAATAGTAGATGAAGTACTCTTGGTAATCAAAATATCATCAACATATAGAACCAGTATTAAAAGTGAATCATCCTACCATAATAGATACACACTAGGATCAAAATGACATCTAGTAAAACCTAAAGATAGGAGGTAGGAATCCATCTTGGCATACCAATCTCTAGGAGCTTGTTTGAGGCCATAGAGAGATTTCATAATTCTACAAACTAAGGATGAATCGTGAACAAACCTTGGTGGTTGTTTGGTGCAGGAGCACCTTGTGCAGTTTATGTCTCAATCAAGCAATCTTGTGAAAATTTGAATCTTTATCATGTTACCATTGTAATGAGCTCATTTTGATGTATTTGAATCAGTTGATTAGCTCACTAGGTGGGTTTATGGTCAAAGTATTAAAAAGTGCAAAATCTTGTAATAGTACTGTCAATAATGAAAAAATGCAAAAATGCACAAAATATAAGAAGATGAAGAGTCATTTGTGAAAAGGTAAGGTTTGGTCATTGGAAGTTGAAGGGGCGGTTGTATTAACTAATGTAACCTCCCTGTAAGAGAATTGTAAGGGTGAGAAAAGCATTATGCATTGTATTTTGAAACAAATTTTGTAATAAAAGTACTCTGTACTGCTGTAGCAGTGTTTTCTTCTTGATTTTTTAGGCCTTTTATAGTTTGTACAACAATCTTAGGTTGTGTTCTCAATTTGAATTCTTAAGTGTATTGTGTTAGCATCATTTTAAAAGAGATTTGAAGAAGTTTTATTAAGTTTAGATGTTTTTAGAGAACTTTTACAAAAAATAGGTTTGAAACCCTTAAATCAAGGGTTTTGAGAGTCTAATTTGAATTTAACAACTATTCCATCGATTTAGGCTTTGTGAATTGGTGGAATAGGTTAATGTAGATTTTTTTTAGTATTGTGTATGTTGGTAGATATAGAGGAAGGTGAAATACAATAGATATGTTGCTACTCTAAGAGATTTTCAGTAATTTCCATGCATGATTTGATGCTTACAGGCTAGGATTTGATGAAATGTCAATGATGAAGGTTGGGAAATAGTTTATTTTGCTTGTGTAGACCTAATTCAAGGTGTTTGAAGCAATGGCTAAGTGATTGGAGGTTGGGACAGTATATTTTCAACAAACCCTCATTGTATGAAGCATAGTTTAAGCTTTAAGTAAGGGGGTATGTGCAGGATCATAATGGGCCAAAAAGTGGCGATATGATGGGTATGTGTAGGGTATGTGGCTGACGACTTTATTTTAATCCAAAATTGATGAAACAAAAATGGTTTTTAGAGATTCTCAAATTTCCTCCAATATAAATTACGCTTTACTTTGAATTTAATATATAATTATTATTCATTTTCTATTTGAATTACGACTAAAGTCTTGATTGATAGGTTGATTGAAAAACATCTATAGCTTTCAAACGATATCACATTTTTTGAATCTGAAACATGACTCACAATATATGCTTCACATTCTATAGGATTTAAAAAAAATGAATTTCATGAAGTTTTGACCAAGTTAAGGTGGCCAGACATACGAGTTTTTTATATTTTTTAAAATTTGTAATAAAAAATTCATAATTAATTATTTACTTGGAAAAAAATTACATAAAAATATGCATCACATCGGGACATGAGTCCTCTACTTATATCTAAAATCTTATAAAAAAATATTATCATTTTATTGTGGTTAGGGTGGTCAGACGGGCACCTACTTCTTATTTTTTCCTTGAAATTTAAGTACTACTGCATTGAAATTTCAAATTTTCACCAAATAGATTTTTTTTTGTTTAAATAACCCTAGTAGTTTAGAAACTACATTCAATTTGCTACAGATTCTATCATTACATATTTTTTAAATAATTTAGATAACTTATTCAAATTTTTACGTCAAGTTGCCTAACTCTAATTTTTCTAAATTTTTCGCCACTTAAGGGCCTATTTTTTCCATGATGATCCTACACATATCAAAGGGTTTCATGATTTGCTGCTCTAGTGAATGATTTTCCTAGGAAATATTGTTGATCTAGTAGTTTTATAACATGTTGTAATGTTTTCCATGGTTATTTGAGGTTTTGGAGTAAGTTAGGTGGTACTTGCTTTGTTAAATAGGCCTATTTGAAGCTCAAAGCTGCAGGATAGTCATTATTTTTGATGTTCTTTTTAAAACACCAACACCTACTATTGAAGTATATTAAAATATGCAATAATGGGTCCCTAGAAAGGTATTTTGTTTGTGGAGATTCAATGTGGTTTAAAAGATATGCTTGGTTTTAGGTCTATGGACTACTACAAGGAATTTGGCTTTTGGTGTAAGAAATGAAGAAGCTGATAAGTTTGTGTTTATGAAAGAGTGTTTTTTCTTTGGTTATTTCAAAATCAAGATGATTAAGGTGAATTAAGGTCTGGTGAAAAACTTGTAATCAAATTTTAGGTTTTGAATGTATTGGTAGGCTCTTGAAGTTATGTTACATTGAAGTGAATTTTGGTGAGAGTTTGATTGACCTTTTCAAGTTTGATTTTTTTTTTTAAGAACCCTTGAAGTTAGTAGATGCTCTACATCAATTGGTATCAAAATTGGTTGATCTGGTTGTTTGTTGAGTTGTTGGTTGCAGGTGCTTGATCCATCTTAAAGCTGCAGGAAGGAGAATAAAAAAGTGTGTTGGTTATAGACAAGGATGAGGTTTGTGTTCACTATCCTCCAACAGAGATTAATCTGGGAAGAAGGTGAAGAGAGAGTTAGACCACTGAGAGAGAGAGAGTGGGTAGGTGCATCTTCCAGGATCTATTGTTGGGTAAGATGGATGGTATGTTGAGGTTGTGTGATGAAGCAATGAGGGAGATGGATATCTGTCTAAAAAGAACTTGAAGAGTTTTCAACCATTACAAGAGTTGAAATTCAGTTTGAAGAGTGATACAATGATTGAGAAGGATGAGAAGATGATGACAAGCAAGTCAAGAGAAGGTCAATGATGAATTGTTTGGAATGAGGAAAGATTGCTTAGAAAAGCAAGGTGGAACTATAAAAAGGACAGTCTTATGTCTTTTGATTGAAAAGAGGCTAAGAGGAAAGTTAAACATTGTTAGAACAGTGATGGCACAAGAGATAATTGGGATAGAGAACTTGGAGATAGAATGTAGAATGAAACAAAGTGAAATGCCTGCAAGGCCAAAGGAGTGAGTTTGAGTATACAAGAAGAGGAAAAAAGTGGATAGTCAAAGATAAAGTTGGTAAAGGATTGTTGTAGGTGTCAAGGAAAGTTATACATTAGTTTCAAAGGGTGGAAAGGTCTAAGAATATACAAGGATAGTTTGCAAAGGTGAGGCAACGTTCAAATGGTAACAAGTTCAAATATGTAAGGAATGATTCAAATTTGTAGTATCTGGTATAGTGGAAAGGATCACCACTTGAAGGAGTATTTGAGGGTCAAATAAATTTTGAGAAGAAGAATTACCTACAACAATACATTTCCAAAGGGTCCTGGAAACTTTTTAGGTCAGTTGTTTGGTGCAAGAGCACCTTGTGCATTTTATGTCTCAATCAAGCAATCTTGTAAAAAATTGAATCTTTATCATGCTACCATTGTAATGAATTCATTTTCATGTATTTGAATCAGTTGATTAGGTCACTAGGTGGGTATATGGTCAAAGTATTAAAAAGTGCAAAATCTTGTAATAGTTGCCAATAATGCAAAAATGCACAGAATACAAGAAGATGAAGAGTCATTTGTGAAAAGGGAAGATTTGGTTGTTGGAAGTTGAAGGGGAAGTTGTATTAACTAATGCAACAACCCTATAAGAGCATTGTAAGGGTGAGCAAAGCATTAGACATTGTATTTTGAAAAAAAAATTGTAATAAAAGTACTTTGTACTGCTATAGCAACGTTTTCTTCTTGATTTTCAGGCCTTGTATGGTTTGTACAACAATATTAGTGTTGGACTTAGGGAACACTGAGATGGGGCAGTGAATCAGTGTTCAGCAAGTTTAAACTTTAAATCCAAATCTTAAATCATTTACAACACATAAATAGACATAAAGATGCAAGCACATGAACAAGATAATCAAAGCACCATAACACCAATATTTTTACATGGAAACCCTGTTAGGGGAAAAACCATGGGGGATATTAATCCACAATTATACTCTATTAAAAGTATGAATAAAAGGGAATGCACATGCATTCAGGCGCACTGCTTAGAGCTCACTGCTCAAAATAAGGAAGGTTCACTACCTTACAAAATGTTTGTGATTACAAAAAAAATGTTGAACTGAGAGGATAGCATCTCCAAATGCCTGGATTTAGTTCCAATGAAGCTCAGTAGATGATCTTTAGCCCTTCTAACTAATTTTGTATTTCTACTATGTTCTACTCTACTCTTCTCTAATTTTCTACCCTTCTAAAACTGTGCATAGATCGCTCAATCACCCTTCTAATACTCGCACAAACATATGTTCCACTCTTCACACATATTCACACACTTTCACTTGCTTCTCACAAATGTAATTAATTACTGATCTCATATATATCCGCTAACAAAAAACTCATTACTTCAAGTCAGCTTTAACAAAACATGAAATATCCTTCAATGGTCAGCTCAAATCACAAATTAAATTTAATGTGCACCCACGCAAGTTAGCTAAGACATAGCTAGGGCCCCAAAAAAAATAACCAACACAAGAGACAATTAATAAATTACTCCTTATACATCTGTGACATGCGATATTCACTAGGTCAGCCATGATGAGCAAATAAACAGAAAAATATCTTGCCAAAGCATCCAACCAGATCTCCTAACTCATACATTGATCAATGCAACATCACAAAACTTAACAAGATAGTATAGATGCTTAAAAGACTCTCTTGGAGACCCACAACTCAAAATGATGATCTTGTGAGGTGTACAGATCGATATGCTAGCTGGATACCCTGTTCTTCATACTTTTTGTTGGTAAAACTTCGATCTTTACTTATCTTGCCGGTATGGATAAATTTTGATTTGTGGACTGGAGGGACAACATAGGTTGCCATCAATGACAACACTAGAAGTCACATGCCATCAAACAAGCTATATTCCAACAATCTCCCCCTTTGGCATTGATGGCAACACTTAGTGAAAAATGACTAATTGTCAAAATTCAAAATTTCAAAACTCAAACTCCCCCTTAGAATGATAAAGCATTTTTCACTGTTCTCCTCCCCCTTTGACATCAATGACAATTATATTCTTCACTAAGCTCTCTCCCCCTTTCAAAAATTCAAAATTTGAAGTACAACTGCTATTTAGGTTAGAAAATTAACTTGTACTTATCTTTCATACCCGGAAGAAATTTCTTCCATGCTTCTACATAAATCCCAATGATTAAGATCATGTTGTTATTCTTAGATGTCTTGTTATTAATTTGAATAAGGGATTCCAAGATTGTAATTGTTTCTTCTAGTTTTTCTCCTTTCCTCAGGACCTCAATCAACTACTCCAACCTGCATTTAGTTAGATCCTTGACTTTCCAAAAGGTGTCCACAAGAGTGTTTCTGGTAAAGTGGACTTTTGCATGCTCAGACTACAATTCCTAAGTCTTTTTCTCAATTGCTCCATCCGGTTCCTGAAGCATACTGTAATCTTAACCAATTTTGATCAATTCAACTTCAATATGTTCCAGCTTTTCCTTATACCTCCCAACAACATGAGGCCACTGAAGACAATAGTTGTAAATGTTATTAGTTGAATTAATGCATTGCCTCAACTCATTCATTTTCTTTTTTAGTTTGGTAAGGGATAGCCTAAACTGCTCCTTCAGATGTAGAATTACTTCATCCTCTTTCTTGTCCTGAGGCTCAGAGGCCATAGCCTCCCTAATACATTCGATCATTTCTTCTAGAAGCACATTCTGCAAATTCTCCAAACCAATGTTATTATGCACAAAGTAAGAACTCAATGTGTTCTCAATTAGGTCCTGCTCATATGAGGGTCCATCTAACCATATGTCAGTAATCTTCAGCATTCCATCTTCCTCCTAAACAATCTATAGTATCTTTGATTTGAATAAAGTACCTTCTTCACCACTTCCTTCTGCTATTATTACATCCAATTCAACTGATTCTAGTTCATCCCTAGGAGTATACTCATCAGAGTCTTTGTTTGGTATATCCATAATTATCTGTCCTTTTCCTTTTCCTTCAGATTTTGGAGACCTATGTGTTGAAGGGGTGTCATCAACAAACTCTAGAGCCCTTTTCTGCTTCCTTTCTATTTTACTAGAAGATGATCAAACTTCAAGCATCTTTACTGGAAGGGGAATGTTAACTTCTCCAAACTTCCCTAGCAATTCCTTGAAGAAATTTTCATATATTTGCTCATAATTTCCCAAAGCATTAGAATATTCAAAAATTTGCTTACAAACTGGTTCACTTTCCTTCCATACCAAATTATCATTCTGAGGCAAGTAATTCAGAAAATACATCCTGATACATATGATCAAAGTACCAAACCTGAAGGGGTAATCTGCTTCTTTTGTCAATTGCACATTTTCCATCAACTGATCCTTTAGCAATCCACACATATCAAAGTCTTCATCTTCCATTATCATTTTGTGACCGATATAAACTGTGCCTGTCAAAGTTGCGCCTTCCTTGTTTCTAAAGAAAATTTTGTATGAAATCCCATGTGCAATGTACCTTGTTATTGGATCTTTGATCATTGAAATTACTAGAGCCCTCTGATCTCCTGTCACTTCGGTTAGGGTTTCGACTTCCTTGTTCCGAATCGACTTCTTTTTCGGAATATCCCCAACATTGCATAGACTAGTTAAATTTCTAATTACATCCTTTGAAATAAGATAGGGTTTATCCAAGGTTAGCATGTCCTCATTCAATCTGTTCAGGATAAACCTGACCACTTCCGCATTGACAAAATAAGGAAACTCATTCCAAATGTTCAAACTTTTATTATTTTCACTTTCAAGCCACTTCAATTCACCGGCTGGCAATGAATTTCTCACATCCCTAATCTTTCCACTGCTATACTCATCCAAATTCACCATTCCTTTGATTTGCTTCATTTTTCTTTCTGTACAAAACAAGTTTTTCTATCGAGCACAAAATTCAAAATTCTACAAGCAACTGAGATACATGATGAATTCGCTGCCGAATTTTTTTTTCTCCTTTTGAAATTTCACTGCAGAGGCTCTCCTTCTATTCTTTTTCAATGCAAGGTGACAAATGAGGGTTCCAAATACCCTTTTATAACTTTACGCACCTAACCTTTTTCCTGCATTAAATATTTTTCCCTAGGAGTTCTAGGTACTCTATTTTCTCAGACAATAAAAGAATAATTTGTCTGTGGACCTTCTACTTCTCATGTTTTCTGCATAAGTGATTACTGATACATTTGCAAACTTTTATCACAGCTACTAACAATTTCTTGCATTTTGGTGCCAGCTACCGATAGGGGAACAAAGGATTTTTCTTGAAAGACTCCCCCTAGGCCAATGGTTTGAGATCAATTTTTGGAGGAATTACCAGAAGAAGATTCTGGTGTGGACTTATTCCCTTCATCAGAGTAACTCTTCTTTACCCATTTTTTCTTTATCTGATCTCTAATCTCTTCCACAGTCACTTTCCATTTTCCTTTTTCATTTTTCTATGATGTTTTTCCCTTATAACCGGACCTCTTCTATCCATGTTTTTGTTCCCTCAGAATCTTGCAATGTGACCAAATCTGTTGCAATTGTAACACACCAGATTTCTTTGTCTAGACCATTCATTCCATTTATTTCCCTTTGATCTGCACCAATTAGCAATATGCCCAAATTTTCCACAGGTGTAGCATTTGACATTCCTTACACTAATAGACATACTTCTGCATTCAATTGACTTATGACCAAACTTATTACAACTGAAACACTAACCGGGAAATGATGGACTGCTTGAATTTATTTTACTTCTACATTGAGAAGCCATATGACCAAATTTATTGCAAGAAAAGTAGTAACCATTAAACTTCTGAGCATTAGGTTGTCTTACTAGATACCTTCTGCCTTTGTTCATCTAATTTCTTTGTTTGGAATCCTTATGTTAAGATCCAGAGCTTTCTTCCTTCTCATATCCAAGACCTCGCTTATCATTTTGCATCCTTTTATCCTTTAGTCAGCTCATCAAGCTTAGCAAAATTAGTTGTAAACTTCTCCTTGTACTCATTTGCAGTAGTGAGTTCATCTTTGAGAATAATTATATATCTTTCAAGCTCTTGTTCATTATTTCTGGATTGTTGTAGTTTAATCTCCATCTGAATGAATCCACTATTTACTCTGCTACATTCTTCAAAATTTTCTTTTAAATACTGGGCTAGATTCTCCTCATTCTTCTTCCTTTCTTCAATCTTGTTGATTAGCTTCATTGCTACAGATTCCATCTCAAGCTTTAAAGTAGCATTGTCCCTAGCAAGATTTTCACATTCTTTAGTTATTTATTTTAGGGTCTGATTTAGGTGAACATCTTCCAAGATTTTATTTTCTTTCTGATTCAGTTGATCACAAAGTCCCTTCCTCTTTTATCTTGATTCATTGATTTTATCCTTCAATGATTGAATAAATTTCTCAGCATCCACAAGATTTACTTTTAATTCCATGACTTTTACTTTAGACTGATCAAGATCATCAAGTGCCACCATAAGATATTGTTGAAGACCACCTGAGTCCATTGCAATCCAAGATCCACCTCAAGTTGTTAACTTCTGCAGAGGAACCTTTGCTCTGATACCAATTGTTGGACTCAGGAAACACTAAGAGGGGGGGTGAATCAGTGTTCAACAAGTTTAAACTTTAAATCCAAATCTTAAACCATTTACAACACAAATAGAAATAAAGATGCAAGCACATGAACAAGATAATCAAAGCACCATAACACCAATAATTTTATGTGGAAACCCTGTCAGGGGAAAAACCACAGTGGAGATTAATCCACAATTATACTCTGTTAAAAGTATGAATAAAAGGGAATACACATGCATTCAGGCACACTGCCTATAGCTCACTGCCTTACAAAATGTTTGTGATTACAACAAAAAGTTGAACTAAGAGGATAGCATCTTCAAATGCCTGGATTCAGTTCCAATGAAGCTCAGTAGAAGATCTTCATGCCTTCTGACTGATTTTGTATTTCCACTTTACTTTGCTCTGCTCTTCTCTAATTTTCTATGCTTCTGAAACTATGTATAGATCGCTCAATCACCCTTCTAATACTCACACACACATCTATTCTACTCTTCACACATGTTTGCGCACTTTCACTTACTTCTCAAACACAAAATGAATTACTGATCTCATATATATATTTGCTAACACAAATTTAATTGCTTCAAGTTGGCTTTAACAAAACATGAAATATGCTTCAATGGTTGGCTTAAATCACAAATTAAATTTAATGTGCACCCACACAAGTCGGCTAAGACATAGCTAGGGTCCAAAACAAAATAACCAAAACAAGAGACAATTAATCAATTACTCCTTATACATTCGCGACATAGGACATTCACTAGGTTGACCACAATGAGTAGATAAACAGAAAAACATCCTGCCAAAGCATCCAACTGGATCTCCTAACTCATAAATTGATCAATGCAACATCACAAAACTTAACAAAAAGATAGTATAGATGCTTAAAAAACTCTCTCAGAGATCCACAACTCAAAATGATGATCTGATGAGGTGTATAGATTGATATGCTAGCTCGATACCCTGTTCTTCATAATTTTTGTTGATAAAACTCTGATCTTTACTTATCTTGCTGGTATGGATAAATTCTGATCTACGGACTAGAGGGAGGACTTAGGTTTCCATCAATGACAACACTAGAAGTTGCATGCCATCAAACGAGCCATATGCCAACAATTAGGTTGTGTTCTTAATTTGAATTCTTAATTGTATTATGTTAACATCCTTCTGAAAGAGATTTGAAGAAGTTTTATTAAGTTTAGAGGTTTTTAGAGCACTTTTACACAAAACATGTTTGAAACCCTTAAATCAAGGGTTTTGAGAGATTAATTTGAATTTAGCATCTATTCCCCTAATCTAGGCTCTCTGAATTGATGGAATAGGTTAATGTAGATTTTTTTTTGTATTTTGTATGTTGGTAGATATAATGGAAGGAAAAATACAGTAGATATGCTACTACTCCAAGAGATTTTCAGTGATTTCCATGCATGATTTGATGCTTACAGGCTAGGATTTGATGAAATGACAATGATGAAGGTTGGGAAATAGTTTATTTTTGTTTTGTAGACCTAATTCAAGGTGTTTGAAGTAATGGCTAAGTGATTGGAGGTTGGGACAATATATTTTCAACAAACCCTCATTGTATGAAGCATAATTTAAGCTTTAAGTAAGGGTTTCATGATTTGTTGCTCTAGTGAATGATTTTCTTGAGAAAGATTGTTAATTTAGTAGTTTTATAACATGTAATTTTTTCCATGGTTTTTTGAGGTTTTGGAGTAAGTTAGGTGGTACTTGCTTTGTTAAATAGGCCTATTTGAAGCCTAAAGCTACAGGACAATAATTATTTATAATGTTCTTTTCAAAACACTAAAACTTGCTATTGAAGTATATTAAAATATGCAATAATGGGTCCCTGAAAAGGTATTTTTTCTATGGAGATTCAATGTGGTTTATAAGATATGCCTGGTTTTAGATCTATGGACTACTACAAGGAATTTGGCCTTTTGGTGTAAGAAATGGAGAAGCTGATAAATTTGTGTTTATGAAAGAGTGTTTATGCTTTGTTTATGTCAAAATCAAGATGATTAAGGTGAATTAAGGTCTGGTGAAAAAATTGGAATTAGATTTTAGATTTTGAATGTATTGGCGGCCTCTTGAAGTCATGTTACATTAAAGTGAATTTTGGTGAAAGTTTGATTGACCTTTTCAAGTTTGAGTTTTGGGTTTTAAGAACCCTTGAAGTCAGTAGATGCTCTGCATCATTCTTCCATGTAGATTTCCTCCTCAAGGTCTCCATGAAGATATGCACTCTTCACATCCATATGATGTACATCCCATCCATATGTTGTGGCTATAACAAGTGTGAGTTGAATAAAAGTCATCTTAGTAACTAGTGCAAAGTTTTTTGTATAGTTAATGCCTACAACTTGTGAAAAACCTTTGGAAACCAACCTTACCATTTACTTATCAACTAATCCATCTACTACAAATTTAGTTTGATATATCCACCTACATCAAACTATCTCCCTTCCCTTAGGAAGTGAAGTCAAATCCTAAATGTGATTTCTAATCAAGGTTAATCAGATTCCTCATCCATAGCAATATCCCACTCTGGTATGCCTAATGCCTCTTTGAATGTCAATGGATCAAAAATTGAAGGAAAGAAGGCATGTGGCACCCCCTAAAAGTCTTCCTAAATTTGTCTATCATCTATTGAATCCTATACCCTTGTATCTGCCCTATGTAGAGTGTGAGATGTGGGTGAGTCTAGTGTGGAACTATCAACTTCCAATGCAATCCCTGAACTAGATGAAGATGAACCCTAATCATTGTTGTCACTATGAGATTTGGAAGAAGAAGATATTGCACTAGCAATTTGTTCATAATGATCTAAAGATTACACAATATGTTGAGAAGTGTCAAGTATAGTTTCAAGAGATGTTTCTTGAAAATTAACACTTCTCTCAATAATTAACTTATGTGTGGTAGGGTGGAGTAGGCGATAGCCTTTTACACCATCTAGATATCCCACAAAGATATAAGGTTTGGATTGTGGATCCATATCCTTGCAATGCTCTTTTGGAATGCATGCCATGGTATAGTAGCCAAAAACTCTGAAATGATCAATTGTTGGTTTCAATCATTTCCAAGTTTCAAAGGGAGTGATACCCTTCAAGGATTTTTGTGGAACTCTATTATGCATGTTACATGCACAATTGACTACTTTTTCCCAATATGATGGTGTGAGGCCCTTAGAATGAATCATACAATTAACCATCTCTTTTAGAGATCTATTTTTCCATTTTTCAACACCATTTTATTAAGGAGTATATCAAACTATGTGTCATAGATCTATCCCCTTTGATATACAAAATTTTTAAAAAAGGTTATTGACATACTCTCTCCCATTATCTATTCGAAGAACCTTGATGACTTTCCCTGATTATTTTTTGACAAGAGCTTTAAAATCTTGAAAGACTCAATTTTTTTTTTTTTTTTCCTAGGGAAGTAGACCCATGTAAAATGTGAGAAATTAGTAATGAAGGTAAGAACATATCTAGCCTTTTTAAAAGATGGATGAGGAAAATCCCTTGAAACATCACTATCAACAAGTTCTAAAACTTGTATTTCCCTCCATGATTTTCCTTTGTTAAATTTGGCTTCTAGATGCTTGCCAAGTACACAACCCTCACAAAGCCCTTTAGAAAATTTAGCCTTAGGTAATCCCTTGATCATATTTTGTTGACATTGTTGCTCAAGATAGCAGTAGTTAAGATGGCCAAATTGCTCATGTCATAATTTGATAACTTCATCTAAATGATTTAGTAGTGATTTTGGAGAAATAGCTATGGAAAAACTAAAGAAGGTATATAATTAGGATTGGTGATTTTCCTCCCCTATTGCTACCAAATTATTTCTTTGTAGTTATCTCATCTTAATTGAATTTGGAGGGATGTGTACTCTTATTCCCTTCCCTAAATGAGTTATTTGATACATTAAAAGGAGATTATTTGAGAGTGAAGGTACACTTAGAACATTTGTAAATGTTCCTCCAACATCCATAGACCCTCTCCCTTTTACCAATGCTAGAGTATCATCACCTAAGGTGATTGTGGATGTACTTGATCGATCTAAGGATGAAAAAACCACTTGTGAAGAACCCATATGGTGTGAAGCACCAGAGTCTATAATCCATGTTGGAGATAAACATATTGTAGCAACTAATAGTTTTCCCTTTGATTTCTCTTTATCCTTAGTATTATCTTGATTTGATGAAGATGCCTTGATATAATTAGATAGCCCTATATTATTCTTTTTGATAATTTTTTGTAGAACCTCAATTTGTTTCTTCATGTATTTATGTTCATCGTGTCTAATATTTTTACAAAAGAGACATTTAACTCTCTTTTTACCTTGAGAGTCCTTTGTAGAGTTGTCAATTTTTCCTTCTTTCTTTTAACTTGTCATTTTTAGTGTTATTATCCCCTTTTGAAGTTTGATGTGTTTCATTCCCTACAAGTAGGGTTGAGGCTTATTAGACTTCAAACTACCCATTTGAATTAAATTTTCTTACTCCTTTGTGAGATCAACAATAAAGTTATCAAGTGTGGGCATAGACCATGAGGCTCTAAGAGCCTATTTAGTAGAGTAGAAAGCTGATACAAACATTGAAATTTTTTTGACTTAGCTTAGAAAGTACATAAAGTATTAATTGATCTTGTTTCTTGTCAATTCCACAATTTTTAATTGCAACTTCAAAGATTTAAACTTAGTGAAATATTCTTGTAAAGTTGAGAAACTCCTAGGACTAAGGCATAAGAGTTGATTTTCCAACTCATGGCTTCTAAGTTCATCTATTTTCCCAAATAGTTTATCAAGACCTTCCAAAACTTGGTTGGGTGTTTTCAAGTTCTCAACATTGAACAAAAAATCAAGAGATAAATTTAGACATAGGAAGCTAAATGCTTGATCACACTTATTGAAAAAATTCCTGTCTTTAAAGTTGTTGAGGTTCTTTCTCTATTTCAATAGTTACCCTTTATAAACCTTTTTTCTTAAGCACAAGGATTAATTTCTATTGGCATTCCCAACAACAACCTGAAACCTTCACAATGTAGAGAAGCAACCTAAGAAGTTGCTATTTCACCATTGTTGTTAATGAATTTACAATATACAAAGCCCTGTTAAATAGAGCAAGAGATAGACAAGGAGCCGTCCAAAATGGTAATGCGCAGCAGAGAAGGTCGGTGGAGTAGGTGAAGAAAAAAGGAAGGAGACGACCAAACACAATAATGCACCGAATAAGAAATAAATGAAGAGTTGGACTTAATAATACGCAGGTTAAAAAAACGTGCATGCCAACACCCCCCCTTAAGTGCAACTTAGGGAGAAAAAGAAAATGCAATATGCAATATGAGATGCATTATAGGTCCCGGCAATAAAGCCTTGTTAGGTACCTATGTACAAGTACAATGCAATGAACTACAAATCTCTCATAACCGGAGAAAAGGAGAAAAACCCTGTGGGAGAAAACTCCTCTCCAAAAGAGAGAACAAAAGTGAAAGGAAGGAGGACTCCTTAAGACCCCCCAAGGACAACTTCCTTCACCCCTAACATCGATCGCAACTGAAGATAGCGAGGAGATGCCAAAGGTTTAGTGAAGATGTCTGCAACCTGCTGCTCCGTAGGCAAATAATCCAAAACAAGAACACCATCCTGAATGAGCTGCCGAATGAAGTGCATGTGGATCTCAATATGCTTGGTGCGTTGATGCTCCACTGGGTTGCGAGAAATATGGATAGCACTCTGGTTATCACACCAAAGAATAGTGGGATGATCAATAGGAAAGCCAAACTCGGCCATCAACTGTCGAAGCCAAAGAACCTCTTGGCTAGCCAAGACAGCTCCTCGATACTCAGCCTCGGTTGATGATAAGGCAATTGCAGTTTGCTTCTTGCAAGACCAAGCAACCGGACCAGAACCAAGACAGAATATAAAGCCAGAAGTAGACTTTCGATCATCAACATCACCGGCCCAATCTGAGTCAGTGAAGCCCACAATGTCAGTAGCACCAGATGTATAGTGAATGCCAAAATGTGTAGTGCCCTGAAGGTACCGTAAGATACACTTGGCTGCCTTCCAATGACTCTCATGAGGATCTTGAGAGAAACGGGAGACAAGACAAACTGCAAAGGAAATATCAGGACGACTATGTGTTAAGTACAAAAGGCTGCCGACCAGTTGCCGATACAAAGTAGCATCAACAGATGGAGTAGTGCAACTAGTGGACAATACGACACCTGACTGAAAAGGAGTAGGGGCTGGCTTGCAGTCATCCATCCCAAACCTCTGAAGCAAATCAAGAGCATACTTCTGCTGGAAGATAGAAATACCAGTAGAAGACTGATGGATTTGAAGACCAAGGAAGTAATGCAACAAACCAAGATCTGTCATATCAAAATGCTCCATCAAAGCATGCTTAGTATCCTCAATCATGGCACTAGAACTCCCCGTGAGAATCAAGTCATCCACATAAAGAACAAGAATGAGAAGATCCCCCCCATGCGTTGAATGTAAACTGTAGGATCAGAGTGACATCTAGTGAATCCAGAAACAAGCAAGAAACTATCCATCTTCTCATACCAAGCTCTAGGGGCCTGTTTGAGACCATACAATGAACGTCGGAGCCTGCAAACAAGTGAAGGGTCTTGCACAAAGCCTGGTGGTTGCTCCATATAGATCTCCTCATGAAGATCACCATGCAAGAAAGCACTCTTCACATCCATCTGATACACTAACCAAGCCTGAGATGCAGCAATAGAAAGCACGAGGCGTATGGAATCCATCTTTGCGACAGGGGCAAAGGTCTGGAATAGTCAATACCCTCAACCTGAGAAAAGCCCTTAGCCACTAGACGAGCCTTATACTTATCAATAGAACCATCAGATGCAAACTTGGTACGATACAACCACTTGCATCGAACCAACTTTCTTCCTTTAGGAAGAGGAACCAAATCCCAAGTATGATTCTTCATCAAAGAAGAATACTCCTCTATCATAGCACTATCCCATTCCGGAACACCCGAAGCATCTGAAAACTTCTGAGGATCAGTAGAAACTGCATGACTCAAAAGACTGCTACCTGAAGTGCGGGAACGAGTGGAACGTGTAGCTATGGGATCACCTACAAGGGAACCAGCATCCTCAAGAAGTGTACGAGCCCATAAAGGTCGACGGGGTGCAGGTGGAGGAGAAGGAGAAGATGGAGTAATATCAACAACAAGATCGATACCATCATCAGGAACAACATCATTACAAGCATCATCATCATCATCTGGAAGCACAACATCCTCTGAAGAAGAACTAGGAAGAAGAGAGGGAGAGGCTTGTGATGGAGAATCCTTCGAAGTGAAAGACTCATCAAATTGAACATCACGACGAAAATGAACCTCTCGAGTGACAGGATCAAACAACCGATAACCCTTCACATCCTCACAATAGCCAACAAAAATGAACCGTTGACTTTTCTTCTCCATTGCCTTGCGCCTACCATCTGGAATGAATGCCCATGCATCACTCCCAAATACTCGAAAGTAGGAAACCTTGGGCTTGACATGAGACCAAGCCTCCTCGGGAGTCATATTCTGCACTGCCTTATGGGGCATACGATTCTGAATGTAGTTGGCACAATTGACAGCCTCTGCCCAAAATGCGGGAGCCATGGATCTAGATTGTAGCATACAATTGGCCATCTCCCGTAAAGTTCTATTCTTCCGCTCGGCTACACCATTCTGTTGAGGAGTGTATGGCACTGTGTGTTGATGAAGAATACCCTTAGTACAACAAAATTCTTGAAACGCCTGATTGACATACTCCCCCCCATTATCTGTGCGAATCTTCTGAAGGGAATGTCCTGACTGCTTCTCCACAAATGCAAGGAAGGTCATGAAATGTCGAAGAACCTCATCCTTGTACTTCAAAAAATACACCCAAGTGCACCTAGAAAAATCATCAATGAAGGTGAGCACATACTTGGCCCCTGAAAAAGAAGGAGTGGGGAATGACATGAGGTCACTATGCACCAACTCAAGGGGTGTTGAAGCACGTGTGGCCATACCCTTAGGAAAAGGATCCCTATGATGCTTTCCAAGCACACAACCTTGACAAACTCCATCTGAACAAGAGATCTGAGGTAGACCAATTACCAAATTTTGTGTGCTCATCTGCTGAAGATATTTGTAATTCAGGTGCCCAAACCGTTCGTGCCAAAGCTTGCTTGTAGAATCTGCATGAGCAATAAGGGATGATCCTGATGAAGACTCAAATCCATCAAACCTATACAAACGGGCCGCATGGTCAACTGTTCCTGTAGCAATGACCTTCTCAGGATCCTGCATCTCTCGAATAGTCACATAGTAGGAGAGAACTCAACAAGCCTTCCATCACCATGATTACAAATTTGATAGACAGAAAGCAGATTCTGGGAAATATCAGGAACAAGAAGAACATCATCAATGCTACCATCTTGCATATGAACTGAGCTTGTTCCCAAAACTGGAATTTGAGAAGAGTTCCCAACAGCAATATGTGAAGTAAGACTATCAGAAAGAGAATCAAGAAGAGCCTCAGTATGAGTCATGTGATGAGAAGCACCAGAATCAAGAATCCAACTAGAACTGGTAGAGGACAAAGCTGTAGCTGAGAGGGCTTGCCCTTTTCCCGAAGAAGAAGACTTAGGTATGGCAAGATTATGCTTCCTCATAGCTTCCTCTAATGCTGCTAGCCTTGCAAAACAATGTGCATCATTATGCCCAGATTTTCCACAGAACGAACAGTTCTCCTTCTTCTTCTTAGACTTGGAAGATGACTCGCCCGAGTTAGAAGGAGGAGGAGGTGAAAGATTATTCTTCTGATCAGTCTTCACCTTAGGCTTGGAGGGAGACTCACCACCTAAAGACGAATCTATCTTGGGCTTCTTCTTATTCTTACCCTTGCCCTTGGAAGATTGAGCCATTAAAGCATGACTCTTAGGAAGAGCATCCATCTGAATCAACTTGGCCTGCTCCCTAGTCAATCGATCACAAAACTCCTCAAAAGTAGGCATCTTATGATCTTCCCCCATAGCATCCATAGTAGAATAGAAAGTAGAGGCAAACACTTGAAAGGGACCTCTAAGCTTAGACAAGATCAAGAAAATACACTCCTTATCTTCTTTGGCATGACCACATCCTTTTAATTGAGACAAAATCAATTTGAACTGTGCAAGGAAATCCTGAATAGAAGGAAAAACATCTGGAGAGAGAGAAGTGAGATCAGCTTCAAGCTGTAAGATCCTAAACTGATTGACCTTACCATACAATTCTGCAAGCTTATCCCACACATCTTTAGGTGTTTTACATTCAACAATATGAAATAACAAATTATCAGACACATGCAAACCTATGAGTCCTTTAGCCTCATCCATTTTGTTTCTATGAACAAATAGCTCAAATGTTTTTGTGAATTCAGGTTGGTCGGCATCCAACAATTGCCATAGACCACGAGATTGCAACAATTGTGACATTTTGAGCTTCCATGTGTGATAGTTGTGTGGAGTGAGCAATTCAATCCTAGGGTCCGACATGATATACAAGGGCACTCAAAGGACTAAAATGCAAAATACACCCCCCAGAATATATTCAAACTAATTTGATAATTTACAAGGATCAAAGTTGCCAAAAGATATAATAGTTACAACTTGTAACTTCAAGCTAATAAAAAAGGGCATAAAATGACAGAATTTTTAGAAAACACCTCGTCCAGAGTGAAGATCGTTGAAGCAGCTTTTCGACAGTAGCTTGTTTGCTGAAAAATGGGCTCCGTTTGCAAAGATTGTGCAAATTTGAAAAAAAAAACCTATTTTAGGCATTTCCGGAGCTCTCAGTCACACCATATGATCTGTGATCACAATCAAAGTACTCCGGCACCTTAGGGCGATATGAGTAATGAATGTGCGAGCAAGTCGTGCCAAGTTCCAGTAAGGAAGTGCCAAGTCAACAATGCCAGTAAAGGTACTGCCAAATCACCAAGGAGAACGGGCCAAACACAGCCGAGGTACTGCCAGGTCACCAAGGAGAATGGGCCTAGCACCAGCTCGAGGGAGGGCCTCGTCTGCCATGTTCTGTGAGGTGATGCAGGAGAAACCAGAGTTTACAGACCTGTTGACCCACCAGCTTAAGCACCACCCTGGACAAATGGAGGCTGCGGCTATCATGGAGTATATTCTTGATGGGTCATCCTACATGAAAGTCGCTGGTAAGAAGCATGAGACCAACCCACTGCAGAAGCTCGAGGTAGCTACAGGAGATGAGGCCTTTGGCAAGAGGCGAAAGCCCAGATTCGAAACTTCTTCAAAAAAAGAACACCCACAGAGGGGTATAGATCTCCCTTCTTGACTTCACCGCCTCCCAAAAATCCACCATTACTGACTTCGTCCCGTCATGCCAATCAGATAGAAGTTCTTCTGGCCGACGCGGGTTTGAGGCAGTGCATTATCAAATCTGTGCGCTACGTCCACTCGAGGGGACTTGTCCGCTCCTCCTTCTTCAGTAATTCCTCTGACTACCTGATCGACCACCTCACCTTCACTGCCAACGTAGGGCTATGCAGGTACGCCAGAATGTTCCAAATATGGGATACTGTCGACCTCTGCAACGCCTCCAGGGTATGCAACGACCGCAATCTCAAAGTTGTGTGGAAGAGTGAGAAGGCAGGG
This sequence comes from Sequoia sempervirens, assembly GCA_007258455.2. NCBI lineage: Eukaryota > Viridiplantae > Streptophyta > Pinopsida > Cupressales > Cupressaceae > Sequoia > Sequoia sempervirens. The sequence goes on from VDFB02000015.1 coordinate 144,855,068, forward strand.
AAGGTGATTTGGATCAGGAGAAAGATCCACGCCAAGCATCCATTTGCCCCTCCACAAAGAGATCAGGCCACGCGGAACTCAGTCACATGAGAAATAAGGAATGGCCTTCCCCATCCACCTAGTAGATCATTCTCACGGCAGGTGATATCTCAGTGACTCCATTGCTTGCTCAACTAGTGAAAGCTCTTAGCAAGGCAGGGTAGGTTGTGAGACCGCTCTGATACCATATTGGCGTTCCCAGAACAACAACCTGCAACCTTCACAATGCAGAGAAGCAACCTAAAAGTTGCTATTTCACCAGATCATTTGATTGAGCAAGCATGAATTTACAATATACAAAGCCCTGTTAAATAGAGCAAGAGACAGACAAGGAGCCATCCAAAATGGTAATGCGCAGCAGAGAAGGTCGGCGGAGCAGGTGAAGAAAAAAGGAAGGAGACGACCAAACACAATAATGCGCCGAATAAGAAATAAATGAAGAGTTGGACTTAATAATACGAGGTTAAAAAATGCATGCCAACAATTTCATCTTCCAATCATGATAATTGAAAGGTGTTATGGGTTGTATAGTTACATTATCCTTCGTGTTTCTAGATAGTTTAGATATTTTCTTTGTATAAATGTGGTAAGGATGAAATTAGAAATGCATGCAAAAGTGAAAGGAAAACACAAGACACACAAGCACCTCTTGAGGAAGTGTGAAAATGAACCACACACAACACCCCCTAGATTATTTGTTTCCCCCCGATTTGGCACTTTATAGGAGTGCTTGTAATCAGCCCAAAAGAGGCACAAATAGGAACTTTATAGATTTAGTACGATAATATGATCTTTGGATTCATGGTGAAAAATATGAACTTTTGAAAAAAAACAAAGCTTGAATATGAGCTATGGTGTAAAAGTTATTACAATTTGAATATTTCAACCTTTACAAAATAATTATCATTTTTACAAAAAAGTTCTTATTTTTAGAAAAAATGCAAGCACCAAAAAATAAGAATAGTGAGGGAAAGATTGGGAAATTTAAGCCCCTTTTTCTCTGAAATTGATGCCCATTGTGAATGAATTGGAATTGGGTGCTCCACTCAACCTACCCAAAATCAGATGAATTAGGCCCAAGATGGCCATTCTACCTACACAAATTAGATTTGAAGTTAGAAAATTATGGCATGAGTAGTTTGGCCCTCTTAACTACCACTATCTTTAGCAACTATGTAAAATAAATATGGTCAAGGGATTACCTAATGTTAAATTTTCTAAAGGGCTTTGTGAGGGTTGTGCACTTGACAAGCATCAAGAAGCAAAATTTGACAAAGGAAAATCATGGAGGGCAACACAATTTTTAGAACTTGTTCATAGTGATGCTTCAAGGGCTTTTCCTCATCCATTTTTTACAAAGGCTAGATATGTTCTCACTTATATGGATGATTTCTCACTGAGAAAGGGTCAGTGGACACCTAACTAGGGTTGAGTAAGCCAAGTGTATACAGAATGCAATAAAGTGCAATATATACACTAACATTTTTTAATTAAAGTGCATTTAGGAAAATTATGCAAAGTTCTTGTGGTGTTAGTGGAACAATTTGTTCTTTGAGAGATTGATGATAGCCTTTTGAGCATTTCTCTTAAAAAAATATTTTATACTTTATCATTTTGATATTTTATGATTCTCATTTCTCAAAAAAATTATCCTTTCAATTTTGCATTGGAGCAAGTTTAGAAAAATTATGAAATTAGTGTTTGTGGTGTTAGTGAGAAAATTTATGCTTTAAATGATCAATGATGGTCTTTGTTTAGAGCTTCTTCATGTAAATTAGTTTGAAAATTTTCCTTAAAATATTTTATATATGGTTTCACTTATTCTAATGTATTATTCATTCAACCTTGAAAAATGTATTGGTTTTTAATTAAACTATTCTATATTTTCTATAAAAACTTTCATTTATTTTATTAAAGCAAATAACCCAAGAGAAAAATCTACCAATAAACCTTCATGAGATAGAGAGGATCACTACACTACTTTTCCAGAAGAGAGAGAATGAAAATGAGATGATTAAATTTACATATGGTACAAGCTTTTAAAGCCGTGAAATATAAAACGGGTATGGAATTTCTTGATACATGAAACAAAACTACTAGAGAATAATTAACCTAAGTGTAAACTTAAATACACTAACCCCCCCTTAAGTGTAAACTTAGGAAAAATGAAAAAGAGAAAAAAGAAAAAAATGCAATATGGGTCCTAGCTACACAATCATGTTAGGTATCCATTACAATGCAATCTCTCACAAGTGGAGAAAAGGATAAAAACCCTGTGGGAAAAATCCCCTCTTCAAAAGAAAGAAAACAAAACAAAAATGATGCATGGATGGAGGACTTAATCACACCCCCCAAGGACTACATACATCATGTATATACAATCAATGATCCCCCCATATGAAGGAAAAAAGGAGATATCATATTCCCCCCATAATGGAGAAGCTCCTATGCCAATTGTGCATGCATGAAGACAAAACACTATCCAATTCTTGCAAACAACATAATTTATCCCCTTGGGAAGAAACCAATCCAATGGTGTATGAAGAAACTCCGAACTAAGAGACGAGGAAGGAAGTATGAAGAAGTATGAAGTCTTTGAAGGATGCTCAAATGGCTCCATGTTGATGTTGAATGATACCATAATAAAATTATGATCAACCTCCAAAGACAATGATTCCTCTGAATGTTGCTCAAAATACTCCAACTCAATGCCAACTATGACACTAGAAGAGAAGAAGAAAGAACAAGAGGGTATAAGGGTTCCCTCATCATATCCGAATTAATGAAATAAACTCCTTCAAAAAGGAGATGAACATCATCAATTGTGTCTTCCAAATCATCAATGTGAGACTCCACAAATAAGAAAGATATGCTTGCAAGATAAGAATCCCAATGAGGTGGATTTGGAAAACAATATGCATCCTATTGATCAAGATCATGGAAAGTAGCAACCAATGAATGTGAAGGCTCATCAGGTATCTCTGTAGTAGGATTAGAACCCTCATCATCCTCATCATCAAGATGTGCAAGGTGTTCTAAAGAAGAAAACTTTTATAGTGTATCATAGTCATATGGTATATTATCTAAATCATCAAGAGGTACAAGACAATCTGAAGCATGATCATCTGGGAAGGGTGGAGTGTCAAAATCTCCATATAACTCCCAAAAAAAAATTCGTAGAGCACAAGGACACTCAATTTAATTAATGAAACTCAATGTGTTGTCATTAATGTTAGGGTGATCCCACAATACTAGTTTACAATTTTTGGTAAAACTAGACATTGAACTAATTTTTTTTAACTAAATCTTCACTTTTGGGCACCTATAGCAGCCAAACTGTGAGGAATTTGAAGATGATTCAAACTAGTGATTTGTGACATTTTGTCTATAGATTCTAAATATATTTTTCTTCAAAAAATTTGGAATTAGATTGCACTTCTTTTCCCATCTCCTTTGAAAACTAGTTTTTAACAGTAAACACCATTTTTAAAGAGTGGTGTTACTGGCTAACACAACCTTTTTTCTATGAAGGATAAAATTCTAATTTTTTCAAATTTAGATTCTAGAACTACAATATCTAGTGCATGGAATTGGTTTCATAAGTATTTCATTAAATATTTTTCTTAATTAAGTTTCAAAGTCAAACCAGTTATAATTTAGACATGATTTTGGATAAAACATACAACTTTTTTGTATGTATCAAAAATTCAATTTTATTTTAATTTTGGATCAAGGACATCAATATCTAGTGCATAGATATTTTTCATATATATTTTTTTGATAATCTGCTATTTTTCCACATGTGAAGAATAAAGAGCTTGATTTTCGGTGAAAACCTACATTCACAAGAAATAAAAAATAAATATAATAATCAAAGTAAATTTATTTAAAATTATACTTTTTGGGAAGCTTATAATAAGGACTACATACAAAAAATAAATTTTAAATGAATTCAGTTGATCCCCCAAAAGGTAAATCAAAAGGGGTTTCTTTATCAACATTTTGATAGTGTAAAGGGGACTTCGTTATATGTATGGTTTGAAACTAGTGGGGTTCTATCCAAGGGGGTTTGATCTACGTTGGTTTGATCAAACCCTATTCAATTGGAATCCTTTAAATGGAACATTTCAAGGCTTAAATCATTATATTTTCTAAGAATATGTGATTTTAGAAAAAAATCAGGATCTCCCAAAAAGTTTAAACCACTATTGTGGGCTCACCTAACATGAAGAGCAATCACTCTAAAAAAATGATCTCTTTTGGAATGAAAAAAAAACTTCTTGCTCCAAGAAGTACCAATTTGTCAAACAAGACCATATAGGTATGGAAAAATATGAATCCATCGCAAATGCTTCAAGATACCAACTCTCCATTCTGTATAGTTCCCCCTTTTCAAGATGATTAGAGAAGGGTGAAATGAAAAACACATAATGAAAAGATAATTCTTTGAATTTACAAAGACATGAAACCTTCAAATCAACCTCTAAAAATTAAATTTCACTACTTTCCAAAAAACTTAAAGCAAAAAAATGTTAATTTTCTTAAAATTGGAAAAAAAATGAGCAAAATAACTGCACCTTTACACAAAATCCACTTGGGCACCAATAGAAAGCCAAATATTTGAACAAGTATCCACAAATCAAAGCACACCACAAGCCTCTATGAGTCTTTCTCACACCAAGAAACCACACAAGAGAGGTATTTAAGGAGCAAACATATTCCCCATGTTGCCAATGTGGGATAATGCTTCCCAAAGACAGCTTCAAAAAAAACTTGGGCCCACCTCCTTTGGTTGCTCAAAAGTGAAACCCTAAATATTTTAGGGGAAGACCTTATTAAATTGATGTAGATTAGGGAGGAAAAAGCTTCATTGAACACAATTAGGTCAGTTTCAAACAATATTCAAACTCAAGATCTTAAAGTTGGTATTCAAACTTACCATTCACTCACTTCTTAGTAGTATTCCAAACCATGGAATTTAAGTATATCTTTCACAAAACTCCTCAAACCCACCAAAAGTTGGAATTTTCAGACACCCATTAATCTTATACAAGACATATCTCAAGATCACTTATGACTCCTTTGGAACATATCCACCATTATGTTGCTACTACACTATCCTAGACCTCAAATAGGTCTCTTTTCCAAAGCACCATAACTCTAAACGCCTTCCCAATCCAAAATTCTTGTTGATAGACCTTCACCAACCTAAAAAATCACATATTCATCAACTTTTAGCCTCCAAGACCTTGTTCTAAACACCTAACCAATAAACCCTTATTTTAAGCTTTCCTGCACTTGAAACAAGGAGGGTTTCATGAACCTATAACCCCCAAGCCTTCACTCTACAAACCAGAGCTCCAAACACATTTCATATTCCCTAAAAAAACTCATTCCACTCTTATTTGAACAATCCTATAGGCCTTTTCACAAACCCTAGCCTCTAGCCATTCAAACTAATCCCAAATTCATAAGAATTTCTCTAGGACAACACTCCAAACACCACCAATCGCCTTCCCCTACTCTTAAAACCCATTCAGAAATCTAACCTCCACCAAGATACAGGAGTTACAAATGGTGGAATGGGCCATTAGTCCATTTAAATGACTGCAAACCTTCAAGATGACTATACAAACCTACTTTTAGAAATTTGTTTACAAAATGCACCATACTTTACAAAAACTCACCAAACAAATCCAAATTCAAGCTATCTTAGACCTCTAACAATTTCATAAGTTTTTAGACCTTTTCTATACTGTACGGACCCATACAAAATTCTACAATGGAAATTTTCCAGTTAAAAACATAGAAAATGAGAGCTTCTTGATTCATTTCTTCACCAAAAATTTCAAGAGAGAGTTTACAACAAGATTCCAAGCATATTTAAACTTTTCCTACCTAGAAACCAACTAATCAACCAACCCAACTAACATTTAAACTTCCAATGACCATTGGACTTCCCTAAAGTTGCATTTTTGTACTTTTTCACTTTGACAACTTTACATTTTTTGCAATTTTTGCACAATAAACTCTCAAATCAACCAAATGAATCAAATTACATAATAGATGGTCTATTATGACTTTATTGGAACCACCAAAGACTCAAACACACCTAAACCTATCAAAAGACCTCATTTGATAACATTAACACAAAATGCATTTGGTGCCCCTACACCATACAATTGACCTTGAAAATTTTCCACATCCCTTGGAAATTGTGTTGCAGCGTGTCCACCTCTAAATACTCCATGCCTCTAACCTCTTAAATCTCTTTCATCAAGTACTCCTTTCCACTAATTCAAATAATGTTGATGTGCATTGTGCTTAGCACCCTTGACCTTGTTGCCACCTTGATAATGTGTCATCCTTACAAACTACCCTGTTGACTATTCTCTCATCTTTCCACCATCTAAAAATGATGTTAAACTTGCCTTGGTACCTAAAACAACCCTTGTCCAACTCTATCTCTAACTTTCCACTCTTTCATTCTTGATACATGTTCAAACTCACCTATTTGTCCTTGATTTTCACTTTGTCTCACCTCATCTCCTATCTTCATCTTTATCTTCAGACCCTCTGCTCTTAGGACCTCTGTCCCATCAGACTTATCAACCTCCATTTTGATAGTATTAAACCACCCCTTCTCCCCTTTTGATGTCACTAGACATATCATTGTCCCTACCACAATCCCCTCAAGCTTTTTAAAGAAATCTTGCACCTTCATGTTCAATTCATCCTTGATCTTCTCTGTCACCAACTTATCAACTCTTTTCTTCAACATTGCATCACTCTTCCAACTTATTCTCTCAACACCTTTTCCTTTTGCCTTGGCTGCATACTCTTCACTTTTGTCTTCCTTTCTTTTCACAAACTCTTTCTTACCAATCATTATCACTTTTTCTACCTTATCCTTTGCTTTTTCATCCTCCTACAATGGTGTTAGTGTGAAAGTAATACCATCCTTTTCAATCTGATATGTGTTATCTCCCATCATAAAGTGAGTGCCTATCAAATTATCATGGCCTTCCAAGTAGTAAATGACAAGAATCCATTGTTAAAATATCACAAAGAATTCTATACTTATATCCATCAATTTGAAACTCAACTAATGCTTGTTCATTCACCCAAGCTACCTTATATGGTGTTTCATGAGGTATTCTTTCTAGCTTCAATTTATCTACCATCTCAGTTGACACCATGTTAGCAGTGGAACCAAAATCTATGACTACCTTACATACCTTGCCTTTGCATTTGTAGGTGGTCCTGAACAATTTTTTTTTTTGAGCCATCTCCTTCTCCTTGGATGCTTGGAGTAATGTTCTTCTCACAATTAATGTCTCCTCAACTTTTGGAGCAACAATGAGATTTCGAGATTTTACACTTTCACAATCATCTTCATGCACTAACTGGTTCCTTCTTTCACCTCCACTTGAAGTAGAGCCTTTTCTTTTAGGACACTCAAATGTTGGATGCCCAAACTAATTACAATTGTAACACGTTCTTGAAAATATATTTGAACTTCTACCTCCATCATATCTTCCTCTGGAACCTCTAAAGCCACCCCTATGATCAACAACTTGTTCATGCACCTTGCTTGAGTTTTCTTGATTTTCTTGTGGCTTCCTTGGAGTGGTAAACGTGCCTCTTCGTCTTGAGTTGCTACCTTTACCTCTTTTTTTTCTTGCCTTCTTTTGAGTTTCTCTTCAACCCTTATTGCCATTTGGTAGCATTCTTCAATGGTCCTTGGATTGTGAAAACTCAACTCATCCTGCATTTTAAAACTTATCCCACTAAGATACTTAGCCACCTTTTCTACATCATCATCCATGTGACCTGCCCTTATACTCAACTTATAAAACTCATTAGTATAAGTCTTAACATCCATTTCCCTTTGTTTCAAATCTTGAATCTTCTTAGACATTTGAATTGCATAATCACTTGGCAAAACTTTACCTCTCAATTTAGCCACCATTCTATCCCAAGAAAAAATTCTTGACTTACCTTTCCTTCTCCTTTTAGTTTGTTCATAATCCCACCATACTAGTGCATGCCCCTTCAATTTTGTTTTTTTGATCTTCAACTTTTGTTCATCAGGGACTTCCTCACATTCAAAGTAGTTGTCCAAAGCTGCAATCCAGTCTAGCAATTCTTCATCATTAAAGTTACCTCCATACATAGGAAAATAAATTTTTACCTTATGTTTATCTCCTTTAACTACCTCCAGTATCCTTTCCATCTTTTTTTCTTTAGGATCCAATTCTTCTTCCACATCTTCATACTCTTCATCATATTCATCTTCAGAGTCGCTTTCATCACTTACAACCACACCTCTTTTCTAAATTTTTTCAACACTTTCCAACCTTGCTACCAATCTATTTTGCAATTCCTTCAACCCCCTAATCTCTCTCTCATTCTTCTCTTCCATTTCTTGCATCTTCCTAGCCATATTGTTACCCTTAGGAGGCATCTTGTCCAGATTCTACTCTTCAATCTACAACTTCTCACCTTCAAGAGATCTACTTCCTATGCTCTAATACCAACTGATGTAGATCAGGGAGGAAAAATCTTCACCAAACACAATTAGGTCAATTTCAAACAATCTTCAAACTCAAGATCTTAAAGTTGGTATTCAAACTTACCATTCACTCACACTTCCTAGTAGTATTCCAAACCATGGAATTTAAGCATATCTTTAACAAAATTCCTCAAACCAACCAAAGGTTGGACCTTTTAGACACCCATTAAGCCTGTACAAGACATATCTCAAGATAACTTATGACTCCTTTGGAACATATCCACCAATCTATTGCTACTACGCTATCCTAGACCTCAAATAGGTCTCTTTTCCAAAGCACCATAACTCTAAATGCCTTCCCAATCCCAAATTCTTATTGATAGACCTTCACCAGCCTAAAAAACCATATATTCATCAAATTTTAGCCTCTAGGACCCTATTCTAAACACCCAATCAATAAACCCTTATTCTAGGCTTTCCTACACTTGAAACAAGGAGGGTTTCATGAACCTATAACCCCAAAGACTTCACTCTACAAACCAGGGCTCCAAAAAAATTTTATATTCCATACAAAAACTCATTACACTCTTATTTGACCAATCCTACAAGCCTTTGCACAAACCCTAGCCTCTATCCATTCAAACTAAGACAAAATTCATAAGAATTTCTCTAGGAAAACACTTCAAACACCACCAATTGCCATCCCCTACTCTCAAAAACCATTCAGATGTCTAAACCTACTATATTCATCCCATTCCACCAAGATACATGAGTTACAAATGATGGAATGGGCCATTAGTCCATTTAAATGACTACAAACCTTCAAGATGATTATGCATACCTGCTTTTAGAAATTTGTTTACAAAATGCACTAGACTTTACAAAAACTCACCAAACAAAATCCAAATTCAAGCTATCTTATGCCTCTAACAAGTTCATAAGGTTTTAATCCCTTGTTGTACTATACAGACCCATAAAAAAGTATACAATGGAAATTTACCAATTAAAAACACAAAAAATGAGAGCTTCTTGATTGATTTCTTCACCAAAACTTTCAAGAGAGAGTTAACAATGAGATTCCAAGCATACTTAAAATTTCCCTACCTAGAATCCAACTAATCAATCAAGCCAACTAACATTTAAACTTCCAATGACTATTGGACTTCCCTAAAGTTGCATTTTTGTACTTTTTCACTTTGACAATTTTACAATTTTTGTAATTTTTGCACAATAAACTCTCAAATAAACCAAATGACTCAAATTACATAATAGATGGTCTATTGTGACCTTATTGGCACCACCAAAGACTCAAACACACCTAAACCTATCAGAAAACCTCATTTGACAATTTTAAAACAAAATTCATTAAGACATGAAACCTTCAAATGAACCTCTAAAAATTAAATTTCACTACTTTCCAAAAAAAATTTGTGCCATAGAAAAAAAGACCCTTTGCTTGGCATGGGATTAATTCATCATAAAATGGACTTAATGAGGTCTTAATCTAGTGTTGTGAGGCATTTTATGCGTCCACACTAGGTCATGGACCCTTGCAAATTGAATAACATGCTTTTAACGATGTCTTATAAAGGTGTTGTAAAGTGTTGTAAGATACTTTCACCCTTTTCTAGACCTAATAAACTTATTTCTCCCTAATTCAACATTATAAAATGTGTTTAATAACATTATTACATCAATCTAGAAGGCTTCTAAAATAAACTTAATGATAAACTAGTGTTGTAATGTGCCTTGCACATTCACACTAGTTCTTGTGCCTTCCTAGGCTATGTGGACCTTATTTTAGTGTTGTAAATTGTATTTAATCACACTTTCACATTGATTTTTGTGTCCCAAGCCCTATTTTACATTCACATCATCATTAATAGGCCCCTCTTAACCCATATTGTGCATCCCAAGGCTTAATTTGATCAACCACCCGACAAGGTTGCATTTTAGACCCTATTTTCTTATTCCTTGGCATCTAAGCTATCAAAATAGCCCCTGTGGGACCCATTTTACATGCATGGAAATTAATCCCATCCAGGTGGGATCCATTTGCCATGTGTGGTGAATGAGTCCCATTTGGCCTAATTTTGACCTTTGAGCAGAAAAAAAGTGAAATTTGAGTTTAATTTTGCTTCATGTCAGCCTATGATGAGGTATTAACGGAATACTAAGGTACAAGTGTGTATAAATAGGTGTTTTTCTCCTCATTTTACATCTTGAATCTCACACACATACATTCTTCACATCACTCATCCTCTATCTTCTATCTCAAGCCAAGCAAGCTAGGGCTTTCACATTGCAATTCATCAATTGAGCTTCCTAAGACATTCAAGGGCAGATTCTACATGTTTTGTTGCAGAATTTCAAGATCTATCATCATGGCAAGGTACTCTACTCCATTATTTCATGTTTCATTTCATTCTTTTATCATTTTGGTTTAATTACCTAAATGGGGTTTGACCAAGGCAAACCCCCATGTCCTAACAATCAACATTTCTTCTTCTCTTCTTGTTTGTTTGTAGATTTAGGTCCTTTGGAATCTTGAAAATAATTAAAGATAAAGTTGCAAGATTTTTAAAGTCCTCTCTTCATTCAACAAGTCAACGAATCAACAAAAAGTCACTTTCAGACCCGAACTCGACAATTTCAGAAGTGGACACATGTAGGAAGTAGAAGTGTAGATCTAGCTCCATAGAATCAACTCCTGATTTTTTTGATTCTTGTAGGTCGACTAATTTGCCACCCATGGTGAATGAGTCCCATTTGTAGGCCTGAAAAAGTAGTTTTGTCAGAATTTAGCTCTCGATAGTTAGAAACATGTTTCCTAGTGTTGGAATTATAAATTCTGATGATTTTTTTACATATCTTTCATACCCTTCAGTCTCCATTTGAGTCCTACCTTAGACACATTTTCATCCTTTCATTGTATTTTTACCCATATTTTGCCTATATTGCCTCATAAAATCCATCGGTCCTTGCATTTTCCATATTTTAGTTCCTATCGGCATTGGTCCATGACTGTCTCCCCGACCCATGTTGTTTTATGCTAACATTTGTATGCAACAGCTCTGTCAGTGAGACTCCTTTGATGTCTCAGCAATCACAAGTCTTGTGCACTCACCATTCGGCATGACATTCATGTTGTTTCAACAATCGAGGAGGAACCTATCGGCGGGAGTTTGGTCTTTGATATATCATCTCAACAAGAACCTTATGTCTCACCGACAGGTATATGGAGATGCATCGGTGAGAGTTTTTCCTTCATTAAAGCATCTTGGCGAACTCACCTAGTCTTGCCGACCGGTGGCAGATGCATATCCATATCGGCAAAAGATTTTCTTTAGGGTAATGTCTTGGCGAGTGACCCTAGGTCTCACCGATATTACACAAGAGGCTCGTCGGTGAGAGACTTTTTCTTCGGAGTAAGTCATAGCGACTTCACATTGTCTCACCAATTGGTGGCGGAAGGATGCACGTATCAGTAAGAGTTAAGGCTTTCGGTATGTGGTCTTGGAAAATTTGGATTGTATTACCGAATGACAACATAAGAATATGCATCTCGGTATCACTAATGGGCATCGATGTAACATCTTGGCAATCCCTTCCAATCTTGCCGATATGTTTTCTCGCGCCGAGATGCAGATTGGATCGGCATGAGAATGTTTATGTCTCAACAAAATAAATGTATCACGGGGTGCTTTCGATAAGACACAGGATAATCTACGAAGCCTCTTCCCGACTGGGTGTTGTCTTGGAGATCTAAAAATGAGCTTGGGGTGTTTCATTATGGCATGGTCTAATCTGCATAGGGTCTCCCTGATATCGGAAAGTCACAGTGATATGTGTGAAACAAAGGAATACATCTCAGGGAGAAATAAAGTAATCTATATGACATCTCTCCTACTCAGATATGTCACGGTGAAATAGAAAGAACCATGGAACGATTGCCGATTGAATTGTCTTTGACATACTTGCTGACTTGTCCTGGCTAATGATTAATTAAAACTCATATACTATTGTAGGCCGACATGAAAATGCCTGATTGTAATGGTTGGACAATGTGGGTTTTGGCCGACATGAATTTCGAAGCGATTTGTTTCCTAATGACTGGTGTATAAATATGCACTCCCAAATGTAATATCATATCAGATTTTAGATTAGATACATTAGGTAGAGATGGATACAGTAGAATAAATTTCTCTCATCAGAGGCTATGTTGCATGTTTTCAAATGGTGATTTCAATGAAAGTCAATTAGTGTGGCAAGTTATTTCTACTTTCAATTGTATGTTGAGTTTATTGAAAAGTATTGCTAAGTTGTCTCCAAGTTGATTCTTTCGAGTTGTTAAATTGATATAACAAGTTTATTTTTAGTTTATCAGTGCACATTTGTTGTATCTATGTGGTTAATTAACTGGTTCTCTCAAGGAGAGATTAAATCCTTTTGGTTGATCACAGTAATCAGGGAGGTTCATCTGGATTATTAAAGTAGAGCTTAGTAGTCATAATCTTGCATGTTTATACAAGTTATAAACAAAATATATGCCAACAATTTGAGCATCTGCCAAAATAAGTTGCCCACTTCTATTTCATTTGACTCTGCATACCCAATAAGGCACTGGTCTCTGCACTTCATCATTTTGAATTCATTCAGTTTCTTTATATCTGTTAATTGAACATTTTATGATTTAGATCAGAAGATTGCTTTTGCTATTGCTATCAAGTTTGGTTTCATTTGTTCACTTCCATATGCCATTGTGGACAAATCATTGTGCAAGAAAGATAATCAAAATTCAAGTCTGCTTCATTTTGAAAGGTACACCCGCCTTGGTCTAGGAGCACCTCAAGAGTAGAAGATTGAAAGATTTTTGACCTTGTCTGTTACCCTAAAGCGTATCAAGAGATTGGCAGCCTCTTGAGGCATTCCGCCTGTGTTTTTGAGAGCTAACAAATTGGCGACTCTATTGGGGATTACATCAGAAAATTCAGTTGAAGACCATCATATAGAGTCTATGAAGAAAAGGTTGTAATTTGAGAAGATTCAGAAAGAGTGATTCCACTAGAAGAAGATCAAAAGAATCATTTTTCCTACTTTTGGAAAGTAGGTGGCGACTCTGAAAAAGCTTGATGAAAAATGGAATTTGTATATGAAACAAATGAATACACAAATGCAGGCAGGCATTTGACCCCTCATGTGCCTGATAGTACAATTGGAAATTTCTACAATGAAGGCAGTACATATCATGCACAACAAAAGCAAGTGAATGCTTATCCAGTCCCTCCTGGACAAAGATTGGCAAGTTATCAAGAATGCCAATGTGATCAATGTCAAGTGCAACACAATTCTAATTCACTTGGAGATATCAGCCAGAATTTGCAACAAGGTATGTATCAGAACCAACAATCTAGAGATGATGAATATTTCAAAAATCTTTGGGATGCTTTTCTTGACATAAGGGGGTATGATGGAGAAGATTTCACTTCTCTGTACAATAGAATGAAAAAAATTGTATGCAATTACCTTCTCATTATAGGCCTACAAGGGCTATGTTTGTTGAACAGTTCATAAGAGTAGCAGAACCAGAATCATTTTATTGGCCAGATAAGCGACATACCTTTGATGTAGTGGATAAATTTATTGATATCATGGAGAGGTATATGAGCACTATCAATGTTGAGTCCAATGATTGTATTTCTAATGAGTATAGAGGAATTGATCAAGCAATACATCCAATAGAAGATGAGATATGTGCAAGTTAGTATGATTCCTGTGATAGCTTGCATGATGAAGATGAAGGTACAAGATATCTCTCTTGCATAACAGATTGTGACAGGGACAACAGTGTGTGTTATAAGGGATCCAATGAATATTCAGAATGTGAGGAGGATCCTATGGATTTTGATCTGTAGCAAGATGATTCTTGCAGTTCTTGTGGTGATCGAGAGGAAGAGGCAATGGACAATGTGAGTCCATTTGATAGTGAACAAATTGTACCTCCGACTGCAATTGAAAGCTACGAAGACACATTTGATGAAAAAGAGGTTTCTACATTTAAATGTGGTTTCCAAAAATTTTTAAGCCCATTGTATGATGAAGATTTAAAAGAGGATCAGATGATGTTTTGCAAAGGTATGCCCAAGAATGAATTTTAGGTATTTTCAGATCCACTTGATGTTGAGCAAAAGGTATTTTTAGATAAAAAAAGTGATGTGTCAAGTTATGGAACAAATGACTATGCTGGTAATGCTTCTGATTTTTCATTCTCTAATGATCCTAGGCCTCTTTTTGATGATGACAAAAGTGAAGAATATAACTATAGTGATGAAGATGTTGAGACTTGTTCACTAAGTAGTGAGCAAATTTTAGATTTGCTAGATCTTGAGTATCAAAAATGTCTACACAAGGATGATCCTAAGGTCTTGTGTCCAACTTACATTTGTTTTGATAGTGAAAGATCTTTGTGTGAAGATTCTTATGACTCCCAATGCATTTCTTGGAATGGTGGTGAAACCTTCGAAGTTGATCAAAATCCTGTGTCCATTCAAGAAGAGGTGTGTGATTCTAAAATATCTAACTCATGTGGAAGAGATGTTTATTTGCATGCCAAGGATGATAGAATTCCAACATTGATTGATTCATATATACATGATATTGAAGATGTGAGTCATTTTCAAGTATTGTCTCCAAATGACGATTTGAAAAAGGTGCAAAAGGTTTCAGATTTGTTTGTTTCAGACAGTGTTGATATGACAGAACCTTTTGATTCTCAAGAGAAGCACTCTGATGGTAAATTTTTAGTACAGCTGGGAGAATGTTTCATAATGCACAACAGTGAGAAAGATAATGAGGAATGTTGTATTGAATATGCATGCATTTTGTATGTTGAGGATAACAGAGTTTTGTTTGATGATGGAGAATATAAACTGCTGAATACTATAGGAAATTTAGGCCAAGCTGAGCATGATGATTTTCTAAAAACTTGCAATAACAGTGACAGGAAAAATTGCATGAATGTCTTCAGGAAGAATCTGATGAACTCAAGACAAAACCAGGTATTTGACAGGGGAAAGTATGGTTTGAGTTTCAGATCATAACAGCTCAAAACAGGTCAAGTGGAAACATAGAGGATTAAGGGTTGCCAGTGCATGGACAATTCTTGCTTATCCTCTTTAAAATTCTTTTCCATGCACAGTAGTTTAGGATTTTGGTCCATTTCCATTCATTCCATTTATGCTCATTGGTTCATCATTTTATGTCTGGTTTGCTCACCCAATGATCTAGATCCTTGCAATGATCTTACTATCATTCATCCCCAGACAGAGCCACTATTGGAACTATAAATTGTTGGAACTATAAATTTTGATGATTTTTTTACATATCTTTCATACCCTTGAGTCTCCATTTGAGTCCTACCTTAGACACATTTTCATCCCTTCATCGTATTTTTACCCATATTTTGCCCATATTGCCTCATAAAATCCATCGGGTCTTGCATTTTCCATATTGCAGTTCCTATCAGCATTGGTCCATGACTGTCTCCTCGACCCATGTTGTTTTATGCTAACATTTGTATGCAACAGGTCTGTCGGCGAGACTCCTTTGATGTCTTAGTGATCACAAGTCTTGTGCACTCACCATTCGGCATGACATTCATGTTGTTTTGGCGACCGAGGAGGAACCTATCGGTGAGAGTTTTTTCTTCGATATATCGTCTCACCAAGTACCTTATGTCTCACCAACAAGTATATGGAGATGCATCGGTGATAATTTTTCCTTCGTTGAAGCATCTTGGTGAACTCATCTAGTCTTGCCGACCGGTGGCAAATGCATATACATATCGACAAAAGATTTTCTTCGAGGTAACGTCTTGGCAAGTGACCTTCGGTCTTGCCGATATTACACAGGAGGCTCGTCGGTGAGAGACTTTTTCTTTGGAGTAAGTCATAGTGACTTCACATTGTCTCACCGATCGGTGGCGGAAGGATGCACGTATCAATAAGAGTTAAGGATTTCGGCATGTGGTCTTGGAAAATTTGGATTGTCTTACCAACTCACAACATAAGAATATGCATCTCGGTATGACTAATGGGCATCGATGTAACATCTTGGAAATCCTGTCCGATCTTGCGGATATGTTTTCTCGTGCTGAGATGCAGATTGCATCAGCGTGAGAATGTTTATGTCTCAGCAAAATAAATGTATCACAGGGTGCTTTCCATAAGACACGGGATAATCTACGAAGCCTCTTCCCAACTCGGTGTTGTCTTGGTGATCTAAAAATGAGCTCAGGGTGTTTCGTTATGGCATGGTCTAATCTGCATAGGGTCTCCTCGATATCAGAAAGTCACAGCGATACGTGTGAAACAAAGGAATACATCTCAGGGAGACATAAAGTAATCTGTATGACATCTCTCTGACTCAGATATGTCACAGTGAAACAGAAAGAACCATGGAACAATTGGTGATTGAATTTCCTTTGGCATACTTGCTGACTTGTCTTGGTGAATGATTAATTAAAACTCATATACCATTGCAGGCCGACATGAAAATGCCCGATTGTAACAGTTGGCCAACATGGGTTTTGGCCGACATGAATTTCGAAGCAATTTGTTTCCTGATGACTAGTGTATAAATATGCACTCCCAAATGTAATATCATATCAGATTTTAGATTAGATACAGTAGGTAGAGATGGATATAATAGAATAAATTTCTCTGATCAAAGGCTATGTTGCATGTTTTCAAATGGTGATTTTAATGAAAGTTAGTTAGTGTGGCAAGTTATTTCTGGTGTCAATTGTATGTTGAGTTTTATTGAAAAGTATTGCTAAGCTGTGTCCAAGTTGATTATTTCTGGTTGTTTAAATTGATATAACAAGTTTATTTTCAGTTTATCAGTGCACATTTGTTGTATCTGTGTGGTTAATTAATTGGTTCTCTCAAGGAGAGATTAAATCCTTTTGGTTGATCATAGTAATCAACGAGGTTCATCTGGATTATTAAAGTAGAGCTTAGTAGTCATAATCTTGCATGTTTATACAAGTTATAAACAAAATTTATGCCAACAATCTGAGCGTCTACCAGAATAAGTTGCCCACTTCTGTTTCATTCGACTTCGCATACCCAATAAGGCACTGGTCTCTGCACTTCATCATTTTGAATTCATTCAGCTTCTTTATATATTTTAATTGAGCATTTTAGGATTTAGATTAGAAGATTGCTTTTGCTATTGCTATCAAGTTTGGTTTCATTTGTTCACTTCCATATGCCATTGTGGACAAATCATTGTGCAAGAAAGATAATCAAAAGTCAAGTCTGCTTCATTCTGAAAGGTACACCCACCTTGGTCTAGTAGAACCTAAAGAGTAGAAGGTTGAAAGCTTTTTGACCTTGTCTGTTACCCTAAAGCATATCAAGATATTGGCAGCCTCTTGAGGCATTCCGCCTGCATTTTTGAGAGCTAACACCTAGACTTTTCATCAGAAGCAGGACTAATTCTCCATGCATGGAAAATAAGTCCCATTGGCCATTAATAGTGACTTTTGGAACATTCCAAAACCTTCTAGCAATAGTAATCTACCTCCAGGTTCACTCTGTTCAATTTCATCAATTTATGTTTTCATTTTTTTAGGTTTCTAGTTCATATTTGCAATTAACATTGTGTTTTCCAACATCTTGCATTAGATTAGTTTACATTCACTTATTTTCATTCAAACAAATCCACACACACTTCATATCAATACCCCATTCATCCTTACATTAATCTTGATTGAAACATAGTGCATTTTGGTCCATCCTTCCCCTTTTAGGTGCAAAACCCTAAGAGAGCAAGGAAGGATTTTGGGTACCAAAATCCTTGGTTTCATTTTGGTGAACCTGTTGTTTGAATCCCCTCTTTTCTAATTTTGGAGTCCATTAATCATTCTAGAATTGCTTGCATTGCATTTTAGAGTTTCATCTTTGCATACGTAAAAGTGCATAATAGGTTGCATTTTTGCATCCTTAATCATTAAAAAGTTCTAAAATTCTGCATTTTTCACTTAGGTTTGCATCATAGCACACTGAAATCAAAAAAATTAGTCAAATTTTTTTTGAAAATTTTGAAAGAAGTCCATACTAGGACTCATTCGCCACCCTGGGCGAATCAGTCCCTTCTGACACCTGAAACAACACTTTACAAAACTCAAAAAATTGTTTTTAGGCTTCTGTTTGGTGTCTTAACTTGTATATATTAGTTAGTTTCATTTATGTAACATGCAATTCATAAAATATAGCCTTAATTAGCTCATTTCATGCATGGTTTCCATTTCAATTTTGCATTCTCATCTTGTTACATATCATAATTAGTCAATTGTCATCTTTGACATTTGAAACAATATTCTTCACTTGCATCTTTGCTTCCACATTGTTACATTTCAAGATTGTAGATTAATCATTCCATCATGTTTTCATTACAAAATTCTATAGTTCTCATCTTGCATGTTCTCTTTTTTAGATATTATTGCATGTTGTAAGCAACTTTTGTTAAAAGCATATGAATATGAGGTCCTTTCCTCTCTCTTTTTGTTCGTCATAGATCCCTCTCCTAGTTCCCCTTTTGTGGATGAGGTTGGTTTAGTGAAAGAAACCTTGGATATTCATAACACTTACATTTGTTCTTCTCCTATTATCTCTTACACTTGTGAAGCAGATATTTTAGTGCTAGAAGAGCCAATTGATGAGAGTTGTGACAATCTGAGTTGTTTCTCTCCTCTTACCTCTCCTATTAGACATCACATTACTATAGAAGAGGATATCACACTAAGTAATCATGACGATCACACAACACAACCTAACAATGAGACCATAGATTCATCTCCCAACTCCTCCCCTATTTGTGAGAATGTTTTTGTAAGTAATCATGGAAATCACATTGTTTGTGAGGAGGATACGTTGACATTAGATGACCAAATCTTTAAAACCTATGACAATACTCTTTATTTTTCTTCCCCTATTTTGGAAGACATTATTGGACAAAGAGAGGTAATCAAAGATAATCATGAGGATGTTTCCCCCATCCAAGAAATCATACTTAATCAAAAGGATCCAATCATTGAAAAACAAGAATGTGATGCTTTTTCTTCTCTTGATGTCTCTCCCACTTGCTATGAAGCTACTTTACACATTTCAACCTTAAACAAACATATTACAAGCTCTCCTAGTAGGATAGATAATATGGAACAAGAGAATGAGACTATACAAACATCGAATGATTGCATAAAGTCTCTCCCTAATCTCCCCATTATCAATAATCAAACACATTCAACCCTTGATAACTCTCTTGGTTGTGATGAAGTTATTTTGGATGAACCAAACCTTAAATGTCATGAACATGTGGTTTTTTGTTCTCCTATAAACTCTCCTTCTAGGGAGGATATTATGATCCAACATAAAGATAACATGCCCTTCAAAGACAATGAAAAATCTCACTTGTTACGAGATGTTAACAATATTCAACCCCACTACACCCTTTACCCACCCTCACATAAACTTCATCTTTCCAATAAACCTCGCTACACACTTTACCCACCTTCGCATCTGCTTCATCCTTCCAATAAACCTTAGTACACCCTCTGCCCACCTCAAACTAATGTATCACAGCAACCAAGTTATAATACCATTGCTCATACATATAATACTCAAAATAATCTGCAACCACCACAACCAATCCCACCCTCTTTACCTTTACCCAATCCGCCTATTGCTCTGTGTTACATTCCACACACAAAGGAGTATGATATGGTTGAACAATTAAATGATACTCTTGCAAATATTTCCCTTTGGGATTTACTTCAAAACTCACCAAATTATAACAACATTCTTCAAACAGACTTAAAAAAATCACAATTCCTCCTAGTACAACTCTGAATGATGTGGCAACTCTCATCCACAAAAAGAATCTTGACATTACCTTCCATCAACATGAGCTCCCTCCTTTGGAGTTGCATAAACAACATGATTCCTTTATGATAATTGCTTGATTTAATTTCATAGGTATCAAACACACTCTCATATATAATTGTTTTTCCCTTAATGTGTGTAGCGTGAGTCTCCTTGATCGATTACATATTGACAGGTCATAAATACTACCCAATTCTGTCTCTCTTTGGGGATTTGATAATACAATAAAGCAATCACTCGGTGTAATTACTTAACCTATTACAGTTAGGGTGGCTACTTTGTAGACTCCTATCCATGTGATGCCCCATGATCTTTCATATAATCTTCTTTTAGGCCGACCATGGATTCATGAGATGAATGCAGTACCTTCAACTCTTCATCGTATCATGAAATGTGTCTATAACAATCACATCAATCAAATTGAAATAGATCCTGAGCCTAAAAGTTGCTTGCACCTTGAAAAAGGGGTTACAAGTCCTTTGAAAACATTAATTCCAACCTCCAAGATAGACCCTCTTGAAATTGAACACAATGATATGGAATCGATATCTAAATTATTTGGGGACGATTAGGGATCCTTAGAATTCACACCGTCTTTTATGGGTGAATACATACTCATACAAAAAAAAGGTGAGACACAAGAGCAACCAACCATCATGTCAACCCAAAATTCAGCCGACCCTTTGAAAGCATCTGCCTCAAACACTTTAAACAACAAAGAAAACTCCACAACAACCATTGACGAACACAATAATGAACAACCACCTAATTCAAAAGCACTAAAATAGCTTTATGGAAAAGGGTATGATCTCATGAAACAACTTGGGTAAAGTGGAAAAGGCTGTGGTGCTCGAGAACAAGGTATCCACAACCCTATAGATTGTAACACATAACAAACAACTCGTGGTCTTGGTTATTCTCCTTTGACCAAGGTCACCAAACCTTCACTCAACATCAATACTATCACACAAGACTCTTCCAAGATTCTTCCTTATTCACATAAATAACATTAGTTGTTGCTCCTTGCCATGTAATAGTTGTAGGATCATAGCATACACACCATTGCATGTTTTACATCCATCGCAAGGGGAAGCATACCATCATCCATTTCAGGATCACCTTTTTCCTACACTCAATGGGGGCAAGGGGTTCGATAGCCTTGACCTTGTATGTCACTTTTCATTGTCTCTTTTGGCTAATCGTTAACCTTTCATGCATGTATCAAGAGCAAGCTTTGGATGTGGATGACATGTCTTAATATTGACTTGCATGTGACATACTCCCTCTCTCTATTTTCATTTTCATTGACATGACACAGCCTAACTTCAGAAACATATGACTTGGCATAGAGCTTTCCAGGTTGGCTCTCATGTCTTATTGCATTTTCTTTTCTTCTCTACTTCAAAGTAATTGCTCACAGTACTAGTGTTAGAAATTCCTTTAAAGTGGGAGGCATACAATACCATAATTCATTTGCATTCTTGGTTCTTGGTGTAGCCTTGTCATTTATGTGATGTGTTTGTCACTTTGTGGATGACATTGGGTGTGATTTCCTTCATAAGTGTGATCTATCTCAGCATATTACATTCCTCTTGGTGGCTTGATGCAACACACTGCATCCCCTAAGTTATGAATATACTATAATTTACTGACCTTGCATGAATTGAACAAGACTCCTTCAAACACTTTTACACTTTTACATTTTTTCATTTTACATTTTTGCATCTTTTTGCCACCTTGCATAACGCAACTTGCATGATTGTGGTACATTTTCTTTTTGTTCATGAGCATTTTTCCTTGTGGTTTCTTGTTAAAGTTATCAGGAGGCATAACTTTAATATGGTTGAATGGGAAGCCCACCAAGCGGCATAACTTTTCCCCATAGCCACCTTTGTGTTTGTGAGTACATACCAACTAGCTTATGTATCTTACCTTTTGGGATTTCTCACCCTGAAAAAAACTAGTTTTGTGGCCCCAAAGTGAGTATACCTTTGGCTTTTCTCACTCGGAAGACAACCAAGAAGTTCCATCAGCCTAGAGTGAGTACATCTTTTCTACCCCATCTCGCATTCTCTTCATTCTTACCACTGCATGATTTTGCATCTTGGGGGCTTGACTTAGGATCTTCAATCCTGGGGGCTTTGCCACCTCCTTTGATCTTTTTCATTCTTTGTCATATGCATCTGTGCATGAGGATCTCTCTTGAATGTCTACTTTAGTGTGAGTTTGAAGCAAGTTCATCCTCTCACTAAAGTGGGGGCTAATTATGTTGTAGAAAAAAGGACCCTTTGCTTGACATGGGATTAATTCATGATAAAATGGAATTAATGAGGTCTTAATCTAGTGTTGTGAGGAATTTTATGCATCCACACTAGGTCTTGGACCCTTGTAAATTGAATAACATGCTTTTAACGACATCTTGTAAAGGTGTTGTAAGATACTTTCACGCTTTTCTAGACCTAATAAACCTATTTATCCCTAATTCAACATTATAAAATATGTTTAATAACATTATTACATCAATCTAGAAGGTTTCTAAAATAAACTTAATGATAAACTAGTGTTTTAATACGTCTTGCACATTCACATTGGTTCTTGTGCCTTCCTAGGCTATGTGGACCTCATTTCAGTGTTGTAAAGTGTTTTTAATTACAATTTCACATTGATTTTTGTGTCCCAAGCCCTATTTGACATTCACATCATCATTAATAGGCCCCTCTTAACCCATATTGTGCATCCCAAGGCTTAATTTGATCAAACACCTGACAAGGTTGCATTTTAGACCTTATTTCCTTATTCCTTGGCATCTAAGCTATCAAAATAGCCCTTGTGGGACCTATTTTCCATGCATGGAGAATTAGTCCCATCTAGATGAGACCCATTCCCCATGTGTGGTGAATGAGTCCCATTTGGCCCAATTTTGACCTTTGAGCGAGAAAAAAAGTGAAATTTGAGTTTAATTTTGCTTCATGTCGACCTATGATGAGGTATTAATGAAATACTAAGGCACAAGTGTGTATAAATAGGTGTTTTTATCCTCATTTTACATCTTAAATCTCACACACATACATTCTTCACATCATTCATCATCTATCTTCTATCTTAAGTCAAGCAAGTTAGGGCTTTCACATTGCAATTCATCAATTGAGCTTCCTAAGACATTCAAGGGCAGATTCTACATGTTTTGTTGTAGAATTTCAAGATCTATCATCATGGAAAGGTAATATACTCCATTATTTCATGTTTCATTTCATTCTTTTATCTTTTTGGTTTAATTACCTAAATGGGGTTTGACCAAGGCAAACCCCCATACCCTAATAATCAACATTTCTTCTTCTCTTCTTATGTGTTTGTAGATTTAGGTCCTTTGGAAATCATTAAAGATCAAGTTGAAAGGTTTTTCAAAGTTCTCTCTTCATTCAACAAGTCAAAGAATCAACAAAAAGTCACTTTCAAACATGAACCCGACAATTTCAAAAGTGGACACCTATAGGAAGAAGTGTAGATCTAGCTCCACATAATCAATTCTTGAATTTGTCGATTCCTGTAGGTGGAATAATTCACCACCTATGGTGAATGAGTCTCATCTATAGGCTTGAAAAGTGGTTTTGTTAGAATTTAGCTCCCGATAGTCAAAAAACTATTTCTTGGACTTTTCATCAGAAGCAGGACTAATTTTCCATGCATGGTAAATCGGTCCTAGTGGCCATTAACACTAACTTATGGAACATTCCAGAACCTTCCAGCAATAGTAATCTACCTCCAGGTGCACTCTATTCAATTTCATCAATTTCTATTTTCATTTGTTTATGTTTCTAGTTCATATTTGCAATTAACATTGTGTTTTCCAACATCTTGCATTAGATTAGTTTACATTCACTTATTTGCATTCAAACACATACACACACACTTCATATCAATACCCCATTCATCCTTACATTAATCTTGATTGAAACACTGTCCATTTTGGTCCATCCTTCCCCTTTTGGGTGCAAAAACCTAAGAGAGCAAGGAAGGATTTTGGTTACCAAAATCCTTCGTTTCAACTTCAAGCAAAAAAAAAGGTTGATTTTCTTGAAATTGGAAAAAAATTGAAAAATAAGGGCACCTTTGTACATGCAATCCACTTGGGCACCAATAGAAAGCCAAATCTTTTAACAAGTATCCACAACTCATAGCACACCACAAGTCTCTATGAGTCTTTCTCACACCAAGCAACCACACAAGAGAGGTATTTAAGTAGCAAAAATATTCCCCATGTTGCCAATGTGGGATAATGCTTCCCAAAGACACCTTTAGAAAAAAAAATTGGGCCCACTTCCTTCCACTACTCAAAAGTGAAACCCTAAATATTTTAGGGGAAGACCTTATTAAATATAAAGTATTGCCTCCATTTTGTAAAAAAATACTCTCTTATATGTACCGCGGGTACATAGTAAACACAAAACTCCAGAAAACTAATCGTGCCTCCTCTCTGCTACAGATTCTGGTGCCTCTTTGCAGGGTTGGATGCTAGTGCCAAAAATGCCCCTCGAAAGGATAAAATAAAGCATGTTCATAAAGGAGAAAATGGGCCTTAGAAAATGGAAAATAATGAGGGTGGTGCCTCTCCAACTGGAATCGCACCCTCCCCTCTCTCACACAGCCTCCAAAATGACAAAAAACACCACAGGTAAATGAAGGAAACTTCTAGAATGAAAAATTTTCCACACACAACAAAATGACGTCTTCTCCAAATGCACTGCCTTGTCAAAGTGGTTTCCATAGATGCCTCATAGCCAAGCCAACAACTGATTTAAACAACCCCAAAAAGGAAAAATCACAGCCACAATTGTCTACAAAAGAAGTTCACCTCTAAAGAAAATGCCTCACCCAAGTCTTCAAGCAAAATCATGCCCACATAAGATAGAAACGAGCAGAATGCCTTCTCAACAGATGAATCACTTCTTCCACATCAAAATTGAGCCCTCAAATAGATTCATGGGCTGGCCGCTATCAACAATAGCAAATCACAGGCTTCAATATAGAAATCGTGTCCTCTAGGAGTGGCTTGCAGACTATTCCTAAGTCCGTTCTGAGACATCCAACTCCAAGAATGAGGCAACCAAGTAAGATTCTCATGAAGAGAATATCAACTTCAATTCACGATCACATTGTAATTTTTCTCACATAACAAATCCCAAAACCCTAACAATGGTGACACAGTTATGAAGAGCCTCCCTTCAAATTGAAAAAAAAGGAACAAGACGCCTCCAAAAGAATTGTGGCTCTCCTTTAAAAATCACACCCAGGATAGAGGAAATCGAGCCCTCCAAAGGAAAATGACAACCACTAGACAAAAAATTGCCAACAATCTCCAAACAACAAAAATACAAAAATGAGGCAGTTTTGAAATTTACAAAAATTCAAATGTTGAAACAAATGATCTCAAAACTCCCCGATGAAAACTGTCAAGGAAGGAGTTGTAGATTGGGTGGCTCTGATACCATATTAGATCAAATAACCTAGGAGAAACATCTACCAATAAACCTTCATGAGATATAGAGGAGCACTACACTACTTCACCAAAAGAGAGAATGAAAATGAGATGATTAAATTTACATATAGTACACACTTTTAAAGCCATGAAATATCTAATGGGTATGGAACTTTCGGATATGAGAAACAAAACTACCTGAGAATAATTAACCTAAGTGAAAACTTAAATACACTAACACTTTTCATAAAGAACATATTAATACACATTCAAGTTGTATAGTTACATAGTGTGAGGTGTTCATGAGAAAATGGAAGAATAAGATATTTAATATTTTATCTTGGTGATTTGACTATATTTGTCATTTCATATAAATGTTCACTCTTTGAATAAGGGTACATTTATACAAATAATGCTAACTCTTCTGTGGTGTTAATGGGAAAATATGTGCTTTGAGATATGTGTTATGGCCTTTGTGCCACTTTTCATCTCATTTTGAGAATTCCCCTTAAAAAATTACTCTTAAATAGTCTAAGATGATCTCACATTAAAGATTCATTCATTGTATTATTTTCTTATCATTGAAAAATAAATGCTTGGGAAGCAAAAAGGGGTGATAAATGTTAACTAAACCATTCTATACATTATTCTGTTTAAAGGATATGCTTAGCTCCCATTATTTTCCATGTGTAATTTCATTATCTCCCATGAATAATCTGAAAAATTCTACTTTAGTGTTTGGTCGCATAGTGTAAAGTGTTAAAAAAAAAGGGAAGGATACAAAATTATTCTTTATCTTTTTGTAATATTTGCATTTTTTTTTAAAGAAATGAGTATGAGGGATGAGGGTTTCATGGAAAGTCATGTGGGATGCATGTGACTATAGAGAAGGGGGAATTGTCACCCCTGGGACTCTAAGTTGCAAGAAAGCCCCAAGGAAAGGGCTGCCCTAAACTACCTCAGGTTTGTTAGATAGATTGAAAAGGACAAGGTATTGAGGCTAAAAAGGAAGGGTAGAAAGCTTGTTGCTTTCCTTTTGCTAAAACCAAATGTTCATAGGGTCAAAAGGGTCAACTTTAAATGTTCAGTTTGCTATGTAGACAACTCACTATCTTAGGATGGTAGCACAAATCTCAAAATTTAGTGAGGTGTGCTAGCATTTTGTACAAACAAGGGTCCAAAGAACAACAAAAAAAACATGAGTCTACTTAACTATCTGAGTGTTTGAGTTTTATGCTTTAATAGAATGTGAGAAAAGGTACAAAAATTGTGAATACAACAAAAGGAATGCTAGAAATAAGTTATTCTAGAAATGAAAGAGAGAGTGGGAAAATATACCTTTTTACCCACGAGTTGATTTTTCAAGTAGCTCCACTCAAAAGTACCTACACACATGGAAATGAGAAAATGTTGGGTTGCATTTGAGGTCTGCCTCAGTCAGACCCCCATTTTAGTGATCCCACCTCCAAAGACAACCAAATAGGCAGCCACAAAGTGTAGAAAGCGATAGAGAAAGTAGAAAGGAAATAGTATTGCTAAGTAGAGAGCACAAACAACTAGAGTGATACTTAATAAAAAAGATGATGCAAATGGATGAAAAATAACAATCTCACCTTCTAAACTATGAGCACTCAAGGCCAATAGTAGAAGGAAGAAGCTTGATGATCCTCTGATAGTAGTAGTATTGCAACAAGAACGTGGTATTGGAGAAAAAATGAAGAGCTTGCAGCCAAGAAAAGTGGTGTAGAAGCAAGAGAATGAGACTATAATGAGCTAGAATGTAAGAGAGAGTCCAAGAGAGAGTGAAGGAATGAGAATTGATAGATTTGAATTAGAAAAATTGAGGTAGAAGGCCCAAATTTCATTGGTCAAGGAGGAAAGATATGTTACACTTTGCACCTAATAGGAAACATCACATTTTTGTTGATTCCAAGGGCAAGAATCATGTCAAGATGGTAGTGTGGCATGCAGATGTTCATGCGGTCCATGCACATCCTAGATGAAAAATTCCTCCACCAATTCAAAAAGATGCAGCCAGGTGGATTGAGAAAGGTGGAAGCAAAATATTTTGCATCATCGAATTTATATTTTTTAAGGTAAGTGAGAAATGGGAAATTTTCCTAGGGTGCAAATTCATGCCATTGCATTTTCCCCCCACTTTAGTGAGTATATGTGTCAGTGTGGATGCAAAGTAAAGTTAAAATAGATTAAAAATAATATACCTTAATCATTAAGGAAGTAGATCTTTGATCTAGCACACATGGACATGTATGAGGTAGCTCTACAAGTTCTTAGTCCCAAAAGGCAACCTTGACATGAAAGAGAGAGAGAGAGAGATGGCACCATAGGTACTTGGTCCTATGGAATTGGCTCCATGGGTGCTGCATCCTATAGAAGTTGAAAAAAGGCTCTACAAGTTCTTTGTCCTAGAGAAAGAAGGAGCTTCATAGGTTCTCGATCTTATAAAGGGAGCACCGCAAGTTCTTAGTCCTGTAGGGCTTGACATGAAAAGACTCTACAAGTGCTCAATCTTGAAGAGTTTGATGCAAAAGGTCCCTACAACTTCTAAGTTATGTAAGTCAAGCTTGATGAGGTGCTCAATCCTGCTAGGCAAGCTTGATTATGAAGGGGCTTTATAGGTGCTCAGTCCTATAATGCAACATGTTTAGTTGTAGACAAAACATGTTAGACTAAAAAGTCAAAATAGATAGACACATCATAGAGAAAGAAATTGAAGGAGAATTTTTTAAAGGGGTCCCTTCATGAACCCTTTAAAATAGTAAGGGTCCCATCTAAGGGGACACTTCGATTTGAAAAGCACAAAATTTTCCACAAATGATTCTATCATCAAGGAATCCTTTTGAAAGATTTCTTTGGTCAAGGAATCTAGTGGAAAGAATGCTCCTCAAAAGAAAATTGTTAGAATTCTTCATAAAAAATGTACTCCTTTTTCAAAGGAATGTTTTCAAATTCTTTCATTATGAATTTGTTTCTGAAAGAAAAATGTCACTAAGGTTTCCTTGTTGAAGAATTCATTTTTTAAAAATGAAAAAAATTCATTAAGGGATTTATTGGCCACCAAATTCACCTTATTGAAAATTAGAGAAGTATGGTAGTCCCCCCTTAGGATGGTGTGTGCTACACAAAGGAGCATGTAGCATCCTAAGGTGAGAAATAAGAGGTAGAGATGTTGTGGTATGTGATACATTACAAGATGTAAATGTGGAAATGTTGTCATGCACACGAGGGACAACACATAAGCACCACAACATCACTAAGCAAATAGAGAGAGACAAACAAAGACAAAGAAAATGAGAGACAAGAAGAAATCAATAAATCAAGAGACAAGGGGATTTGTGAGTTTGGGGTAAGATATGTTCATATATATAAATAGGTAGCACATATTATATGAATGAAATATCATCAATCCCCGAAGTTCCTAGATCGTGAAGAAGAGCACATGAAGAAAAAATTAAAATAAAAAATTGGGTCAACATAGAAGGGGCCTAAATGTCGCCAATGATTAGTATCCTCCCCAATTATTGGAAAGAAAAGTCACAACATATAGAAGAATGATGAAACAAATAGAGGAAGTTCATGAAAAAAATTTCAGGCCTTTATCCAAGCACCTACAAGGGTAGTAAGGGTCCTCTAGGTAGGATCACAAACACATAAATACAAGCACGAGGGGAACAAAACACACAAACAAATCTAATCTATAGATTGAGAAGAGGTACCACCCTACTCCTCATCGACTAGTAGGTTGTCCTGCTCCTAGTCTAGATCATTATACAAGCAGGAAGCATGGGCCTGCAAGGGTGAGATAGCGGGGGGGGGTACCCTCCAACTCTCTTGCAACAAGGGCCAAGGAAGAAGGCTCCTTGAGGTCTTCTTTGTTGAGCTCTTATGAAGTGAAGGTCATTTGATCTTCCAAAGATTGAGGACAGAGCCAGGACATCATCCACTGAGTTAAACATGCACTTCGTGGGAGTTTCATGTGTTAACCAAGTGGGAGAAGGAGGAACTGGAGATCCACTATCAACCTCATCGAGAGGGGTAGTGAAAAACTTAGGAGATGAAAGGGATACCTTCGTCACAATGGTGATGTAGGCCAAAGTAGGACTAGCTGCTAGAGAAGGAAAAACCTTCTTCCAATCACCACTCAAAGTGAGGTCATCCTTTGGCTTGCAGTTTAGTAGAGGATGCTAGATACACATGGAAGATGAAAAGGTGGAGGAGGGAGAAGATAGAGAAATAATAGACACCATTGTTGTGTTTGACATGTCTATAGGCTAATAAAATGGAGGGATGTCTAGGAGGGACATCAAAAGAGGAGGCTCCATAGAGGGAGTGATGAACACCTTCACCCTTTTGGGATGAGGATCTTTGGCACCCATTGAGGGATTCAGAAGTAGAACTAAAGTGACTGGAGCTAAAGAAAAAGGATAAAATGGAGGACCACAACACAAGATGCTAAAATAGGAGCTAGTGGCTCCCCCTTTGTCTTCTGCAAGGCAGCTTGTTCAATAGCCATAGATTTTCTCATGTGTTTACGCTCATGTGCAAGCTAGTTATGTTATCTCTAGGAATTAAAAGTCATAGCCTAAAAAGAGGTGGGAGGCTCCTATTATGCCATAGAAGTGTCCTCTAGAACTGTTGTTAGTGGAAGGATAGCCTCCTGGATAAGGGAAGGAGTAGGGAGTGTAGGAGCAGAAACAACAATAGTTGGAGAAGTAGACATGAGTGCCTCGACAATAAGCTACTTCCCATTCACTGCTAGAGGGGCAACATGAAGAAAAAAATGAGGCCATAGAGGTTGAGACACAAGGACCACTCCATGAGGACCCTTCCCCTAGTCATAAACAACGGGTCTAGGAACTGTGGGCAAGAAAAGAAGTTCAAACACTTTGTGCTTAGCTTTTCACCAAGCGGGTACCATTGAGGTCCCAATGTGAGGCATGGGAGAAGGAGATGAGGGCATTGCAATGGAGTGAGAAGCAAAAGAAGATGGAGAAGAAGATGTAGAAGAGGAAGGCCCATGATCATGAGAAAGCTTTCCCTTACCCTTTTGTTGGGAGGAGGAGACAATTTGTTATTGCGAAATTATAGAACCTTCTACTGAGATAGCATACGAGGATAATTATAGATAGGTCACTTAAATTGGTTTCAAGCTCCTAGTCTTATACTTGAAATAGTTACAATATAGAAAATCTATCCTCGAAGGGATAGGTCCAATCAGAGTAGGCCAAAAGTGGTCTAACAAGAAGCCCCCATATGACACTAGTGGTTTGTAACCGATGTCATGCACAACGTACCCAGAGACCTCATGAGAGAACTTGAGATATTTTTGGATCATTGAAGTGATGTCATTCATGGAAATTAGCCACTAAATTCCTAGTTTCACCCTGAATGGGTCTAACTCCAGAATTATGAAAAAAGAGGTATCCACGGTCCTGGGTCCTACCAAGACCAAAGGAGTAATAGAACCAATAGGAGAGTTTGAGATTCCATTATGTGTGTGTATAGTGGCCTTCAATTTTTTGTATTCATCCCTATGCAAAAATTTAATAAGCACAGTTTCTTCCATTATAATATTCACTTGGCTCGTAGGGTCAACTAAGACACCAATCACAATGTTCCCATTGACATGAGTGGGAATGTACAAGGGAGAAGGCTCTTTATTCATTGGTAAATCTAGTGAGATAAATGTTATGTCTAGTGATCTACTCATAGGCTGAGTGGAAGGAATACATGTGAATGAGACCATATTAATGTACTATGATGAAACAACCTTAGTAGAAGTAGAAGGTTCAATAATTAAGTTTATGGAATGAGACAAAAATGGATTTGTATAGATTTGTGATTTTTTGTTAGCATTTTCCACAGACATATTAGAATTCCACTTTTTCTCATCGAGACGAATAGTACCATCATTGATATGGTCCTTGATCTCATGATGCAGGAACATGCAACTTTCAATATCATGTCTGTGTATTTGGTGGTATTGCTAGAATTAATTCTCATCATACCAATCAAGATAGTGTTCAATAAGAGGTTGAGGGTTTGGTAATGTTAGGACTTTTTCTTTTAATAATATTTTTAGTACAAAAGTGTAAGAATATTAGAACTTTGTAAAATTCTTGTTGCGCTTCAGGTACTTGTCATTAGATGTAGAGACCACATTTATAAAAACCTTGTTCTTAATAGACACTAACACTATAGACCAACCTTTAGAATGGGAGTGTGAGGAAGATCTGAAAAACCACATCTATCACTCTAAAGGAATGCAGAGCATTACAATAAGCCTTCATCAACTCTTTACACTGCCAAAGCTCAAACTGAAACTTTGTCACTCATAAATTTCACTATAGAAGGTGTAATGACTTGAAATATTGAATATAACATTTTCACATTTTGACCATCCTATGTGTATGTGGCAATTGATCATGCAACTATTGTACACTCGTCAAATTAAAAAAGACCTTGTAAGACTCCAATTCTAGAAGGTTCCAAAAAGCTTGTTATAAGTAGTTGGGATGTATGTTCCAGGATAGTGTTCACGAGATTGTAATATGTTTTTCATTGGATAATAAAATCATTGGATGGTCGAGTTTCTATGGAAGTAGCCCATATTGGGTGAACCACATTAAATTGTATGTTGATCTCTTTTGTGTTATTCTTCATTGTTATTTCTAGGTTATTTAATTTGCATATAATTGTTAATGTTTATTTCTCCAATCTACCTAAACCCTAACAACTGGTATCAGAGCTACGTGTTTTTTGGTCAATTAAACCTTTAGATTTGAGTGGGAGAAATGGAAGAAGGAAAATTCAAGGTTAAGAAGTTCAATGGCCAAAATTATCAATTATGGAAGATGTGTTAGGAAAAAGGTGTCTCAACCTTTGATTTTTCTAGATATTTGATATTTCTAAAATATTAAATGTTGCTAATTTTCTCACTTTCTCTTTGTGAGTTGTTGGCCTCCTATAATGATTTCATAACTAAGCCTTTACAACCATGATTCAGAGACTGGACATCTAACCTGAATAGCTATTCAATCATCATGAAGGTGCATCTAACTTGTCAACCCAAGGACGTGAACTTGAAATGGGTTAGCACAATATGTGCACTAGGGGCTCAAATAATCATTACACTCTACAACTAAGAAATGCAATACTGAAAGTAAATTGCTTAATAGGAAATGAAGAAAATCAACCAAAAACTTGAAATGTAGAGCAAGAATGAAAATATGAGTGACAAACAGGATACTCTATTTTCTTTGGCTACAGGAACAGTCACATAATAGAATTCTAGTGACTGCAAGAACAATCAATGCCAAATTTCTAACAAGTACTAAACAACAAGTAATACTAAACTAATGCTAATCTAAGAAGATAGATTACTCACCAAGTGGGCCCCCTTGGATAAGTATCCTCTAAACTAACAAGAACTCAGATGCTCAAACTCAGAACTTTATTTTATTCAATATAAATCATGCATACAAAGAGTAACGTATCTGTATTATTGAAACTGGAGAATGAGAGTACAATTTCAAATTGTGCAACCTCCTAAAGAAAGAGCATCATATCATTATTTATACTACAGCTAAACAAGGTAGTCAAATCCATGACTGAGAGGACACCATTTAGGGAAAACAAGAGAAAGTGGAGTGATGGCGGTTATGCATGCATGGAATCTGGTTAGACATGCAAGTCAAGCATAGATCTAGCACAATAGTAATGCCCATGCATGCTCGATCTTTAAGGTCCACTACAAGGTGGTTACTTTAAGTTGCATGAAGAATCTTTATTGTCGATTTCCTTTGACTTAGAGTGATTTCTTTGCTGGGCATTATGGTGCATGCCCAGCTAGCAGTGTCTTCCTCAACTTGGCATATTAAATCTACATGTCAAGGTTAGTACAAATAATATTCACACATCTATAACCACTCTAAGAAACATTCATTAATCACATGCAAAATCAATATAGATGACCCATATATTATGCGAAACATCATTAAAGCTTGTAGAGATAGGGTAATATCAAATATCAATGGTTTGAGGGAAACATTATGCCAATACCAACACTTAAGCATTAAATTCCATGGCATATGTGAGAAAATAGACTATAGGTACTACCCAAGACTAGACCAAAAACTAGGCTCATCACTCCCCAAACCCAACATTTTGTTGGTCTTCCAGTAGGGGAAGAGTTGTTCTTCTACTTGGTCAAAGTTCTAAAATTTGCAACTGGGAGTTGTACAACATTAGTGGCTATAGTACGTGAGTCAAGATCCCAATAAAATCCTCCCAATCTGTCAAAATTGTTCCATCTCTGCCTCTCTACAGCAATGTCATACTAGTAGAATCTAAAATTTGGCATGGGCCACATGAGCATGGGTGGCTGAAAAGTCAGGGGAATCCAATGTCATCCCTGAGTTCTCCCAATATAAATATGTCTCTCAATTCTTTTTAATGTTGCATCATAATTGTGGATGGA
Source organism: Sequoia sempervirens (assembly GCA_007258455.2). NCBI lineage: Eukaryota > Viridiplantae > Streptophyta > Pinopsida > Cupressales > Cupressaceae > Sequoia > Sequoia sempervirens. Next base: position 144,889,543 of record VDFB02000015.1, read on the forward strand.
ATGAGGCTCAGCCTATTTCAGCTCATCAGTCAAACTATTCCATCTCTGGGATTTACATTTCACAGTTTCCTCCTTTGTTGTTGTTTTTACCTCATACTCAGTGTAAACTGCCTCAATCCAAGGCATCATCCTATTGCCATAACTTGGTCTGAGCAATGTTCTATGCCATTCTCTGAAAATATCCCTTGGGTTGCTTGATTTAACTTGAATAGGAAAAGGGATATCATACTCCAATTTCTCTACATTCCAGAATCTTTGGCGTCAATGCTGCCATATCATCTACCTTTTGCTTCAAGGTGGCAATTTTTGCATCTTCATCCTTCTTTTGAATTTCCTCCTTCAACTTCTATTTTTCCTTTTTCCATTCTTCCTCCCTTCTTTGCATTTCTCTCCATATATTCAAAATTGTTGCATGTACTATAAAACTAGGAGGATTATGAATGCCTACCAGTCTTTTTGTTGATGGTGGCTCCTCATATGGCACTATTTGCATGGACTCGGGATGTCCCGTTATCTCTGGTTGTAAGGGTGTTGTTTCTTCTTCCTTTTGTTGTAGGGACTCTTGTTCTTGTTGTGGTTGTAGGAACTCTTGCTCCAGTTCTGGTTGTTTCTATAGGGCTTCATGTTGCAAGACCTCTTACTCATGCTGCAGGACCTCTTCCATTCGGGTTTCAAATCATCTCATTTTAAAATTTCTGATGCATCCTAATATGATTTGACACATGGACAATAAGTTCACAAAATATTTGCATCTTTTTTGTTCCCCTCCCCCCAACCTAAATTTGGACATGTGTCCACACATGTGAGATGGGAGTGGCGATTGACAAGCAATGATGGCATTTATGCGAATACCTATACTAACATATAGTGATTAAATGAATACACTTAAAAGATGATTAAAGATAGCAATTAATACACACATACTTGCATGTGTGGAAGATTTGTTGCAAAGATCATGGATAAAGTAATTCTTGCCTTGCTGGAAAATGAATTGAGCAATAAATGAAGATGAGGTGGAATGAGGTGAGGTGGAATGAAGTGTTGGAAGAGAGAGAAAGGTGGTGATGGATGGGTGGATGGGCGAATGATGGAGAAATGGACTTCCACATAAGTGAAAGTATTTATTATGAAAAGTATGTACCTCAATTAGGCTGAAGGAGGGACACTAGGTCCACCACCTTTAGCTGTAGGAAGCTCTGAGTGCTGGGTGAATTATTGCAGGAAATCTTCTTTAGAAGTTATTTTATGGTATAATCTGAGGCAATGATCATTGGCAAGTAATTTGAACCTGACAAGGTCAATGGTGGTGAGCTAAACAACTCCATTAGGAAAGACCTCAGCAACTTCGTATGGTCCTAGCCACCTTGTCTGTAATTTTCCTGCATTGTCCTAGTATCTTGAATCATAGAGCAAAGCCCAATCTCCTGGTTTGAACTTCTTGTCCTTGATAAATTTGTCATTCCACTTGATTCATTGATTCTACATCACTTATGTATGCTATAGGGCTGCTCTTCTTCTCTCATCCAAAGCATTTAGCTTCATGATTCTTTCTCTCTAAGATTCAAAAATATCCATCCCCGAATCCACTGCAATTCGCAAAGTTTTATGTTCAAATTCAATTGGCATCATAGCTATCTTTCCATATAGTAACTCAAATGGGGTGCAGCATATAGTTGTTTTCCATGTTGTCCTATAGGACCAAACAACTTCTGGTAATCTATTTTCCCAATCTTTCTTATGGATAGCTATTGCTTTAGTCAAAATGGCTTCAATCTCTCTATTTTTCACTTCAACTTGACCATTAGCCTGGGGGTGATAAGGAGTAGAATTTATATGCCTTATATTGTACTCATTCACTAGTGTTGCAACAAGAGTTGATGTGAATTGTGGCCCTTGATCAGTCACTATTTCTCTTGGGACTCCATATCTTGTGAAAATCTCCTCATAAAGAAAATCTACAACCTTGTTATCTCTTGCATGCTTCATGGCCTTAAATTCTACCCATTTTGTTACATAATTAGTGAATACCAATATATAAGACTTACCATTTGATGGAGGGTCAATTGGTCCCACAAAATACAATCCCCACTTGTCAAAGGGAGTGATTACTATCTAAGGGAAAAGTGGCATCTCATCAGATCTGGTTGGTCTACCCATTCTTTGAAATCTGTCACATTTTCTGGTATACCTTCCTACATCCTTGTGGAGTGTTGGCCAGTAATACCCTATGTTCAAAACCTTCATTGTTGTCCTCGTGGCTGCAAAGTGTTTTCCACATGGTTCATTATGACATGCATGGAAAATTTCATGTCTCATCTTCTCTCACACATCTTCCCATGACATGGTCAAGTCTAGTATAAAACAAACATCCAACAATCCAAGAGTAAGGAAAATATTTTTCAATGAGTGCCTTTTTCTCTTTTGGGGAGAAGTGAGAAGGAACTATACCTGTAACCAAGTAATTGGCTATGTCAGCATACCAAGGTATTTGTACACTAAGAGAGAATAGATGCTCATCAGGAAAAGAGTCATATATAGGTTGATTGTCTTCTGATGTAGTTAGCCTTGAAAGAAAATCTGCACCAACATTAGCCTTCCTTGGCTTATCCACAATGGTTATATCAAACTCCCACATCAACAATAACCATCTTTCCAACCTACCTATGATCAAAGGTTTATTCATGAGATACCTAATGGTTGCATGATCAATGTGCACAAATATTTGGTAGCCCATTATGTAATGTCTAAATTTGTTTAGTGCATAGATTACTGCCAACATCTCTTTGTCTGTCACTGTATAATTGAATTCAACTCCCTAAAAAAATTTGCTGACAAAGTAAATAGCATTTTTAATAGCTCCCTCTTTCTATCTTAAGAATGCTCCTATGGCATATTCTGATGCATCAGCGTGGATGTTTAAAGGAAGCTCCCAATTGGGTCCCTTGAGTACAGGAGCATGAGTCAAAGCTCCCTTCAAGTTAGAAAATGCCTTGTCACAAGCTTCAGTCCATTGAAATTTAGCATCTTTAGTGAGAAGGGTATACAATGGTGTTGCTACCTTGCTGAAATCCTTGATGAATCGCCTATAATATCATGTATGACCCAAGAAACTTCTAACATCCTTTTGTTTTGCAGGTGTAGGAAGATTTGTGATTACCTTAATTTTTGCAAGATCTACTTGAATTCCCTTGTGGGAGATGTAGTGGCCAAGAACTACACCCTCTTGCATCATCATGAAGTACTTTTCACTATTTAAGGACAAGTTTTGATCCTCACATCTCTGTAGGACTCTCTTCAGATTCTCCAATGCTTGATTAAAATCAGCACCATAAGTGGTGAAGTCGTCCATATAAATCTCCATGCAATTATAGGAAATGTATGAGAATATGCTAATGAATTCCCTTTGGAAAGTTGTAGGTGCATTGCACAAGCCGAATGGGAGTATCGAATAGGCATAGGTCCCCCTTGGATAGATAAATGTGGTCTTCTCCTGGTTTTCTGGTGTAATTTGGATCTAGTTGTAGCCACTAAATCCATCTAGAAAAGAGAAGTATTGCTTTCCTACAAGTGTGTCCAAAACTTGATCGATGAAGGGTAAAGGAAAGTGATCCTTCTTGGTGGCAGCATTAATTTCTCTATAATCAACACAAACTTGCCATTTCCCAAGTCCTTTCTTGGGCACAATCACTAATGGAGATACCCACTGACTATCTGAAATGGGGTAGATAAATCCTGCATCTAACAATTTCTGCAGTTCTCTTTTCACAATCTCTCTTAGTGTAGGGTTAATCCTTCTTTGTGGCTATCTTACTAGAGTGCAATCATCTCTGATATAAATTCTATGGGTACAAAGTTTAGGATCCAGTCCCTTCATATCATGATAATCCCATGCAAATGCACATTGGTGGGCCCTTAATAGGTTTTCCAATAACAGTTGTTGCTCTTCATTTAATTTACTATTAACATTTAGATATTTTCCTTCTAACACTTGGACTTGTGTAGTTAACTCTATCATGGCTGCTTCATTAATACATGGTGCCTTTATTTCATTTGGCAGGAATGTATGGAACATACATGTTGTTGTAGAAAGTTTTTCTATAGGAATAGTGGCTGTAGGAAGATCGTCTATAGGAAGAATGTTTGTAGGAACATTGGCTACATGAAGAGCAGGCATAAGTGTCCTGATTAAAGTAGAAGATGATGCTTCCTCCACTTCATAATGGTTCTGAATGAGATTAGCTAATACTTCATCCTCATCTTCGAGCTGCATAAAAAAACTTCTACCTAGCATCATAAGCTATGCCACAGAATTAACTTCCTCGGCCTCTTCACCAACTTGTGGCCACACAGAATCTTTCTCATCATGAGATGGCTAAGCAGGTGGATAAAGAACAAAAAATTTAGTACTCCTTCCATCTCAAATGGTCATGTCACCTAACTGACATCCAATGTATGCATCTACAGTTGCCAACCAAGGCCTTCCAAGAATGATGGGATACCCGTCTACTGTAGCCTTAGGAGAAAGAATCATAAAATCTTCTAGGTATTCCCAGGAGTCTAGAACTACCACAAGGTCCTCCACTACACCATCAGGCTTAACAGTAGAGCTATTAGCAAGTTGCAGGACAGTAGGAGTAGATCTCATACTTGCAATGTTTAGTTGTTGTAGGATGTTTTTGGTCATCACATTGATTGTTGCCCCTAAATCAATCAGAGCATTCTTCACTTGGATCCCATTTATGACAACTGCTACTATAGGACTACCTGGGTTATTATACTTGGGAATAGTCACTTTTCCCAGCATGATATTAGCTAGCTAGCCCACCACATGAACTGTAGTTGGGTCTTTCTTCTTCCTTCCTGGCTTCTTAAGACAAGCTTCCTTGATAGCTTTTTCATAGATTGGAACATCCTTTATGGCCTAAAATAGAGGTATCTGAACACATATATGCTTTAGCTAATCTAGGATGTCAAAGGTGGTATCCTCCTCTTCTTTCTTCTTGGAAACTTCCAATCTCTAAGGGAATGGTGGTTCTTGTTCAATCTATCTGGATTGAACTGGTTTAGGATTGTTAAGTGTACTTGGCTGAAGGGGATCATTCAAAGACTTCTCTTCCTCTTCCATAGGAAGTTCAGTGATAATTGGCTTGGGAGGGCCTGATAGAGTAGTTCCTGAACGTAAATGGATGTCACCTACACTCGCAACATATGTAGGGAATTGATTTGAATTAGCAGAGTATGCAGGCTGCTGATGTGGTTTGTTATTAGGATTAGGTGTGGGATGAGCTGGTAGTTGAGTTGGTTTAGGTGCATTTGAGCTAGGATTACCAAGTGGAGGCATTAGAGCAGGTTTTTGGGGCTGAGAGGGTGGTTGCATGTAACTGGTTGCCTGGGTAGGCCATTCTTGTCCTCCTCTCCATTGATTTGTTTGTTGCCAATTTCTTGGAGGTGGTTACCAGTTCCCTGAAATTTCTACCACTAAGTTTGTTGCCACTGAGGTGGAGAACTTTGATGAATGGGCCAAGCATTTGTAGGGTTACTCCAAGTACGTGGTGGATATCCTCCATAACTAGGTGGATATGGGGGCTGCCATTGGTTACCAGATGAATAAGAATTAAAATATGGCCCAACATAGGATAGTGGATCTAGTGGCATACTTATATTGGAGCCCAAGGCTTCCTTTGTGCAACATAGTAGACTTGGTCTTCATCAATCTAAATTGGCTTGAACTCGGGTGAAATCTACCTGCTTTCTAGGTTAGCTACCATCTTACATTTGTAGTCCTTCTTCTATCTACAGTGAGGACAGTACTTTATCAACATCATCTCTGCCTCTTCTTGATTCTTTTTGGCCTAAAGTGTATCTAGCTGAGTAGCTAGATTGTTGATAATATATTGCTTGAATTCTGCCAGCAAATGAGTGATTTCCATTCTTGAAACACCACCAGTAGTTGACTTACCCATGGAAGATTGATAAGCTCTCCCTTTCTTTGAAGTTTCCCTAGAGTAATTCTAGCATATTTTCTTGATATCCTCCCAAGGAACTTGGGAGATATCTCCTCCCGCCATGAGGTCCAAAGCATCAGTGCAACTGTCATTGATGCCTATAAGGAAAAGAAACTTTTGTGAGTTCTCATTAAGTGCATGGTGTGGGGACTTTTGTAGGAAAAATAGGAACCTTGCAATGTAATCTTTTAGGCTCTCATCTTCCTTCTGCTACATCCTGAAAATGTCACCTCCTCTCATGTCACTACCCCTACAGTATTCCTTGTACTTCTCAAGGAATTTTTTCTTCATGTCTTCCCAAGTTTCCATAGTATCCCTGCCTAGGCTCATGAACAATCTTAGTGCATCCTCTTTCAAATTGGTGGGAAATAACTTAATCCTATGGCCATCAGTTGTGTAATCATAACTTCTACAAAGTATGTCAAACTAAAATAAGAAGGTATTAGGATCTTCTATCACAAGTCCATAAAACTTGGGGAGTCTTGAGATCAGAATGTTGTTGATGTTGTCAACTTCATTTTGATGGGCAATGGGGAAAGGAAAAGTTGGTTGGTTTTTTCTATTCCTATTTGCATCAGTCATGCCTACTTGATGTGGTTCTAAGAAAAAGGGGTTCTCAAGCTGATTTTGATCTTCCGAGGAGACTTTAGAGCTAGTCAGATCAAGATATGCATCAACAAAGGGGTGTGGATCTTCTTCTACCTCTTCTTCTGGTAGATTCTGGTACTCAACTAGCTGAAATGGATGAGTATTGTTAGGAAGAAATCTCCCATAAGCATCCCTTCTCCTTCCTTTATGTATGTGGTATCACTCACTATTAGTCATCTCACACAAAGAATTGATAAAGAATCGGGGGGGCTCATTACTTCCTAAGTGAGAATATGCTAAGAAAAACTTCCAGAAACACTACAACAGGAAAAACTACCAATGACTCCAAAAAAATTCCTAGCTTGAAACCATCCTTAGCAACAGCGCGAAAAATGTTGGCCTCCTACAATGATTTCATAACTAATCTTTTATAGCCATGATTCAGAGATTGGACATCTAACCTGAATAGCTATTCATCATCATGAAGGTGCATTTAGCTTGTCAACCTAGGGACATGAACTTGAAATGGGTTAGCACAATATGTGCACTAGAGGCTCAAGTAGTCATTGCACTCTACAACTAAGAAACACAATACTGAAAGTAAATTGCTTAAAAGGAAATGAAGCAAATCAACCAACAACTTGAAATGCAGAGCAAGAATGAAAATATGAGTGACAAACAAGAGACTACTCTATTTTCTTTAGCTATAGGAACAGTCATAGAATGGAATTCTAGTGGTTGCAGGAACATTCGATGCCAAATTTCTAACTAAGTACTAAACAAAAAGTAATACTAAACTAATGCTAAACTAAGAAGACATATTACTCACCAAGTGGGCCCCCTTGGATAAGTATCCTCTAAACTAGCAAGAACTCAGATGCTCAAACTCAAAACTTTATTTTATTCACTATAAATCATGCATACAAAGTTAAATTTTGTAAAAGTGAATTTTGATGAAGAGGTGAGGTATCTCTTGGTTATGTTCTTTGCGAGAAAGCTAGAATAGCTTGGTAATGGCTATAAGTAACTTTGTCTCTAGTTCAAATGCATTAAAATATTATGATGCTGTTGGTGTTATCCTTAGCAAGGAAATGTGACAGAAAAGCATAGGAAATATTTGAACATTGGGTAATGCTTTAACCATAGAGAACAAGGGAAGAATAAAGGAGAGAGGAAAAATCCCAAAAAATCATGAGAAGGCACAAGTGAAGTTGAAGAAAGATAGATCTAAATCTAGAGAAAGAATGGATTTTTGGCACTATAGAAAGGCAGGACACTTGAAGAAGGATTTTTGGTCTCAAAAGGGAAAACAAGGAAACAAACAACATGATGATAGTAAGGAAGCTAATGTTGCAAGTGATAAATTATAGGATGCTTTAATTCTATGTTTAGATAATTCTAATGATTCCTAAGTAATAGATTTAGGGGCTTCATTTCATGCCACACCTCATAGGAAATATTTTGTAGATTATGTTCAAGGTGATTTTAGATAGGTATATTTGGGTGATGATGAACCCTATTAGATTTTTGGAAAATAAAAGATAAAAATCTAGTTGTGGAATGGAAATGAATGGCTTCTATAGGGGGTAATGCATGTATCAAATTTTAGAAGGAATTTAATTTATGTAGGACAACTAGGTAGTGAAGGCTACATAGTTACCTTTTCAAACAAAGGTTGGAAGGTCACTAAAGGTGCATTAGTAGTAGCTAAAGGTGAAAGGGTAGGCACATTGTATTTGTGTATTGGTAATACTTATTCTACCTTAGCTACTATAGAGACAATTATAACACTTTCTACAAGGACAAAAATAGAATTGTGGCATCATATACTTGGGCACATGAGTGAGAAAGGGATGAAGATCCTTCACTTCAATTAGTTGCTACTAGGTCTGAAGCAGATTGACTTGGAATTTTGTGAAAATTTTGTTTATGTAAAATAGAAAAGATTCTGATTTCTCAAAGTTGGGAAAGAAAAGAAGAATGATAAATCATAGCTTGTGCATTCAGATGTATGGGGACCAGCTCAAGTATCTTCTCTTGGTGGTTCTTTCTATTATATTACTTTTATTGATGATGCAACTAGGAAAAAATGGGTGTACTTCCTAAAACAAAAATCATAAGTATTTAAAACTTTTAAAAAATGGAAAGCTTTGGTTGAGAATGAGATAGGAAAAATGTTGAAGTGTCTTAGATCTCATAATGGAGGCAAGTATTGCAGCAAAGAATTTGAAAATTATTATTCATACAATGGAATCCATAGACAAAATTGGTTCCTGGAACCCCACAAGAAAATGGTGTGTCTAAGAGGATGAATAGGACCATTATGGAGCATGAAAGGAGCATGAGATTGCATGTTGGACTACCCTTACAATTTTAGGTAGATGTTGTACATACTACTATTTATTTAATAAATAGGGGACCTTTAAATCCTTTGAATGGTGGCATTCTAGAGGAGGCATGGATGGGTAAAAAGGTAAACTATTCATTTCTAAAAACCTTTGGTTGTGAATATTTTTCCCATGTTGATATTGAAAATAGAATCAAGCTTGAGGCTAAGTATACAAAATGTACCTTCATTGGATATGGAGTAGATGAATTTGGTTATCAGTTATGGGATTATGAAAATCATAAAATAGTTAGGATCAAAGATGTTATATTAAATGAGAAGGCCATGTATAAGGATCAGCTACAAGAAAAGAAGCATGAACAAGCCAAAAAGGAATATGTGGTGTTGGATGAGATTCTAGAAAATAAAATGCCAGTAGTACTTGATGCTCAACAACAACAAGTTATCCCCCAAACTTCTGCAAGTGTTAGACATTCTACAAGGATAACTAAACCTCTAGAAAGATTTTCTCCATCATTATATTCTATATTATTAATTGATTTTGGTGAACTTGAAGGTTATGAAGAACCAATGCAGGTAGGTACCAAAAATAAGTGGGAGCTAGGCATGAAAGAGGAAATGGATTCCTTGCTATAGAATCAGACTTGGGACTTAGTCCAATTTCCTGCAGGTAAAGTAGCATTGCCAAATAAATGGGTTTACAGGTTGAAGGAAGAACATGGAGGCAAGAAAAGATATAAGGCCAGAATTGTGGTAAAAGGTTTTGCACAAAAAAGAGGTATAGATTTTGATGAAATATTTTCTTCGGTTGTAAAGATGACTTCTATTAGAACTATTCTAAGTCTTTTGGCTATGGAAGACTTGCATCTTGAATAGCTAGATGTGAAAACAATATTTCTCCATAGGGATTTGGAAGATGAAATATACATGCAACAACCACATGGATATGAGGTCAAGGGTAAGGAGGAATTTGTGTGTAGGTTAACAAAGAGTTTGTATGGCCTGAAGCAAGCATCTAGGCAATAGTATTTTAAATTTGATAGTTTTATGGCTGAACAAGGTCACAAAAGTGTCATTTTGATTATTGTGTTTATTTGAAGAAATTGGGTAATGGAAGCTATATTATCTTGTTGCTTTATGTTGATGGCATGCTTGTTTCTGAGTCTAACATGCAACATATTAGTGAACTTAAGCAGAAATTAGAAAATTCATTTTCTATGAAGGATTTGGGTGCATCAAAACAAATCCTTGGTATGAGGATCACATGGGACAGGAAAAATAGAAAATTATTTTTATCCCAAAGTGAGTATGTAGAGAAGGTGTTGAAAAGGTTTAATATGCAGAATGCAAAAGCAGTTAGTACACCTTTTCCTAGTCATTTTAAGTTGACTAAGGAGATGTGTCCAAACACACAAGATGAGGAAGAAAAAATGTCTAAGATACCATATGCATCAATAGTTGGAAGCTTGATGTATGCAATGGTATGCACACGGCTAGATATTGCACATGCAATGGCAGTTGTGAGTAGGTATATGAGAAATCCAGGAATGGATCATTGGAATGCGGTAAAATGGATTATCTGATATTTAAGAGGTAGTACTTCAAAGAAACTATGTTTTGGAGGAACAAATTCTGCTCTCAAAGCATATGTTGACTCTGATCCCGTGGGTGATATTGATAGCAAGAGTATTACAGGGAATTTTTTTATTGTAGGAGGTGCTACAGTTAGTTGGATTTCCAGGCTACAAAAGGTTGTGCTTTCAACCACTGAAGTTGAGTATGTTGTTGCTACAGAAGCTAGCAAGGAGATGATTTGGTTACAACATTTTATAGAGGAATTGAGACAACAACAAGAAGATATCCCTTTGTACACTGATAGCCAAAGCGCCATTCATCTTGCTAAGAACTCATCTCTGCATTAAAAAATTAATCACATATAGCTCAGATACCACTTCATCTAGTCAATTTTGGAGGATGGACAATTGAAGCTAGAGAAACTTCACACAAGTGAGAATCCTACAGATATGTTGACAAAGGCAGTTAAACAGGAGAAATTGATTTCCATATTAGTTTTTATTGGCCTTCACGAATGATAATGGTGGACCTAAGAAACCAGCCAGACCTATAATCTAGTGGGAGCTGCAAGTGTAGCATTGTTGTCTAGGATCAATCTCCAAGTGGGATATTGTTTGGTGTGGAGCCTGATTAGTCTCCAAGTGGGATATTTTTGGTATGTGGAAACTGATCATGTAAATATTGTACACTTGTAACAAGAAATGGGGTTTGGGGCATCGCCTCAAAAAAAATTTCCCCTTGAAATGTCAACATTTTCCTGTTAGCATGTCAAATACAAAAATACCTTGTAAAAACCCAATTCTAGAATGTTCCAAAAAGATTTTTATAAGCAATTGGGATGTATCTTGTGGGATGGTGTTCACAAGATTGTAATCTATTTTTCACTATATAATAAAATCATTGGATGGTTAAGTTTCTATGGATGTAGCCCATATTGGGTGAACCACGTTAAATTCTATGTTTATCTCTTTTGTGTTATTCTTCATTGTTATTTAATTTGCACATAATTGTTAATGTTTATTGCTCCAATCTTCCTAAACCCTAACACATCCTATCTTTTGAACCACAAGACAAAAGCTTGCTCTATACAGGAATGCAGACCAATACCATGACTCTATCATAGATTGTACACTATAATTCCTTAAAAAATATTTTGTGACTTATCTCAATTTGCAGTACACCAAACAAGAATGATGTCAATGTAGGCATGCAAGAAACATCTTGGAACAAGTGTACCCACCTCCACATCACACATAGATGTTAGACTGAACACCATTATTCCTCATATTGTACTGTTGGCTTGCACTAGTAGATATCACTACACACCAACTATCTTCAGAGTATGTACAATCTTCAATACACACATTTTGCATCAATGACAACACACATTGCCAACATTAATAATTTTATGGAGCTTACTAGTCCATGATGTGATACCCCCTTTTCATGTTTACATTATGTATGTTTTTCTTTATTTTTACTTTGTGTCTTCATTTTGTATGCTTCATTATGTCATGTTGCATTGCACCTTGTGTGTGTCTTCCTATGTATCTACATTGTCATTATGTAGGTTCTTAAGCCTTGGGGATAACACATCCCCTAGATTTTGTGTCATCCTATCTCTCCAATGTTTGGATTAAATAACCCTTCTTGGCGTATCCCTAGTTTAGTGTGAGCATGAGAATATGTTCATACTCTCACTAAAGTGGGGGATAAATACATTGCATCAAAAATTGTTACCCCTAATTCACACTAGGTTTAGCTCCTCCCTTTGTTCTTGGACCTATTTATGCTCTTAAATTTTCTATTTTGTGTTCTTTTTCATGAAATCAAAATAAAATTAAGAATTAGTATTTAATATTCATTTCATGAAAAGAAAAGCCCAAAATAGGTTTGGACTAGTGTGCCATGACCATTTCCAACCTATTTTGTCCCAATTTAAAATATGGTAATGTTAGCATTTTAATATTTATAAATTTGAATTCATTTGTTAGCTTTTGATAATTAATTTTGTGGGGAGACAAATAAATATATATAAATACAAGTCCTTTTAACCATTTAAACACCCTTAATGAATTTTGAACAATTGAGCATCCTAAATGCAATCAAGAGAAGAATATGTAGAATTTATAGGACTTATAATAAGTCAAGATCCCTGTTTGCAATGCATCAAGTTTATATATGAGCTTCTTCATATTTAAGTTAATCTATTTTCGTGAGTACTAACACTTTATGGACTTGTAATCAAGTATTCAATTGTACTTCTATGAGATGTGTACAGTGACTTTAGTCTATCAAGGAAAGTAGATTCAAGTGGTAATTTTTTGCACTTGTTATCTATCACTTTATTTTATCAATTGTCCTCTGCCCGGCTAATGGTAAGCACACTTTAAATAATCATAGCTATTATGGAGGTGGGAACATCAAAATGGGGTTTGAATTAGGAAAGCCCCTATATAGAACAACTATTTCTCCCCTCTCTTGTGTGTAAGTGGTAGATCTAAAGTGGATTTGGGAGAATATTGAAGAGCTAATTGCAAGATCAAGCATTCAAGCCTCCTACTTCAACAAATTAGGGAAAGTGGAATTAATCATCAACATACAACATTCTAAAGTTGAGTCTTAAAAGGAAGAGCCTACAAAATATGACCTTCAAAGATGTGTTCACAAATTCTTGAGATTTGCATTCTTTGGTGTAGGGAACTAGTGCCCCTATCCAAGAATTTTGAGTACTAATTTACATGTTAGGTTCCTCTACCTTTGTACTCTACTATTTTCTTTTAATTCTATGATTATTTGTATTCACATAAGTTTGTTGTAGCTTCATAGTTAACCTAGGTACATACATTTGTATAATCAAATAAAGTTAACTCTTAATCTATCAAATCAATATCAAACCCCTCCAAAGAATAACTAAAACCCTAATCCACCATTTTTGCTCTTCCTTTTAGGTTAGTAGCCAAGTCAATGTATGTGAGCAATTTTGGTTCTCTTCAATGTAATGTAGAAGAAGTTGTTCAAGTTAGACCCTAGATCCTTTTTTCCACATCACAAGCTTATAATATTTGGTGATTTTCAACTAAAAACATGAGTCCATGTATCTAAATCACAAGGGGGACATTTTAAAAATACTTGGCTCCTTGATGTGGTGTCCATCATAACTAAATATTTAAATAGGAATTGGGGTAATTGGAATCACTTGAAAAATTATCTAGTTTGGGCTAGCATAGTTTTGGTTCACTCCAAATATTCAAAACTTCTCATATGATTTATGTGCAACCAACCAAAACCTACACATAGTTGAGACATACCGTATCAAGAAAAATCTACAAGTTATATAAAAACTATTTTTATTCTAAGACTAAAACCATCCTATTAATTTTTCTTAAGCACAATGGTTAATCATTGTTTGTTTTGTTTTGTTGACCTCTTACTTTAGTACACTAATATAATTGTTTATTTTATTTTATATTCCCCATTTATAATTTCTCTTAGTTGAGGAACATCCAAAGTAACATTATTTGTACTAACATAATGAAAAGTATTCAATGTCATCTAACTATCCATCTCACTAATAGGATATTCTACAACATATCTAGTAACTCTCTTGGGGCTATTACAGACTATAGGAAGTGAGATTCGACCTATTAAACTACTTATTCAAATGTTACCTTTGTGAGGTGACACTCCTTCAGTACACATTCACTTGTAAATGTACTAACATAGTAGAATATTGAAAAATAGTGGTGTATTCTTTTCACCCTTAATCAAAAAAAGGATCTTTAACTTTTTTCTTTTTCTTTTTTAGTTTCTTCTACAACCTCCATAGGATGCATATATCTTCTAATTTCCTAGGATCAATTTTGAAATTCTTCCAAACACTCTAGTTAAGCCTCTTCAAATTTATAAGCATAAACCATGAGCCTTTTTAAAGATTTACCTGTAAACATACAAGTAATTTATTTTTGTAGGTGCAAAACTAGATCTTTTGAGAATAAGAATGTTTGAAATGTTCTAATAAATGGATGAGTTATGTGAATTTCCATTTCTTATACAAAATATGATTGTTAGAAATGATAAAGGAATATAAAAATGTAACTACAAAAATCAATACAAAGAATACCTAAATAAAATAGGTTGGTGTTTTAATTATAATAGTCTATGTCAAGGGGAGGGCCTCCAACTTGTTTATAGCATCTAGGGGAGAGGGGCCCAAAGTAGGGTGGGAGCCTATACTAGGGACGGAAGTAGTCCCATGTAGTCCCCACAATAGAGCTGATTAATATGTAAATCAATTTTCACCCACAAAATCAACAAAGGTACACGTATCACTGTACCATCAAAATTGTATTATAATCGGAGAATATTTGTCCCATATGCAAATAGATATTCATAGTCTTACATGTTAGAGAATATTCAAAGCACATCTGACACAAAAAACATACAAGCCATATTGCTTGTTACTAGCCCCTCACTTTAAAACATGCGCCCAAAATATAAAATTAGTATAACCCAAGCTCCCCTATAATGTCACCACTTGCATTACATCATAGCCAACTTTCGGGCAGTTGGGATGCCATGAGAAGAACTACAATCCAAGAATGTCCCATCACTAAATCCAATCCAGTCGAACCCCTGTCCCACTTGCCCACCAACACACAACACTCAGATGAAAAGCAATCATTCATATATGTCTCATCTCTCAAATTGAACCTCTCTACTACCGATTCCTCCTATTTATTCCACCTGCAACAACCAAAATAATGGTGTTAAAGCCACCAAAATCTCATGTCAAGCAGACAAGGATTACATGCCTTTAATACATACAAACTCTACAATTGAAGGCATCCAATGAAGAATTCAAATTTGAAAATAAAAGGATAGGAATTAAAGACTCCACACCAAACCAACATTGAACATATAAGGATATTTTCAAATTCAAAAATGCATTACTCAATCTCTTGCAATTTCCATTTAGCACATCCCACTTTTATTTTCAGTTATATAATTTTCTCTAGAAATATGAAGAAAGTTCAGAGGCAAGAGTAGCAACATCCTAACAAGCTACATGTATTCTACTACTACAAATTATGGCTGCCTGTGAATGCAAATATGTTGTATGGGATGCCAATTTTTGTCACATTGACTTGTAATTCAATATTGAATGTAATGTCATTTTAGTTCAAATTTAGGGTTTCACTAGTTTTCCTTTCCTCTATACTCATCCACGCATGACATTTACCCTGCATTGTGCATTTCAATATGTTGTGTTATTCATAATCTTGTGTTATTCATTGCATGACATTTACTCTACATTGTGTTTTTCATATTTGCTTCCTTATACAAAATATGAAATGGGTTTGACTAGTTTAAATGGTTTTTCATTACTATTAGACTTGTTTGATGAAATATGGAAAGGGTTTGACTGTTTTTCATCCATGCACTTGTATTCATGTGTTTTTCATTGCACAAACTTTAACTCTACAATTTTCTTTTTACATTTGTTTGTTATTCCAAAATACGGAAATGGATACAATATATTTGCTTGTTACTAGGAAATATTCATAGGGTTTTAATGTTTATCATTTCGAGGGTTTCTGCCATGCACTTGCATTTGTGTTTTCCTCACTGCATAGAATTTAACTCTGCAATTTTCTTATAATATTCTCATGTTATTCCGAAATATGAAAATGATATGATTTTTTTTCATTTCAAAGATATTCTAGCATGTTTATGTATTATTTTGTTCTTCCATGCACAATAGTTATGTCTGCAAAATGCTTTTTTCATTTTTTTGTTACTACCAAATATGGAAAGTGTTTCATTGGTTCTAAATTATAGGGTTTTCTCTTTGACAATGCACAAACTTTAACTCTGCAATTTACCTTTAATATTTGTTTATTATTTCCAACCATGAAAATGGATTCACTTTTTTTCATTCTGAAGTGAAGTTATTTTTCCATGCAATTATATTATTCTATTCTTATATATGTATTTTTCTTTCCATACATATATATACATATTGTGCATGGAAGAACAGAATAATACATAGACATCTTTCCATACATATATATGGTATGACTGGTTTTCATTTCAAAGATATTCTACCATGCAATCGTATTATTTTGTTCTTCCATTCACAATAGTTTTGTCTATGAAATGCAATTTTTATTTCATTGTTACTACCAAACATTTGTATGGTTTTAGTGGTTCACAATTATAGGGTTTTCTGCCATGCACTTGTAGTCCTCTCTTTGACAATGCAAAAACTAACTCTGCAATTTTCCTTTAATATTTTTTTGTTATTCCAATATATAAAAATGGATTCCCTTGTTTTCATTTTGAATATATTATTCTATTCCTATATGCGTATTTTTCTTTATAAATATATATAGATATCTCTCTCTCTCTATATATATATATATCTATATATATATAAATATATCTATATATATATATATATATATCTATATATATAGATATATCTCTCTATATATATATATATCTATATCTATATATATATATATATTTATATATATATTGTGCATGGAAGAACAAAATAATACATAGACATATTTCCATACATATACATACATATATATATATATATAATTGTTTATGTGATTGGTACTATGAAATTTGTTTTATATATTTATGTTTAGCCCTCCACGTTTCATTGTTTGGCTCTACACTCAAGAAAGCTCCCTTTCTCTTTTAGTTGAGGTTTTCTACCTCACTACACCTGTACCATTGTATTTTGTTTTGATAATGTTTAAGCAATGTTTGTTCATGTCTCACTAAACAGATCTACTCTAAGTCATTTCAATTGAAAAAATAAAATTGATCAAACTATCAATATGCATAATACAACCAATTGCATTACAAATTGTTCATAAAAACCAAGCAAAATAACAACAATAAAAAAAAAAAAATCATGCACAATAAAGATAATTGCATTACAAACTATCCACAATTGCATTAAAAACTTTTCATAAAAACTAGAGCATTGAATTGCAAAATGTCAAGATGCATATTAAATAAATGCAAACTATTCATGCATCACTGTGACTTCCATAGTGTTCAATTTTTGTTTTTTTAACTGCTCCAAACATCTTTTCTAACATCTGCAAGTGCAATCTAAAGGTAAACTGAGGTTGAAACCCAAAACCAAGACTGCAAAGACATCATCTCATACATGAAAAGACATGGTAATAGTCCCCAATGTGCAAAAAGTGGTTGCAAAAGTAAACACGATTCCAAAACCTATTGAGGTTGTCTAGGAGGTTGTTGCACCACCAATCAGGTGGGAAAGAGCATCAAAGGAAAGGGAATGGTCATCATAGGACATGGATAGGGCACTAGAGGATGTTGAAACAAATGGTATTTTGACAAGACTGCTACGAAGAAGTGGAAAATCCCAGCTACAACACTTAGCAATTGGTTAGGTGGCCTGAGCACTACTTCAAAGAAGGGTCCACCAACAATCCTAATAGAAGAGGAGGAGGTTCTGATTGTGAAGTGGTGAACAAATATGGCATATAGTGGCCATGGGCTTGAGATTATGAATCTCAAGAAAGAGGTTGCTCAGATATGCAAGACTAGACCCACACCTTTCACGGAGGGGCTTCCTTGAAATCATGGTGGACTGGATTCAAGAGGTGCCATCTAGAATTTACCTTGCACACAACTGAAGGTCTTGATAAAGAAAGCGTGGTAAACCTTAGACCTACAATAGTAGTTGAATTTTTTAGAATGCTGACAACAGCATATGAAAGTACCCCATATGGTCCTGAAAAAAATTGGATTTGTGATGAAACGGGCATTCAAGCTAGTAGAAATGGAACTATGAGGGTCTTGGAATGATGAGGTAGCAAGAATGTCTCCTACATCATTCCAAAAAGCAAAGAATGGATAACAATTCTATGTTGTGTTAATGCATCTAGCCAAACCATACCTGGTTTCTATCTATTCAAGGGAAATACGAAGATAGAGAATTACATTGTGAACTATGAACCACACACAACTATGGAAACCAAAGCACATGCTTGGATGATGAGGGATCTTTTCTTTGATTGGTTGGAACATTTATGTGTGTCAGTTCTTGGGGGTGTGTTAGCTACTAATAAGCACCTGCTGATTTTTTACAGCCATGGAAGTCACATTGCATTGTCAACTATCCAGGAGGCAAGGAGGTTAGGCATTGAACTTCTTACACTATCTTCTCATACTTATCATGCACTACAACATTTGGATGTTAGTGTGTTTACACCATTCAAGGAATATTTTAAATCAGAATGAGTAGATTTTCTCACTAGATTCCCCAATATTGATATCAAAAGGGTCGAATTAGCAGAGTTAGGTAGAAAGGTACTAGGAAGAGCTATGACTCCAACCAACATAAAATTTGGTTTTAAAAGGATGAGGATATGGCCCTTCAATTCTAATGCACTTGTGGGAGACATGCGTGCCAACGAGATGTTTGAGATTGTTGACACCGATGATGCTTCTGCAATGCAAAACATCCAAGTAGTCTTTCAGAACTTGATATTTCAATAGATGAAATTTCACAAACATTGTAGACTCCAACGTATACTCAAATGCATGAAGGTGTAGAGCAAAAACTAGAGGACATGGATAGACAACCCACATAAGAAGACATGGGGAATTTCACATTCCCATCTCCAACACCCACACCTCCAGAAGAAACAGTAAACTATTATGTAGATGGAAACAACGAAATTCGAGGTACACCAGACCAGGTGGAGTTTACTAACTCCCAAGTGAATGAAATAATTCAAACCAAAAGTGGTTCTTGGATCAGTAACTTCCTTAAGCTGCCAACTCACAAAGTGAATGGAAGAATGAGAAACTCTATTGGTGGTGCTCTTCGGGTGAGCCAACAGTCTCAATTGTTGACTGTTGACAGTTACATACCTCTCATAATGGAGCAGGAAAAAAGATAAAAAGAATTGGAAGAATTAAAAAAAAAAAGAGGAAACAAACTGAGGACAAAAAGGCAGCACATATTATGGCCTTGGAGCATAAGGAACAAAAGGAAATTGAAAAGGAAATTGAGAGCAAGGAAAGAGAGCAACTGAAATAGATGCAAAGAAAGGAAAAAGAGTAGAAGGAGCAAGAGAGGATACAAAAAGAATAAGAGAAGAAGGAAAGGGATATCGATGCTTCCCATAGAGCATTAGTGTGAGATAGATGCTTAAGCGGTACTGCAATGCCTTTATCTAATAACCATGGTTACTTTCGAGATATAACCAATAATAGCGTCCCTCTATTTTTTGTAGGCAATGTGTGTTTCAGTCCCAGCTCATCTCATGTTAACTGCACTCAATTTCCAGTTGGATAGACTTCTTCATCACTAACGCCTTCAAATGTAAGTTGCATGCAAATGAAAAATGCAAATGCAAATCAATTTATGTAAATTCTAAATATAGTAGCAAGAGATGAGAACATATCTCCAAATTCATTCCTTGGAGCATTCAACTGAGCTTGGGAGGGACCAACTGAAACAAATCCTTATATCTTGGTTTTCTTTTTGGGTTGTAGTTGGGGATGTCATTTTCATTGTGTTGCATATGTTTATTATTTTGAACTAAATCTATTTATTAATGTGATACGAGTACCCTGGTTGACTTTGTGGGTGAAAACTATTTTACAATTGCGTATTAAGGCAGTCTAGTGTCAGGCCCATTGACGACTATTTCAATACCTTTTTTATGGTTGCCTTATAATCTACATTTTAGAAAATATATTGTATGCAGATATTATGTTTCAATTTTGTTTACAACAATTGCTATGTTTATAATATCTATTCTACATTTGTGAAAATATATTCTATGGAAAATCTATTTCAATTTTATTTACAACAATTACTATGTTTATAATATCTATTCTACATTTGTGAAAAAATATTCAATGTTGATAATCTTATACAACATTTCATACAATACAATCTATGCTGATAATTTAACATTTGAAATTGCATGTGAATATATTTCATATATTCATTAAAAATTTCTACTAGACATGTCTAAAATCCACAACACTTCATAACGAAATACTTGATGTAATCTATCCTTTTTTATATTAGTAGCTCAATTGAAATTTACTTTTAGGCTATACCAAGCTACAAAAGATAACATGTATGTATGTCTTATCTCAAGTTTATTTATTTTGGTACATTACAATTCACTCTTTTTTTGTGAATGGTAGAGATGGATGTGACCTATTTGAACTATATGATTGTACTATCCCTTATTATTATGTTCATCACTGCACAAACTTTTAAATCTACAATTTGGTTATAACATTTGTTTGTTATCCTCGAATATGAAAATGGTTTGATTGGTTTTTATTTCAAGGATATATGTAGTGCTTATATGTGCACATGTATGTACATATATAGGTATGTGCATAAGGATGTGTATATGTATTTAGATATATGTCTATGTCAATACGTATCTACATATATATCACTGTGTATCTACATGTATATATAAGTATCTACATATATATCAAAGTGTATCTACATGTATATATATGTACAATGCAATTGAACAATCAAATTGAACTATGTATATATATATATATATCAATGTGTACCTATGTATATATATGTATGTATGTATATCAATGTGTATCCACATGTATGTATATGTATCTACATTCCAATTGAACAATCAAATTGAACTATGTATATATATGTATCTACATATATATCAAAGTGTACCTACATATATGTCAATGTGTATCTACATATATATGAATGTGTATCTACATGTATATATATGTATCTACACACACACACATACACACACACATATATATATATACATATATATATCTACACATACACATGCATATATACATATATATATATATATATATATATATACACACACATATATGTATCTACATTTATATATGTATGTATATATATACATATATATGCCATGTACATATATATATACATAGATAAATATATATATATAGATACATACATTGATATAGATTGAAATTTATAGTGTATGTATAGATAGAAATTTATTGAAATGATTAAACCAATTAAAGTCATAGTGATGCATGAAGAGAACCATATATTTCCTTGAAAAACTGAGTGTGTTTATGAACACAAGTATTGGAAGTGTTCATAAACACCCTAGATGCCATAAACATCATGGAGCACATTTTCAATGCACTTAGAATGGAAGAGAACCTTCAATCTATGGATAATCACATAAAAACTTTAAATATTATGTTCAAAATTGACAACAAAATAAATAATAACATTCAACTTAAGTAACACAACACACCCATAACAAAACAAATAAGTGATAAGAAGAAAGAAAAGGGAATGACAGGAGACAATGGTGCAACTTTAGTGAGGTTAAAAACCTCACCTCTATGAATTGCAGATGGCCAATGGTATGGTGAAATTCTCCAACTGAATCCTACAAACATATATGAAAATAGTCATTAATAAGAAAAGTGTAGTAAGGAAAGTGTTTAACTTACAATAAGAATTTATAGTATCCTTTTGCGTTTCCCTTTGACATGCAATTCATCATCACGAAGCCAATAATGAATTGAAATTGCACACCATTGAAGAAGATGAAACAAGAAATTTTTTTACAAGTATCAACCAAATATACCAACATGTCTAAAAGAATGAAATGAATAAATCCTAACAAATATACATGATATATATGACATTCAAATTGAACAATCGAAACAAACAATTCAATTGAACATTGCAACTAAACAATGAAATTGAACATTCCAATTGAACAATGCAATCAAACAATGCAATTGAACATTCCAATTGATCAATCGAATAGAACAATCCATTTGAACAATCCAACAGAACAATAAATTTTAATAATGCAATTGAACAATCCAATTGAACAATCAAAATGAACAATCCAATTGAACAATCAAAATGAACAATCCAATTGATCAATCAAAATGAACAATTCAATTGAACATTCCAATTGATCAATCAAATAGAACAATCCATTTGAAAAATCCAATAGAACAATAAATTTTAACAATGCAATTGAACAATCCAATTGAACAATCAAAATGAACAATCCAATTGATCAATCAAAATGAACAATGCAATTGAACAATAAAATAGAAAATTTTAATTGATCAATCAAATAGAACAATCCAATAGAACAATGCAATAGAACAATAACTTTTAACAATGCAATTGAACAATCAAGTTGAACAATCCAATTGAACTGAAATGCATTGACATCCATAAACAGTGCAAGTTGAAACCCCAAATACTGAGTTATAGGGTGGTGGGTGACAAACATTGACAGTGCATAGAACTGATATATTCCCTGGCATATAGAATAAAAAAAATCCTGAAATTGAACTAAAATATCTTGACATTCATAAATAATGTAAGTTGAAACCCCAGATATTGAGTAATAGTTTATTGTGACAAACATTGACATCACAAACAACATTTTTGCATTCCATGGCTTAAAGAGTTTAAATGAAAAAACCAAAGTGAACGACATCATTGTGAAACCCCATATATTTATAGATTTGTGGAAAACATATGCATATGATATAAGAGATTGGAATTTATATGTATGTATGTATGTATGTATGTATGTATGTATGCATGTATGTATGTATGTTTGTGTAGTGTTTTTAATCTACCTAAAATGCAAGGAATCAAGCAAGAGACTAAAAAAAGCAAAAGATTGAGCTTAAGATGAAACTCAAATTTAAAAAATGACAATAAACCAATTTTTACCTTGTTTGAGCTTGATGAAGTTGTTTTCCCTCATTGATGACTTGATATGTATGCTCCTAGAATGATTTCAATAGCATAACAACTTGTTTTTTCTTGATTTGAATGCAAGGATGGTTGAAAAATGGATATGGAGATAGTGTGAGAGCTTGAGTGTGCATGAGATGGTTGAGAGAATGGTTAGGGTTGCAAAAATGGCTAAGTGTTATCCATTTAGACAAGGGAGATAGTATGAATGGTAGAGATTGAAAGAGGACAAGAGATCAAGGGTTGAGATCAAAGAGTTGAACAAAGGAATTAAAAATTCTTTTTTAATGTGCATGGAAAGGATAAAAAGGAATTTAATATTCCTTGGAAAAGAGAAAAGAAATTTAATATTCCTTGTGAGATGAGAGAGGAATTAAAAATTCCTCAAAAGGACCTTGGGAAGACAAAAAGGATGGGGAGAGTTGACCAAGGGTTGATTAGGCTAGTTGATGAAGGATTAGAGGAAGGTTAGGTGGCTAATGAGGATTAGGATCCAACTTACAAAGGTTGGAGGATGTGACACCTCCCTAATCAAGGATTAGGAATGTGCACATGCTTAATCTTGGATTATGCAAATTAATCAAGATTAGAAAAAGGTTATGGAGGATGTGACATGAGGGGAATTAAATAAATAGATTATTTATTCAATTCTTTAGAGTAAAAGGAATAAGGGATGGGAGTAAATAATTAAAGGTAATTATTTATTTTAGGCTAGAATTTAAAGATGATGGAAGAAATAAATTAGGATCAAGGGATAATGAATATTAATTAAATAATAGTGTATTATTTAATTAATATAGAGGACATAACATTAGTCGAATTGGGGGTAAATTGACCAAATTAAAGTGGTCAATTTTCAGTGTCTACATTTTTCCCCTCTTTGAGATGGTGTTATAAAGTAGCATCATTTCAAATAATATTAAAAGTAAAACATAAAAACTAGAAAATGATGGTTAGATTGTGAGAGATTCCCTAGTCATTCAAAGAAGTGACTAAGAGGAAAGATGATGGGAACGAAGATTAGGGATTGTGGATTCCCCCTCGAGAGGACATGTGAGTTCAAGAGAACACAGGTGTGCTCTCAAAATGGATGAGATGATGAAAGGGTATATGGGGAAGATGATGCAAGAAAAAATGGATTCAAGGACAAATGTGATGTTTCCCTAGTCAAGCTACAAGCCAAAATGGATTGATGATGGGTGTAGGATTGTTGACAAGGGAATAATATATCCCAAAACAATGAAAATGGATAGGGAAGGATACATCCCAATGATGATGATGAGAGTGTTGTTGATGAGGGAAGGATACATCCCAAAACAACATGAAAGGATAGGGAAGGGTGCATCTCGATGATGATGACGATGGTGATGATTTGATCAAGGCTTGTAGCAAGGTTGGGAACAAGTCCAAGGATGTGATTAGATGATTTGTGCTAGATTGAATAGATGAGGATTGGATGGAGATGTGAGATTGTTGAAATGAATGAAGACGGTGGAGGAAAAGACACTTAGAATAACCAATCTACATTATCCTAAGAAGGTTGAAGAAAGGATGAAATGATGAAGATGGAGGAAGTGGAGGGATGAAAATGGATAGGATAAGTAGATGAGGGGAGGGGAATAGATTAAAAGTGTCATATCAAAACTGTCATGTAGTGAGCACTTAATTTGCTATACCATGAGATACTATGCACAAAGGTATGAGGAACCAAGGTGACTTCATATCACATGCATGGGGCTGACACAAAAAACAAAAGGTTAGTCCAACATCCCAAAGCCATGGGGGATTTGGTAGGGCCAATGTTGGAAAACCACAAACACAAAGGATTCCCCACCATAACACAAGAGCGTAGGGATCTTGGTGGTTACTATGTGGGACAACCAAGTAGACAAAAAAAAAAAGGATCAAGATATGCCCCTATGTTTACCATTCAAAGTGCACCATAATATGATGGATCATGGCGACCCTGACAAAAGGTATAATAAGAAGCTCAAATGATAAACAAAAGCCAAAATCATCAAAAGAAAGCAATCAATTTAAAATGTCCTTTTCCATAGGATCAAAAGGTGGATGGGATTGATGTGTTCTGATGAGGAAGGATGCATCCTGTTAAGACCAAAGATGGAGACTAAACTAAGAGATCAACATGACTCAGGAAACTTGAAACCGATTGAGTCTCATGATACTAGTGGATCTCATTTGTGAAGAACTAGCTAGATAGGGACATACTCGATGACACGACATAGGACATAGGAGACAAGACACAATATAGACACACCCCAAAGACCTAAGGGCTCAGGGGCTGATCAAAGATTAGCCTTGCCTACGTGAAAGCGCAAAGCCCTTGTACTTCAATAAAAGACCATGGATAAATGCAGAAAGAGGACAATGCAGATGAATATGGAGGACAAAGAATGGATAGACAAGGGCCTTGGGGGTTGATCAAATGATCAGCCTTGCCTACGTGAAAGCACAGGGGCAACATAATTTGACTAAATACCGACAACCGACCATGGATTAAAAGATGGAACCAATATGATGAGACAAGATAGACCTGGTGGATAAGATAGGATGATGGTGATTGCATGAAGCTCAGGGATGGGATGGTTATCTCAATCATCAAAAGATGAATTTAGATGATGATATGATGGATAGATAAGTGATGAAAAGTGAGAGGAGATTGGCAAGATGTGTGAAAAAGGTGGGATTGACAATAGTGAGATAGATGGCACTGGGTTGCATGAGGGGGGAGCCTATAACTAGATACCAATGGCAAGGGATTATGCGATGGGATGAGGATAGAGATGAATGGATAGGGAGATAAGGATGGGGGATGGAAGGGATGCTGTGATGGATGGATAGGAAGATAAGGATTTGGATGTGGAAAAGATTACTAGATAGATAGTGAAGGTAAGGATTTGGAAGATGGAATGGATTTATTTTTTGGATGGATGGATGGGAAGATAAAGATGGGGAGATGGAGGGGATGAAATGATGGATGAATGATGTCTCCAAGGACCATGTCACAAAGGAAGTAGATGCCCCGACTCTAGATATGTCATGCGTGATGAGGTAGGAGGGATGGAATATGGGTGGATGGGAAGATAAAGGAGATAAATGGAGGAGGATATGATGGGTGAATGAGGGAGGGAGATGGATGCAGAAAAGGATACAATAGTGTATGGATGAAGGGAATGTATACCAAGAGGCATCCAAAGCATTTATAGATAGGTACCATTATCTTTATCAAGATCACAAGGATGGAGGGTTAGAGATAAATGGGATATGATGGGTAGGATGTGGGAGTGTAACATCCCTCCTCTTAGTACTCAAGTAAACTCAAGAATTTACTACAAGGTAAATAAACTTAATAACCATGAGGGAGAATTTTTTTTTTTAAACATTTGCATAAGCTCAAGAAATAAAATACAACTTTTCATGATAGTATCTAACTTGAAATTATATGTAATCATAGATAGAATCAAATAGAAGTTCATACACTTTTCCTTTAGATCACATTAAATACAAATGGAAAAAGAATAGTTTTACCTCATAAGTTTAACTATCATAAGCCATAACATGGAGATCACAACATCTGGATTGTGGCTAACTATCTTCATGAGCCTCGGCGAGCCTTCTGCTACAGAGGGAGACCATCAACCGAGTGTTTTACCTCCAACCACGGACTCAAGTGGTCCCCCACACACTTCCTAACTAGAAGTGCCCTGACCCTTCATGAAGGGTACAAATATAAGGAACTGTCAAGTTTCGCCATCCGATTCCTAGTGATGTGTCCTACAAAACTCAATCGACCATACAACTATAGATCCCTTCTAGCTAAGTATGATCATTCTGATTGGTCATGTCATCTAGAAACACACCTCTGACTTGTCCTAGAACTATCACATTTTCTAGTTTTCTTACTCTATTGGTACTCTAGACACAAACTAGTCTATATAGAAAATTCATTCTAGCCAATTTGACTTAGAACTAATCCTTAATCTAGGATATAAATGTAATGTAAATATTTAGGTATTTCATCCTTTTAAAAGTCCCTTATAGCATTCTTGTAATATCTAGGGTTTATGACTTCCTGTCATTTACTCTCAAGATTCAATACCCAACATCTTTGATGCATTAAATTAAGTTTCTGACATTATCAAAGATATCATAAGGTATTATAAATACTTCCTATCTTGTTCTATGGTTTCTTCGACCATTCACTAACAATCAATATATATAAGTACAATGTCATATCCAACATAACAGTTATAAATTTCCTATATCCTCCTTGTTTCAATACTTGGGTTTAACTTCTCTAACCCAACACATGGAAATTTCAAACATCCCTGTTCTCCAAAGATAATAGCATTAGTGAAGCAAAACATAAGAGCAATTACTTCTAGTCTTACCCAGACGACTTAGCATTTCTCAAATTCACATTTCATATAACATGAATAAGCATGATATCTGAGGAATATCCTTATTGATATATATATATATATATTAATGAGTGTCATTACTTCTCTTAGCTAGTACATTGACTAAGTCCAATCCTTCAACCTTAATAGGTTAGATTCATAAGAGATAACAAATTGCTTCCAACTTCCTTGTCTACTCAAGTTTATTCACATTCAAATAGGGATATATAAACTCATATGATTATCATCGTTTATATAAGTATGTCACATATACCTATAACAACAATCTCAAGTACAATAGACATGTAGGTTGAATTTTGGTCTCCCAACATCCCCTTCTCGAAGTTGGTTACGACATTGATACCAAGTATTGGAATAATGAAATTCCTTTGTACACATAGTTCTAAAATAAGTTCTATCATTCATATATAATAAGGTCCATACTTTCAATTTCATTTATTTTCTCCTTCTCCAACAAAGAGTAAACATATCCATTAATTACATAAAACGTGTCTTAGTTAACATAGTAACTATCATTAACAGTTAAATTCTGTTATAGGGAATTTTGGACTCCATGTCACCTTATTCCACTTTCTAATCATATCATAAGTCGAACCATATTCACCACCATAGGTCTATCTATGGTTCTCAATTCCAATTTAAACTATCCCATAGGATAGTATCATATCCTTGATACTATAGGCATACCTTGCCTTAACTAAATAGAATGGTTTCATAAAAGTTGATAGCTCAAAATACCCTTACGAGCTTTTTCTATTAAACACAATCCCCGTAAGGTTCACTAATAAGTAAAACAAAGGGTTTAAATCTTGTAATAATAACCATATAGGTCTTGGTTATCAAAAGTAGAACAAATTCTAATACTAATGATTTGGCTAACATGCAAGCTTCTATATGGTAAAACTATGATCATTGATGATCACACCACCTCCTTTGTTGAGGGTAAACAAGTACAGTCATAAATATTTAATTAACCCTTCATAATCACAATCGGGTTTCCATGCGAGTTAAATCAAGATTTTGTTTAAGGCCATATCAGCCATCACCACAGTCGTGGTGACCGTATTGGTTACATGCAGGTCGAATCACTAACTGGTACTAATACCATAGTTTGGCACTTCTCGTACTATAAACACCTTAGTCTCAACTCCTTACTCAAGACTTGGCTCAGTTTAATTCTATCAAAATTGTTATTCGACATGTATATGCTGTAGTTTAAATAAATGCTCAACTATAATGGCCTCGAGCCATAGTTATAGTATGGATTATAACATTTGCATTAAGCTTGCGGGCCTTAATGACCTTGAGTTGCAGATATAATGTTGTAAACATTGCAAAATAGCTCGAATTTCATGACTATGAGCTTTAGTAAAGGAAGGGATACGATATATTGAAGCTTGACCTCCATGGCCTCAATAAAGTCACAACAAGGAACATAATAAAGAACAGCTCAGCCATAAGTCTCAATCTTAGACACAGTGAAGAAGAGAGAGCAATATGGCCCAGTCGTAAGGCCTTGAGCCTCTAAAATGAAAAGAATAGCTTTAAATATTGTTCAAGCTCAACTGTAAGGTCTCAAGTCATTACACCATATAGAATATTTATCAGAGATAAGGACAACACAGTAAAAACATCACCCCATATGATATGCATGCTAAGGGAGTTTAATATAAAAGGATCTCATAACTGAAAATGTATGCAAGGATAAGACTCTTTACTCTACCTGAGCATAGTCCTTCCAATGCGAAGTTATTCCCAGTTCAGCCTCCTTTTGTCCTCCTCCTAATCTCTTTTCCTTCCCCCCTGAGCTTCCAAAAAGGCTTCTCAAGCTCCCACAAGAAAATAGTTTCCATTCCCTTTTGTTGGTGGTTAAAGTCATTCCTCCCATACGCTGGCCCAGAGCCATTCCCCCTCCCTGACCAAAGATAATCATTATCGTCTTTTAGAAGACAAAGGGATTATTAGCTCATCCTAATTCGTATTCCTATCTTCGAGGAAACTACCTCCCTTTACCAAGGTGGTGTGAGTGGTTTCTCCCACTCAGCCAACTACCACGATCATGGCTCGCACAAGCATGACACCTGCCAGTCTATGGTGAGCTCCAATCTCCCATTATTTATGATGTGCACTATATCAAATTAATAACATAAAATCATAGAGAATATTAAATATCAAATTTATATAATTATATTATAATATCATAACACACATCCCCTAGATGCATGTGAATACTAATATTAATGAAGATGTCATTTTCCAACATCTCAATGAGAGTCATCAGGAATAAACGTTTAAAGATTGAACACATAAAACTGACAAATCATCCAAAAATTAAGAGTTGGTAACACAATCTTACATGATCGATGACGTTGATCTTTTGTCGTCTCTCGGGCGTATTCACCCCATAAAATGAACTCATGGATGATTATCATAATGACTTCCTTTTACAAGGAATCAGGCTACAAGATAAGTTCCATGACCTATTAAGCCAATTCAATCTATTATAAAGAATAGCCAATAATGAACAACCAATTTCACAATTGATGTCACAACATAACCTCGTTACAACATAAGAAGCGACGTGTTTGATATAAAGTTGTATCAGTCGCAAAACAACTAAAGTTCAACCTTGACGACGTCACTATCCCCAAAACGATTAGGTTGACGTTAAGCAACTTGAAATAGATTTAAACGACATTGACATCTTGTCGAGTCAAGAAATAAACTTAAACCAAAAGGGTTGAGTATCACTTACCCTAGTCTAACTAGGTTTAGCATTTTGCATCAACACTAGACCTAAGATGGCAACAACCTATTCCTTTTGTTAGAAACCAAAATCTAAAATGCAAACCAGAAAAACCTTCCATTTAAGAGAAAATCAGAAAAAAGCAAGAGCTTTGCAAAAGATTTGCAAAATAATATTATTCAAGAATTCAATAATTACAAGATATGATTTGCTTTATAAAAGAAAAGATGCATAACCCTAATCTTATCTTGAGCAACAAGGTAGCTCAACAAGATAAGGATGAGAATAATTAACCTAGGAATTAAAAATTACCTAAGTAAAGTTATGCAAGTGTAATTAAATATTAATTACACCAACACCCCCCATAAGTACAACTTAGGGAGACTAAAAAAACCATGCACCTAAAACTAAGATGAATGTATGAAATAATGAATGGGTCCCCGCAACAAGGCTTGATCAAGTACCCAAGTACAAATGCAATAATGAGGTAGAGAAGGAAAACCCAGTGGGACAAAACCCCCCTACAATGAGATGACTGTTGCAAAGAAGCACTAAAAGAACACTATGGAGTAATACTAGAACCGCAATACGAGAAGCAAGGAAAGATACTTCTGTCTACAAGAAACCAAAAACCAAATCATAATAATGTGATAGTAGACTCGATGCCACGGAACACTGGAAAACTCACAAACTGGAACAACCCTGGAATCTGAGAAGCAACAGTAGATGAAATGATGATAGAATCTGGAAACCGTGTATCTCGATGTCGATGCCAAACTATGACTAAAAATCTTCCATAGTAACAAGTACCATAAAGAATCTGGAACATTAACCATAAAAACATGGCCCTCAAACTGAGAAGGATCTGAACCAATGCAGATCAATAACCATGAACTCTCAATCTAAAGTGTGAACCGATGTGAATCTGATATGTGTCAAGCAAGAGAAAAAATATGGCCAAAAGAAACTAAGAAACTAGATATCCCATGCAAGTTGCCATCAAAACAAGATGAAGATGGAAGATCAAAGTGCATGTACACTCTAATCAGATTATTATGCAAGAAAACCCCCTGATGGAACTTTATCTCAGTTCATTTATTACAATAACCCAATGATTGTTAAAGGAGAGAATGCTAATGTGCATAAATAGAAAATAAGATGATGTGGTACTGAAATGAAGTAAAAATATTCAAGTTTCACCTTTCCAACTACCAAAACATCCAAGTAATCTCCAAAACACCCATCGGGACAAATATGGAATAATGATAAACTTGGCATAGATACAGAAAAAATTTCATGGAAAGAAAAATAGAGCTCCTCAATACCTTTCCAATGCTGCAAAGAAGACGAAAATCAGAGATCGTGATAAAAAGTTATGAGCTCGGAAACCATAAATGAAAATCTGACTTAAAATAGAAATAAATGTAGTTAAATAGAAAAATACTAAAAAATAAACTACACCACTAGAAAGTGCTCGGAACCAACTTTCCGGCGATATCTTGTTTGCTCGATTTCGATACCGTATACCCAAGTTATCCCAAAAAGAAAAAAGGTGCTCCTTTAGGGCAAATCAAGGCTAGGAGAGGGCTTGTAGTGCCATACGGCCGGATGATGTCACACTGACGTCAGCACTTCATGATGTTAAATTTGATGGCTTGGAGGCCATCGGGGCAAAAAAATGCCCCCCTGCTAGAAAAAATTTCGCAGTCGCCGGTAAACTGTGGATTGGCCGGAATATTCCATCAGAATCTACAGGAATATGTTGTTGTCAGCCGGGGGCTGGGCTCGGCTTCTGGTCCATCATAGGACCGTCGCTGCTGGAGGAGGAGCCCATGGGGGCTGGAGGTGGATGGGCGGGTGGCGGTGGTGGACTAGTGGCCGCCTAATGGCTGCCTAGTGGCCACTCGGTGGTAGAACCCTTTAGAACTAGAGGCACTGCACAAACTTCAAAAAATGCATGTTTTTTAATTTTTTTTTTAAATTTGAGCCTCGGGAAGAGTGCAGGGGAGGCCATATGCCCCCCCAGACAATTTTTTTTCCTTCCAGACCAACTTCACCAAAATCAACGAAAAAAAGGGTGATCTTAGGGTTTTTGGCCACTGCAAATGCAATGGTGATGTTCGTTTCTGCCCAAACTGCTCCAAAAAATTGGCTACCTCCAGAACTTGCAAAAATCTCCTAGCTTGAAACCCTCATGGATCTAGCAAATGATGGCAAAAATCTACAAAAAAAAAGCCAATCCTAACTTTTTCCAGCGCTCTGAATCCAATGGTGAAGCCTGATCTGATCCAAAATGCCTCATAAATGAACTCAAGGCATGATACCCTCGAGGAATCCTGAACGAACTCTGCAATGATTTTCTCATAAAATCTGAGAAGGGGTTGCAAATCGAGGGTCTGATACCATGTTAGAAACCAAAATCTGAAATGCAAACTAGAAAAGCCTTACACAGAAGAGAAAATCAGAAAAAGTAAGAGCTTTGAAAAGATGTGCAAAATAATATTATTCAGGAATTCCATAATTACAAGATATGATTTGCTTTATAAAAGCAAAGATGCATAACCCTAATCTTATCTTGAGCAACATGATAGCTCAACAAGATAAGGACTAGAATAATTAACATAGGAATTAAAATTTACCTAAGTAAAGTTATGCAAGTGTAATTAAATATTAATTACACCAACACCTTTCCTTGTATCTATACCCTTCTCTCTGATGATGCTCTCCCTCTCTTTCTCGGAGGGGTGAAAACTTGTTCCCTGAGTGTAACTTGCAATCACTAACTCAAAATTAGTGTGTCATTAATCATTTCATAATCCTTATGAAATAATCACACCTTGACAACTTTTAAACACATGTCAATTATAGTTAAAATAAACATAACTCATGAAAACATTGATATTTCTAGACATTTTTACTAAACATCAAATCATTAAATCATGTGTAATCGTCTACTATTTACTTCAAAAGTAAAAAGTAAAACATAGTTAAAGTTAGGGTTGTAACATATCTCCCCCATAAGAGTCATCGTCCTCGATGATCCAATGCCTCTGAAACCTTATAAGACAAAACTTTTGTTTACCCTACAAAATCGTACACATTTGAGAAAACTTTGATATAAAATCATGTTAAACTTTCCATGTCATATTACCCTCTGGTTGTTGGTCCCATTGGACCTTGCATTGAAGAAGCTTGATCATGACCACTCCCTGGTCCTATTTATAATTATCATTTGTTATATACTTTCCAAATATAATTCATAAAAGCATTATAGCTCTCGGTAATAGCTGATAATAGAATGATTCTATAATCAGTTGAATTGGTAACTTCAAGAATTTTGAAGAGTCTTTTATATCTAGGAGCTGGTTTGGAATACATTCCTTATTTTATGAAACTTTCCTTCTCTATCCAAGAATTGTGTTAGTGCACGACTAGCATTTACTTAACTTTTCTATCTATCATTAGCTTCCACCAATCTTTCTGATCAGTTTGATTTGTTTATCCATTTCTGACAACATTTCTGGACTACTGCTAATCCTATCTTCTAGGAGTTTGGCATATTTTATGTCCAATGTTTCAAATGGAGTCATCTTGATAGTAGAATTATAGAAATTGCTGCCACAAACTCCATAATA
This sequence comes from Sequoia sempervirens, assembly GCA_007258455.2. NCBI lineage: Eukaryota > Viridiplantae > Streptophyta > Pinopsida > Cupressales > Cupressaceae > Sequoia > Sequoia sempervirens. The sequence goes on from VDFB02000015.1 coordinate 144,923,692, forward strand.
GATGGATACTCTTTCTACTTGTAGCAATCAACTACTCTTACATAGGTTTTCCAAGAGAATGATACCAAAGGTTAACAACATTAAATAAATCAGGTGTCACTATTCATCAAGTAAGATACAAGGAGTAACATCAATCTTCACCTTTTTGGCTGAAAAGGTTATTCATTATGTACCAATTTCATTATTTCATGCATCATTTAAATAAGTTTATAAGTAAATACTAGAGAAAGGATCATAATTCCTTTTTTTTTGGTTCAACTGTCCTCCAAGACTCAGCATGCCACTAAAAAGAGGGAAAGCATCACCTGGCTATTTTTCCTTCCAACCACAGACTTAAGCAGTTCCTCCGCACACTTCCTAACTAGAAGCAATCCTACCTTTTGATGAAAGGCTTTGTTGGAAACCCTCATAGTTGCCATCTGAGCTCTAGTGTGTACCCCCATTTAACCAACTCTATCGCACTACTAAGGATACCCTCCTACTAAGTATGACAACTCTGGTTAGCTAAGTGTCTAGAGTACTTTGAACCGATGAGTGCATGTAGTGGCAACAACACTCACTATGGCCATAGTTTATATACATACGCTTTGCAATCCACGTAGTAATGGTTCACCACCCTGCTCGACTTGGAGAGACTATTCACTTGGGCTTATTGGTCCACCCATATACCATAACACAAGGTTCAAAAAGTGATATCCGCATAAGACCTCCTTCAGATAGTCTACATATTAATTATATAACCTGAAAGGGTTTGGAACCAATTCCTTTCCACACAAGGTTTCTTTCTTCTATGAATCTAAGGACATATCAAGTGCATTTCCACAGTTTACTCCCTTACACAATCCATTAGAGGCCCATCCAGGACATGATAGAGAAGAACATTAAATCAAACACAGTGAACAACCAAAAAGTTCTTGTATAGCCACCACAAAAACTCAACTCAATATCAAAATATAAGCGGTTTTAATTTCAACATTAAATCAAATAATGAGCTCTTTTCCAACAATAAATCAAATTTTGACCAACCAGCCATAAGATAAACAATCTTCAAAAATTTGATGGCTAGACCTTTACAAATTAAAAAGGAATAAAACAATAACAATCCTTGCCAGTATTAAAAAGGAATTTTACCAAAAATCCAAGGAAGTGTCAAAATCCAGAAGAACATTGTTAATGCACTATGTGACTTGACTAAATCACTACAAGGGAGTAGATTGCTACACTGTATTTGGATTTTCCAAAAGCTTACAGTGGGTTAGATATTGCATTACAAGTGCATCAAACAAATAAGTCCCTTAAGACTTTCATCATGCTCAAATTTTTTTTTACAAATAAAAAGGTTATATTATATTCACTCCTATTTCCTGGACTATCTATCATTCACATGTTAGACGACATTATAAGATCGTTTTATAGCAATACAAAAAGATTACAATTGGAACACAAACTTCTTTTCTTCATTCCACATTACAAAAATCTATTCCTTACTTCACTGAATAGGTTACATGTTAAAAATTTAACAATTTGACCAAATATCTCGATGATGATTACATTCACCAATGTGGTTGTACTTTTCTAGCTCTACCAAAAGGCAATTACCTAGTTCACAACCATTTTTTTTAAAAAAAAATTTAATGCTAGTATAACACTACTCATCCTTATTGATCCACTTATTTCACTTGGTTCCTTCCAAGCCATCTAGAAGTTAGACTAGAACCCATTTTATCTAGGTGTCGTTAATATAGCTTCAAGTATTTCCAACGCTCGGATGCTTCGACACTTGGTTGATTAATTTCGGGTCTTCCCATCCTTAAGTTCTTGAGAAATAAGATTGATCCTAAATTCATACAGACACTGCTCTGCCTGAGCTCTTAGTCTGATTAGTAACTGACCAAGGTTTTACCTTTCTAGTCAGAGTCTCAAAATATTTTAAATATGCAACCTTAACATAATGGTTTTTCTCTTATAGTTTAAATCCTTAGTTTCCCTTCTCTTAGCCTTTGACTTGGGTAAGTGCTAGAAAGATAGTCTTCCAGATAGTTTCCTTGGTTTTTCTCTATGCCATTCTGGCATCAAACTAGCTTTAACCTTAGCCAATCTTCTAAGTGTTTAATAAGTTTTCTCATAATGAGCTCATAGGTCCATGTGTTGAACCTGGTTAGCTCTGATACCATAATGTAACATACCTCCTCTTAGTACTCAAGTAAACTCAAAAATTTACTACAAGGTAAATAAACTTAATAACCATGAGAGAGAATTTTTTTTTTTAAACATTTGCATAAGCTCGAGAAATAAAATACAACTTTTCATGATAATCTCTAACTTGAAATCATATGTAATCATAGCTAGAATCAAAGAGAATTCCTTACACTTTTCCTTTAGATCACATTAAATACAAATGGAAAAAGAATAGTTTTACCTCATAAGTTTGACTATCATAAGCCATAACATGGAGATCACAACATCTAGATTGTGGTTAACTATCTTCACGAGCCTCGGCGAGCCTTTTCCTACAGAGGGAGAGCATCAACTAATTAATTTACCTCCAACTGTGGACTCAACTAGTCCCCCACACACTTCCTAACTAGAAGCGCCCCGACCCTTCCTGAAGGGTATAGATATAAGGAACTATCAAGTTTCTCCATCCGAGTCCTAGTGATGTGTCCTACAAAACTCAATCGACCATACAACTCTAGATCCCTTCTAGATAAGTATGATCATTCTGATTGGTCATGTCATCTAGAAACACACCTCTGACTCATCTTAGAACTATCACATTTTGTAGTTTTCTTACTCTATTGGTACTCTAGACACAAACTAGTCTATATAGAAAATTCATTCTAGCCAATTTGACTTAGAACTAATCCTTAATCTATCATATACATGTAATGTAAAGATTTAGGTATTTCATCCTTTTAAAAGTCCCTTATTGCATTCTTGCAATATCTAGGATTTATTACTTCGTGTCATTTACTCTCAAGATTCAATACCCAACATCTTTGATGCATTAAATTGAGTTTTTGACATTATCAAAGATTCTCATAAGGTATTATAAAGACTTCCTATCTTGTTCTATGGTTTCTTCGACCTTTCACTATCAATCAATATATATAAGTACAATGTCATATTTGACATAAGTTTTATAAATTTCCTATATCCTCCTTGTTTCAATACTAGGGTTTATCTTCTCTAACCCAATACATGGAAATTTCAAACATCCTTGTTCTCCAAAGATAATAGCATTAGTGAAGCAAAACATAAGAGCAATTACTTCTAGTCTTAACCAGATGACTTAGCGTTTCTCAAATTCACATTTCATATAACACGAATAAGCATGATATCCGAGGAATAGCCTCATTGATATATATATATCTTAATGAGTGTCATTACTTCTCTTCTTCTCTTAGCTATTACTTTGACTAAGTCCAATTCTTCAACCTTAATAGGTTAGATTCATAAGAGAAAAAATTGCTTCCAACTTCCTTGTCTACTCAAGTTTATTCACATTCAAATAGGGATAGGGTATAAACTCATATGATTATCATCCTTAATATAGTTATGTCACATATACCTATAACAACAATCTCAAGTACAATAGACATATAGGTTGAGTTTTGGTCTCCCAACATCCCCTTCTCGAAGTTGGTTATGACATTGATACCAAGTATTAGAATAACAAAATTCCTTTGTACACATATTTCTAAAATAAGTTCTATCATTCATATATAATAAAGTCCATACTTTCCATCTCATTTATTTTTTCCTTCTCCAACAAAGAGTCAACATATCCATTAATTACATAAGATGCATCTTAGTTAACATAGTAACTATCATTAACAATTAAATTATGTTATAGGGAATTTTGGACTCCACGTCACCTTATTCCACTTTCTAATCATATCATAAGTTGAACCATATTCACCACCCTAGGTCTATCCATGGTTCTCAATTCCAATTTAAACTATCCCATAGGACAGTATCATATCCTTGATACTATAGGCATACCTTGCCTTAACTAAATAGAATGGTTTCATAAAAGTTGATAGCTCAAAATACCCTTACGAGCTTTTTCTATTAAACACAATCCCCGTAAGGTTCACTAATAAGTAAAACAAAGGGTTTAAATCTTGTAATAATAACCATATAGGTCTTGCTTATCAAAATTAGAACAAATTCTAATACTAATGATTTGGCTAACATGCAAGCTTCTATATGATAAAACTATGATCATTGATGATCACACCACCTCCTTTGTTGAGGGTAAACAAGTATAGTCATAAATATTTAATTAACCGTTCATAACCACAATCGAGTTTCCATGCAAGTTAAATCAAGATTTTTTTTAAGGCCATATCATCCATCACCACAGTCGTGGTGACCGTATTGGTTACATGCAGGCCGAATCACTAACTGGTACTAATACCATAGTTTGGCACTTCTCGTACTATAAACACCTTAGGCTCAACTCCTTACTCAAGACTTGGCTTAGTTTAATTCTATCGACATTGTTATTCGACATGTATATGTTGTAGTTTTAATAAATGCTCAACTATAATGGCCTTGAGCCATAGTTATAGTATGGATTATAATGCATTAAGCTCATTGGCCTTAATGACCTTGAGTTGCAGATATAATGTTGTAAACATTGCAAAATAGCTCAACTTTCATGACTGTGAGCTTTAGTAAAGGAAGGGATACGATATATTGAAGCTCGGCCTCCATGGCCTCAAGAAAGTCATGGCAAGGAACATAATAAAGAACAGCTCAGCCATAAGTCTCAATCTTAGACACAGTGAAGAAGAGAGAGAAATATGGCCCAGTCATAAAGCCTTGAGCCTCTAAAATGAAAAGAATAGCTTTAAAGATTGTTCAAGCTCGACCGTAAGGTCTCAAGTCATTACACCATATAGAATATTTATTAGAGATAAGGATGCCACAGCAAAAAAATCACCCCATATGATATGCATGCTAAGGGAGTTCGATATAAAAGGATCTCATAGCTGAAAATGTATGCAAGGATAACACTCTTTACTCTACCTGGGCATAGTCCTTCCAATGCGAAGGTATTCCCAGTTTAGCCTCCTGTTTTCCTCCTAATCTCTTTTCCTTCCCCCATGAGCTTCGAGAAAGGCTTCTCAAGCTCCCACAAGAAAATAGTTTCCATTCCCTTTTTTTGGTGGTTAAAGTCATTCCTCCCATACGTTGATCTAGAGCCGTTCCCCCTCCCCAACCGAAGATAATCATTATAGTATTTTAGAAGACAAAGGGATTATTAGCTCATCCTAATTCGCATGCCTATCTTCGAGGAAACTACCTCCCTTTACCAAGGTGGCGTGAGTGGTTTCTCCCACTCAGCCAACTACCACGATCATGGCTCGCACAAGCATAACACCTTCCAGTCTATGGTGAGCTCCAATATCCCATTATTTATGATCTCCACTATATCAAATTAATAACATAAAATCATAGAGAATATTAAATATCAAATTTATATAATTATATTATAATATCATAACACGCATCCCTTAGATGCATGCGAATACTAATATTAACAAAGATGTCATTTTCCAATATCTCAATGAGAGTCATCAAGAATAAATGTTTAAAGATTGAACACATAAAACTGACAAATCATCCAAAAATTAAGAGTTGGTAACACAATCTTACATGATCGACGGCATTGTTCTTTTTTTGTCTCTTCGGCGTATTCACCCCATAAAACGAACTCATGGATGATTATCATAATGACTTCCTTTTACAAGGAATCGGGCTACAAGATAAGTTCCATGACCTATTAAGCCAATTCAATCTATTATAAAGAATAGCCAATAATGAACAACCAATTTCGCAATTGATGTCACAACATAACCTCGTTACGACATAAGAAGTGACATGTTTGATAGAAAGTTGTCTCGGTCACAAAACAACTAAAGTTCAACCTTGACGATGTCACTATCCCCAAAATGATTAGGTTGATGTTAAGCAACTTGAAATAGATTTAAATGACATCAACATCTTGTCGAGTTGAAAAATAAACTTAAACCAAAAGGGTCGAGTATCACTTACCCTACTCAACTAGGTTCACCATTTTGCATCAACACTAGACCTAAGATGGCAACAACATGTTCCTTTCCTTGTATCTATACCCTTCTCTCTGATGATTCTCTCCCTCTCTTTCTCAAAGGGGTGAAAACTTGTTCCCTAAATGCAACTTGCAATCACCAACTCAAAATTAGTGTCATTAATCATTTCATAATCCTTATGAAATAATCACACCTTGACAACTCTTAAACACATGTCAATTAGAGTTAAAATAAACATAACTCAGGAAAACATTGATTTTTCCAGACATTTTAAAAAAACATCAAATCATTAAATCATGCGTAATCATCTACTAGTTACTTCAAAAGTAAAAAGTAAAACATAGTTAAAGTTAGGGTTGTAACAGGGAGACAGGTGGGATGGAGGAGATGGATGAAGGGGATGCATAACTAGAAGTTGTCCCCAAGTGGGGAAACAGATGGATTGGGATTTACACATGACGCCTGTTTGCCAGGTTTTCATCATGGTACTTATCCTAGGTGCTTGTTTGCCAAGTTTTCACCATTCGACAAATTATTTCTCTTTACTTTTTCTTTTTGTTTCTTTGGATTTTTTTGACTTTTTTGGATAGAATGTGGATGGAGATGGATAAGGATAGGGATGTGGATAAGTGGATTTAGAAGACATGTGATAAGGAGATGGATGAAGGAATCAAGCATCAAGTTCCATAAGAGGTATTAAGAGCCCATGTGTGAAGTGACTATTGGATGTTGGTACAACCTTATTACGATAAATAGATTATGCAAGAGGGTGAATTAAAGGGATTTGATGTGGGAGATATGTGGGATAATGGATGTGATATTGGAAAGTGTATGGGTGGAATGATGGGGTGGATGTGTGATGGGGAAATGTTTTCAGGACCAACATCAACACATATGGCAGGGGATGTGAAAGGATGGGAGGATTAGTGGATGGATGATATGAGGATAATGGAGGAGATGGGATAGTAAATTTTGAGACATAAGGACCCAAAATAGATTTAGGAGATGGAGGGCATGTATGATTATCTTTCGGATTAGAAAATTTGGATGTTGTTATAGATTTTTCATTTGAAGGCATTGCACCTTTTTTCTTTAGGATCCACATGGTTTTGATTTTTGCTTTGGTGGGCCTTTGTGGCCTATGGGTTTGATTTGGATTTTGGATTTTATTTTTCTTTTCTTCAATGTGTCTTTTTAAGGGGGAATGAGGAGCTTTAGATTCATGTGGATGTTTAGATTTATGCATTTTTACTTTAGCATCCAAAGTGCTTTTAATAGCAATGGGATGGGTGCGAGGAGATGGATGATATGGAGGAAACATGAATGGAGTGATGGAGGTTGGATTTTTGGGATGATATGTGGACGAAGGATGTGTAGGTATGTGCCTTTGTTGATCCTGATTAGGGAACATGAGAGTAGGATGTTTATGATGGGTGACATGGATAAGTGGTTTGTGGATAAAAGGATGAATAGGACGAGATGGAGGAGGTTATTTTGGGATATAAGGGCCCAAAATGGACTTAGTACCTAGAGGATGTGTGATGGTAGATGGAGGGACATAAGGACCCAAAATAGATGGAGTAGATGAAGGATGGGAGATGGTGGATGGAGGGACATAAGGAACCAAAATGGATTTGGAAGATGGAGGAATATGGATGGTCATTTTGAGGTGATACAATGGAGGGGGGATGGTGGAAAATGGTTTGGCGAAGCGATGGGAAGAGTCTCTTATTCTTTTGGAGTAGGCTCGTTGAGGACGTATAGATGTTGTACCAACATTTTTCGATTGCGAGTCTTGAGAGATATATCTGAGACCTTGTGTACACAAATTTTCTTTGACATGGATGTGTTCTAAAATACCTTTCTCATGAAGGCCTAAACCTTTTCCTTGATAGTTCATGCTCTTGAGCATTCACTCTATGGTAGGGTGCTTGCTATTTTGGAAACATGATGTGAGTCCATTATTAGGTGGAGGAGGATGTGTGGTGTACATGCTTGCTTTCTCTTCTGCAAGGAAACCACCACGGATGAATGTGAGAGTATCGAGGGGATATAAAAGTGGTGTGGGGATAGTGGGTTTAGGCGATGATGGAGGATTATGAGATGGAGATGATGGGGTAGCAGCATCTTGATCAAGAGGAGTGAGTGGTAAGGGATCGAGAGAGGGATTAAGTGATATGATAAGATCTGGAGTTGTGGAAAAAGGTGATAAGGGCTCATGAGATGGAGTAGTTGGATCTTGAGTGTCAAGAGGATCATGGGATGGAATGGATGGAGGATTGTGATCTTGAGGTGGACTAGATGGGATGGCAGGATCTTGATTGGGATAAGAGGATATGTTGGTATGCTTTGGATTATGCTCTGGGAATGACCCATCCTGTGTGGGTGGCATGATGATGGAGTGTTGGAGGGACTCCTCAAGTGAGGGAGATGGAAGGATGGAGGATTCATGAAGTTCATGGGAATGGATTTTTGTGAGACTAGGAGTGGGAGTAGAGGATTGGATTTGGGTATCTTCGATGGATTGGGTGGATCTAGGAGTAGAAGATGGTGAATGGGTTTGGTTATCTTCGATGAGTTTTACAGCTCTCAAAGTAGGAGATGAGGGTTCAATGGATTCCATGGGTTTGATGGTTTCAATAGTTTGAGTGGTGCTAGGGGTGGTAAGAGTAATGATAGGTGTGGGATGGAGAAGCGTCTCATGAACAATGATTGTACATTGGGGGGTGGGGTGACATGGTTCCATGACTTCAAGATGTGGAGTTGGGGATGTATTCTTTTTCATGAGTCCTTGGAGGACTTATGGAGTGGGAAACTTGCATACTCTAGGGTTAGCTGGGGTGATGGGAAGAGATGAAGGATTATGGATTGGTGGAGTAGGACTAGATGGGTGGATGGGATTAGATGGAGGACTAAGAGTAGGTAGAGGATTAGGATTAGTGGGGGGATGAAGATTAGATGGAGGGTTAAGGTAGGAATATTGGGATAGTGAATTAGGATAGGAGGACATGGACGGTGGATTAGGACAAGAGGATATGGGTGGTGTATTAGGACAAGAGGATGTGGGTGGTGGATTATATTAAAGGTATTGGGATAGTGGATTCAGATGGGAATATTGGGGTGGTGGATTAGGATAGGAGGATGCGGATAGTGGATTAGGATGTGGTGGAGTAGAAGATGGAGTGACATGGGAGGATATGGATGGTGGATTAGGATAAGTGGATGTGGGTGGTGGATTGTAATAAGGGTATTGGGATAATGGATTAGGCTGGGAAGATTGGGGTGGTGGATAAGGATAGGAGGACATGGATAGTGGATTAGGACAAGAGGATATGGGTGGTGGATTAGGACAAGAAGATGTGGGTGGTGGATTGTAGTAGGAGTATTGGGATAGCAAATTAGAATAGGAAGATGTGAATGGTGGATTGATGTTGGAGGAAATTCATGGGGGATTAACGTAGGAATATTGGGATGGTGGATTAATGTAGGAATATTGAGACAATGGATTAAAATGGGAGGATGTAGATGTTGGATTGGGATGGGAGGATGTGGATGTAGGATTAAAGAAAGATGTAGATGAAGGATACATTGCATATGTGGATGGGGAAGATACTAGATATCCCTTGTCAAAGGTAGCATAAGGATTGTTATTAGATATGGATGAAAGTGTGATGGGATAGCTTAGATGAGTGATTGTATTTTCGATGATGCCTGGGGATAGCTTGCTAATAATGATAGCATCAAGGGGGTCTATATCATACTCATCTTGATCAACAAGACTTTCATTATCATTGTCAACGTAATTGGGATTTCCCTTGACTATTATTTTTTGTTGCATTGGTGAAGGATACAGATTCATGATGTTGGATGGGATGGATATGGATTGAAGGTATGGGAATAGATGATTAGAAGGAAATAAAATATGATGAAAAGATAAATAGGATGGATTGGAAGAAGATGGAAGAAGGGATCTTAAGATTTGTTTCGATGTTAGAAGATCTTGGATGTAGATGGACTAAAGCTCAAATTGGGATTTAGATTAAGCTCAAATTGGGATTGGAGTAAAGCTCAAATTCAAATTGGATTGAATCTCAGATTAGGATGATTGGAGGATGTGATGGGATTGATTCTAAACTAAGTTCAATGGTTTAACTAGATGACGTAAGGTGCTGACAATCGAATTTTGCTAGATTTGATAGATTTCAACAATTGTCAGATTTTTCCATTTTATGTAATTTCACATGTATATATTTGAGAGTCCAATTTTTTCCCAAAAAATTCCTAAAACTAAGGTACGATGAATTTCCAACTAACATCCTAAATTCAAAACATGAGTTTAAAGTTATTAACAAAAACAACTTTTTAAAAACTAGAAAAAAACACTAAATTGCCATTTTGAGGGTTAAGATGAAAATTTCAAGCCCCCAAAAGTGCCAAAATGGGGGTTAAATTACTCAAGGTTTGATGGGAATCTACATTCCACCTCATAATGCATCCACCCATAAAATTTCAGCTCAAACAAACATCTGATTCAAAAGTTATGCCCTACAGAAGTCCCTGCTGCATCAAAACCCCTAAAACAAAGTCTAGGTGATTGGGCTCGATCAATGAATTGATGGTGGATATGTGATATAGGGATGTCCTAAGATCAACCAGTATGATTTGATCGATGCAATGATGAATTTAGATGGATGAAAATGATGATTGCAGGAAGACGGATGGTGGGCTATTTTGAGTAAACTTGCATATGCTTGGAAGAAAATTCACCTATTTTGGGGAGGAAAATTTTCCCAAACTTTAGATGAGACCAAGAATAGGAAAATTTGATGAGAAAATTCACCCAAACTTCAGGTGGCACATGAAACAAGAAAATTTGGAAGGAAAATTCACCTATCCAGGGGTCAAATTCACCTAAAACTAGACTGGTACAAGAAACCAGAAAATTTGATAAGCAAATTCACCTATCCAAGAGATCAAATTCACCCCTATTTGGGCTGACACAAGAAACATGCGAATTTTCCAAGCAAATCAAATTTTCTTATCTGGGGGATCAAATTCACCCAAAACTCAAATGGTACCAGAAATAGGTGAATTTGAAAGGAAAATTCTCCTATCCGACAACAAATTTTCCCAAACTACTGGCAGGATCACCCAAACTTCGGAAAATGGGCACATTTTTCTTTAAGGATCGCCTAATAGGGTAAAAAACTTGCTCGTTTCTTGAATAGTATGGACGTGGAACGAATTCACCTAAAAACAGGATCGGTTGTTCGATAAGGGGATTCGCCTAAATGTTGAAACAGACAGATGGAAGACTTGGACGAGAAGAAAAGTCACCCCTGCAAAGAGAAAATTCACCCAAGAATGTGGCAAATTCACCTATCCCAAGAGAATGGGAAAATTTGATGGGCAAACAAATAGATGAACTGACAACAGGTTCGCCCCTAAAGGGGGAAAATTTTCCTATTCAATGAAAACGGGCGAATTTGATGAAGGATGACTAACAAAATGAGATAGACTAAAAATGAGATCGTTGTTGAAGGGGGAAAATTTGCTTGTTCTATGAAAATGGGAAAATTCGATGGAAAATGACTAACAAAATTTCCTAAGGGATGGACAGACTCGCCTATTCCAAGGAACGAGTGAAAACAGGGTCACTTGAGAAAGTGACCCATAGGAAAATTCACCTCTAAAAGGGATGAATTCACCCAAACGGATGACTTGAACTAGACTAGGATGCAAAATAGCTGACTGTGACAAAGGGTGACAAGCACAAGAAATAATAGATAGAAGGCTAGGTTGACTCAACTGAAAATGAAAAGCACTGTTACTACACAAATAAGACACACCAGGTAGCATGATCCTAGAATTAGTGATAACAGTTTACAAACTTGATGTAGGCCCACTACCTTGAGTAGACAACCCAAGGTTAATAATCCATGATACTGGGGTGGTTCTCTGGATCACCCTTTCTCACGAGGGCCGATAGCTAGTCTTCCAGTGGCACAGGGTCATCAACAGATGCCACGGGCTCACCTTCACACTATCACTAGAGGACTATCGTAGTCCACCATGAGGATTTCTATCTCAACCCAAGGGAGTACATGGTGAGTAACTTCAGGGTATGGTGTGCATCCCCTGCACTACACCAAGCTACAGATAAAACATGGGTCTCTATCTAGGCTAAACAAGGCTATCTCATGAGTCCCTAATATATACATGGTATGTGGGGCACAACCATGTACACCAACCCATCACAAGCGTGAGTTGGGAGCCCCAACAAGGTACTAGAAACTTGGACCAACTCTTCACGTCTTATCTAAGTATCACCCTAGCTTCAACGCTCTACCAAACATGATGTGACTAGATTGGGGTATAGCTTTGGATCTTCCCCCCTTTAGATACCCCACTAGTAACACATGGTTGGGATCATCCCCCAGGTGATGAAATCCCAAGAAGGTCCCGCTAAAGGAAGAAGATACTAGACATTTTCAGTTGGTCCCCCAGCTTTCATGTAGCACAAAGGGAGAGCTTAGACACACTAGTACCTCCTAGGTAGACTCGACTGGACTAAAGTGAACTATGATTTCTTGTCACCCAGGATCGCCAAATGGTACAAGGGGATTGGATACATCAATAGTCCACTCACAAGCATGGAAAGAAAGTTAATTGACCCTCTAATTAAATCTACATGTGCCTAGCTAGTATGAAAAAGACATACAGAATAATCTAAAAGAGCTTGGACCGATCATTCTACAGAAAAAGTGTTAGTAGTTTGCAACCACTAGTCTTGGACATATAAGAACAAGCTACAAAAAACGTTAGCAAAGATGATGCACACTCACAAATAGATGAGCTAGTTGATTAGTACCTAAAACCAAAACTGAACAAAAGCTAAAAATTGGAAATCAAGGTCTCGGGTTTACCTCAGATTTGCCTCTATGTAAGGAAAATTCTCTTGTCTAGATGAGAAAATTTGGTTGTTCTCCAAGAATGGATGAATTTTCTTTAGAGAAAATTTGGTCATTTTGTGAGCGAATTTGGCTATTTTGAGAGGATGGGTGAATTTTCTTAGAGGATGGGTGAATTTACTCAAAGGATGGGCGAATTTGCTTGAGAGCAAATTTGGTCATTCAAGGAGTGAATTTGGCTATTTTGAGAGGATGGGAGAATTTGCTCTGAGGTTGGGCGAATTTTCTTGAGAGAAAATTTGGTCATTCAAGTAGTGAATTTGGTCATTTTGAGAAGATGGGATAATTTGCTTCAGAGAAAATTTGGTCATTTTTAGGGGATGGACGAATTTTCTTGGGAGCAAGTTTGGTCATTTTTAGGGGATGGGAAAATTTTCTATGGAAAGAGGCTAATTCACTATGGCAAGAGGTGAATGCACTATGGAAAGAGGCGAATGCGCTCTTGCCTGTTTTATGAAAAAAGATTAAGTCATTATGAAAAGAGGCAAATGTGCTCTCGCTTGTTTTATGATTAAAGGCTAAGTCGCTATGAAAACAGGTGAATGCGCTCTCGCCTATTTTATGAAAAAAGGCTAAGTCGCTATGAAAAGAGGCGAATGCACTCTCACTTGTTCTTGAAAATGACTATAAATTCGCCCATTCAGGGCAGATTCGCCCCTGTGTGTAAACCTAAACCTGCAAAACTCAAACAACAAAGAATGTAAAAAATGTAGACCAGTGACGTGGGTCCCACCAGGCATGCTAGAAATGTGTGCAGTGTTTTTAATCTACATAAAATGCAAGGAATCAAGCAAGAGACTAAAAACAAGCAAAACACTCAAGATTGGGCTTAAGATGAAACTCAAACTTAAAAAATGACAATAAACCAATTTTTACCTTGTTTGAGCTTGATGAATTTGTTTTCCCTCATTGATGACTTGATATGTATGCTCCTAGAATGATTTCAACAACATAATGGCTTGATTTTGCTTGATTTGGATGCAAGGATGGTTGAAACATGGATATGGTTGCAAGGATTTGGCTATGGAGATAGTGTGAGAGCTTGAGTGTGCATGAGATGGTTGAGAGAATGGTTAGGGTTGCAAAAATGGCTAAGTGTTAGCCATTTATCCAAGGGAGATAGGATGGACATTAGAGATTGAAAGAGGACAAGAGATTAAGGGATGAGATCAAAGAGTTGACCAAAGGAATTAAAAATTCATCTTTAATGTGCATGGAAAGGATTAAAGGAATTTAATATTCCTTGGGAAAGAGAAAAGAAATTTAATATTCCTTGGGAGATGAGAGAAGAATTAAAAATTCTTCAAAAGGACCTTGGGAATACAAAAGGGAATTAAAAATTCCTTGGGGGATGGGGAGAGTTGACCAAGGGGTTGATTAGGCTAGTTGATGAAGGATTAGAGGAAGGTTAGGTGGCTAATGAGGATTAGGAGCCAACTTGCAAAAGTTCGAGGATGTGACACCTCCCTAATCAAGGATTACGAATGTGCACATGCTTAATCTAGGATTATGCAAATTAATCAGGATTAGAAAAAGGTTATGGAGGATGTGACATAAGGGGAATTAAATAAATAGATTATTTATTCAATTCTTTAGAGTAAAAGGAATAAGGGATAGGAGTAAATAATTAAAGGTAATTATTTATTCTAGGCTAGAATTTAAAGATGATGGAAGAAATAAATTAGGATCAAGGGATAATGAATATTAATTAAATAATAGGGTATTATTTAATTAATAAAGAGGACAGAACATTAGTCAAATCGGGGGTAACTTGACCAAATTAAAGTGGTCAATTGTTAGTGTCTACAGTATGTATGAATGTATATATACACAACAATGTATATATATATACATACATTATATAAATATATATGAATACATACATACATACATACACACACATTATATATATATATATGTATGTATGTATGTGTGTATGAATGTATATATACACAAACATGTATATATATATATATGTATGTATATTTATATATATACATACATATATATAAATATATATAAATGCATACATACATACATACATACACACACACATTCAATATATATATATATATTTATATATATACATTTATATATTGTAATGTCCCTTGCTTAGGCAGCTCAGATTTGAGCAAAGGTTGGCCTACTACTAGGGTTCCCATAGGTCAGTAGTATGGTTAGGGGACCCAATTTAGGGATTGTGGAGCCTTGCTTGGTGCTTTTCAAGCCTCTAGTTGGAGTTCAAAGTATAAATTTATGAATAATTTGGAAATATTTAAGTTATCTCTAATGGAATAGTAAAGGGGAGAATAGTAACAAAAACTTAGAAGGATGAATAGTGAAAAGTTCACCCCCCTTGTGCCATGATACCTAAAGACATAACTTATGGGTTTTAGAAACAACTTTAATGTTTAAAAAAGAGGCATATGGAAAACCCATGCCTAGCTTGAGGGGAAAAGTAATTTTTATTAAAATTACTAAAAATAATTCATGATGCTAAGTTAAAGAAACCCTAAAAGGGGTGACCACTTTCGGGAATAGTGAAAAGTTTACAAAATGAGTTTGAGCCTGTCATTTGACATATCACAAGTTTATAATTTTTAGAGAAGATTGCAAGTTGGAGCTTAAGGAGGGTTTCTACATGTCGATTTTTCCTTCTAGGAATGAAAACTCTTGAGAGAAGGGAGTGTTAGATGTAGCCGCAACATTCTAGAAGGTAAAAATGACATATAATGGTTTTCTTATCAGTTTGGCAACAAGTTTTGAGGAAGAATATTGTAGATTAGTCCATTTTGAGGATATAAATTTACATCAGATTGCATACTAGTCCTTTTAGAGGCCATTTCTACCATCTTATAGTAGTTGCACAATCAACCACACCTCTATTGGGGAATTTGGGCTTCAAACCCTAAGTGTCAAGTGGAAATTTTGAAGATTTGGAGCTGAAAATTCACCTACAGTAGTGGAAAAACTCCTTTCACACCTGGAAACAAATTGCATAGTCATATATAGAGCTAGGAGAGTTCAAAATTGTTGTCACAAATTTATATTAGACTTGAGATTTTATTTGCAGTGTTGTAATAGCTCATTTCTAGATCTATGAATGAATGGGTATGTTGCATTTAGCCCATATCTATGTAATTTCAGTCTTTTATTAATAGAATCATTGTATGATTTGGTTATTTTCCATTACCAGCATTGTATATGTCATGTTATTTGCATAAAACTCAAAAACTCCAAAAAAAAGCAGAAAATACACAAAAACAAACAAAACAAAACCTCTCCTATTTGTTGGTCAAAGACATTTTGTAAAGACAAACTCAGAAAAATTAGATCAGTTTGGGTTGGGAACCTTTCAATGGTATCAGAGCATGATCTTGCCAGCCTGTGGGCACTTTGTTCAGTTCTATGCATCCTAGAGAGGTCAAGCCTCACAGATATTATACCTGCAGGATAGCGCACAAATAGTTTGTGGTTGACACTGGTATTCTGGGTGCAACTATGGGAGATAGCCATGATGGTAGCAACAGTCCCCATCAGAGGGGGGACAAAATATGCAAGAAGATTCGAATATGAGTTATTCATAACTCTAGATAATAAACAACCACTGATTGTACAGGAATTAGACATACTCCAGACTACCCTTGATAGGATGGATTTCAGTTGACATAGGGATAGGCATGGTAGACATGACATACGTGAGAGGGATGATAGGTCTATTACAATTTCAGGCAACCATGGGAGTATCAAGGCTCCCTCATTGATGGACAATACTCATTGTTCTCCTAGGTGTGACAAGACCCATACATGCACAACATATAGGCCCATGCAGTCCCTTTTTCCTCCTAGAGTTGAGCCACCACCAGTTGACCCGCTTGAGGGAGTGGAGTTTTAGGATACTGTTATGGTAACAAGTGATGAGTGGGCACATCTTCTAAAGCATGTTAGAGATGCTTTCCCTCTACCTCAGTATTGTTCATAGCATAGAGATAGCATGAGGAATCATGGTGATAGGGGGCCTAGACAACAACATAATGGTGACCGCCATCGAGCTACTAGAAAGCTCACTATATCTCCCTTTGATGGTAGCGAGAAGATCACTACCCGAGCTTAGGTGCACAAGCTTGCCATCTACCTTTCCCTTAAGCCAATGCCTAAGGACAAGGTCATCTAGTTTGTAGTACTACACTTGGAGGGTGTGGCTTATGATTGGTGGCATCGTGGTTTGGCTACCCAAAACCATAGACTTATTCATTCTTACAAGGAGTTCACTGAGCGGTTGATTGCCAAATTTGACCGTAAGGATGTTGAGTTGTACTATATAGATCTAGCACTCCTATGAAATACAAGACATGTTGAAACTTACATTAATGAGTTTCAACACATTGTTGTCATGGTTTGTGATATGCCAGATAGACGTGTGGTGATGCTTTTCATAGAGGGTTTACATGATAGGTTACGAGGTTTGGTCAAGGCTCTTAAGCCAAAGACTTTACATGAGGCTATTTACATTTCCCTAGACCTTGACACTTCACCACCTCCTACTTCCTATCAGTTGAATAAGAAGTTTTCCAAGGGCTCCAAGCCTTTTCAAAAATCTTTGACACAACACATGAGTACACTGCCACCTCTTAGGATGGATCAAGAGATACATAATGAGTTGAGAAGGAAGAAACTATGCTTCACTTGTAAGGAGCCTTGGGAGCCTGGACATCGATGCCTTGGGAAGGGAAAGGTACATCTCATTGAGGTTGTGTCTAATGTGGATGATGAGCATATACAAGATATAGATTCAGAGGGTAGTGATGGTGGGGATTTACGGGAGGCCCCACAGGTGGAGTGGGGAGTGAATGATGCATTGGGGGAACCCAATCCTGTCAATTCCACCCTTTTCAGAGTCCCTAGATACCACCCCTTCTGCTTGAAGGGAGTGATCAATGGATAACATGTGACTTGCCTTGTTGATAGTGGTTCCAAGCATAATTTTATTGATGAGGGACTGGTTGCTAAGTGAGGACTGCGGGTGGAGGATTTTCTTGGTTCCAGTGTGACAGTAGCATATGGGATTTCTATGAGGTGCACCAGGGTAGTTCCATAGCTTAGCATATAGTTGGGAGATTACACCTTAACTAATGATTTTTATGTGGTGGGTCTAGGTGACATTGATGTTATGTTAGGCATTAAATTGTTACTATCACTTGGCAGGCATATACAAGATTTTAAGAGGATGCAACTAGAGTTTAAAGTTTGTGATAGAAGGCTTGTGTTGAAGCCTCTCTTAGATGGTATACCTATGGTAGTTTAAGCATGTAGGATGGAGTCTATTATTAGGCATGGGGATGTTGCTTGGGTGACACAGTGTTTCATTTCATCCAAGTCACCTTCTTCAGATGATAGACCAGCATTTCATGTAGATATCCAAAGAGTGTTGGATAGGCATAACATGGTGTTTGGAGACCTTCCTTCTGACAGACCTCCTGACTATGGGTTTGGGCATGTGATAGAGCTAGAGGAGGGAGCGAAGCCCATGATTACCATCCCTTATCGTCATCCTAAAATATTTAAGGATGAGATAGATAAGACCATTTGGGAGTTATTGGACATGGGATTTATCAAGCCTAGTTCTAACCCCTTTGCTTCTTCTGTGGTGTTGGTGAAGAAGAAGGATGGCACTATGCGCATGTGCATTGATTACTATGCACTCAATAAGAAAACAATTAAGAACAGATATATGATTCTACGCATAGATGAGTTACTAGATGAGCTCCATGGGGTAGTGTATTTTTCAAAGATTGACCTTCAATCAGGATACCATCAGATTTGTGTTCGTGAGGAGGATATCCATAAGACAACATTCAAATTCCACTACAGACACTATGAGTTTTAAGTGATGCCATTCAGTCTCACTAATGTGCCTGCTACATTACAGTCATGCATGAATCATGTGTTCAATAAGTAGTTGCATAAGTACGTGCTTGTATTCTTCAATGACATTCTGATATACAGTAGAACCTGGCAGGAGCACATGAGACATTTAGATGAGGTTCTTAGTATTATGGAGGCCCAATCTCTATTTTCCAAGGTGTCCAAATGTGAATTTGGACTTATAGAGATACTATACTTGGGACATGTGATCTATGTAGATAGAGTGAAGGTTCACTAGGAGAAGATATAGGCAATGCTAGATTGTTTGCCACCTAGGAATGTTTCAGAATTGCATGGTTTCCTAGGATTATGTGCATATTATAGGCATTTTGTTAAGGGGTATTCTCAACTAGCAGCTCCTTTGAAAGATCTTAACATGGAAGGGGGACTTTAGTTGGACAGATGAGGCACATAGTGCATTTGATAGACTCAAGTAGGCTATGAGTACATGCCCAATTTTAGCTCTTCTCAATTTCTCTTAGCCCTTTTTTCTAGAGTGTGATGCATCAGGAGGGGGCATAGGAGCGGTACTTATGCAGAACTGCCATCCCATAACATATGAGAGTAGGAAATTGAGGGATAATGAGAGATTGTACTCCACCTACGACAAGGAGATGCTCACCATTATGCATGCCTTGGAAAAATTTTAGCAATATTTGGTGGGTGGGAAGTTTTTGGTGAAAACTGGCCACAATAGTCTAAAATACTTCTTAGAACAAAAAGAACTTAATGAGCACCAAAAAAAGTGGGCTTGCAAGATTCAGGCATATGATTTTGACATCGATTTTATCAAGGGGAAGAAGAATGTTGTTACTAATGTACTTTCCAGGAGGCCTTCAGTTGCTTCCCTTTGTTCCATGAGTGAGATTTTAGCTAATTGGAAGTCTCAACTTTTAGTTGAGTATTCCAAAAATCAATTCGATTGTGATATTTTGGATGGATGGCTCCAGGATGATAGGCACATTGTGATTGATGATGTGGTACACTACAAGGATAGAATCTATTTTGTTCCTAGATCAAAGCTTAAGGAAAAAATTCTACATGTCATCCATGATACACCACTAGCAAGACATCTTGGGTACTTCAAGACATATAGACAGGTGTGTGAGATATTCTCATAGAAAGGTCTCAAGGATGATGTCCTACGCTATGTTCATGAGTGTGTGACTTGTCAGTAGAACAAGTCAGAACATACTTTCCTAGTTGGGCTTCTACAACCATTGCCTATTCCAGAGCAAAAGTGCAAAGGTATATTGATGGATTTCATTATTGGTCTTTTGAGAGTTTAGGGGAAGGACTGCATATATGTCGTTGTTGATAGAATGACAGAGTATGCACACTTATTTTCTATTGTAGCCGATTTCACAGCCTCACAAGTGGTATCTAGTTATTCTTTCATGAGCTATTCTGACTCCACGGACTCCCCAGGACCATTGTCAGTGATCCAGATAGTATATTCATGAGTATATTTTGGTAGGAGCTATTTCAACTTACAGGTACAGAGTTGACCCCCAATACCAGTTACCACCCTCAGACTGATGGATAGACATAGATTGTCAACAAGTGGGTGGAGGGATATTTATTTAATTATGTTTTGGGTCAGCATAGAGCATGGGTACATTGGTTATATTTGAGCCAATATTGTTATAATACTACGCATCATATGTCTATTGGCATGACTCCCTTCTGAGCTTTATATAGCTATGATGCTTTATCATTTGTGGATTTGGTGCTAGGTCATAGCAGAGCACCTAGAGCTTGAGAGTGGCTTTAGGATAGTCAGGATATCCTTAAGGCCCTTAAGGATAACATTCAATAGGTACAAAATCAGCAGAAGCTTTATGGTGACCAACATAGGACTGAGAGAACCTTTGAGATTGGTGATATGGTTTTTCTATATCTATAGGCCTACAAGTAGAGTACACTCAAGAGTAGTGGGGCTGAAAATCTCAAGCTAAGATTTTATGGACCATACAAAGTTCTCCAAAGGATTGGAGAGGTTGCTTACGCTCTTGATTTACCTTCAGAGAGCAAGATACATAATGTTTTTCATGTGTCTTGTTTAAAGAAGGCTTTGGGGTAGCATATTACACCATCACCAAATTTGCATCCATTGGATGAGGAGGGCCATTTGATAGTGATTCTTGCAAAGATTCTTAATATGAGGGAGAGAAGGTTGAGAAACAGAGTTATCAAAAGAGTACTTGGTATGATGGAAGGACTTGACATTGGAGGATGCCATGTGGGAAGGGAAGATGATACTCCAACATCCAGCTTTACAATTACTTGGGGATAAGCAATCCTGAGAAGGCAAGACTGTAATGTCCCTTCCTTAGGCAACTTAGATCTGAGCAAAGGTTAGCCTACTACTGGGGTTCCCATAGATTAGCAGTATGGTTAGGGGACCCAATACAGGGATTGTGGAGCCTTGTTTGGTGCTTTTCGAGCCTTCAGTTGGAGTTCAGAGGATGAATTTAGGAATAATTTAGAAATGTCTAAGTTATGTCTAATGGACTAGTAAAGGGGCAAATAGTAACAAAAAATTAGAAGGATGAATAGTGAAAAGTTCACCCCCTTGTGCCACAATGCCTAGAGACATAACTCATGGGTTTTAAAAACAACTTTAATGTTTAAAAAGGAGGCATATGGAAAACCCATGCCTAGCTTGAGGGGAAAAGTAATTTTTATTAAAATTACTAAAAAGAATTCATGATGCTAAGTTAAAGAAACCCTAAAAGGGGCGACCACTTTGGGGAATAGTGAAAAGTTTATAAAATTTGTTTGAGGCTGCCATTTGACATATCAGAAGTTTATAATTTTTAGAGCAGCTTGCAAGTTGGAGCTCAAGGAGGGTTTCTACATGCAAATTTGGCCTTCCAGTAACGAAAACTCTTGGGAGAAGGGAGTGTTGGACATAGCCCCAACATTCTAGAAGGTAAAAATAGTAGAGAAAGGTTTTCTTATTAGTTTGGCAAGAATTTTTTAGGAAGATTATTGCAAATTAGTCCATTTTGAGGACAAAAAATTACATCAAATTGCAGACCAATCCTTTTAGAGGGCATTTCTACCATCTTATAGCAATTGCACAATCAACTGCACCCTTGTTGGGCATTTGGGCTTCAAAAACTAGGTGTCAAGTGAAAATTTTGAAGATTTGGAGTTGAAAATTCACCCACAATAGTGGCAAAACTCCTCTCACACCTAGAAATGAATTGGGTAGTCATATTTAGAGCTGGGAGAGTTTGAAATTGCTGTCACAAAGTTATATCAGACATGAGATTTTATTTGCAGCCTTGTAATAGCTCATTTCCAGGTCTATGGATGAATGGGTATGTTGCATTTAGCCCATATCTATGTAATTTTAGTCTTTTATTAATAGAATCGTTGTATGCTTCGATTATTTTCCATTATCAGCATTGTATATGTCATGTTATTCGCATAAAACTCAAAAACACCAAAAAAAAAATAGAAAATACACAAAAACAAACAAAACAAAACCTCTCCTATTCATTGGTCAAAGACATTTTGTAAAGACAAACTCAAAAAAATCATATCAATTTGGGTTGGGATCCTTTCATATATACACATAAATACATATACATATATATATATATATATATATATATATATATATATATATATATATATACTTACATACACACACATTATATATGTATGTAATTATGTATGTATGTATGTATGTATATATATATATATATGTTAGTTTTAACATATATAAGCACTGGTAGAGGCACAAGGAGCGGGATGTGAGACAATTTGGAGCATTGAATGAACCTTGATCTCCGAATTATGTGCTTGATAGTTCAAGTAAGTGTGGAGGGATGTGCAAGGCAAGTTTCCCAGTGGAGGTAATGAAGGAGGCAATGAGTGATTACTCCTCTAAACTGGTCGTTTAGGGTGGGGAAAGGTAGTAATCATATACATCTGTTTCTTGCTCAGCAACACATTCCCTCTTGTGCAATACACTAGATTGAATGAGTTGAACCCAAACAAAAAACATGAATAGAATTATATGTTTTACCCTAAAGGTAAAACCTGATCTGAAGTCCTATTTTTTGTTAGGTTCAGCTCATTCAGGCTAAACCAAATGATCTTTTTAGTTTTCTCCAACAACGTTCTATGCACTTTGCTACATTAGACTCCTCTTTCTCCACACTTGCCTCCAATACTTGCAGGCAACATTTCCCTGAAACAACAACCTTATTATATAGAAAATTATAGGGTTTTTAGCCATGCACTTGTATATATATACATGTATATGTATTTATTATATATATGTATATATGTATACATGTATATATAAATATATAGTTTTCTTTTCTTTAATATGCATCTTCAAAGTTTGCAATTCAATGATTGGTTTTTATGAACAATTTGTAATGCAATTGATGACACTTTGTAATGCACTTGTCTTTAATGTGCATGAAATTTTTTTTTATTCAATATATGCATGATGATAGTTTGTTCAATTTTATTATTTGAATTGAAATGGCTTAGAGCAAATCTTTTTAGTGAGACATGAACAAACATTGATTAAAAATTGTCAAAATGAAAGACAATGGTATAGGCGTAGTGAGGTAGCAAACCTCAACTAAAAGACAAAGGAAGCTTTCTTCAATGCAGAGCTGAACAATGAATCGTGGAGAGCCGAACATAAATATATAAAACAGTTTTTTGTAGTAGCAATCGCATAAACAATTACAAATATACACATATATGAATATATATATATATATATATGTATGTATGTATAGAGAAAAAAATAATATAATTGCATGGCAGAATATATTCGAAATGAAAACAAGTACATGATGTATGGAAATATGTCTATGTATTACTTTGTTCTTCCATGCATAATATGTATATATATGTATGGAAAGACAAATACATATATAATAATAGAATAATATATTTGCATCGCAGAATAACCTCGGAATGAAAAAAAGTGAATCCATTTTCATATTTGGGAATAACAAACAAATATTAAAGGCAAATTGTAAAGTTAAAGTTTGTGCATTGTGCAAGAGAGGAATACAAGTACATGGTAAAAAACCCTATAATTTTGAACCAATGAAACCCTTTCCATGTTTGGTAGTAACAATCAAATGAAAAAGGTATTTTGTAGATATAACTGTTGTGCACATGGAAGAACAAAAAAATGCATAAACATGCCAGAATATCTTTGAAATGAAAACTAGTCATACCATTATCATATTTTAGAATAACATGAGAATATTATAAGCAAATTCTACAGTTAAAGTCTGTGCAACGAGGAAAACACGAATGCAAGTGCATGGTAGAAACCCTCGAAATAATAAACATTAAAACTCTATGAATATTTCCTAGTAACAAGCAAATATATTCTATCCATTTCCATAAAAAAATGTAAAAAGAAAATTGCGGATTTAAAGTTTGTGCAATGATGAACACACGAATACAAGTGCATGGCTGAAAACTAGTCAAACCCTTTCCATATTTCATCGAACAAGTCTAATAGTAATGAAAAACCATTTAAACCAGTCAAACCCATTTCATATTTTGTATAAGGAAGCAAATATGAAAAGCATAATGCATAGGTGCAATGAATAATAGAAGATTACGAGTGCATGGTCGAGTGTAGATGAAAACAAAACTAGTTAAACCCTCCCCACATTTCATTTAAGGCAACCTTTCTCAAAGAAAAAATTTCGCAACGAAAATTTCTACGAAAAAAAGTGCGTGGTAGAATACTGTCATATTCAAAGAAAGTGGTACAGGCTGCTCGTGAGGTTAGAAACCTCACCTGAAAGGGAAAGGGAGCTCTCGAGAGTGTAGAGCCAAACAAAGAAGCATGAAGAGCCAAGCAATGAAGCATGGAGAGCCAAACCAATTTTGGTGTCAAACCAAACGAACAATCAAGAATGTTTGCAAACACAAGGAATGAGAGTGAATGGGATATGCGAGAATGTGGAGCATTGAATGAACCTTGATCTCTGATTAATGCGCCTAACAGTCTGAGTAAATGTGAAGGGATGCATAAGGCAAGTTGGTCAGTGGAGGAAATGAAGGAGGCAATGAGCGTTTAATGCTCTAAACTGTACATTCAGGGTGGCGAGGATGTCGTGGACACGTAGCTGTCTAATCTAGTGTACATAGGTGTGTTCGCCGATTAAGGAGGCGAATGGGCTCCACTTTTGAGCAGAGGGAAAAATGGGCCCAATTTGGACACGTTGGCATAAATGGTGCTTGACAGGTGGCGGGGTGATCAATTTTTTTATTAAAAAATATTGGACCCGATGCACAAGTGAAAGGGTGACGTGACAGGCAAATTTAAAAAAAATTGGTCCATGTGGACTGGCACGTGGACCTCCAAAGTTGACCCGCCCTACTTTGGACCCCTCTCCCCTATATTTTATGCATACTTGCTCTCTTTTCAATTAACTAACACAAATAAGTCTTTGTTTAGCAAAAGTATATTTATTGCAAGTTTCTCAATGACCCACCCTACAGGCCTTTATGATTCTCACGTCTCATCTACTACCACCTCATTGTCCTCATCAATTTAAAATCTTACAAATATATTTAATTGAATGCTTTTCTCAATCTAATTAAATGCTTTATGCAACAAGAAATTTAGCCATACATAGGGGCTAGCAAAAGAGTAAAATCATGGGCGACGTACTTTCTGTGAGGGAATTAAATATGCTATAAAAGCAAACTCAAGAGAAAGTAAATGTCTTCCCTGGTATGGGACTTCTATCTTTACTGAAGACTTATCACCCACGTGATAGAAGGAATCATGTTTTATTATGATCACTTGCCTCTTGGGGAAGGTGAAGAAATAGTTAGAACGACCCAGTTCAATGTTTAGACTGTAAGATGAATGCATTAACACATTGTAAATAGTTAACCAATTCTGACCAACAGATTTCAGGATTTGATAAGATGACTAGCATAAAAGCGCGTAGATGAGGTTTCCACATAATTTCTCTTCCCATAAATTCTCTTACCATGAAGACAATTGTTATTGATCTTGAAATTTTTCTTACATCTCATATGCTCTTTAATATCACACTCACATCCATATCCAGCTGGTGTGACGTGAGCCGTGGGCAAGTGGTATTCCTAGATGTGTTGACTATATAAATGAATGGAATAATTAAATTTACTACTGTCAAGAAAAATAATGTTTGTATGTACAACAAATTTAGGATATTAAAGATATCAAGTTTTCACAATCAAATTCAGAAATTATATTCAACTAAATTTAGAATATGTTTGACTATAATTTTGTTTTGATTAGATAGGTATATATGATTAATTTAATTTAAATAAGATTAATTATGAATAATAAATAAACGTTAAATATTTTGAAATTGAATGCAAAAGGATTAAATAATTAGATGTAGGAAATATGATGAAGAATGATTAATGTATGTTAAGTTTGGTTGTTAATAGTATTGTATATTAGAAAACGAACTTAAGAAGAACCAAAATATTTGTGATCAAAGATTTGGAAACAAAATTAATCTTCCTTATTAAGCCCCATACCAAAACAAATAGATTTCACAAGAAGTGAGAATAGAAAGGCCATTCCAAGAAAAAATTATATTAGATATTTTAAAAAATAATGATGTATATGATTCTTGGGTCATTGAAGATACAACAAATTCAAAATCAATGTACTATTTTTTTTGATAAAATAATATTTGTACTATATATTAATTTTAACATATATTACTTTTTCTAGAAAGATTGTTTTAGGATTACCAAATAAACAAGCAATAACTTATTTTTTTCCTTTCAACTACTTTCTTTATTCTTATTTCTACAAAGACTATTTTAGGGTTACCAAAGTAGCAAAAAATAACTTATTTTTTACTATTGTTAGGACAATTCTTTCCATTTAAGATAAGAAACTTATGTATATTTAATGACCGGTGTGATTGCATGAATGTAGAGAAAAAAATTATTGTGATAGCTTCAATTTAGGTTTGAGCATCATCTTTAATCATCTAAAAAGACTCAAAAATTAATTTGGTTATGTGAAAGAAATTTTCTTGTTCAATTTCTTGAGGTTTTGTTTCAATAAGTATAGTTTGAGATCTACAAAGGTCTCCTTTATTCTATGTTTAAAATTCCTTGGAAAAAATTACATTAAATAATTTGATTCAAATTTTCCTAATATTTAAAAGAAACATTGAAGGTGTATATTGAATTATTGAGTCTGAAATTTTCAACTCATACTTTAAATTATTTTTTCTCCTTATAGTAAGAATAGATGTTGATCTTTTTACACATTCTCAATATTTTATGTGTAGGGTTTGTTGTGATAGGGTGTGTTTTCCCCCAAAAAAACTCTTTTAGGGGTTTTTTATTTTTTTTCTATTAGGTTTTTGGTAAGTGTCTGTCAATATGGCAATCATTGGGTGTATAGTGCACCTCCTCCTTTTTTCTCTTAAAGATGTAGTAAATAGTGAAAAGTCTTCCAAATCATTACATGCAAATGATGTTAGTTTTTTATGACATGCAACTCAGGATTCCTTTACTAATTATCCCTCAAGGTTTCACCCAAAATCTAATGGTTGTCTTGAGAAAAGAAAAAATATATAGTTCTTCTCATCAATCTAAAACACCATTGTTGAATATTTTTTTTTATTAGAGCACACCCTCATTTTCAAGTTTATGGCTACCCAAATCTCTATGAATTTTTCAAGAAATGGGTCAAGAATTTTTTCTAGTGAAATCATCTTGGCTACAAATGCATACTTTTTTGTGGTTTTTTCTTCAATGGTAGACCAAAATAAAATATTTGAAGGAGGCCCTTACTTTCATAACCAATCAAGGCTATTCATCAGACCTTGACATTTAGGGCTTGATCATGTGGAGGAGATTCCTTTCAAAATTCATGTTTGGGTTCATCTCCCTTGGTTTCCAATGGAGCTCTAGAGGTAAGATATTCTATAACTAATTATGGTGATAATTGGGAAATCGTTGGGGACATCTCAACAAACCATGGAAGGGAAGATTGCTACCTTTTCTTTCTTATGTTTTTAGGTGAATTTGAACAATACACTACCTAAATCCTTGAAGATTGTATTAGATAATATTCAAACTAGATTGAATAAATAGATTATAAAGCTCCTCTATTTTGTTGTTGTGCATGTAATGAATATGGTCATCTATAGAGGGATTTCATGACTCCTCAACCTTCCCAATAAAAACCAGATATGCAAGAATGTATTCTAAAAGAAAAAGGAAAGAACCCAATTCACTTTGAGGTGCTAGATTCAAATGGGTTCATGCTGGTGAAATCTAATTCAAAGATTAATCATGTTGGTCATTCAAATAAATTTATTTCCAAAGGAATCTATGGTAATAGATTTAATGTGTTGGAATCATTTTAGGACTTGGACTCAATGGAGTAAGATAAAGAAAAGAGTCAACCAAGATGTGCATTTCTAGGAACCAGGTAGTAATTCTATTTCAAAATATCCTGTGGAATTATAATTGTCATTCAAAGAAGGGGATTTCCCTGATTCCACTCATTTTTTTGGTAAAGACAAGTTTTAAGAGAATTTAGGGATTCAATCAAAAAGACTAAAATCCATTCACATGACAAAAAAATCAAATAGAAACAAATGTAGTTTAGGTTATGTTGTACCCCATGCAAGATATAGATACCAAGGAAGATGGTAAAAACAAGGTTCCTTCTATATTAGGCCTTTATAAAAATAAGGTGTTACTGAAAATGTGCCAACGGTGGGAAGGA
Organism: Sequoia sempervirens; assembly: GCA_007258455.2. Classification (NCBI taxonomy): domain Eukaryota; kingdom Viridiplantae; phylum Streptophyta; class Pinopsida; order Cupressales; family Cupressaceae; genus Sequoia; species Sequoia sempervirens. The sequence goes on from VDFB02000015.1 coordinate 144,952,443, forward strand.
AGAAGAATCATGAAAAAGTGATGTTGATAGGGGAGTCACTGATGGAATCTAGTGTCATAGAAACTCTAGATACCTATTTTTAATCTTATAAAATAAAGATTATTTATTGGAATGCAAGGGGTTTGAGTAACATCAATAAGAAAATGCTACTTGTGAACTAATTCATGATCATTTATTATATGTTGTTTTCATCCAGGAAATAAATTAGCAATTGAAGATATTATTAGTATCACTTCAAATATTTGGAGGGGAGGATAATTTATTTTTATTGGAGCTTATGTATCTTCTTGAGTTTTGGCCTATTTATGGGATCCTCATAGCATAATTTCATCTTGGTGGGTTGGTTGTAGGAACTCAATCTCTTTTGTAGCCTCATGCTTTAGCCTGAAGGTGACTATTCTTCTCATCAATACTTATGCTCCCAATTATTTTCTAGGTAATCTCTTGTTATGGTCTCATATTAGATTTATCTACTCTCTTCCACCTTTTCCTTGAGTTTTAGTTGGTTCTTTAATTCTATTACTAGCTTAGATGAGAAAAGAGGGGGTACAGAGCGATAGGGTATGAATTCAATTTTCTTGAGGGATAGCATATCCTCTCTTAATATAGTAGATGTGAATCCAATAAATTGAACCTTCACTTGGATAAATCAAAACTATGGTTTAGAATCAATTTTTGAAAGGTTAGATTTCTAAGCTATAATTTTTGTCTTGGTTCAAAAATTATTCTAATTTCTCTAAAAATCTAGGATGGAGAGGGTTAGATCATTAACCCATCATTTTTTCCTCTAATCTACTTTCTATTGCGAAAAATCCTCCTTTCAAATTTTATCTTATTTGGTTATGATACAATGATCTATATGAGCATATGGAGATATGGTGGATAGTTGGGAAGCCAATATTTAGCATAGCCATGCACTCCTTCACGCATCTTCAATTTGTGAAGTATAAGCTTAGTAAATTGAATAGGTTGATTTTCAAAAATATTTTTCAAATTAAAAAGTAGCTTCAAGATAAGTTTGAGAAAATTACTTTCTATATCAAGGATAAGGGCATGATTGAGGAAATTTTGAGGAATGATTCCACTCTCTCTAAGGAACTAGCATGATGGGAAACGTGGGAGGATATTTTATGGGAAAAACTTCAAAATTGATTGGTTGCAGGAAGGTGATGGTAACTCTTCTTTTTCCCATAACTCAATCAAAGATTGTAGAAATAGTAATTTTATTCCCACTCTCACTTTGGCTCAAGGGGATATTTTATCCTCATACCAAGATATTTCTAATGAAATCATTAGGAGATTTTCCTTATTATTCAATGAGTAAGGGCTTCAAGATGAAGATAATGAGAAACTTATTCTTGATTGTATTCCTCCTTTGGTTTTAGATGATATGGATAAGAGCTTTTAGATCCCATTTTTACGGAGAAGCTTAAGTCATAAGTTTTTCAAATGATGAAGAAAGGAAAGTTTATAGGGTCTAATGGTTTTTCAATATAATTTTTCAAGAGTTTTAGGAAATCTTAATGTTTTCCCTATTGCAAGAGGTTTGAGAATCCTAGATTAATAATAAAACATTGAAAGAAATTAACTCTACCCTTGTGTCTTTGATTTACAAAAAATATTTTTTTTGTTCCTCGGACTTGTTTCACCTTATTTTTGTCTATAATTACCTATAAAATCATTACCAAGATTAGTATAAAGAGATTGAAGAAATTTTTTAGTAGTTTAATTTCCCTTGATCAAGGAGGACTTGTGAAGGGGTTGAATATTTTGTATGGTATTATTTTGGCAGCTAATGCTATTCACTCAATGTCAATTTTGAATGAAAAAGCTATGTTCATCATATTTGATATGTCAAAGGTAAATCACAAGGTTAGTTGGTCTTCTCAAGTAGGAATGCCTTAAAGGCTTTTGGTTTTCATTTAGACTAGATTGAGTGGATTATGAGTTGTGTGGCATTCCACTCATCCTTTGTAGTGTTAATCAATGGTATTTCTTCATCCATGTTTTCAACATCCAAAGGACTTAGAAAAGGATATCCTCTTTCTCCCTATTTTTTATTTTAATGGATGAAGGTTTAGGTAGGTTGTTAAATCGAGGTCTCAAATAGGAGGATTCATTGAAAGAGTTGGTCATGGATAGAGAATTATATCTCTTAGTCTCATCTTTAAATTTTTTATGATACAAACTTGATGGGGATGGCAAGAATAGAAGAATCTATGAATTTTAGGAAGGCTTTTAACATCTATTGATTGGCTTCTACCCAATTAATTAATGAGGACAAATCTAGCATTTTCTTCTTCAACACACCAATCCTCTTTCAACCAAAAGCTTTAGAAGGGATAAATGGAAGAATACTTTGTATAGAATTCAATTTAGGGTTATGTTGGCATAGCAATTTAGTTTATGAAAATTTTACATTTTTTAGTTATAAGGTTTAGCTATAGAACTATTTCTTCTCTTTATAAAGGTTTATGCAGATCACAAAATATAATGTCAAGCATAATTAAATCTCTTTATATGGTATCAGAGCCATGCCTAAGAGTATGTAGAAATAATTTTGATCTATTTGGTAGCATGTATCCTCATGTCTTTAATCTCTTCTATCCCCATGCATAGAGAAGGGAAACAAAATAAATGACCTACACAAGAAGAGGTATGTGCTAGAATGCAATGCAAGACCCAGACGGTCTATGAAATGAAAAGGAAAGAAAGGCTTTTGAAAAAATACCCATCTCCAATAGAGAAACACACCTACAAGAGATGAAAGCTACCCTAGACTATATGTTTATTTTTCAAACAAAATTTATATTTGTAGAAGATGCATTAGTGATAAAGGTACATATATAGATTCTTTACATATAATAATATGGACCTAAATGAGCAACCGGATGTGTTTAACATTCTTACCCAAGTAGAAAATACACTCATTATATTTATAAATATAATACTATATTTTTCAAAAATTCATGATACATAATTCCACATAGAATTAAATGTTTTAATGTATTGATAGTTCAAAGTTTTAATACACATGGGAAGAATTATTACTACTGTGCATGTTGAATTCATTTTAGAAACATAAACTAGAATAATAAATCAAATATGACCCATTCTATAAGGGTTCTCAAATCAATATTATACACTAGCACTACTCCTTTCAATATTTTAGATATGGTTTACACAATTGAAAGTGAAAAAATACTAAAAAATATTAATGTTGAAAATAATAATGATTAGAAGTTGAAAAAAATATCAATGTCCTCCATAAAAAGGATACCAAATAAATTTTGCTAGTTTCAAATCATTAAAGAAATATTACAAATAAAAAAATGAGAATGATATCATCATTTATTGGTTATAAATTGATTCATCCCAAATAAATTAGTACACTAGATAGGGCCTATTGGACATGTCATTTACCACTTTTTTTCCAAATGCAAATGCACTACACATACAACCCCAAGTCAATGAAATGCAACTCTATAAATGTTTCGTACATCTAATATGATTTGATGATAATAGATTAAAAAAATCATCAAATATTTAGGTACTTTTTCATAAAGCTTATGGCTTTTCCCCATTTTAAAAAAAATCCTTAGTATTTATTAAAATAAAAGTAGAAGACAACACATCAATCGCTAATAAATATTCTCATGTTCACCTAAATAAACTACCAAATAATCAATTGGCTAAACAGCTAAAGAATTTAGGCTATGCTTTATGAGGGACTTAATAATATTGGGAAAAAAAGCATGGTGATCTAATAAATATGAACAACTATATAGGTTCACCATTTCTATTCTTCATATTAAATGCAATCAATAAAAATGTGTTAATTTTAATAAGGATTTTGCAATGAAAATTATATTTGCATTGCACTCCAACAAACATCACACTAATAAAGTAATTATAAACTCACATATCATATCCTTATATCTACATACAAGATTCATAGTGTTTCATGAGATCATAGAGAAGATCCTATGTATATAGATTATTAGTATAGGTAGGAATGAAAATATCAAGGTTCGACACATATACATGGATTCCTTTGGCTAGAAAATGCATCAAACCTTGATATAATATATTAGGAAAGTAATTTAGAAATGTATAGAGAAAAATAGTTTTTTGAAAAATATGTCATTGCTTAGAACTCTCATTCTCGATCTAAAATAAACAACATGATTCATTAATGTCTAATACATTACTCATGCCTACTAAAAATATCCCAAATATTATCTACCAATACCTACAATGGTTAGTAAGAGTTAATTAATCATGCTTAACAATACATTAAATGCAATGAGAGCCTGTCTATTTAAAAAAGGTTAACATGGAGAATGTAGATTCAAGGATCCATGGAATGAACACATAAAACCACCCTTATTGTAGTAACGGAAAAAGTATGCCTTTTCCTTACTTAATTTGGAATAATTGTCATTAAAGTAACCTAATAATGCCTAGTTTTAATGTTGTATTGTGTTATACACATTCACATTAATCTTGGGCCTCTTTTTAATAAAATGTACCAAATTTGTACCCTATTTTAGGTGTTGTAAAGTGTAGTAACACATTTTCACACTTATCTAGGGTCTTCTTGATTAATTATGTTTAATTAGAACTTTAATTCACCCTTTTAATTCAAATTTAATCCTTATTTATGACACCCTCTAGGGATCTATCCCGACACCTTGTATTCAAATTGCATAACATTTAATTTGGAAAAATTAAGGTCCTAGAAAATGGTGCTAGGACCCATTCGCCTTTAGTGGCGAATGGGTCCTGTCCACATAGGACCCCCATTTTATGCATATTTTACATGGGTTTTTGATATTCTTTCACCCTCCCAAAGCAAGGTCCTGGAAACTTGTGCCAGGACCCATTTTCCTTTAGTGGCGAATAGGTCCTCCTTAAGCAGGACCCCCATTTTTTAATTTAATTTTGGTGGGATTCATAATGATTTTCTATTCTAGATCTTGTGTCAGCTTGAACTATTTAAATTTTAAGGTTAATCTATATATTTAGTATAAATATGGGGTTAATACACATTGTTTCTCCTAGCAAGTTTAAGTTATCATAAAAGTGCATTCACAAGAGCATTATAGAACACTTAAAGAGCATTTCAAATGTATTCTAAGGTAGATTATCAAGAGTTTATTGCAGCAATTCAAGATCTTTCCATCATGTCTAAGGCATAATGCATTCAAGCATGTTGTTGAGCTAAGATAGTTGATGTAGCATCAATGATCTACTTGCAAGCATTCTTTCACATATTATTTGAGATCAAGATCTATATTCTTCATGGAAACTTCATGTTAGTTTGTTGATTTATACTCCAAGACAACTTCCAAGGTATCTACACTACATCATTTCATGTTCATGCTTCACTTTATTTATTTCATCATTTGGTTTAATTACCTACAAGGGGTTTGACTAAGGAAAACCCCTATTCACTAAAAATCAACAAGTTTTTCTTCTCTTGAATGTGTGTTTGCAAATTTACAAGTTGAAGATCAAGTGGAGAAGAAATTGGAAGAAAAATTGTCAAAGTTGTCATATTGCAAAGTTTTCATCCTTAGTGAAAGAACACAAAAAAAGGCTATGTAATTTATTCCAAACTTTCAAGAGCTGAAAAGCTAGGAACTGAGAGTGCAAACCTTGAAGTACAAAACCTAGAAGTCAGTTTTCTAAAACCCTAAAGTGACCCTTTCACCACTAAAGGAAAATGAGTCCTCAGTGGCCTGAAGCAATGAAAACCTAAGATATGGGAGTGCAAATTGAGAGGAATAAAACCGAGAAGTCATTTTATGGAACCCTAATAGGGACCCATTCACCACTAAAGAAGAATGAGTCATCTTTAGCCTAAAAACAACAAGTTTTCTACAAGGTACACATTATTTCAATCTCTCAAAACTTCCCTCATAGTTTCTATAATAGTTAGGATTAGTTTTTTATTGTTATTTGCATGTTTTGGCCCTGATAATTGAATGAAACAAACACCATGTACTAAAAATTAGGTTCATCATCAATACCCTATTGATGGTGAACCTCATTTTCTATGTTTCACTTATCATGTGATGAATCAGGGAACTATAAATCTTATAAAATTTCAAAAAATGATGACAAGTTAAACATTCATAAAATTCATATCTACATGATATGAAAATATAATATATATTTCTTTATATCACAATGAACCATCAATTTTTTTTTGTTCTATGTACTTCTCTTGCACTCTTAAGGTTTTTCACCTAAAAGGAGAGAGATAGAGCCAAAAATTGAGGTGGTTCACTCAAACTAATGTATGTATGATGTAAGTATGACTAAATGAAATTATCTAAGTGTAGCTAATTTATAAAATTGATTGATTAAGAATGCAAAAATAATTAAATATGCAATGTTTGAAAACAAAGTGTCATATGCAGAAATGAACTAGAAACATAAACAAATGCAAACCGAATTGAATGAGACTCAACAGAGTGCACCTGGAAGTTGAATGTTGATGTTGGAAGGTTCTAGAACCTAGTAAAATTCACTGTTAATGAACAATGGGACTCATTCGTTGATGTAGGAGAATCCTTAGTTCTTGGCAATCTTGCATCAACCACAAAGATTTTCTTTCAGTTTTGTTCTTGTTCTATTCTTGCTCAGTTCAAGTTGGTGGATTCATCATATTTTCTCACCAAACCTTTTGGATCTACATTTTCATCATGGACATGTTCATTTTCCTTATTCCAAGATTTGAGTGTGATTGGATCTTTTTCTAGAAATTTATCACTTTTGGATTTGATGATAGTTTCTTGAATCAACACTGAAATAATTCTCAAGCCTAACGGCTAGTTTGATTGTTTTTGGATCATTCCCATAACTTGAAAATCTTGGTAGTGTGATTTTAATTATTTTTTGGAGTGTCCCCGACCTTAATTATAGGTCCATACTTCATCTTATACATTCACCAAGGAGTAATTCAAATTTGGTGTTGACCTATTCATGTGCACGTTACATTTTATTTCATTGGAGATTGTAATTTAATCTTTGGTTGACATAGATGATTCTAGATCTCTTAATATGATATAAATAATTGTAATAGATCATTAGAAAATAGGGTAGATTAGAATTGAGAAAGATAGGTTTTGATCTGTAAGACTTCACTCATGTTAAGGAGCATATAGGAATATTGTATTTGAGCATGTTGTATAAGGCTTGTGATATGAATTTGTAAGCCCAAATGTTATCAACCTATTGTAATTGAGATTTTTGTTAATGAGAATGTTTGAATGAGCATTTTCCTCAATATTTTGTGTTGCTTTTGTTGTGTGACTCTTGTTGCATGGTCCATATTGTGCTCTTTGAGGACCCTCCTACCATGGCTACACCAAATTGGTATCAGAGCAAGATTCGATCCATGAGAGATTGCCAGAATTTGTGAAGTCTTGTTGAAGATTTTTTGTGGGGTGGCAGATTGAGGATTTGGACTGTAGCTACAGAGGGCTTGTGTAAAGATGGTGGGAAGATAAATGTTAGAGGAAATGGAGTGTGTGGAAATGTAGACCCAAATTTAATAGAGATGTTGAGAGGAATTGATGTTAGATTAGATGTAGCTAAAACAACCCAGAGAAGAGGTTGACCAGTTGATGATGTAAGTGATGAAGAGGTAGAAGTATAGGAAGAAAGAGGAAGAGAAGATCAACCTGGCTTGGATTAGGGAGAAGATAGGTTCACAAGAGACCTAACTAGAGTGAATGCAAAACCACATTTCAATCCACTTTATTATAATGGTAAGTTGAATTCAAAATAATTACTAGAGTGGATCACAAAGATGGAAAAGTATTTTGATTTTGAAGGTACCACTAAAGATAAGAAGGTGAAATTTTCTTGTACAAAGTTGAAAGGACCTACATCTCTTTGGTGGGAAAATTTTTAGACAGATAGGAAAAGAAGAGGAAAGGAGAAGATAAAATCATGGGATCGGATGGTGAATAAGTTGAAGACAAAGTTTATTCCTAAAAACTATCAAATCAGTTTGTTCTTAAAGTTGCAAAATTTGAAGCAGAAGGAATCTAGTGTGACAGAGTATACTGAGTAGTTCTACAAGTTGAACATTAGATTTGAACATTCAGAGGATGAGATCGAACAAGTAGCTAGATATGTGTTCATGGTTTGAGGTCATCTATATAGGATGAGATTAGTTTAATTAAGTTGCAGAGTGTGGAAGAGGCATATCAATGTGCCCTAAAAGCATAAGAGAAGCTGAATAAAAGACATGAGAAAAGGTAGAGAGGAAGAGGTGGAATATTTCAGAGAGGAATAATTTTTACTAGAGGAGGAAGAGGAACTTTTGTAGATCAAAATAAGGACAATGAAGTTAGTAAGAATGATAATTTGTACCGTAGAGATGATGAAAATTCTTACCAAAGAGGAGGATATAGTGGTTATTGGAATGAGGGTTATAGAAAAGATGATAAGGAGAAGAGAGTATTCAAAGGAACTTGTTTTAAATGTGGTGGAGAAGGACAGAGAATTTGAATGCAATCATGGAGAGAAAAGTAGAAAGATAGAGAACAATAGAAGAACAACCTTTGTTGAGGAAGATCGTGTCGGATCATCTAATAAACTGAAAGATGGAGAAGTGTTGGTGAATAGAAGAGTATTATGCCAAAGTGAGATGGAGTAGGAATTGTTGTAGAGAAAGAATTTGTTTCAAACCAAATGCAAGGTAGCTGGTAAATGTTGCAAAGTGATAGTTGATAGTGGAAGCTTAGAGAACCTAGTTTTTGAAGAAATGGTGACTGAATTGAAGTTGGAAAGATTGAAGCACCCAAAGCCCTACCAGATAGCATGGATTCAAGATGAGCATAAGATACTGATAAGTGAACAATGTTTGGTGAAATTGAAGATAGAAAGTTATCATGATGAATTTTTGTGTGATATCATGCCTATGGATGTTTTCCATGTTTTGTTGGGAAGACCTTGGTAGTATGATAGACAAGCTATTCATGATGGGAAGAATAATACCTATACTATTGTTGCTAATGGGATGAAGCAAACTTTGTTTCTATTGGAGGATGTTCCTAAATTTGAGGTTTGTACAAGTGCTAGAATTTTTTTGGTCGATGGAAGGAGATTTTTGGATGGATTGAGACATGAGAATATGTGATATGCCTTGGTTCCTAAGAAGGTTGAAGACTTGAAGCATGTAGAAGAACAACTGGATGAGATAAAGGAGTTGTTGATAGAGTATGAGGAGATCATTTCTAATAATGTACATAATGGATTACCACCAGTGAGAAGTATTAGTCATTGCATGGATCTGATTCTTGGAGCTAGTTTTCCTAATAAAGCAACACACTGGATGACACATGCAGAAAGTGAGAAGTTGAATAGACAAGTGCAAGAATTATTGAGGAAGGGTTTGATGAGAGAAATCTTAAGTCCTTGTGTAGTACCTATTGTGTTAGCACCTAAGAAGGATGGAGAATGGAGGATGTGTATAGATTCTAGATCCATAAGCAAGATCATGGTGAAGTATAGATTTCCTTTTCCCCGGATGGATGACATTATGGATTGTTTGAGTGGAGGTAAATACTTTACAAAGATATATTTGAAGAGTGGATATCATCAGATCATAATCAAAGAAGGGGATGAATGGAAGACAACATTCAAGACAAATAAAGGACTATATGAGTGATTGGTGATGCCTTTTGGACTAAGAAATGAACTGAGTACTTTAATGAGGTTGATGAATGAGGTATTGAAGAGATTCTTGGGTAAGTTTGTGATTTTTTATTTGGATGACATCTTGATTTTCAGTAAGAGTAGAGAAGAACATTTGTTGCATATAAGACAAGATTTGTAGAGGTTGAGGGAAGAGCAGTTGCTGATAAACATTAAGAAGTGTAGTTTCATGAAGGAAGAATTGGTATATCTGGTATTTGTGATTTATGTGGGTGCATTGAAGATGGATCCTGAGAAAGTATGAGCAATTTTTGAATGGCCTACACTAGATAGCATTGGAGAGGTAAGATCATTTCATGGATTTGCTAGTTTATTCGGAAAGTTCATTAGAAATTTCAATTCTATTTGGAGTCCTATGACAAAAATAATGAGAGGAGATAAGAAGGATTTTTGGTGGACATTTGGAGAATATCAGGTTTTTGATTTGTTGAAACAAAAGGTGACTGAGCATCTTGTGTTGGATTTACCATATTTTAGTAAGGTATTTCAAGTAGACTATAATGCAAGTGGAAATGCAATTGGAGTAGTATTGAGTCAAGAAGGGAGAGCTATAGCTTATTTCAGTGAGAAATTGAATGATGCTAGGAGAATATATTCAGTGTATGATCAAGATTTTTATGCCATATTTCAAGCTTTGAAGAAGTGGAGACATTACTTGTTGCCTAAGGAGCTTGTGTTGTATACAGATCATCAGGCTTTGCAATATTTGACCAGTCAAGGTAAGTTGAATTAGAGACACATGAGATGGGTAGAATTCTTACAGAGTTATTCTTTTGTTTTGAAGCATAGGAGTATAAATTCAAATAGATTTTTTAATGCTTTGAGTAGGAGAAGGAGTTTACTAGTAGAACTGAGAGTGGAGGTATTAGGATTTGATGAATTGAAGAACTTGTATGAGGAAGACCCATATTTTGTAGAACCTTGGAGATCTTATAAAGAACTAGTTTTGGAGGATAGAAGTCAATGGTTGGATTATTTCATTCAGGAGGATATGTTGTTCAGAGGGAATCAGTTGTGTATACCTTGTAGTTTGATGAGGGATAACTTGGTGAAAGAAAAACATAGTGGAGGATTGGCAGGACACTTTGGAGTTGATAAGACAATAGAATTGTTAAGTGATAATTAATTTTGGCCAAAGATTCATAAGGATGTTAGGAAATTTGTGTAGAGTTGTAGAGTTTGTCAAGTTGCAAAAGGGGGTAGTCAGAATGTTGGATTGTATAATCCTTTGACAGTTCTAGAGAGACCTTGGGAAGATATCAACATGGATTTTATACTTGGTTTGCCAAAGACAAAAAGAGGTAATGATTCTATATTCGTGGTAGTGGATATATTTTCTAGGACACATTTCATACCTTATAAGAAGACAACAGATGTAGTACATGTAGCAGACTCATTTTTCAAGGAAGTGGTTAGATTGCATGGATTACCTAGGAGTATTGTTTCAGATAAAGATACAAAATTTGTTGGTTACTTTTGGAAGACACTTTGGAAGAAGCTAAAGAAAATTTTGAAGTTTAGTTCTAATTTTCACCCACAAATTGATGGAAATATAGAGGTAGTAAATAGGAGTTTGGGGAATTTACCGAGATGTTTGGTTGGAGAGAAAATTGAAAGTTGGGATTTAGTTCTTGCACAAGTAGAGTTTGCTTACAATAATTCAATGAACAAGAGTACTAGAAAGACACCTTTTGAGCTTGTTACTGGAGTTCATCCTAGAGGAATACCAGAGTTGAGAGACATTAGTATGGAAGATAAAAGGAGTGCAAAAGTAGAGGAATCTACAGAACACATGAAGAAAGTACATACTCAAGTGAAGGAGCAATTGAAAGATATGAACCAGAAGTATAAGGAGAAAGTAGATGAAAATAGGAGACATAAGGAGTTCGAAGTTGGAGATGAAGTGATGGTGTATTTGAGGAAGGAAATATTTCTAGTTGGAACTTACAATAAGTTAAAGATGAGGAAGTTTGGACTTTGTAAGATCTTGAGGAAATTTGATTCAGGAAATGCATATGAAGTGGAGTTACCAGATGGCATGGGTATATCACCTATATTCAACATTGTAGATCTACATCAGTACCATGAAGCAGAATTCAGTGACAACAGTAAAGAAAGTTTGGAGAACTAGTTTCCTAAGAATCAATCAAATGAGTTTGAAGAGATTTTGGATATCAGAGATGGGAGGAAAACTCGTGGAAGACAATAAACATAATATCTTGTGAAGTGGAAAGATGGACCAGTGGAGGATTATTCTTGGATTTCTCAGGCTGAGGTAGACCGTATTGGTTTCCCTTTTGTGCTAGCAAAGTGAGGGACTGACTTTTCAAATAACCCTGGATGTTTGATGTAGGAGCATCCTTGGTTCTTGGCAGTCTTGCATCAACCAAAAATATTTTCTTTTAGTTTTTTTCTTGTTTTATTCTTGCTCATTTTAGGTTGGTGGATTTGTCATATTTTCTCGCTAGACCTTGTGGATCTACATTTTAATCATGGGCATGTTCATTTTCCTTATTCCAAGATTTGAGACAATTGGATCTTTTTTCGGCAAGTTATCGCTTCCAGATTTGATGACAGATTCTTGAACTGGTACCAAAATCATTTTCAAGCCTAATGGCTAGTTTGATCATTGGTGGATTGTTCCTATAACTTGTGGATCTTGGCAATGTGATTTTAATTGTTTTTTTGAGTATCCTCGACCTTAATTATAGGTCCACACTTCATCTTATACATTCACTGAGGATTAATTCAAATTTGAGGCTGACCTATTCATTGAACGCTACATTTTCTTCCATCAGAGATTGTAATAATATTTGGTCAACGCGGATGATTCTAGATCTCTGGATATGATATAAATCATTGTACTATATCATTAGAAAAGAGAGCATATTAGAATTGAGAAAGATAGGTTTTGATCTATAAGAATTCACTTGTGTTAAGGAGCATATAGGAATAATGTATTTGAGCATGTTGTATTAGGCCTACGAGCTGAATCTGTAAGCCCAAATGTTGTCTAGCGATTGTAATTGAGATTTATGTTAATGAGAATGTTTGAATCTGCATTTTCCTCCATATTCTTTGTTGCTTCTATTGTGTGACTCCTACTGCATGGTCTGAATTTTTCTCTTTGAGGACCCTCCTACCATGGCTGCACCATTCGCCATTGATGGAAAATCATTCCTCCTTCTGGTAAACTGCCCTAAAACTAGTTTCTAACTGTTAGGAATTGAGTTCTAAAAAAAGCAAACTTTCAACTTGAAAGTGGAACTCATTAGCCATTGATGGCAAATTAGTCCTCCTACAAAAATCTGCAAATCCATGGGTCAATTCTGTAGCTATAGATATGGACTTGTCTTCTTATCGGGTTGAAAGAGTCAAATCTATAGAATACTTGTTGAATGTTGTCTCCAAGCTTGAATTAGGGTTTAGTCAACTGACTTGAATCATTTTGATGACTTCTTGACCACTTTTCAACACCTATTTCTTTGACAAATGGGTATGCGAAGGACCATCATGGAAAAAATAGGCCTTTAAGTGGCAAAAAATTCAAAAAAATCAGAGTTAGGAAACTTGACATAAGAATTTAAATAAGTTATCTATATTATTTCAAAAATATGTAAGAATAGAATCTGTAGCAAATTGAATGTAGTTTCTAAACTACTAGGTTTATTTTTTAAAAAAGTGAAATTTTGAAATTTCAATCCAATAGTACTTAAATTTTTGGGAAAAAATAAGTAGGTGTTTGTCTAACCACCCTAACCACAATAAAAGGGTGATCCCACAATAGTGGTTTACAATTTTTGGCCAAACTGGACACTGAAAAATCTTTTTTTAACTAAATCTTCACTTTCGGGCACCTATAGCAGCTAAACCATGGGGAATTTGAAGATGATGCAAACTAGAGTTTCGTGACATTTTGTCTGTAGATTCTAAATATGGTTTTTTTCAAAAAAATTGGAATCAGATTGCACTTCTTTTTCCATCTCCCTCAAAAACTAGTTTTTTTCATAAAATAGCATTTTTAAAAAGTGACGCTCACCGTATAACGCATAATTTTTTTTTTTATGAAGGATAAAATTATAATTCTTTCAAATTTAGATTTGTAAATCCGATATCAAGTGCTTCCACTTGGTTCAATATTTTTTGTTCAATATTTTTTATTGAATTTTTTTTCTTTAATCAAGTTTCGAATTCAAACCAATTACAATTCATACATAGCGCGACAGTATAACACATAATTTTTTTTGTATGTATCAAAATTCAATTTTTTTCACTAGATCAAGGGCTTCAATATCTAGTGCACTCATATTTTTCAATTTTTTGTTTATAATATTCTATTTTTCCACATGTGTAGAATAGAGAGCTTGATTTTTGGTGAAAAACCTATGTTTAATAAAACTAAAAAATAAATATAATAATCAAATTTAATTTAATTAAAATTATACTTTTTTGGAAGCTTCTAATAAGGACTACGTACTTAAAAAATAAATTTTAAATGAATTCATTTGATCCCCCAAAAGTTAAATCAAAAGTGGTTTTTTATTAGTATTTTGATAGGTGTAAAGGAGAATCCATTATAGGTATGGTTTAAAACTAGCGGGGTTTTATCCAAGGGGGCTTCATCTAAGGTGGTTTGATCAAACCCTCTTCAATTGGAATTCTTTAAATGGAATTTTTCAAGGCTTAAATCATTATATTTTCTAAAAATATGTGATTTCAACAAAAATCAAGATCTCCCAGAAAGTGTAAGCCACCATTATGGCAGCACCCAAAATAATAATATTTTTTTTATAACATTTTAGATACAAGTAGAGGACTCATGTCCCAATGTGATGTATATTTTTTTGTAATTTTTTTCCAAGTAATTAATTAATTATGAATTTTTTATTACAACTTTTAAAAAATATAAAAACTTGTATGTCTGACCACCTTAACTTGGTCAAAACTTCATGAAATTCATTTTTTTTAATCCTATAGTATGTGAGGCATAGAATGTGACGGATGTTTTAGATTCAAAAAATGTGATTCCATTTGAAAGCTATAGATGTTTTTCAATCAGCCTATTAATCAAGACTTTAGTTGTAATTCAAATAGAAAATGAATAATAATTATTTATTAAATTCAAAGTAAAAAATAATTTATATTGGTGGAAAATTAAGAATCTCCTTTAAAAACCCTTTTTATTTCATTAATTTTGGGTTAAAAAAAGTCACCAGCCACATAACCTACACATACCCATCATATCACCACTTTTCGGCCCATCATAATCCTACACATACCCAAATCTTCCTCCAAAACCTACAAACACACATGCAAAGAGGGGGAAAATGGTTAAGGGTTAGAGTATAGGGATTTTCTTTGGTCAAATCCCACTTTAGTAATCAAACCCTTGATAAATAAATGAAATGAAAACAAGAAAGGAATGATCAATAAACAACATGCAAGTGTTCTAAACTCACCAAACCCTTGTTGTAGAAGTATGAAGATATGTCAATGGCTGCTCCAAGATACTTGGAAATTGCTTGATTGAATGATGCTATGAGATTGAATGCAATAATGCTAGTTGATGGTGTATGAGTGAATGGTGAATGGGTCCCACTCTAGGCTTGCAAGTGGGTATCAGGAATTATATTGTATTTAATGTTTTTTTTCGGGTTTGAATTCAAAAACACACTTAATTAAGCCCTATAAGTGCATGGAAAAATAAAGCATAAGAAGGGTGTAATTGGTAATGACAAGCCTAGAAAAGGGTGAAAGTTTGTTACAAGACTTTATAACACTTTGAAATATGACTTGATAAAGGATAAAAAGGGAATATTTGGATGAATTATAATAAGAAGAGTCTAGAAAAGTGTAGAAATGTGTTACAACACCTTCACAAGACATCATAATTTGAATATTTAGGACCTAATGTGAATGCATAAGTTACATTTCAACCTTAAATCTAAGCAAAATAAGCCAAGCATCATAGGAAAAAGAGCTAAATGACCATGAAAATGTCCAAGATCTATTTTTCTATGGTACATTTAGCCCCCACTTTAGTCAGAGGATGAGCTTGCTTCAAACTCACACTAAAGTAACCATTCATATCAAGAGGGATCCAAATGCACTTATGCTAGCAAGACAAAATAACAATGATCAAAAGGGATGATCAAGCCCCTAGGATGAAGATCCCATGGAAAACTAAACATAAGAACAAAGGAACACACATGAAAGAGAAAAAGAGAAGAGAGAAAAGAAGAGTCAGATCAAGCTCTGATCGTTTTTCCAACTAGTTGTGAACCAGATCTAGGCTATTTGTCCAAAGGAGAAGATCCATAGTCACTCTAGGACGATGAAACTCATGGCTGTCTACTGGGTGAGAAAGCCCAAAAGGTGAGAAACATATGCTCAATTGGTATGTACTCACAAACACATAGGTGGCTATGGGGAAAGTTGTGTCACAAAATGGGCTTCATGCTCAACCATACAAAAATTTATACCTCATGATAACTTTAATAAGGTGTAACAAAGGAAAATGTTGGTTTTTGCTTCATGAGACAAGCAAAGGTTTGTATGCTTAGAAATCATGAATAATCAGGATGGTACCACAGGCATGCAATTTGTGTTATGCAAGGTGGTGATGTAAATGTAAAATGTAAAAGAGATGTTCAAAGGAGTCTTATTAAGTTCATGCAAGGTCTATCACTTAGGGAACATTGTGTCTAATGTCTCCAAGAGAGGACCAATCAAAGAATTGAATATTCACAACTTAGGGGATAGAGTGTGTCACATCAAGCTACTTTAAGGAATGCAATATTCTAAGATAGATCACTCTTATGAAGGAAATCAAACCCAATGTCATTCACAGAGTGACAAACACATAATATGAAGTGACAAGGCTACACTAAGAACCAAGAATGAAAAATGAATAATTCCAATGTATGCCCCCACTTTAAAGGAATTCCTACACACCGTTCTATGAGCAATTACTTTAAAGTAGAAAAATGAAATATGCAAAGAAACAAGGCATGAGAGCCAACTTGGAAAGCCCCTATTCCAATTCATACATTTTCGAGTAAGGTTGCATCATCTAAAGGAAAAAGAAAAAAGAAAGAGGGGTTGCCCCCATAAAGAAACACACCAAACACATAGGGGATATATGGATTTGGGGTCAGTATGTTTGTTACTCCAATGTTTTGATTAAAGAGCTCATAATTGTCATCATTCCCAAAATACATAGAACTGGAAGAATGACACAAAGAGAGTGAAAACAAAAGAAAAATAAAGTTTTTTTGGGTCAACATGGAAGATAAATTTTGGTCTCAATTCCTTGCATTGTCCCCAAAAGAAGAAACACAAGTGAAAGAAAATGAAAAAGGAAAAAGGAAAAGAAAAATCCTTTGGGTCAACATGAAGGAGACATTTTGGTGTTGATGCGTTGCATCATTCCCAAAAGGAAAACACAAGGCAATACAAAGTAAAAAGGAAAAAGGGACCGATTGGGTCAACATGGAAGATAGGGTGTATCAATGCTTTGTGTCATCCCCAAAAGGAAAACACAAAACAAAAGGAAAAAGGAAAAAGAAATGGACAACATATAGAAGAATGTAGGAACAAATAGAGGAAGTGCACAAAAAAAGAGAGAACATCAAACACACATTACAGGGGAATACGATACACACATAGAACTGCAAAAGAAAAGAAAAAGGAAAATAATGCAAAAGGATAACAAGGCAAATGCAAGTCAACCATCTAACAAGTCATCTACCTCCCAATCATGTTCAGTGTATTGTGAGGGTGGTTGACTATCCAAAGGGAGAATTGCAAGTGTCGAACTAAGTGAAGTGCCAAGTTCTTCACTTGGTGTAGTCTAGATTTATCATTTAAGCTCATGGAAGAGGAAACTAGAGAATTTAGATCGTTATGCACCTCATCATAAATTTTAGAGATCTCCTCATCATTATCATCAAGATTAATCACAATAGGAGGATGGATGGTAATTTCCAAGGAAGGATGTATCAAGAGTTGTGGTTGTTGTATCAAATCATTTTGTTGTGATGGTTGTAATGTACCATTGTGTGGTGGGTCAGAAGGATTACAATGGTCAAATACTGCTTATGTCAGGGGTAGAGGTTGATTTTTTTTGTTTCCTTTTATTTGCAACTGACGATCAAGGAGACGATGACAATGCCTATGCTCCCTAGCACCATGGTTTCATTTGATTCTATTTTGAATTTTTTGAGTAAGAGCGGGTTGATCCATCATAGGAACCCTTTTTTCCCAAGGAGGAGGAACTGAAGGAACCAAAGGAGATGAGTCAATCACTTTCTCTTTGGCTTTATAAACTTGTTTTAGGTGAGGAGGCATGATGGGGTTGGTGTCATTATCTCATGGACATTTGGGTGATGAAGGTGAAGTTTTTATTGTTGGTTGCATTGTGCGTTCAGGTTTAGATTTAGGTTGAAGCATTGTCTCATCTAGAATAGGATTGGAAGTCGATAGGGACATTTGGCAAAGATACAATTCAACGATTCATTTGGCTTTGAATTTTTGATAGGCAAGGAAAAATAAGTCCTTGCGAGGAGTGATGGGTTCCATAGGTTCAAGCCAGAAGGATTCTAAGCAAAAATTACCATTAGAAGACAATGGATTAAATCCACTATGGTGTATGGTGAATATCTCATTGTTAAGCAGAAACTTCAAATATTTCTGACCAACTAAAGGGACAGTTTTCATCGAGAAAATCCAAGGATGACCTAGCCACAAAAGAAACTAATTTGATTGTGGAATGAAAGATAATGTTACATCCAATGTCTTACGTCCTATCTATAACAAGAGTACAATCGATCCAATCATAGGGCATGCAAAACTAGTATGTGTTTTAATCCATTTTGTTGGTTTGTCATAATCATATTGATAAAGATCATGTAATACTAAAAATTCTTATGTGATCATGTTCTCGCCACATGCAGGATCTATTAATATCCCATTGGTGGGATTATCATAGATTCGGTCGGCTATGTAAAGAGGACCATCAAGAAGATTTTTAAGTAGATAATGAGAGGAAAATATAAAAACAAGAGATTTGTTAATTGGGCCCGTATGAGGGATAATGTCTATTGTACCCCACGAGTTCATCCATAGGATTAACTTACGTAACATTTGGAGTAAGATCATGTTTTTTAGCATTTGTATCAATATTCAACACATGAGTGATTGAAGGTTCACTAGCTTTGACAAATGAAACATTGTGTTTAGGCATGGGGTTGGTGAAAATTTCCAAATTCTGATTCAGGGGTGCAATAGATGTATTTCCTTGATCATTGACACCCACAATGGAAAAATGGCCAGAATCAATGAGGTATTGAAGTAAGTGTTTGAGATGCTTACATTGTTTTGTGTCATGTCCATTTTGGTGATGAAAATGACAATAAGTATTTGGTTTAAAGGTGAGGGGTAAAGGCTTGGTAGTATCAAGTGGTTTAACAATAGGTAAAGTGATCATCTATTGTTGTAGTAGTTGATTCATTGTGTTATGGAGGGTATTAGGTAAAGAGGTAAATTGTCTCTTCAAGTCCCTGTAGGTAAAGGGCACGACCGATTTAACTGTGGCCACTTGATTAGGCATGAGTTGAGTTGGTTGCAGAGGAGGGGGATTGAAGTGGAAAAAGCCTCTATTTGGTTTTCTAAAGTTTTCTGCATTGTTTTGGTTGCTTTGTTCAGACTTCTCAGCTCGATTAGAAGCTGATTTTGAATCACAACTAGTAACCGAGTTGTGGTAGTGACAAAGGGTTGTGCATAAATGCATGAAAGAATGAAATTTCATCATGGTCAACCTATAATAAATGTGAGTTTGCAAGTTTTTGATAAACATATTTTGGAGATGTGAATCAATAACTTTGACATAGATACTTGAGCATACAATGATTGATATCTTGAAATGAAATCAATGACTTTTTCATCCGCATTTTGTTTACACCTCGTTAAATCTTCCATTATCTTTTTGGGAGTCATATGGACTTGAAAATGACTTATAAAGTCATCAACAAGTTCATTAAATAATCTAATTGAATGATTGGGTAAGTTTGAAAACCTCTCCAAGGCAGTGTCCTTTAAGGTCCTAGGAAATAATTTGGCTAACAATTTATCTTTGAGGACAAAATCATTGCACAAGGCTATAAAGGAATTAACATGATTAGTAGGGTCTCCTTTGCCTCTATAATTCTCAAACCTAGGCATCTCAATTCCTTGTGGAATTGGTGTTCTTAAGATATCCAAAGATAATGGGCTACTATGGGAATAGTATGTGGGTGGTGCAGTTTGGTTTTGGTTAATGGTGGATATTTGTTGTTGCTTGGAGGAAATAGTCTGAAAGATTTATGTAATGAGAGGGTCAGTGTAAGTGGTATGAGGTGGAATATAGAATGGTGATGGATTATATGTGATTTTAGGAGAAGTGAAAGGGACATTAAGGGAGGTGAAGGTGGTGGAGGATGGAGCATTTAATGCCACAAAAGAACTAGGAATGCTAGTCGGAATAGTGAAAGGAGTCACATGATAAACCTGTTGCATGGTTGTTGTAACTTGAGGAGTGGTATAGGTGGGTATGGATGCTACAGTTGAAGGAGGAGGAATGTGATATCCTACTTGGACCACAATAGTGTTTGTTGGTTGGGAAGTGGAAGGAACATGTTTTTTCTATATCTCTACAATTCTTTTCATAAATTTTAAGCCATCGTCACTTTCAATCAAGCGATGAAGGTTATCTATAACAGGTATGGTAGTGGTGGAAATGTTTTCAAGACATAAGTCTTATTGCAAATGTGCAAAATCCTCATGAGTACTAGTGACTCTTTCTTGTAGAATTTGATCAGTTTGTGTGTCAACATGTATGAATCATTTGTGAAGGTAAAGGTGTGCTAGTGGTAGTATCCATGCCTAATACACGATTGTCCATACCAGGAGTAGGGGATTGAGACAACCCAAGGTCCACAATGAGTGTGTTATCGCAGGATGCCATGAGTCAAGAACTTCTTCTCACTAAAGTATTATCAATAGGGAACCAAACACTCACACAAGTACCAAAAGGGGTGGGGTTAATGCAAATGCAATGCAATCTAGGAGTAAACTGAAAATAAAAGAAATTTTGCAAACTAAAACATAAATGTAACAACAAAAAACTGAAATGCAACAAATGCCTAGAAAATGCCTGAAAATGGAGTTCAAAATGTGCAGCTGGACTAATTCGCCTAGGCTGGCGAATGAGTCCAGGGATGAGATTTTTTTGTTTTTTTAGACAATTTAAAATGTTTTTATGTGTTTCAGATGAAAAATGAAGATGCAGATGCATAATTTTAGTTTTTGTAATATTTTGAAGTGCAAGAATGAAATCTATACGAGATATTCACTAATGAAAGTTTCTAAACCCTAGGATGCAAAAACAATGCAAAGGCTAATGCAAAAGATAATTCTATGAGCCCTAGGATGTAAATGAATATTATAATTAGAAAGATAATGTGTTCAATATGCAGGTTCACCAAAATGAACCATCAATTTTTGTTTGTTTTATGTACTTCTCTTGCACACTAAGGGTTTTTCACCTAAAAGGAGAGAGATAGACCCAAAAAATTGAGGTGGTTTACTCAAAAAAATGTATGTATGATGTAAGTGTTACTAAATGAAATGATCTAAATGCAGCTAATTGATAAAATTGATTGATTAAGAATGAAAAACTAATAAAATATGCAATGTTTGAAAACACAGTGTGATATGCAGGGTTGAACTAGAAACATAAACAAATGCAATCAAAATTAAATGAGACTGAACAAAGTGCACCTAGAAGTTGAATGTTGATGCTGGAAGGCTCTAGAATCTAGAAAAATTCACTATTGATGACCAGTGGGACTCATTTGCTACTGATGGTGAATCAATCCTCCTTCTGGTAAACTGCCCTAAAACTGGTTTCTGACTGTTAGGAACTAAATTCTAACAAAATAAAATTTTCAACTTGAAAGTGGGGCTCATTTGCCACTGATGGCGAATCAGTCCTCCAAGAATATACAAATCCATGGGTTAATTCTATAGGTCCAAATCTGCACTTGTCTTCTTGTCGGGTTGACATAGTCAAATCTACATAAAACGGGTTGAATGTTGTCTCCAATCTTGAATTAGGGTTTAGTTGACTTGAATCATTTTGATCACTTATTGACCACTTTTCAACACCTATTTCTTTGAAAAATATTCCTACAAGACCTGCAAATACACATGCAAAGAGGGGGAAAATAGTTAAGGGTTAGAGTATAGGGATTTTCCTTGGTCAAATCCCACTTTGGTAATCAAACCTTTGATAAAGAAATGAAATGAAAACAAGAAATAATGATGAATAAAAAACATGCAAGTGTACTAAACTCACCAAACCCTTGTTGTAGAAGTCTGAAGATATATCAATGGATACTCCAAGATACTTGACAATTGCTTGATTGAATGATGCTATGAGATTGAATGCAAGAATGTTAGTTGATGGTGTAATAGTGAATGGAAAATGGGTCCCACTCTAGGCTTGCAAGTGGGTATTGAAAATTAAGTTGTATTTAATGTTGTTTGTCGGGTTTGAATTCAAAAACACACTTAATTAAGGCCTATAAGTGCATAAAGGGGCCAAATAAAGCATAAGAAAGGTGTAATTGGTGATTACAAGCCTAGAAAAGCATGAAAGCTTGTTTCAAAACTTTACAACACTTTGAAATAGGACTTGATAAGGGATAAAAAGGGAATATTTGGATGAATTATAATAAGAAGAGTCTAGAAAAGTGTAGAAATATGTTACAACACTTCACAACACCATCACAAGACATCATAATTTGAATATCCAAGATCTAATGTGAATGCATAAGTTACATTGAAACATTAAATATAAGGAAAAAAAGCCAAGGATCACAAGAAAAAGACCTAAATGACCATGAAAATGTCCAAGATGATCTATTTTTCCATGATACATTTAACCCCCACTTTAGTGAGAGGATGAAATTTCTTCAAACTCACAATAAAGTAGCCATGCATATCAAGAGGGATCCAAATGTACTTATGCTAGCAAGATGGAATAACAATGATCAAGAAGGATGATCAAGCCCCTTGGATGAAGATCCCATGGAAAACTAAACATAAGAACAAAGGAACACACATGAAATAGAAAAAGAGAAGTAAGAGAGAAAGGAAGAGTTTGATCAAGCTTCAAACGACCGTTTTTCCATCTAGTTCTTAATTAGATCTAAGTTGAATGTCTGAAGGAGAAGATGCATACTCACTCTAGGCTAGAGGAACTCATGGCTATCCACCAGGTGAGAAACATATGGTTGACTGGTATGTACTCACAAACACAGGTGGCTATGGGGAAATTCATGTCACAGAATGGGCTTCTTGCTCAACCATACTAAAGTTATACCTCTTTATAACTTTAATAAGGTTCCACAAAGGAAAATGTCAGTTTGTACTTCATGAGACAAGCAAAGCTTTGTATGCTTAGAACTCATGAACAAGCAAGATGGTACCGTAGGCATGCAAGTTGTGTTATCCAAGGTGGCCATGTAAATGTAAAATGTAAAATGTAAAATATATGTTCAAAGGAGTCTTGTTAAGTTCAAGCAAGGTCTATCACTTAAGGAACATTTTTTTTGTTGTCTCCAAGAGAGGACCAGTCAAATAATAGAATATTTACAACTTAGGGGATGTAGTGTGTCACATTAGGCCACTAAGAGGAATGTAATATGCTAAGATAGATCATGTACTTATGAAGGAAATCACACCCAATGCCATGCACAATGTGACAAACACATCATATGAAGTGACAAGGCTACACTAAGAACCAAGAATGCAAAATGAATAATGCCAATGTATGCCCCCTCTTTAAAAGAATTTCTACACACTATTTTGTGAGCAATTACTTTAAAATACTGAAATGAAAAATGCAAAGAAACAAGACATGAGATCCAACTTGGAAAGCCCCTATGCCAAGTCATAGTTTTTTGAGTAAGGTTGTGTCATGTGAAGGAAAAAGAAAAAAAAGAAAGAAGGGTTGCCCCCAGAAAGAAACACACCAAACACATAAGGTATCTATGGATTTGGGGTCAGTATGTTTGTTACCGCAATTTTTCGATTAAAGAGCTCATAACTATCATCATTCCCCAAGTACATAGAACTGGAAGAATGCCACAAACAGAGCGAAAACAAAAGAAAAATAGATTATGTTTTGGATCAACATGGAAGAGACATTCTAGTCTCAATTCCTTGCATCGTCCCCAAAAGAAGAAACACAAGCAAAAGAAAATGAAAAAAGGAAAAAAGGAAAAGAAAAAGCTTTTGGGTCAACATGAAGGAGACATTTCGGTCTCAATGCCTTGTGTCATCCCCAAAAGGATAACACAATAAAAGACAAAGTAGAAAAGGAAAAAGGGACCGATTGGGTCAACATGGAAGAGAGATAGGGCATCTCAACACTTTGCATTATCTCCAAAAGGAAAACCAAAAACAAAAGAAAAAAGGAAAAAGCAATGGACAACACATAGAATAATGTAGGTACAAATAGATGAAGTGCACAAAGAGAGAGAGAACATCAAACGCCCATTACGGGGGAAAACGATACACACATAGAAGTGAAAAATAAGAGCAAAAAGAAAAATATGCAAAAGGATAGCTCAAGGTGAATGAAAGTCAACCATCTAACAAGTCACCCACCTCCCAATCATGTTTAGTGTATTGTGAGGGTGGTTGATTGTCCAAAAGGAGAATTGCAAGTGCTGAACTAGGTGAAGTGCCAAGTTCTTCACTTGGTGTAGGAGATTTATCATTTAAGCTCATGGAAGAGGAAAATAAATAATTTAGATCGTTATGCACCTCATCATTGATTTTGGAGATCTCATCATCATCATCATCAAGATTAATCATGACAAGAGGACGGATAGTAATTTCCAAGGAAGGATTTATCAAGAATTGTGGTTGTTGTATTAGATCATTATGTTGTGATTATTGCCTACTTTCTTGTGGCAGGTCAAGAGGAGTATGGTGGTCAGATATTTCTTCTATCAAGGGAAGAGGTTTATTTTCTTTGTTTTCTTCTATTTATAACTGACGATTTAGGAGACGATGATGATGCCTACGCTCCCTAGCACTATGGTTTTGTTTGATTCTATTTTGAAGTTTTTGAGGAGTAACAGCGTGTTGATCCATCATAGGCTCCTTTTCTTCCTGAGGAGGAGGAACAAAAGGAATCAAAGGAGATAATTCAATCACTTTCTCTTTGGCTTTATAAGCATGTTTTAGGCAAGGAGGCACAACAAGGTTGGTGTCATTATCTCATTGACATTTAGACAATGAAGGTGAAGTGTCTATTGTTGGTTGCATTGTTTGTTTAGGTTTAGATTCAAGTTGAAGCATGGTCTCATTTAGAATAGGAGGAGCGGAAGAGGACTGGGACATGTGGCAAAGAGAAAATTCAGCTATTCGTTTGGCTTTGAACTTTTGATAGGCAAGGAAAAATAAGTCCTTGCGAGTAGTGATGGGTTCCATAGGTTCACGCCAAAAGGCTTCTAAGGAAAAATCACTTTTAGAAGATAATAGATTAAAGCCACTATGGTGTATGGTAAATACCTCATTGTTAAGCAAAAACTTCAAAGATTTGTGAACCCCTAAAGGGACAACTTTCATCGAGCGAAGCCAAGTATGACCTAGTCGCAGACAAAACTGATCCGATTATGGAATGATAGAAAATGTTACATTGAATGTCTTAGGTCCTATCTATAATGGGAGTACAATCAATCCAATTGTAGGGCATGCAAAAATAGTATGTGTTTTAATCCATGCTGTTGGTTTTTCATAATCATCTTGATAAAGATCATGTAATACTAAAAATTCTTATGTGATCACGTTCTCGCCACATGAGGGATCTATTAATATCTCATTAGTGGGCTTATCATAGATGCAGTCAGTTATGTAAAGAGGACAATTGGGAATATTTTTAAGTATATCATGAGAGGAAAAATTAATAGCAAGATATTTTTTAATTGGTCCCTTACGAGGGATAACTTCGACCATACCCATCAGTTTATCCATAGGATTAACTTGGGTAACATTTGGAATAAGATCATGTTGTTCAGTATTTGTATCAATATTCAACACATGAGTGTTTGAAAGTTCACTAGCTTTGACAAATGAAACATTGTGTTTAGGCATGGGATTGGTGAAAATTTTCAAATTTTGATTGGGGGCTGCAACAAACTTATTGCCTTGATCTTTGACATCCACAATGGAAAAATGGCCAGAATCAATGAGGTATTGAACTAGGTGTTTGAGATGCTTACATTGCTCTGTTTCATTTCTATTTTGGCGATGAAAATGACAATAATCATTTATTTTAAAGGTGGGGGTAAAGGCTTGGTAGTATCAAGTGGTTTAACGGTAGGTAATGTGATCGTCTGTTGTTGTAGTAGTTGATTCATTGTGTTATGTAGGGTATCAGGTAAAGGGGTAAACTATCTCTTCGGGTCCTTGTAGGTAAAGGCCATGACTATTTTAACAACAACCACTTGATTAGGCACAGGTTGAGTTGGTTGTAGAGGAGGAGGATTGAACTGGAAAATGCCTCTATTTTTTTTCTAAAGTTTTTGTGGTGTTTTGGTTGCTTTGTTCAAACTTCTCAGGTCAAGTCTAGAAGTGGATTTTGAATCATGACTAGTAACCAAGTTATGGTAGTCACAAAGGGTTGTGCATAAATGCATGAAAGAACGAAATTTCATCATGGTCAGCCTATCCCCGAATGGTGAGTTTAGGTAAAGTCACGGTCAGACCCTTTGTGGCCAAAGGGTCGAGGACAAACACTGTTCGCTTATAAACTAACATGATTTTGTCTTTTTAAAAGCAAAAAAAAGTAACATTCTTCATTTCTGTTTTTACTGTTTTCTATTTCTGCCCGCGGCCAAGAACCCTGCACTACGCGCTCGCGTTGTTGAGGAGGTGACTACTTCACATTTGATCAACTTGAGTTCAATTTTCTTCACAAATATGGCACCCCGACGACAAAAAGATGCAAGAGGTAAGTTTTGTTTGGTATTTGTAATGAATTTTTGTTTTAAAATTGATTTTGTTTGTTTTAGTTTAGAAATGAATTATTTTTTAATTTGTAGGAAATCCTACCAAGAGGAGGAAAAATCCTCAACCAAATCAACTCCTCAACAAAATCAACCTCAATAAATAAAATCAACCTCTGGCCCCACCATTCTCTAATACCTCCTCGGCACTCGCTAAGAAAATTTGAGGGAGTGAAATTGAAAACAATAGAAAAGAAGTTGAGGATCTTATTAGTAGGTTGAGTGATCAAAATTCTTCAACCACAGAAAGGATACATCTAGCAGATTCATTGAAGGATTTGTTAAAAAATGTGGATGCAATTACCCAACAAATATCCGGATGGCAAAATAGGAGGCAAACATCGAGGGCATATTATGCAGATAAATTATCATATAAACAAGTTAAAGATTTAAAGATTACTAAAGGCAATTTGTGCTCTCTATTCACTAACCCTAGAACAAATCAAAATCTCACCCTCAATGCAAAGAGATTTCCTATCCACGTTACCAATGAGAGATTAGGAACCATTTTTATGACAGATGGTATATGGTCTCTTTGATTACTCCAATCGCAGTAACAATTGTGAAGTCCCCCAATAT
>VDFB02000015.1:144979979-145163849 GCA_007258455.2 Sequoia sempervirens
TTAAATTCAAAGTAAAAAATAATTTATATTGGTGGAAAATTAAGAATCTCCTTTAAAAACCCTTTTCATTTCATTAATTTTGGGTTAAAAAAAGTCACCAGCCACATAACCTACACATACCCATCATATCACCACTTTTCGGCCCATCATAATCCTACACATACCCAAATCTTCCTCCAAAACCTACAAACACACATGCAAAGAGGGGGAAAATGGTTAAGGGTTAGAGTATAGGGATTTTCTTTGGTCAAATCCCACTTTAGTAATCAAACCCTTGATAAATAAATGAAATGAAAACAAGAAAGGAATGATCAATAAACAACATGCAAGTGTTCTAAACTCACCAAACCCTTGTTGTAGAAGTATGAAGATATGTCAATGGCTGCTCCAAGATACTTGGAAATTGCTTGATTGAATGATGCTATGAGATTGAATGCAATAATGCTAGTTGATGGTGTATGAGTGAATGGTGAATGGGTCCCACTCTAGGCTTGCAAGTGGGTATCAGGAATTATATTGTATTTAATGTTTTTTTTCGGGTTTGAATTCAAAAACACACTTAATTAAGCCCTATAAGTGCATGGAAAAATAAAGCATAAGAAGGGTGTAATTGGTAATGACAAGCCTAGAAAAGGGTGAAAGTTTGTTACAAGACTTTATAACACTTTGAAATATGACTTGATAAAGGATAAAAAGGGAATATTTGGATGAATTATAATAAGAAGAGTCTAGAAAAGTGTAGAAATGTGTTACAACACCTTCACAAGACATCATAATTTGAATATTTAGGACCTAATGTGAATGCATAAGTTACATTGCAACCTTAAATCTAAGTAAAATAAGCCAAGCATCACAGGAAAAAGAGCTAAATGACCATGAAAATGTCCAAGATCTATTTTTCTATGGTACATTTAGCCCCCACTTTAGTCAGAGGATGAGCTTGCTTCAAACTCACACTAAAGTAACCATTCATATCAAGAGGGATCCAAATGCACTTATGCTAGCAAGACAAAATAACAATGATCAAAAGGGATGATCAAGCCCCTAGGATGAAGATCCCATGGAAAACTAAACATAAGAACAAAGGAACACACATGAAAGAGAAAAAGAGAAGAGAGAAAAGAAGAGTCGGATCAAGCTCTGATCGTTTGTCCAACTAGTTGTGAACCAGATCTAGGCTATTTGTCTAAAGGAGAAGATCCATAGTCACTCTAGGACGATGAAACTCATGGCTGTCTACTGGGTGAGAAAGCCCAAAAGGTGAGAAACATACACTCAATTGGTATGTACTCACAAACACATAGGTGGCTATGGGGAAAGTTGTGTCACAAAATGGGCTTCATGCTCAACCATACAAAAATTTATACCTCATGATAACTTCAATAAGGCGTAACAAAGGAAAATGTTGGTTTTTGCTTCATGAGACAAGCAAAGGTTTGTATGCTTAGAAATCATGAATAATCAGGATGGTACCACAGGCATGCAATTTGTGTTATGCAAGGTGGTGATGTAAATGTAAAATGTAAAAGAGATGTTCAAAGGAGTCTTATTAAGTTCATGCAAGGTCTATCACTTAGGGAACATTGTGTCTAATGTCTCCAAGAGAGGACCAATCAAAGAATTTAATATTCACAACTTAGGGGATAGAGTGTGTCACATCAAGCTACTTTAAGGAATGCAATATTCTAAGATAGATCACTCTTATGAAGGAAATCAAACCCAATGTCATTCACAGAGTGACAAACACATAATATGAAGTGACAAGGCTACACTAAGAACCAAGAATGAAAAATGAATAATTCCAATGTATGCCCCCACTTTAAAGGAACTCCTACACACCGTTCTATGAGCAATTACTTTAAAGTAGAAAAATGAAATATGCAAAGAAACAAGGCATGAGAGCCAACTTGGAAAGCCCCTATGCCAATTCATACATTTTCGAGTAAGGTTGCATCATCTAAAGGAAAAAGAAAAAAGAAAGAGGGGTTGCCGCCATAAAGAAACACACCAAACACATAGGGGATCTATGGATTTGGGGTCAGTATGTTTGTTACTCCAATGTTTTGATTAAAGAGCTCATAATTGTCATCATTCCCAAAATACATAGAACTGGAAGAATGACACAAAGAGAGTGAAAACAAAAGAAAAATAAAGTTTTTTTTGGGTCAACATGGAAGATAAATTTTGGTCTCAATTCCTTACATTGTCCCCAAAAGAAGAAACACAAGTGAAAGAAAATGAAAAAGGAAAAAGGAAAAGAAAAATCCTTTGGGTCAACATGAAGGAGACATTTTGGTGTTGATGCGTTGCATCATTCCCAAAAGGAAAACACAAGGCAATACAAAGTAAAAAGGAAAAAGGGACCGATTGGGTCAACATGGAAGATAGGGTGTATCAATGCTTTGTGTCATCCCCAAAAGGAAAACACAAAACAAAAGGAAAAAGGAAAAAGAAATGGACAACATATAGAAGAATGTAGGAACAAATAGAGGAAGTGCACAAAAAAAGAGAGAACATCAAACACACATTACAGGGGAATACGATACACACATAGAACTGCAAAAGAAAAGAAAAAGGAAAATAATGCAAAAGGATAACAAGGCAAATGCAAGTCAACCATCTAACAAGTCATCTACCTCCCAATCATGTTCAGTGTATTGTGAGGGTGGTTGACTATCCAAAGGGAGAATTGCAAGTGTCGAACTAAGTGAAGTGCCAAGTTCTTCACTTGGTGTAGTCTAGATTTATCATTTAAGCTCATGGAAGAGGAAACTAGAGAATTTAGATCGTTATGCACCTCATCATAAATTTTAGAGATCTCCTCATCATTATCATCAAGATTAATCACAATAGGAGGATGGATGGTAATTTCCAAGGAAGGATGTATCAAGAGTTGTGGTTGTTGTATCAAATCATTTTGTTGTGATGGTTGTAATGTACCATTGTGTGGTGGGTCAGAAGGATTACAATGGTCAAATACTGCTTATGTCAGGGGTAGAGGTTGATTTTTTTTGTTTCCTTTTATTTGCAACTGACGATCAAGGAGACGATGACAATGCCTATGCTCCCTAGCACCATGGTTTCATTTGATTCTATTTTGAATTTTTTGAGTAAGAGCGGGTTGATCCATCATAGGAACCCTTTTTTCCCAAGGAGGAGGAACTGAAGGAACCAAAGGAGATGAGTCAATCACTTTCTCTTTGGCTTTATAAACTTGTTTTAGGTGAGGAGGCATGATGGGGTTGGTGTCATTATCTCATGGACATTTGGGTGATGAAGGTGAAGTTTTTATTGTTGGTTGCATTGTGCGTTCAGGTTTAGATTTAGGTTGAAGCATTGTCTCATCTAGAATAGGATTGGAAGTCGATAGGGACATTTGGCAAAGATACAATTCAACGATTCATTTGGCTTTGAATTTTTGATAGGCAAGGAAAAATAAGTCCTTGCGAGGAGTGATGGGTTCCATAGGTTCAAGCCAGAAGGATTCTAAGCAAAAATTACCATTAGAAGACAATGGATTAAATCCACTATGGTGTATGGTGAATATCTCATTGTTAAGCAGAAACTTCAAATATTTCTGACCAACTAAAGGGACAGTTTTCATCGAGAAAATCCAAGGATGACCTAGCCACAAAAGAAACTAATTTGATTGTGGAATGAAAGATAATGTTACATCCAATGTCTTACGTCCTATCTATAACAAGAGTACAATCGATCCAATCATAGGGCATGCAAAACTAGTATGTGTTTTAATCCATTTTGTTGGTTTGTCATAATCATATTGATAAAGATCATGTAATACTAAAAATTCTTATGTGATCATGTTCTCGCCACATGCAGGATCTATTAATATCCCATTGGTGGGATTATCATAGATTCGGTCGGCTATGTAAAGAGGACCATCAAGAAGATTTTTAAGTAGATAATGAGAGGAAAATATAAAAACAAGAGATTTGTTAATTGGGCCCGTATGAGGGATAATGTCTATTGTACCCCACGAGTTCATCCATAGGATTAACTTACGTAACATTTGGAGTAAGATCATGTTTTTTAGCATTTGTATCAATATTCAACACATGAGTGATTGAAGGTTCACTAGCTTTGACAAATGAAACATTGTGTTTAGGCATGGGGTTGGTGAAAATTTCCAAATTCTGATTCAAGGGTGCAATAGATGTATTTCCTTGATCATTGACACCCACAATGGAAAAATGGCCAGAATCAATGAGGTATTGAAGTAAGTGTTTGAGATGCTTACATTGTTTTGTGTCATGTCCATTTTGGTGATGAAAATGACAATAAGTATTTGGTTTAAAGGTGAGGGGTAAAGGCTTGGTAGTATCAAGTGGTTTAACAATAGGTAAAGTGATCATCTATTGTTGTAGTAGTTGATTCATTGTGTTATGGAGGGTATTAGGTAAAGAGGTAAATTGTCTCTTCAAGTCCCTGTAGGTAAAGGGCACGACCGATTTAACTGTGGCCACTTGATTAGGCATGAGTTGAGTTGGTTGCAGAGGAGGGGGATTGAAGTGGAAAAAGCCTCTATTTGGTTTTCTAAAGTTTTCTGCATTGTTTTGGTTGCTTTGTTCAGACTTCTCAGCTCGATTAGAAGCTGATTTTGAATCACAACTAGTAACCGAGTTGTGGTAGTCACAAAGGGTTGTGCATAAATGCATGAAAGAATGAAATTTCATCATGGTCAACCTATAATAAATGTGAGTTTGCAAGTTTTTGATAAACATATTTTGGAGATGTGAATCAAGAACCTTGACATAGATACTTGAGCATACAATGATTGATATCTTGAAATGAAATCAATGACTTTTTCATCCGCATTTTGTTTACACCTCGTTAAATCTTCCATTATCTTTTTGGGAGTCATATGGACTTGAAAATGACTTATAAAGTCATCAACAAGTTCATTAAATAATCTAATTGAATGATTGGGTAAGTTTGAAAACCTCTCCAAGGCAGTGTCCTTTAAGGTCCTAGGAAATAATTTGGCTAACAATTTATCTTTGAGGACAAAATCATTGCACAAGGCTATAAAGGAATTAACATGATTAGTAGGGTCTCCTTTGCCTCTATAATTCTCAAACCTAGGCATCTCAATTCCTTGTGGAATTGGTGTTCTTAAGATATCCAAAGATAATGGGCTACTATGGGAATAGTATGTGGGTGGTGCAGTTTGGTTTTGGTTAATGGTGGATATTTGTTGTTGCTTGGAGGAAATAGTCTGAAAGATTTATGTAATGAGAGGGTCAGTGTAAGTGGTATGAGGTGGAATATAGAATGGTGATGGATTATATGTGATTTTAGGAGAAGTGAAAGGGACATTAAGGGAGGTGAAGGTGGTGGAGGATGGAGCATTTAATGCCACAAAAGAACTAGGAATGCTAGTCGGAATAGTGAAAGGAGTCACATGATAAACCTGTTGCATGGTTGTTGTAACTTGAGGAGTGGTATAGGTGGGTATGGATGCTACAGTTGAAGGAGGAGGAATGTGATATCCTACTTGGACCACAATAGTGTTTGTTGGTTGGGAAGTGGAAGGAACATGTTTTTTCTATATCTCTACAATTCTTTTCATAAATTTTAAGCCATCGTCACTTTCAATCAAGCGATGAAGGTTATCTATAACAGGTATGGTAGTGGTGGAAATGTTTTCAAGACATAAGTCTTATTGCAAATGTGCAAAATCCTCATGAGTACTAGTGACTCTTTCTTGTAGAATTTGATCAGTTTGTGTGTCAACATGTATGAATCATTTGTGAAGGTAAAGGTGTGCTAGTGGTAGTATCCATGCCTAATACACGATTGTCCATACCAGGAGTAGGGGATTGAGACAACCCAAGGTCCACAATGAGTGTGTTATCGCAGGATGCCATGAGTCAAGAACTTCTTCTCACTAAAGTATTATCAATAGGGAACCAAACACTCACACAAGTACCAAAAGGGGTGGGGTTAATGCAAATGCAATGCAATCTAGGAGTAAACTGAAAATAAAAGAAATTTTGCAAACTAAAACATAAATGTAACAACAAAAAACTGAAATGCAACAAATGCCTAGAAAATGCCTGAAAATGGAGTTCAAAATGTGCAGCTGGACTAATTCGCCTAGGCTGGCGAATGAGTCCAGGGATGAGATTTTTTTGTTTTTTTAGACAATTTAAAATGTTTTTATGTGTTTCAGATGAAAAATGAAGATGCAGATGCATAATTTTAGTTTTTGTAATATTTTGAAGTGCAAGAATGAAATCTATACGAGATATTCACTAATGAAAGTTTCTAAACCCTAGGATGCAAAAACAATGCAAAGGCTAATGCAAAAGATAATTCTATGAGCCCTAGGATGTAAATGAATATTATAATTAGAAAGATAATGTGTTCAATATGCAGGTTCACCAAAATGAACCATCAATTTTTGTTTGTTTTATGTACTTCTCTTGCACACTAAGGGTTTTTCACCTAAAAGGAGAGAGATAGACCCAAAAAATTGAGGTGGTTTACTCAAAAAAATGTATGTATGATGTAAGTGTTACTAAATGAAATGATCTAAATGCAGCTAATTGATAAAATTGATTGATTAAGAATGAAAAACTAATAAAATATGCAATGTTTGAAAACACAGTGTGATATGCAGGGTTGAACTAGAAACATAAACAAATGCAATCAAAATTAAATGAGACTGAACAAAGTGCACCTAGAAGTTGAATGTTGATGCTGGAAGGCTCTAGAATCTAGAAAAATTCACTATTGATGACCAGTGGGACTCATTTGCTACTGATGGTGAATCAATCCTCCTTCTGGTAAACTGCCCTAAAACTGGTTTCTGACTGTTAGGAACTAAATTCTAACAAAATAAAATTTTCAACTTGAAAGTGGGACTCATTTGCCACTGATGGCGAATCAGTCCTCCAAGAATATACAAATCCATGGGTTAATTCTATAGGTCCAAATCTGCACTTGTCTTCTTGTCGGGTTGACAGAGTCAAATCTACATAAAATGGGTTGAATGTTGTCTCCAATCTTGAATTAGGGTTTAGTTGACTTGAATCATTTTGATCACTTATTGACCACTTTTCAACACCTATTTCTTTGAAAAATATTCCTACAAGACCTGCAAATACACATGCAAAGAGGGGGAAAATAGTTAAGGGTTAGAGTATAGGGATTTTCCTTGGTCAAATCCCACTTTGGTAATCAAACCTTTGATAAAGAAATGAAATGAAAACAAGAAATAATGATGAATAAAAAACATGCAAGTGTACTAAACTCACCAAACCCTTGTTGTAGAAGTCTGAAGATATATCAATGGATACTCCAAGATACTTGACAATTGCTTGATTGAATGATGCTATGAGATTGAATGCAAGAATGTTAGTTGATGGTGTAATAGTGAATGGAAAATGGGTCCCACTCTAGGCTTGCAAGTGGGTATTGAAAATTAAGTTGTATTTAATGTTGTTTGTCGGGTTTGAATTCAAAAACACACTTAATTAAGGCCTATAAGTGCATAAAGGGGCCAAATAAAGCATAAGAAAGGTGTAATTGGTGATTACAAGCCTAGAAAAGCATGAAAGCTTGTTTCAAAACTTTACAACACTTTGAAATAGGACTTGATAAGGGATAAAAACGGAATATTTGGATGAATTATAATAAGAAGAGTCTAGAAAAGTGTAGAAATATGTTACAACACTTCACAACACCATCACAAGACATCATAATTTGAATATCCAAGATCTAATGTGAATGCATAAGTTACATTGAAACATTAAATATAAGGAAAAAAAGCCAAGGATCACAAGAAAAAGACCTAAATGACCATGAAAATGTCCAAGATGATCTATTTTTCTATGATACATTTATTCCCACTTTAGTGAGAGGATGAAATTTCTTCAAACTCACAATAAAGTAGCCATGCATATCAAGAGGGATCCAAATGTACTTATGCTAGCAAGATGGAATAAAAATGATCAAGAAGGATGATCAAGCCCCTTGGATGAAGATCCCATGGAAAACTAAACATAAGAACAAAGGAACACACATGAAATAGAAAAAGAGAAGTAAGAGAGAAAGGAAGAGTTTGATCAAGCTTCAAACAACCGTTTTTCCATCTAGTTCTTAATTAGATCTAAGTTGAATGTCTCAAGGAGAATATGCATACTCACTCTAGGCTGGAGGAACTCATGGCTATCCACCAGGTGAGAAACATATGCTTGACTGGTATGTACTCACAAACACAGGTGGATATGGGGAAATTCATGTCACAGAATGGGCTTCTTTCTCAACCATACTAAAGTTATACCTCTTTATAACTTTAATAAGGTTCCACAAAGGAAAATGTCAGTTTGTGCTTCATGAGACAAGCAAAGCTTTGTATGCTTAGAACTCATGAACAAGCAAGATGGTACCGTAGGCATGCAAGTTGTGTTATCCAAGGTGGCCATGTAAATGTAAAATGTAAAATGTAAAATATATGTTCAAAGGAGTCTTGTTAAGTTCAAGCAAGGTCTATCACTTAAGGAACATTTTTTTTGTTGTCTCCAAGAGAGGACCAGTCAAATAATAGAATATTTACAACTTAGGGGATGTAGTGTGTCACATTAGGCCACTAAGAGGAATGTAATATGCTAAGATAGATCATGTACTTATGAAGGAAATCACACCCAATGCCATGCACAATGTGACAAACACATCATATGAAGTGACAAGGCTACACTAAGAACCAAGAATGCAAAATGAATAATGCCAATGTATGCCCCCTCTTTAAAAGAATTTCTACACACTATTTTGTGAGCAATTACTTTAAAATACTGAAATGAAAAATGCAAAGAAACAAGACATGAGATCCAACTTGGAAAGCCCCTATGCCAAGTCATAGTTTTTTGAGTAAGGTTGTGTCATGTGAAGGAAAAAGAAAAAAAAGAAAGAAGGGTTGCCCCCAGAAAGAAACACACCAAACACATAAGGTATCTATGGATTTGGGGTCAGTATGTTTGTTACCACAATTTTTCAATTAAAGAGCTCATAACTATCATCATTCCCCAAGTACATAGAACTGGAAGAATGCCACAAACAGAGCGAAAACAAAAGAAAAATAGATTATGTTTTGGATCAACATGGAAGAGACATTCTAGTCTCAATTCCTTGCATCGTCCCCAAAAGAAGAAACACAAGCAAAAGAAAATGAAAAAAGGAAAAAAGGAAAAGAAAAAGCTTTTGGGTCAACATGAAGGAGACATTTCTGTCTCAATGCCTTGTGTCATCCCCAAAAGGATAACACAATAAAAGACAAAGTAGAAAAGGAAAAAGGGACCGATTGGGTCAACATGGAAGAGAGATAGGGCATCTCAACACTTTGCATTATCTCCAAAAGGAAAACCAAAAACAAAAGAAAAAAGGAAAAAGCAATGGACAACACATAGAATAATGTAGGTACAAATAGATGAAGTGCACAAAGAGAGAGAGAACATCAAACGCCCATTACGGGGGAAAACGATACACACATAGAAGTGAAAAATAAGAGCAAAAAGAAAAATATGCAAAAGGATAGCTCAAGGTGAATGAAAGTCAACCATCTAACAAGTCACCCACCTCCCAATCATGTTTAGTGTATTGTGAGGGTGGTTGATTGTCCAAAAGGAGAATTGCAAGTGCTGAACTAGGTGAAGTGCTAAGTTCTTCACTTGGTGTAGGAGATTTATCATTTAAGCTCATGGAAGAGGAAAATAAATAATTTAGATCGTTATGCACCTCATCATTGATTTTGGAGATCTCATCATCATCATCATCAAGATTAATCATGACAAGAGGACGGATAGTAATTTCCAAGGAAGGATTTATCAAGAATTGTGGTTGTTGTATTAGATCATTCTGTTGTGATTAATGCCTACTTTCTTGTGGCAGGTCAAGAGTAGTATGGTGGTCAGATATTGCTTCTATCAAGGGAAGAGGTTGATTTTCTTTGTTTTCTTCTATTTATAACTGACGATTTAGGAGACGATGATGATGCCTACGCTCCCTAGCACTATGGTTTTGTTTGATTCTATTTTGAAGTTTTTGAGGAGTAACAGCGTGTTGATCCATCATAGGCTCCTTTTCTTCCTGAGGAGGAGGAACAAAAGGAATCAAAGGAGATAATTCAATCACTTTCTCTTTGGCTTTATAAGCATGTTTTAGGCAAGGAGGCACAACAAGGTTGGTGTCATTATCTCATTGACATTTAGACAATGAAGGTGAAGTGTCTATTGTTGGTTGCATTGTTTGTTTAGGTTTAGATTCAAGTTGAAGCATGGTCTCATTTAGAATAGGAGGAGCGGAAGAGGACTGGGACATGTGGCAAAGAGAAAATTCAGCTATTCGTTTGGCTTTGAACTTTTGATAGGCAAGGAAAAATAAGTCCTTGCGAGTAGTGATGGGTTCCATAGGTTCACGCCAAAAGGCTTCTAAGGAAAAATCACTTTTAGAAGATAATAGATTAAAGCCACTATGGTGTATGGTAAATACCTCATTGTTAAGCAAAAACTTCAAAGATTTGTGAACCCCTAAAGGGACAACTTTCATCGAGCGAAGCCAAGTATGACCTAGTCGCAGACAAAACTGATCCGATTATGGAATGATAGAAAATGTTACATTGAATGTCTTAGGTCCTATCTA
Source organism: Sequoia sempervirens (assembly GCA_007258455.2). Classification (NCBI taxonomy): domain Eukaryota; kingdom Viridiplantae; phylum Streptophyta; class Pinopsida; order Cupressales; family Cupressaceae; genus Sequoia; species Sequoia sempervirens. Next base: position 144,990,639 of record VDFB02000015.1, read on the forward strand.
TAATGGGAGTACAATCAATCCAATTGTAGGGCATGCAAAAATAGTATGTGTTTTAATCCATGCTGTTGGTTTTTCATAATCATCTTGATAAAGATCATGTAATACTAAAAATTCTTATGTGATCACGTTCTCGCCACATGAGGGATCTATTAATATCTCATTAGTGGGCTTATCATAGATGCAGTCAGTTATGTAAAGAGGACAATTGGGAATATTTTTAAGTATATCATGAGAGGAAAAATTAATAGCAAGATATTTTTTAATTGGTCCCTTACGAGGGATAACTTCGACCATACCCATCAGTTTATCCATAGGATTAACTTGGGTAACATTTGGAATAAGATCATGTTGTTCAGTATTTGTATCAATATTCAACACATGAGTGTTTGAAAGTTCACTAGCTTTGACAAATGAAACATTGTGTTTAGGCATGGGATTGGTGAAAATTTTCAAATTTTGATTGGGGGCTGCAACAAACTTATTGCCTTGATCTTTGACATCCACAATGGAAAAATGGCCAGAATCAATGAGGTATTGAACTAGGTGTTTGAGATGCTTACATTGCTCTGTTTCATTTCTATTTTGGCGATGAAAATGACAATAATCATTTATTTTAAAGGTGGGGGTAAAGGCTTGGTAGTATCAAGTGGTTTAACGGTAGGTAATGTGATCGTCTGTTGTTGTAGTAGTTGATTCATTGTGTTATGTAGGGTATCAGGTAAAGGGGTAAACTATCTCTTCGGGTCCTTGTAGGTAAAGGCCATGACTATTTTAACAACAACCACTTGATTAGGCACAGGTTGAGTTGGTTGTAGAGGAGGAGGATTGAACTGGAAAATGCCTCTATTTTTTTTCTAAAGTTTTTGTGGTGTTTTGGTTGCTTTGTTCAAACTTCTCAGGTCAAGTCTAGAAGTGGATTTTGAATCATGACTAGTAACCAAGTTATGGTAGTCACAAAGGGTTGTGCATAAATGCATGAAAGAACGAAATTTCATCATGGTCAGCCTATCCTGAATGTGAGTTTATAATTTTTCAATAAACATCTTTTGTAGATGTGAATCAAGAACCTTGACATCTACTTGAGCATACAATGACTAATAGTGTGATATGAAATTAGTGACTTTTTCATCTCCATTTTGTTTGCACCTCATTAAATCATCCACTATATTTTTGGAGTCATATGGACTTGAAAATGACTTATAAAGGCATCAACAAGTTCATTAAATGATCTAATTGAATGATTGGGTAAGTTTGGAAACCACTCCAATGTAGTGTCCTTTAAGGTCCTAGGAAATAATTTGGCTAATAGTTTATCATCGAGGACAAAATCACTACACAAGGCTATAAAGGAATTAACATGATTAGTAGGGTTTCCTTTTCCTTCATACTTCTCAAACCTAGGCATCTCAATTCCTTGTGGAATTAGTGCTCATAAGATCTCCAAAGATAATGGGATACTACAGAAATAGTATGTGGGCGGTGCGGTTTGGTTTGGTTAATGGTGGATATTTGTTGTTACATTGAGGAAATTTGGTCTAAAAGAGTTGTGTAATGAGAGGGTCAGTGTAAGTGGTACGAGGTGGAAGAGATAATGGTGATGGAGTATATGTGATGTTAGGATAAGTGAAAGGGACACTAAGCGAGGTGAAGATGGTGGAGGATGGAACATTCGATGCCACAAAAGAACTAGGAATGCTAGTCGGAATAGCGAAAGAAGGAGTCACATGACTAACCTGTTGCATGGTTGTTGTAACTTGAGGAATGGTATAGGTGGGTATGGATGCTACAGTTGAAGGAGGAGGAATGTGAGATCCTCTTTGGGATCACAATAGTGTTTGTTGGTTGGGAAGTGGAAGGAACATGTTTGTTTTATATCTCAGCAATTATTTTCATAACTTTTAAGCCATTGTCACTTTCAATCAAGCAACGAAGGTTAGCTATTGTAGGTATGGCAGTGGTGGAAATTTTTTCAAGACATAAGTCTTGTTGCAAATGTGCAAAATCCTCATGAATACTAATGACTATTTCTTGTGGAATTTGACCAGTTTGTGTGTCAACATGCATTGTTTGTGAAGGTAAAAATTTACTAGTGGTAGTATCCATGCCTAATGCACCATTGTCCATACCAGGAGTAGGAGCTTGAGACAACCCAAGGTCCACAACGAGTGTGCTATCGGGGGATGCCATGATTCAAGAACTTCTCACTAAAGTATTATCAATAGGGCACCAAATACTCAGGCATGTACCACAAGGGGTGAGGTTAATGCAAATGCAATGCAATCTAGGAGTAAAATGCAAATAATAGAAATTTTGTAAACTGAAACAAAAATATAACAACAAAAAACTAAAATGCAGTAAATGAATGAAAATGCAATTCAAAATGTGCAACTAGACTGATTCGCCCAGGGTGGCGAATGAGTACAGGGATGAGATTTTTTTATATTTTTCAAAAAAATTAAAATGGTTTTTATGTGTTTCAGATGCAAAATTTTAGTTTTTGTAATGATTTGAAGTGCAAGAATGAAATCTATATGAGATATTCACTAATGGCATTTTGTAAACCCTAGGATGCAAAAACAATGCAAAGGCTAATGTAAAAGATAATGTTATGAGTCCTAGGATGTAAATGCAAATTATAATCAGAAAGATAATGTGTTCAATATGTAGGTTCACCAAAATGAACCATCAATTTGTATTTGTTCTATGTATTTTGTATTTGTTCTATGTAAAATTAGAGAGAGAGAGGGGGAAAAGGGGAGACAAATGAGACAAAGAGATATAGGGAAAAGTAAGGAGATAAAGATAAAAAAAGGGAGAGAGATAGAGAAAAGAGATGCTAACTTTTCAGTAACTATTTTATGCAAACAATCTAAACATGACACATGTCAATGAGAATCTATCTATTGACCCCTCACTCTCTTTGTGTTACTCTATATATCTAGATCCCTATCTAGCTTTCCATGTATTTATATATATATCTCTCTCTCTCCCTCTCCCTCTCTATCTAATATCTCTCCCCCCATTTGTTTCTCTTATATATCTCTCCAATATTTCTCTCTCCATCTCTTGTTCTAGATTTCTCTATCTCTATTGCCCCATCTCTTTACCTATTTAACTATCTTCATCTTCCTCTCTATCTCTCTATTAATTTCTCCCTTTTTATATGTCTATATCTCTATATTCCTCTTGAAGCAAACACAATTGAAAACTATGAATCCAATTTCCACAAACTTTTCCATCATCCTTTCTTGTGTGAAAATGGGAGATTTGGAAATGTGCATGAACATACTTCAAAACATAAATAAAAGAGAGAATTTATAATATTTTGTAGTTAAAACCACCCTTTTATATATGTAAGAAAACTATGGAAGAATATACATTCTATGCAATTTTTTTTATATAATTCCCCAAAGATGTGGTCTCAAGAAAATTTAATTAACATGTATAAATTCAATCTCAATAAACTTTGTTGTATTTTTCCTTTCTTGTGCCAAAATGGGAGCTTTATATTAAGGTGTGGCATCTATTAAGCATAATGTAAAGGGGATTTTGGTTAGATGTTATCAATACAATCACCTTGTTGGACATGCATGAAAAATATGGAACTATAAATATGACACTAACTATTTGGCATAATTCCTCCATGAGATATTATCCCATGAAATGCAATGATTATAGGATATGCATTGAGTTGAAAAAAATTACAATTAAATATACTTTAGAAAGAAAAAATTATAATATATTGTATGGTGATGGCTATTGTGTCTCAATTATTTTACACTATACAAAGTTGAAGATTTTTTTCTATTAAATAATTTGAAACCATGTTGATTAGTAGATCTCAAGGTAGCCTTTTGAATATCTATGTAGGGAATTATATCTACCACCATGGGAAACCCAACACCACATACTTTGTGTTCCCTAGAAGCATTGCACCCACCTCTTTCTTCTTTGTTATTTTTTCCTTTCTTCTCTCCAAATGTAGTTCCATGGAGAAATCTATCTATAATATTATTAATGTCACAATAATCTTAGTAACCTTATTGTGGGTGTGGGATCTTGCCTAAAAAGGTTATCTCCTCCTCCTCCTCCTTGTATCACAATTTGGACTCTTGCACATTATAAGGGACTATAAAGCAAGTGAAATGGCCTCCATGCTATACATAATTATTATTTTATTTTATTTTATTCAAGGGGTAAATGCTTTTGACCGGAGCTATGAACCGGATACAACCATTCAACAATAACACCCCAACAGGGTTTGAACCTTGGCGGAAAGAACAACAATGCCACCTATAAACCATCACACCATGCCAATACCGGCAATGCTATACATAATTATTAATCTAATATTTGTGTTTTTATTTATTTATGTATAAATTATCTTGTTTTAGTTAAATTTAAAATCCAATGGAATTCTTATTACTTAGATCTAAAACTATTGAATCAAAGCCCTATATTTGAGTGCTTGTTGATATTTTCATCTCTAAAAAATATAATACAATAGTGAGAGAGAATGGTGATGCTAATCAATATGGTAAAGAGTCTCAAACCTAGGTTTGTAAAGAGTTTCAAATACATATGAGGAAGCCTCTTAATTAAAAATACCATATAAATTTTTAAAAGTCCCTAAATCCAAAAATGGAGATTAATTTTATTGATTTGTACACTTCTTTAATAATTTAAACCATTGAATTGGGAAATGCATAGACCAATAAGTCATATTGTCTTGTATTATTTATGAAAAGTAGTATTCCTTAATTTCCAAAAGTAATTATATCTCTATCTCTCTATATCTTTCTCTCATTCTCAATTTCTCTTCTATCTCTCTTTCCTATGTTTAATATCTCTCCCTATTTGTCTCTCCACCTTCTATCCTCTATCTCAATTCATCTCTTTCAAAGGATAGTTAAATTCCTATAATTTTTATAAATTAATTTGAATAATATGTTATTAAAAACTAATAAATATTATATTATACTAATTATATATTAAATTATATGTATATTTAATCTAATAGTATTATGTTATAAAAATATATATAATGTAGATAATATTTATATTTAATAATGTACTTATATCCTAAATAATATATAGTAATAAGTGTAATTTAGCTTATTTTTCATAAATGTAATATATATAAATACTAATCATATGATATATCTATGTGAAAATTATATTATATATATATATATATATATTAATTTTAAATTATATTATATTTATATTAAATATATAAATATACTAGATTTTATATTTATATGTAATTAAATTTTATAATATTAAATTAATTAAATTTTAGAAAGTTATATTTTATAATTTAAAATAAAAATTTAAAACAAAATATCATCTAAAAATAATAGAAAGTGTAAAATATAGTAATTCACATATATTAAATATTGTATATAATAATAAATATATTAAAAACCATAGTTATGATAGGAAAGAAAATATAAAAAAATAACATATTAGAGGAAAACAATGGAGAGTGATAGTTTTGGGAGATTGATTGTAGGTCAAACATTTCAAATTATTTGTTGTTTTTCTCAAAATGAAAATCTAAAAAAGAAAAATGAACGAAAAGAAAATTAAAAGCAATGAAAATCGAATGATGTCCATTGCTTCAATCATCTTGCATACTCCTAAATCAATAACAATTGTTGATGAAAAATTAACTTGAGACCTTTCCAAAGATTTGAAAGACTCCATTGATATCTAAATTGGAGGTCTCTGGCATGCCTAGAAGGTTACTTATTTTAATCTACCCAACACGTGTTATAGGTGTCAGTCCGCAAAACACAAGATCAAGGACTGCCCTTTGGAAAAGCCTCGTACACCTTCTCCACCATGAGATGTTGAAAAGTCTCATCCAATGGATGCTTCTGCTGCCAAACTTGGAATGATGTCCATTGCTTCAATCATCTTGCATACTCCTAAATCAATAACAATTGTTGATGAAAAATTAACTTGAGACCTTTCCAAAGATTTGAAAGACTCCATTGATATCTAAATTGGAGGTCTCTGGCATGCCTAGAAGGTTACTTATTTTAATCTACCCAACATGTGTTATAGGTGTCAGTCCGCAAAACACAAGATCAAGGACTGCCCTTTGGCAAAGCCTCGTACACCTTCTCAACCATGAGATGTTGAAAAGTCTCATCCAACAGATGCTTCTACTGTCAAACTTGATGAGAAATGGACTATGGTTACGAACCGCAAGAATAAGTCCACTGGTTCTGGTTCGGCCCCCAAGGCCTTCGAACCAATGAAAGTTGTTTCAAACCCTTTAGTGAAGGGGAAGGAAGCTCTTGTTGGGGATGATTATGTTTCACCATAGCCTAGGCCAAAGGCAATACCTCAGCCTACTACTGTCATGATAGCATAGAAGAATGTTTCTCCTCCCGTCACGGGAGGTCAAAGGAAGTCTCGTAGCCCTTTTCCACCTAGGGAAGAAGGGGAATATATTCAAGAAAAGTGGAGATTTTCCTCTCCTATCTAGATTGGGTTAGTTCCACCAAAATTTTTGTAGAATCGTTTTTCTTCTCTAAATGAAGAGGAACCAGACTTCGATAATATGGAGGAGTTTCATTCATGAATTTCCTCTCATGGAATGTTCAGAGTTTGACAAACCTCTCCAGAAAGTATTGTGTAAGGGATACCTTGCATAAATATTATGGTATTGAAGTGCTTTGTCTCCAAGAAGTTAAAATTTATGGTTTTTTTCTTTCTTTGACTTGTTGATCTATTTGGCTAGCTAGTAAAATGTTTTGTACTGCTCATGATGTTAGGCGTAGTAGAGTTGTCACCCTTTTGGACCCCGATGGTGGCACTCTTGTGTGGTCAACCATAGGTCTGATCCCACTCATCGGCTCGTCTGGATCCTTCTCAACATTGATAATCATTCATTTGGGATTATTAATGTTTATGCTTCTAATGATGTTGTAGAACGTCCTATGCTTTGGCACTGGATTGTTGATACATTGCCAATTGCTACCAAGTAACTGTGTGGGGATTTTAATATGGTTGAGATGGTGTATGAAAAAGATGGAACCTTGCCATTCAGATTCACAGCTGGCAAAAGGGAGGTGTCGTTTTACATGCACAATAAATTGGGTCTCTTTGATCTGAACATTGGTCGCCGCCATTATCATTCTCTCTGGCATACTTGGTGTAATTATAGGGCCAATTCTGACAAAATATTTAAGCACCTTGATTGTGCCATGATCTCAGCTCAATCTTTTTTCTCTTTTGACAACTCTTCTCTCCTAGTTAAGTCGTTAGTGGATGTGACTTTGTCAGACCACTTCCCCTTTTTTTTGCATTGAATGGAAGACTTGATAGTCTCACATGCGTAAAACTCATTTTTTCTAAACACGTCTTTACTTTGCCACTAGCCTACCCTGGCCCACATTCACAAATTTTGAAATCTGGAGTGTAGGCTAGCTCATCATACAGGATGGATTACTTGGTGGAATGATGCTATCACTCGCACGGCTAGATTTTTGTGCATTTATGGGTACCAGCTAGCTATCATTCACTAGCAGTCTTATGAGGCTACCACTGCTAACCTATGCTCAGCTACTGAGGTTTTGGTAGTTAGCCCTTTTTCTCCATCATTACAAGTTGGGGTGGCAGAATTAGGGCACAAAAAGAAAGTTGTGGACAATTATGCTGCTAGAGGTGCACAAATCAAAGCCCGATTACATTGGTTAAAAATTGGTGATCATGCCTCCAAAGAGTTTTTTGGGCTCTACATGTCAAGCACTCATCCCCAGGCATTAAAAAAATTAAAGATGACATTCAGGTGCTTTCTGAGCTTCCTGAAATTCTTTAGGCTTCTGTGCATCATTATGAGCAGGTTTTCACTGCAGAGGAACCCACGCTTGTGTGACACCAAGTCCTTCAGGATTGCCTTGTTGTTGTACCAAATAGGCTTTCCTTAGCCCAGAAAAAAATTTGTGATGAATTGTTAACAATTGATGATCTCAAAGAAGTTGTCCATTCCATTGCTAATGACAAAGCTTCGAGGATTGATGGGTTCCCTTGTGAATTCTACAAGGCCCTTTGAGACTATGTTGGGCAAGATCTACATCATGTTTACTTAGAGGTTTTTCATGCTAATTCTCTAGGTAACCTAATAAACAAAGACAATATAAAATTCATACCTAAGTCTGGTGACCCAGAGGACATTTGCAATTGAAGACCTATCATGCTTCTCAATGTCTCCTACAAAATCATCGCCAAGGATTTGACTCTGAAGATCCACCATCTTTTACCTTAGATTGTGTGCCCGGAGCAAACTGGGTTTATCAAATCCAGGTTTATTCTGGACAATATCATTTTTGTTTGGAAAGGCATGGAATGGACTAGGCATTCAAACTAGAAAGCCATGTTTATCAAAATTGACTTTGCAAAGGCCTATGACCGTATTGAATGGCCTTTTATTCTTGCTATGCTGCAAGCTTTGGGTTTTGGGCCAAACTTTATTCAAACTATTTGAATGCTCTTTGTAGATGCCTCTACTTGCATCACCATTAATGGTTATCAATCCTCTACCTTTGGACTCTTTTGTTCCATTCGACAAGGGTGTCCACTTGCCACCTCTCTGTATGTGCTTTTTGTTGAGGGATTTGGCTACCTTCTAGCCAACATGGTTTCCTAACAGCATGTCAAAGGCATCTCTCTGCCCAACTCTCAGGCTCAGCTAATTAATGGCCATTTTGTTGATGACTATTTTCTCACTCTCCTAGAGGAAGAAGAAACTATTAAAGTGGCCCTAGATCATCTTAACATCTTTTGTCTTACTTCTGGTTTTGTCATTCAGTGGCACAAAACTTTGTGTTATAGACAGTCCATCTTGCCTTCTCCTCCTTAGTTGCAGCTGTATGGTTGGAAGTGGATTGGGCTAGGAGAGATTTTTTAGTCCTTGGGCATTCCCTTTGCTTTCCAAGCATCCCCAACTGAGCTATGGAAAGTTGTGCTCTCCAGAGTCAAGCAAAAGCTTGCTTACTGGATTACCAAGCCCCTTTCTCTAGTGGAAAAATTTCAGGTATGCTCCAAAGTTTTGGCAACTACCCATTTCTACTATTCTTCCTGTTGGGCCCCTTCCAAAGCTGCCTACGACAAGCTTGAAAAATTGCTCCAAGATTTTCTTTGGGCCTCCTCTGAATCCCACAGAGGGTTTCATCGTGTTGCTTGGGAATTTTTCTGCCTTCACAGAGATTCTGGAGGCCTTGGGTTGATCTCCACTCAACGACAAGGGATTGTTTTATGTGTTAAATAGATTATATGTGCCCTTACTAGGGACGAGGCCTGGAAAATTCTTCTCAGGCATTATATTCAGTTAGACTTTCTTGTCCATAGACCTTCCTAGAAGGGGATTAGCTTTCAAACCCTTTTAGTCATGGAGGAACCAGTCCAAATTTTTGGGACTTTTGTGGCCAGAAGTATCTCGCGAGCCTGGGAGGCTATCAAGCCCTAGCTCCATTGGGCTGGCTCTGGTTTTTGCAATGGACTCTCACTCAACTAGCAAAATATTTGGTGGTCGCCTCTTTTTTCTTACAATGGTTAGTCATTGGCTAAGTCGCCTTGGTTTAAGGTGCTCATATTCCATAAGAAGAGTATCCAGACCCTGCAATGTTCAGTTATTTCATAAACCCATAATACATAGCATGTCGTGGGAAGATTTGTGTGACATGTACAGGGTTCATAACCAAGACCGTGCTACTTATGATGGTCTAGTGAATGTTATTCCTACATAGATGTTTCATAAGGTTGGAATTTGTGGGACCAAACCCTAGTGGAAAGACTGGAAGTGGTATCCAGACACCCCTTTCAGGAATTACAAGCCTCATCTTGGTTACAGGTGGCTTTCACCACACTTTCCTGTGATTCAGAGTTATAACTAGAGGTGGCTTCTTCAATCTTTCGCTCGTGTCTAGCATAAAAAATTTGTTGCCACTTGTTCTGCAAGTGTTGAGCCGAAACTTTCCCACTTTGCTTGGTGTATTTTTTTCTAAGGCTTGCCTGTGGGTTCTCAGCTTGTTCACCTGGGGGTCTAGGACCCTCATTGCCCCTTTTGTGGGCAAGTTGAGACTTTTAAGAATCTTTTATGGTTTTGTCTCATAGCTCAACAACTTTGGATTTGATTCATGACTTCTTTTAGCCCTTTAGGTCAGATCCTTTCTCTTGGCATATGGTTTTGTTGGAAGATTCTCCTAGAATTCCTGCTAAATTTACCTACCTTTGACACACTTTTAGGGTGGAAATTCTCTTCAATATCTGGAAAGACAGAAATGCTTGTATATTTTTCCATTCTCAAATGGATATTAGTGTATCTTTATATGATAGATCTATTATTTGTTCTAATGTGCTTTTACAGATTCACGTGCAAACTAACAAAGTTGCATTTGAAGTTGCTCACTTGCAAGTGAACTGGATCATTGGGGCAATGCCTCTTGTACTTTTGCTCAGGTGTCTACTTTGCCCACCTCTTCCCGTGGCTAGTTGCCTTTTCGGGGCCAACAGTAAAGTGGTTTTGCGCATCCCCGCTCTTAGCCTCTGCTTCAACGAGATTCTCGCACTCCTCGGAAAATTTGGTCTCCTCTACCGTGAGGTAGCCAGGGGTGGCCTTCTGGCAGTGCTTCGGGGAGTGACGGTGGCCCTCTGATGACCCTCCTACTTTTAGCTCTGATTGGCCAGATACTAGTAAAAAAAATTTGCGTCTGACACTTGCAATCTCGCCCCGACACGAGGATAAAGATACTAATGATGGTTGGGATCCTCCTCCTGACGTCACTCCAGACCCCTTTGATATATGGGGGTAGAACATGGATGACAGAGACCCTCCTGGCTTTATTGGCACTGCTTCGGCCAGTTAATGGCCCTTTTTTTATATGTTTTGTAATCATGGACTTCTAGGCTTGGCCCATGTGATCTTTTGGTTTTTCTGGACACTGCCCATATGACTCTCGGGGTGTGCCTTCTGACCACCCATCTTTTTTTGTGAATATGTAACTTTATCTTAATTTAATATAGATAGTTGTCTATTCATCAAAAAAAAATTAACTTGATCTCTCTTATAAAAAAATCGTCTTCAACATAAAAATAATGAATGAGATTTATTACCTGAAATAGTATTTACTAACAATGTTGATTTAAATGAAATTTGAAATGATAGATTGATAGGATTTTGACAAGAGTATTAAATGTTAAAAACATGATGTTCCTACACACTTGAATGATCTTGCAATTCAAAACTCTTTGAATGATCGGATGAAGCTAATATTTTAGTTGGATGGCTTAATTGACCCATCCAGTAGTGCCTGCGTTTCAAATTCACGCCATCAATAATCTATTTCCTTCTCTATATGGCAAGTAGAGGTTGTGTTTCTTTCTGCCACTATCATGATGCTTTCTCAATCACGTGGGGTTTACTGATCTCATGCATTTTACTGTTTGGTTATTCTTCTCCTTGTCTTCTAACTGTAGCAGCTCTAACTACGCCTATTCCATGCTAGCTTTGTGTTTCCTATCTTATTTTAAAATTCCAAAATCTTTTCTTTATTAATTTAATCTTAGTTTTCTGTTTTCTATCTTTGTCACCCTATGTTTATCTTTTTTTTAATGTTCTTAGGGCCTTTTCCCTCAAATTTATATAAAAGAATAGAGAGACAGAAACATAGGGGTTAGCAAAAGAAGAAAAACATGGGCAACGGAGGTTCCGTGATTGAATTAAATGTCATTGAATTAGAAATTGCTAAAGCCATGGCTCCCACGTGAAGGAAGGAATCGGGTTTTATGATCAAGTTTCCTTGTCCAGGAAGGCAGAGAAATATTTAGAGTGGCCCAGCCCAAGTTTTCCGCGTGGCAAATTGGAAAAATAGAAATGACTAATCCTTTCTATCGAACTGATTGCAGACGTTGGCCCAATAAAAAGAAACGCGTGAGACGAGAATTCTTCATTATTTTCTTTTACCATAAAAAGTAGCCCGTTGTAGGGTCTGTCCTTGTATATTTTATGTCTTTTAATAATTCTCTTACATTTCACATGCTCGTTAATATCAACTATGAATTCCGTGCATTCCAGCTGGCATGATGTGAGCCCTGCGCAAGTGGAATTCCTTGTGCGGAGCCTTACGTATATAGAGTTTGAGCCCCTTCATAAACCACCAATTTAAAGCCCAGCATACATATTAAGGAAGACAAGAGTGGAAGCAAATAGATTGTAAGTTTCATTAAGTGTTCGATTGAAATTGCTGCTCATTGTATAAGCCAAGTGGATAGTATTGGTGATGGAGGGGTTTATACCCATATTGTTATGCTTTGTAATTTGTTGTCTAAACGTTAGAGCACACCAGCTGCACAAAGGAAGATGGGACCTTCTATTGGAGAACGCGGGTGTCTCTGCAATGCATATGACACTTTTGCACACCAATAAAGTGCTCATCTTCGACCAGACGCTCGCGGGTCCGTCACAGATCAGCAGAACTGACCCACCTTGCAGTAGCAAAACACAAGCAGCGGGCGAGGATTGTTGGGCGCACTCCGTCGAGTATGATATTGCCAGCAACAAGGTGAGGCCTTTGCACGTCGTCACGGACCCATTTTGTTCTTCTGGCTCCTTTACCAGCAATGGAACGCTGGTGGGAACTGGCGGATGGAGCAACGGCGATAGGGTTACCCGTTTCTTCACACCATGTTCAGACTCGTCCTGCGACTGGGTCGAATCTTCCACATTGCTATCCTCCAGAAGATGGTATGCTTCCAATCAGATATTGCCCGATGACCGGATCATCGTCGTGGGAGGGCGTAGATCGTTTAATTACGAATTTGTCCCGAAGCGACCGGGCGAGCAGGCCTTCGAGCTCCCATTTCTGGTAAAGACGGATACCGTCGACGAGGAGAACAACTTGTACCCATTCATACACCTGTCTTCCGACGGCAATCTCTTCATCTTCGCCAACAAGGATTCGATCCTCCTCGACTACAAAAAGAACCAGGTGCTCAGAACTTTCCCCACCATGCCTGGCGGTGGCGCGCGGAACTATCCTTCATCAGGTTCCTCCGTCATGCTCCCGCTCGACTCCGCTAACAATTTCCAAAGGGTGGAGATTCTCATCTGCGGAGGAGCACCCGATGGAGCCTTCAAAAAAGCAACATTTAACCAGACGTTCGTGGAGGCGCTCAAGAGTTGCGGGAGAATGGAGATAACAGCTTCAAATCCAGTGTGGCAAATGGAGGACATGCCCGGCCCCAGGGTGATGAACGACATGCTCATACTTCCCACGGGCGAAGTCCTCATAATCAACGGTGCCAAGCAAGGAACCGCCGGTTGGCAATCTGCGAGAGAGCCTGCTCTGAGCCCGTTCCTCTACAGACCCGCGGAAGCCATGCCAGAACGATTCCACGTCCTAGCTCCTACAAAAGTACCGAGAATGTACCACTCTAGTGCAAATGTTCTTCCAGATGGACGGGTCCTGGTGGGCGGAAGCAACTCCAATTTTGGATACCGCTTCTCTGGCGTCGCATTCCCTACTGAGCTTCGAGTCGAAGCGTACATTCCTTATTACCTCCATTCCAATTACGACGCCAAAAGGGCAGCCATTACTTCTATTTCGACAAGGGAGATCAAATACGGCTCCAAATTCATCGTCCGCTTCTCTCTTCCCAGGCGACCCAGCTCCAACATTCGTTTTCACGCTTACGCCCCTCCCTTCACCACACACACGTGGTCGATGAACCAGAGAATGCTGTCGTTGGCAGCCACAGCTGTCGTCAAAGGAAGTGCCGGCTATTTAGTGGGTTTGACGGCTCCACCCACCGCGGTGACGGCTCCTTCCGGGTACTACTTGCTCACCGTTGTGAATGGAGGTATTCCTAGCAAGGCCGAATGGATTCGCTTCATTAATTAACACCAGTGGAATATAATGAATTCCTCTGGCTTGCTGCTAATAATCTTTGTCCGTTCTAGATTCTCAGAGAGAAAAGTACAGGAGGAGCAGAAGCGCAAAAATACTTGTATAGTGGATCATATATTCCTTGTGAAGGTATAAACAGTCGGTGTTCAGAGTATTCTGCAGGCCTAGCTAAACTGAGACTGCCCTGTGTTTTACATAAATAAGGAAAGGGATTTCCACATGAAAATCCTATAGAACACACATATATTCTCTAGCGTTGATGTGTCCTTAAATAGGGTATATATATTAGCTTTAAAAACTAGCAATTGTATCACTACGAAAATTTCTAGTAATTCACTAGAAATATTATGGTAGATTTTTCGAGTAAATATGCGTATATTGAAGCAATGTGATTAATAATAATTCGCACTTATAAAGTGGTTAATTTTAAAATTTGTTGTTATTAAATTATATTTTTTATTGAAAGGATGAATAAGAAATTTGGTTTTGTATTTTGGAATTTTATTAATAGAATAGTTTTTTTATTTATATTTAATTTTTTATATCTTTTTTCTTTTCTTTATGAAGTGATAGATATACTAAACTTTAATATTGTAATTCATTATTTTTCTATTATAAATTTTTGTAATATCATTCTTTACTTTTTTTAATGTAAATAATTTATTGTTTTTGATAGAGAGAAGAAAATACAATTATCGTAATTAATGATGAAATTTTCAAATTAAGTATTCTACCTCATTGTGATGATTGCACTAATGTTTTAAGTCTTGTCCAAGATTCTTTTGACCATATTAGATACTCTTATTTCAAGAACATTGCACTTTTAACTCTACACTACTTTAAACTTTGATGAACTCGTAGAACTTTTAAATTAAGAGGCTCTCACACTTTCTAAATAAAGAGGCACTAATGACTTGTCTTGAATAACTTACTATGTCTTGGATTTTTTTTAGTCATAATTAAGTGGGGATAAACATTTTTAATTTTAATTTCTTTCTAATTCTTTTATCTTAAACATATATTTTTAAAGTCAAACTTTCTAATTTTAAATAAAATTCTAACAATATTTGTTAGTTGATTTATTTTTTATTTTTTATTTTTTAATTTCTATAAAAATTTGTACCCTAATTTGTGGAGCTAATTATGAACCCGCCACCATCATAGTGTTGGGATGTGAAGCCCAATGGTCACATGACCGTTAGTATTCTCCCAATTTTGTATAAATATGTGGCAGATCATGTATTGTATTATTGGTGATTGATTAATAGAGTTATTCCCTGCTTGAGAGTGGATGTAGGCAATTGTCAAACCATTATAAATTTGTGTCTCTAATTTTATTTTTATTTTCTATTTTATTTTGCTTCTCTACTTGTTTAATATTTACGATTCGTGTCTCTAATACCAATTGCCTTCTAGTTGGACTTCACGGGGGAGATTGTTGGGATGTGAAGCCCAACAGTCACATGATTGTTAGTATTCTCTTAGCTTTGTATAAATATGTGGCAGATCATGTATTGTATTATTGGTGATTGATTAATAGAGTTATTCCCTACTTGAGAGTGGATGTAGGCAATTGCCAAACCACTATAAATTTGTGTCTCTGATTTTATTTTTATTTTCCATTTTATTATGTTTCTCTACTTGTTTAATATTTACACATAGTTCCACATCTAAATGAAATTATTTTCCTTTTCATTAGAAACAAACCAAGGACTACTCTTATAATATTTATACTCACTAAATCAATACCAAAGGGAACAAATAAAGGGATATTGTCTTTCAAGTATGGGAGCCTATACTATTTGATAAAATTAAAATCTATGGTCATATTAGATTTGGTGGATGATATTTAATCTATTTTTTCATCATGAAATGGTTCACTCATAGCGATTAAGGTATAAGTAGTGGTTTTATTCAATTTAATATTTGGGTTACTTGAATGAAGGTTAATTTTCTCTAACTATTAGTGTAAGAGAAATCAAAAATGTTCACATGAATACAATATGTTTTACGAAATTAATGCTCCTTCACATAATAAGAAAAGAAAAATGATAATGCTTGATTGTTAAATAATAATGTAATGCAACCTTGATTATTAGTATGTGATATATTATGCACAATGAGGGAACCCTTGTACATATACACAAGGGTGAGGTTTAGGAGAATGTAAGATTATGACATGTATGTTAATCTTATTAAATGATAAAAATAAATAAATTCACTAAGTAAACTTAAATTAAATTAGTGTGAGAAGGTCATAGAAAGAAACTAGATAGGTGGAAAATTGTGTTCACACCAAAACTCCTCTTTAGTGTAACTTAGGGAAATTGAAAAAAAATACAAAGAAGAAAAAATTGGATCCTAGCTACAAGGTCTAATGATCTACCCAAGTACAAATAATATCTCATAAATGAGGTTAAAGGAAAAAAATGGTAAGAAAAACCCTCCATCAAAAATGAAATAAAAATAAGATAAGGGTGTGGGATGGGCAATATGTTTCCTCATAAAATTGATTACATAACCTAAATTTTAAATAGAAAGTATGAGGGGTTGCAATGTGCTAATGGGGCAGCAATCCAAATAGTATGAAAATAAATAAAAATGTATACACTTTTGTATCTAGTGAAAAATATGGAAAAAAATGGAAATATACACAAGATATAGGAGATGGAAATAAAAATATGCATCATAATATAAGACACATGGGAACCATTTCTTAGTAGTATGGTTTGAGTACATACATTTAATTACAATTAAAAAGTGAAACCAAATATGTCAAAATAATTCAAAATGTATAACTATAAGTAAGTGTAATTATCTAATGGATGAATAAGAGGAAGTGTAATTATTTTAGGACTAGCAAAAAAATTGAAGAATATTATCCATGGATTATTGAAGCCTAGTCAACTTCCAAGGTACATTTTGTTTGCAAGATCTCTAACCCAAATGACTTGTTGATAAAAAATTATGCATCATATCAACTAGTTTCATAGGATTCTTAAGATTAACCATGCTAGCAAGCTCCTTATGTTCACCATGACCATATTTTTTTATTCTTAATGATAATAGTATAATAGTACTCATGGAAACATAATTAAAGACACCAATCTCAATGCACTATGTCATATGTGATAATATGTAGGGTAATAATGTCACTCTAATTCTATAACAAATAAATTTAATTTATTTCTACTCTAATAGCTAACTTAGCTGAAGGGTCACTATCTTTAGATGGGTACTAGAAGTGAAGGGTCACTATCCTCAAATGGTCATCATGTTAGCTACCAAAAGGCTACCAAGAGGAAACTATATAAATACTTCCAAACTACCCATGTAAGAACATTGCAACCACTAGCATCTCAAACACTAGCTACCTAACTAAATTGTAATCACATCATAATGGAAGGGGTACCTACCAAATAAAAAAACCATCTCCAACTAGAAAAGAAACTAAAGCGAAAAAAGGAGAATAAATTCTCACACTACCATCAATACAAACCATCATCCAAGGGAATATAGATCTACTCTCCCATCATTGCCACAATATTAAAAATTGTGTATAGAGAAAGGTATGAATATATACATGAGAAAATGTAAGTCTACAACTACTATGACAAGGGGCCTCAAACTTCCAAACACTACCCAACTCACTTATCTACTAGTTTTCCTTTAAAATTTTAATCAAATTTTATGCTACAATGCTAATGATGATAAATTGTAGTTAACTAATCACTTCTAAATAATCTCTAATATAGAAGAGAAACTACCAAAACTCAAATTATTTCCCCATCCTTTGAAAATTGATAATATCTCATTAACCTTATTATCTAGCCTACAATAGTCTTGAAAGTAATGTCACCACTCAATGTAAGAATATACAACAAAAAAACTCTAGCATAAGCAATATGAGACTATGATAGAGATTTAAAATTTTATGTCTAGAACAAGGCCCTACTGATGGTTTTATCCTTTGAATTTTTATATGTATGTGGTTTTTTCCTTTATAGATGTGCCTTATGTATTAAATTCCTACTTATGTTGGTACATATAAAACATGTTGGTGCTAAAAAGAACAATTAGAGTCCTTTTATTCATAAATTGAAGTTTGTTGACTTCCTTAATAGAACTCAAGTCCCATGAATAATGTAAAATATTAAAACAAACATAAAAGAAAGATGTAATAGTTGATACAACTAATTTAATTGAGATTGTAACTAATATAATTATGACTAATATGTGCATGCAAAATGTAAAAAATATAATGATGATTAATGATCCTAACAACCTAAGATGATGTACCTAAATACATTTCCTATACACACAACTTGAGACCTCTCGTGTATACAAGTTGATGGGATATTAAAATAACATTCACATTTTGAGAAATTGGTTTATGAAGCAAGAGATTTATAATTTAAATAAGGATTAATACTATGTAGATGCAATCCATTCTAATGGATAGGACCACATATAGGGTCTATTCTAGGGATGGCAAGTCCTAAATAAATAGACTAGTAATTTTCTAAGGTGATGGATTGAGTAGATATAGGCAATAAGTTCTAAGTTAGGGTTGTTTAATGTAAATGATGCAAGTTAAGTGATAATATCACACATGTATGTATCATATACCAAAGCAACATAAAACAAAGAGGTAATGATGTAGGATATGCCATTTTATCAATTAAACATATAACATTATAATTAAAAACATATATATTGAGATCATGAAGCATCAAAATGTAATCAACTAAGTTAACCCTAGCTTTATGGTTAAAAAAATTCAATCCATGTTTAAGGAACTTGATCAATATAAAGGAGGACATGCCTCTAAATCCAAGATTTAAATTTTTAATTGCATGATGTTATCTCATTAATTTTTGGCTTCACACTCCTCTAATATTGGATTATTTCATCAACTTTATTAGTATGATGTTCAAATATGTACATAAATATAATAGAATTGGTCAAAAATATGAAAACAATGATTGTGTGCTATCAAATTTGTTAGTGTGAAATTCTATTCACACTATACTTAAGCTCACTTAGGTCAATATGAGGTTAGACAACTTCTTGTCTAACTAAATGTGCAACCATTAAGACCTCTAGAGTTTACCAAGTTATTTGGTAAACCTTATGAGCTACCTCTTTGAGGTTGGAAGCATTTCCATCTCACCTCAAAGGTCACTCAACACTTGGCACACAAGGTTGATGAATTGGTCATGGAGGTAGGTCACTCAACACTTGGCACATAAGGTTGATGACTTAGTCATGGAGGTTGTTGGTTTGCACACTCTAAGTGTTCCACCTATAGGACACTTGTCTACTCCTTTGTGACACCTTATTGAACACTTGTCAATACACCTCATAAGTGGATTGCCTCATCCTTTCCTATATAAGCAAGGTATTGTACACATTACAATTGGGTCAACTAATACAATTTCATGCTTGTTCATTTGTGCTTGTCATTTCATCTCCAAGATCTCCTAATTCTAATAAAATTCAAATAAAAAAATAATAATAATAATTTAAAATCTTCAAAACATGAAATTAATAATTGACGATATTGAATTTGATGTAAAAAAATTTAAATTGAATCTTCAATGTCAAATTTTTTTTTAAAGGTGATAGGTTTGCTAAAAAATGAATGATATTTTTCCAAAGTCATAAAAAGTGTGTTTCTATGTTGGGAAACATGTAGAATGTGTGGTGACAAAGAATGTGGGTCTAGAATCATGAGATCCACATGAATTTTTACTATATTTGTATTTTTTCTTCAACACAAATTTGAGTACGTTATAATGTGAGTGCACTATAGTGCACTTATGTTATGATTTATCTTGGGTATTCTCAACCCTTATGGTTATATTTTCCTTGTGAATCCAAACCAAATAGTTAGAATTAAATGTCAAATCCCAAAGATGTGTTTTCTATAAAATATAAAAAAACCTAAATTTTGAGTGTGTTCTCTTCAATTTTGCACATCTTTCAATGTTGATCTAAAAAATATAGTGGTACCATCAATCTCTCTTACATTAGAATTCTTTATGTATGTAGTACAAAAAACCTTCCCAAAAAATTGTCACTTAGCAATGTGAAGCTAGATTCTTGTAGGTATCATTACAACACAAATCCTTGCATCATTACCCCTCCTAGTACAAGCCAAGGAGCCAATTAACCATATCCTTACTACAACCTATATTTTCTCAATGCAAGTAATACAAATTTCTTACTTCCATCTCTAAGCTAACCATTCAATATAATAAATATATACCAACTAGGTAGAATTCCCCAAAGTTATCTTTGAAGCCACATTACATCAATTAGATCCCAAAAGGTGAATCTCATTCATAAAAAATATAGGATATCTCCTAGTTTGTAACTTAATTGAACCCAAGATTCTGAAAAAATAAGATTTCTTGGTCTTTCCCACAAGAATCAAGCTTCACTTGGATCTTCACACATGACCCCTTCTTTAATATGTAGCTAGAGTACCTAAATGAACCTTTGGATCTCATTTTCTAAAGTGTTATAATACCAAGTCCACTCCATGGCATACCATAAGTTAAGGGAGAATATGATCGAAATGTATGTGCATTGAATCTTATGTCATAACATATCTGACAAACGTTATAATGATTTGACCTTGACTACTATTACTGGATGCCTAAGAGTTCAATTTGTTTCTTTTGATAGCTCATTGCATAGTTTTTAGAAATTTTTAATATGAACTTGTTGAGAATAGAATTAAGGAATTCCTAAATGTTAAGCAAGCCAAAATGAATGTTCTTGACTCATTGGAGAAAAGTCTTTTACTCACATATTAATTCTTGTCATATAACTCACTAGGAACTCTATGATCTCTTCATACATGACTTAATTAGAGACACACAAGAGGAACTAAAAAAAAATCCATTATATCTCCTATGCGGAAAACTTATATAATTTCCAAATAAAATCATGATTAAGACAATCCAACTAAGTTTTCTTAAGTAGATTAGAAATTTTTTGTTGTCGATGTCATTCTTTAAAAGCACTAATATGATGGTGTTTTGTTTTTTTTCAACATCAATAATTTCACTTAGTTAAGGAACACCTAGAATAATATTCTCCACACTAACATAAAAAAGTGGAAAACATTCAATATCATCTAAGTAGGCATCACACTAATAGATACATAGGATAAATAAAATAAGGTGGTGTTTTAGCTATAATAACTTGCATGCAGAGGGGCAGCTTTGCCACTTTTTCATACAACCTATATTTTGTACATGCTTGATCTTTTTTCCGTCAACCAAACCAAAATAAATCTTCATTTCATATGTATGTATGTGTGTGTGTGCATATACACATACATATATATATACACACATATACATATATTTGTATATATACACATATACATATATACATACATATACATAAACATAGCCATATATACATATAGATATACATACATATACATATATACATATACATAGATATATATTTGAACTTCTAGAAATTAAAATATTCACCATTGAACCACTTTATAAACCTCTATGATTTTCATGTCTCATCTAATACCATATCATTGTCCTTATCACTTTAAAATCTACCAAGAATGCTTGTTAAAAAGTAAATAAAGAAACTTACAACTTTAATACATGTACAAACAATGAACACTTAAAATACAGATAATAAATAAAATACATAAACTAAAAATAATTTAAAACTACTTAAATTTTATATATTTTTATATAATATATTGATACATAAAATATGATTTTACAGAAAGTAAAAATTAAAAATTATAACCTTATCTTTCTACGTACACCTGACGCACTACTTTCCAGCTTTAAGTGTATGCATTTAATTGAATGCTTTTCTAAATCTAATAAGATGTTTCATGCAAAAAGAAATCTAGTCAAACCTAGAGGTTAGCGAAAGAGTAAAAACAGGGGCGACGGACATTCTGTGAACGAATTAAATATGTCATAAAAGCAAACTCCAGACAAAGTGAATGTCTTCCCTGGTTTTGGACTTCTGTCTTCACTGAAGGAATCACATTTTATGATGATCATTTGCCTCTTGAGGAAGGCAAAGAAATAAATAAAGTTGCCCAGTTCAATGTTTTTGACTGTGAAAAGCATCTGAGTGTGACCCAGATGAATGCATTAACACATTTTAAATGGCTAAACCCATTCTAACTAACAGATTTCAAAGTTGGTAAGGTGGGTTAACATAAAAGCGCGTGAGACCACGTTTCCACATCATACTCCGTACGTTGTAGGTAGCTGTATCCTGAAAATTTTCTTCCATCTCACATGCTCCGTGTCAGGGCAGCCGTGGGCAAGTGGCATTCCTCCTGTCAAATACAACAAATATGTCAGAGGATTATATGAATGAATGAAATATTTTAATAATGTCCACACATTAATTAATTTAAGAGATAAAATATCCAAAATTATTTTTTTATGAAACTTTTACTATAGATCTTGATTAAGAAACTTTATCAATGAAAGAAGATATAGATTTTCAATTTAAAAATAAATAAATATACTCTATCAATGAAGGAATATATATGTATGTGTGTGTTAATGATAAATATACTCTATCAATGAAGGAATATATATATATATATATAAGTGTGTGTGTCAATGATCAATTTTAGGTTCTATTTTAAGAGAATGGAAAGGCGAAGTAAAAATATATTAAAGAGGAGTGATATATAGAGGAAATCGATAAAATGTATTAAATAGTTTTACATTATGTTAAGTTAGTTAAATTAATTTAATATTTTGATGAAAAATCATGTTTGTATATAAAAAAATTAGATATGTTGATTATATTTTTTGTTAATTAGATAAGCATATATATGATTAGTTTAAATTAATTATTAATAATAAATATATATTGAATATTTGGAGATTAAATGTGAGGGGGTTAAATAATTAGTTATAGGAAACATGATGATGAATAATTAATGCACGTTAAAATTGATTGTTAATAATATTGGATATTAGAAAACCAACTTAATAAGAGATAACATTTGCCGTAATAGAATTGACCTCTCATATAAAGTCTTAGACAAAACTAATAAATTGTACAAGGAGTAAGAATGACAAGGCCATTCTAACCCAATTTATTCAAAAAAAAATTAATAATGATGTACTTGACTCATGGGTCACTAGAGATACAAAACAATTGAAACCATTGTATATCTATTTTATGTTTGATAAAATAATATTTATACTTATATTAATTTTTAATATATTATTCTTATTTCTAAAAGGATTGTTTCAAGATTACTAAAGCAACAAACAATAACTTATTTTTTCCCTTTCAACAATTTTATTAATTCTTATTTCTATAAAGATTATTTTAGGGTTGCCAAAGTAGCAAACAATAGCTTATTTTTACTATTATTTTCAATTCTTCCCATCTAAATGAACAAGTTATGTATATTTAATTTTTGATGTGGTTGCATGAATGTAGAGAAATTCATTACGAGAGATTTATTATAGGTTCCAGCATCATATTTAATCATCTAAAGAGGCTCAAAACTTACTTTGGGTTGCATGAATTTTTTTTCTTTGTTTAATTTCTTGAGGCTATGCTTCAATAAATATAACCAAAGATTTTCAAAGTATTCCTTTATTTTACTTTTTAAAGTCCCTCAAAAATCTTACAATAAATGATTTGACATATTTATTTTTTTATATTTAGAAGAAACATTGAAGATGGTTCTAGGAAAATTCACTCCAATTCGTCATGAGAAAATTCACCATCAACAATTCACCATGGGAAAATTCACTGCCATGAAAAATTCACCTCAAAGAAAATTCACCACTAGCAATTCACCACCATGAAAAATTAATTGCATTAACATTTTGTGGTGAATTTCGCATTAACATTTTGGGGTCAATTTCGCATTAACATTTTGTGGTGAATTTTGCATTAACATTTTGCAGTGAATTTTCCATGGTGGTGAATTTTCCTTGAGGTGAATTTATCATGGCGGTGAATTTTCCCGCGGTGAATTGTTGGTAGTGAATTTTCCGAAGGCCATTGAAGATATTTATTGAAATATTGAGTCTAATTTTTTTAAATATAATGATTTAAACTCTCTTATTCTCTTGAAATTGTACATCTCTTATTTATTATAATGTTTGAGTTCTTTTAGAAGAAACATTAAAGTTCTCTATTGAATTATGAAATAAACATTTTACATTATCAAATGCTTATTTTCCTACACTTTATTTCTCCTTAGCTTCTTTTCAATTTTTCATGTAATTAAATTTCTTTCAATATTAAGACCCATTTTTTCAAAATATTTTAAACCATAATTTCCCTAATATTATGAAGATACATTTAAGTTGTCTCTTAATATTTAGATGTTTAGCCCCTCTTTAATCTAATTCTATTTTATAAGTCCTTCACAAATATTATGTTGAATGATTTAACTCAATTATAACTTCTATTTAGAAGAAACAATGAAGATGTCTATTGAAATATCTAGACTATGTGTTTTTTAAATGTTCTAATCCTAGGTTCCCCTTATATTAAGAAGAGACATTTAAGTTGTTTTCTAGAATGAAAATGTCTTTGTAATTATAATTTACATGTTCATTTGAAAGTTTAACATTGAATTATTTGAATCAAAATTTACTCATTTAAAAGAAAAATTTAGGTTGCATATTGAGGTATCGAGTGAAATTTTGGAAATGTCATGTGTTCATTTTAGTTTTGTAACATGTCCGAAGTTTACCCTATTATTTTACCTAATTTTAACCCATATACAAGAAATAATAAAGTTCACCAACATACAAAAATAATATTTTCCACTTCAATAATATAGATTCATATCTGAAATAAACCCATTTCAGATTACATTGTATTAATAAAGTAACATTACATAATCCCAAGAATACATCTTTTATCTACATTCTCCAAATAGATGCAATAGCATAATCACAATGATGCACATTGTTTCAATCATCTTGTATACTCATAAATCAATGAAAACATATCCGCTTCTCTTATAGAAAAAACGCCTTCAACATAAAAATGAATAAATGAAAGATATATTAGATTTTATTATGAAGTAGGAAAACATGGTGTTCCTACACATTTATGAAATTGTAATTCAAAACTCACTCCTTTGACCCATGGGAGGAAGCTAGTCTTTGATTATCCCCTTTAGTGGGATGGCTTGGTTGACCTATCAATTGATGATTGGGTTTCAAGCCGTCATTAATCTATGTTCCTCTCTATGGTAAGTAGAGTTCGTTTTTTTTGTTTCTACTACTACTGTCATGATGCTTTCTCAATCACGTGGGGTTTACTGATCTCATGCATTTTCGTGTTGGTTATTCTTCTTCTTGCCTTTTAACCTGTAGCAACTCTAAGTACGCCTATTCCATGCTAGCTTTCTGTTGCGTATCTTACTTTTAACTTCCAATAACTTGTCTTTTAGTTTTCTTGTTTTCTAACTTTGTCTTGTCCCTCATGTTTATCTTTTTAAAAAGTGGTTACTACTCTTTTCCCTCAGTTAATTTATATAAAATGATAGAAAGATGGAAACATACGTTCCGTGAGGGAATTAAGTATGTCATTGAATTAGAAATTGCTCAAGTCATAGCACCGACGTGAAGGGAGGAATCAAGTTTCCCTCTCGGGGACGCCAAAGAAATATCAGGGTGGCCCAGCCCAAAGTTTTCCGTGTGGCCCCAATCATCTCAGTATAACCCGGATTGAATTAGAAATTGCTCAAGTCATAGCACCGACGTGAAGGGAGGAATCAAGTTTCCCTCTCGGGGATGCCAAAGAAATATCAGGTTGGCCCAGCCCAAAGTTTTCCGTGTGGCCCCAATCATCTCAGTATAACCCGGATGAATGAACTAGAAAATTTTAAATGGCTAATCCAGTCTGTCGAGCTGATTGTAGAAGTTGACAAGATTAGAAAGAAGCGCGTGAAACGCGTTGTAGTAGCCGACAAACACGTTAGACAGGATGATATCGTACTCGATGCCATGGTATGCATTGCACATTATTTCCCTCACTATATTTTCTGCGTTATAATAATTTTCCAACATCTCACATCCTGTTATTAACAACTCTTAATTCCGTGCCTTCCAGCTTGTATGACGTGAGCCGTAGGCAAATGGCACTCCTTGTGCAGAGACCGCCACACATATAAATAGAGTTTGAGCCCCATTATTAAACACAGATGTAAAGCCCATCTTACGTATTCAGTAAGGGAGAGAAGAGTGGAAGAATTGTAAGCTTCATAAGCGTTAGATTTCAATTGCTGCTGGCATTGTATAAGCCAAGTGGATGGTGATGGAGGGGTTCATACTATCAAAGAGACTATTTATTCAATCCATATTGTTATGTTTTGTAGTTAGTTGTCTAAAAGTTAGAGCACACCAGCTGCTCAAAGGAAGATGGGACCTTCTATTGGAGAACGCGGGTGTTTCTGCAATGCATATGACACTTTTGCACACCAATAAAGTGCTCATCTTCGACCAGACGCTGGCGGGGCCGTCACAGATCAACAGAACTGACCCACCCTGCAGTAGCAAAAAACCAGCAGCGGGCGAGGATTGTTGGGCGCACTCCATCGAATACGATATTGACAGCAACAAGGTGAGACCTCTACACGTCGTCACGGACACATTTTGTTCTTCTGGCTCCTTTACCAGCAATGGAACGCTGATGCAGACTGGCGGATGGAGCAACGGCGACAGAGTGACCCGTTTCTTCACGCCATGCTCAGACTCGTCCTGCGACTGGGTCGAATCTCCCACATTGCTGTCCTCCAGAAGATGGTATGCTTCCAATCAGATCTTGCCTGATGACCGGAGCATCGTCGTGGGAGGGCGTAGATCGTTTAATTACGAGTTCGTCCCGAAGCGACCGGCCGAGGGGGCCTTCCAGCTCCCGTTTCTGGTGAAGACCAATACCGTCGACGAGGAAAATAATTTGTACCCGTTCACACATTTGTCGTCCGACGGCAATCTCTTCATCTTTGCCAACAAGGATTCGATCCTCCTCGACTACCAAAATAATCAGGTGCTCAGAACTTTCCCCACCATGCCTGGTGGTGGCGCACGGAACTACCCTTCATCTGGCTCGTCCGTAATGCTCCCGCTCGACTCCGCTAACAATTTCCAAAGGGTGAAAATTCTCATCTGCGGAGGAGCACCCGACGGAGCCTTCAAAAAAGCCACATTTAACCAGACGTTTGTGGAGGCGCTCAAGAGTTGTGGGAGAATAGAGATCACATCTGCAAATCCAATGTGGGAAATGGAGAACATGCCCGGCCCCAGGGTGATGAACGACATGCTCATACTCCCCACCGGTGAAGTCCTCATAATCAATGGTGCCAAGCAGGGAACCGCCGGTTGGCAATCTGCGAGAGAGCCTGCTCTGAGCCCGTTCCTTTACAGACCCACGGAAGCCATGGGAGATCGATTCCGCGTCCTAGCTCCTACAAAAATACCGAGAATGTACCACTCTACTGCAAACGTTCTTCCTGATGGACGGGTCCTTGTGGGCGGAAGCAACTCCAATTTTGGATACCGCTTCTCTGGCGTGCCATTTCCTACTGAACTTCGAGTCGAAGCGTACATTCCTTATTACCTTCATTCCAATTACGACCCCAAAAGGGTAGCCATTACTTCCATTTCGACAAGGGAGATCAAGTACGGCTCCAAATTCATCGTCCACTTCTCTCTTCCCAGGTGACCCAGCGCAAACCTTCGTTTTCATGCCTACGCTCCTCCTTTCACCACGCACACGTGGTCGATGAATCAGAGAATGCTATCGTTGGCAGCCACAGCTGTCACCAAAGGAAGTGCTGGCTATTTAGTGGGTTTGACGGCTCCACCCACCGCCGTGGCGGCCCCGTCCGGGTATTACTTGCTCACCATTGTGAATGGAGGTATTCCTAGCAAGGCCGAATGGATTCGCTTCATTAATTAACACCAGTGGAATATTAGGAATTCCTCTTGGTAGCAGCTAATAATCTTTCTCCACTCTAGATTCTTATAAAAAGCCAACAAATTCTTTAGGCATCGAAACCGAAGGAGCAGATGGGCGAAAATACTGGTATACGAGATTATTTATTCTTTGTGAAGGCACACACAATCGGTGTTCAATGTATAGATCTATTTGTATATATGTAGTAGTTTATGCAATGTTTGGTAATGTTATATCTTGATAGATAGATCGATCAACAAATTGTTGATATATGATGTATAATGTATGTTTGGTGATATTTTTAATATTATTAATTTAGAGTCTTCAATTATTATTTTTTGAATCAATTGATGAGCATTCTATTTAAAATTATATTTTAATGATTTGATTTCTTCATGTTAAGTGTATGGAAAAGCAAGTCTATTTTTATGGTTTTCTCATTGAGGTTGTGATCTTTATAAAGAGACTTTTTCTTGTTGTTGGAAACACAATGTTTTGTATTGAGGAGAAGACAAGATCTCTATATTGAGGCATTATGATATAATCCATTTTTATAAGTTGAGGGAATAGAATTTTGTGTGTTTGTTGAAACAATTTATGTTTAATGTCTAGGTATAGATTCACACAAATGTCTTAAGGATTTATCTTTTTTTCCTAAAAACTCTAGCATTCATATTTGAATTGTTTGTTTTTCAGTAGCAAGTAACCACTAATTAGAATCTAGTTAGCTAAGATCTCTAATTAAATTTGATTTTGAAAAGTGAAGATCAAGGATTTCATAATAGTCTTGAACCACTCAAACAAACTTGTTCTAAGATTGAGAGTATGGATATTAAAAGTTAAGTTTCAATCACTAGCCACAAAATACCCGGATTTAAATCAACTTGAAATTAAATATTAAATTAATTGAAACATAAGAAATTTTTGAGTTAAATTTAATATTATATTGATTGAAATAGAAAATAGATTCAAAAATCTAGACAAGAAATTTGTAAATTATAGAATATTAAATTGTTGAAATGGCAAAATGGATATAGAAATGGAAATAGAAACAACTAAAAAACTTGGCTCCAAAGGATGAAGCTCACTATCTAGGATGGTATTGTGATGCTTTGACACCCATGCAATGAGTTGTAGTTCTTTCACACTCTTCTCTTAAAAAGTTCCAAAAGACAAAGTTTACACACCATTTCAAACATGTTTGTAGAATAAGAAATAAGGACAATAAAAGGAAAAAAAATGGGATAGCTAATGATATACAAAATCTAAAGATTATTTTGATCTATGTATTTGAAATGGAAATATAAATGACAAGAAAAAATTGAGATGCAAACCCTTGTTTAATGAAGAAATTGAATAAAACCTACAAGACAAGAAAAGTAAAAATTTGGTATATTTAGTCCATCTCTTCCATGAATGGTCAATTCCCTATTTCGATCTTTCAACCTCCATGGAAAGCCAAGAAAATAGAGAAAAGTGCATTTTTATGTCATAAGTGAGTTTGGGAATGTAAAATAAATGAAATATCCATGAATGCCACTCCCAAGTCTACCATGAATGAAAAACTAGTGTGTGTAAATGAGAGTAACAATAAGGAAATCAAATCCAATGGAGCCAAGTGAAAAAAAAAAAAAACACTAACACTAATGAAGGGAATAAATACAAAGGTAAGAGTAAAACCATTAAAAAAATGTCACTTCAAATGCTTGAAGAAGCCAAGAGATGAAAGGTTATTAAAAAAATGCTAAAAAAACCTTCAAGGAGAGGGTTGTAAACTATTTGAGTTCTCACATGAAAATTAAAATGCTAAAAGAGTATTGTATGTTGCTGTAAAGTCAATGGAAAGGGCTTGAGAGTATCAATAATTGTTGGAATGAATGAGAATGGGAGATGTATATTTTAAAAATGAGAATTAGGAGGGAAAAATGGGCTACATAACCATTCACATTCCTTCCAAAGTGGTTATCACTAACCTAGATATGTAGTTAATGGTGAAATGCTAAAAAAATATTTACTAAATGCCAATTCTTTTGTGACATTAGCACACCCTGTGGACATTTATGTTTTGTGCTAGTGTTTGGACAATTTTATCTCTTGGAAAGGTTAAACATTAAGAAATTATAAGGATAACAAATTTGAAACATGATTTTACACAAAGTAGACTATAAGAGCTATGGCCTTGGAACAATGGGTATAAAAAGGTAAAGGGAAGGTCTAAATGAGCCTAAAAAATCTTAGGGGAGGTGGACAACAAAGTGGGTCTAAAATATAATGTAGAATTATAGGGATATGGAATTTTCAATGTTATAGTGAAGCATGTATAATGGTACCAAAAAAAGTAGTTTTTGCAGTATAAATGAAAAAAGGATTTTTTAGTACCACACAAATGAAAGTGTTATGTCATTCTTTTATTAAGTGAATCCCTTAGTCACCCCCCTTGTTGACGGTGTTTACATAAATTGTATAAACATTATTGTTTTCCATCAACTAACACAAACAAGTCTTTGTTTAGCAAAAACAACTTCGTTTAAATATTTTAAAGATTAATCTTTCACCATTAAATTACATTTCAAGCCTTTGTAATTCTCTTATGTAATCTATTTACATACTATTTCCTTCTAGCATTAAAACCTAACTAACACTACTTTCAAATTAAAATAAGATCTATAATACTTATAATATTAAAGTAGAGTTATTAGAAGGTGGTGATAAATAGGGCAATTTTGAAGGATTTTATGTGGCATATTATATTATATTATATTTATTACATTTGATAGTGTGGGAATTAAATTAGTAGGAAATATAGTGATGCAATTCTTAGGCATAGTTATTGATATGGAAGTAATAGATAGAAAGGATGTTATTTTCTAGTCAACGTTAGGTTTAAATTCACTGTTTATGTCCTTATCTCTTTAATGCTATGTTTTATTTGGTATGGCTTACCTAGAAAACCATACAAAATAAGAGTGAGATAGTGTTAGGGAGTTTAGGATGAAGCTAAAGGCTGGTTGAATAAGAAGGCCAAGGGTGGGGTGAGAAGATGTTAAGAAATTTCATGGATTACAAAAAATAAGACAAATCTCTAGTTTAGATCTCATCGAATGGGTCATTAGGATTTGGGATCTTGCAAAATAAATGGATGGATTCCTATGTGTTGGTGTGCATGAAGTTATGATAAAATGTTAGATCCTAGCTAGTCTCGAGGTTGCTAGAATATTTTATACATGGATCAATCCCTTAGCAACATCACTACACTCTCCCTATGGGAAAGTACTTACCTCTTACACAATGACAATATTGATACTAGTAATGAAAAAAAAAAAAATTCCTTATTAAATTTTATGTGATGATGATGAAACAACATATGACACACTTAGAGGTGAAAGACGTTGTAAAGTAAATGGGGGTTGAACTAGTTTTTGGAGCTTTGATATATGATTGTCATTGTTGGAAGGTAGCACAAGAGAATGATTGATAGAGATCCATCCTCCCCCAATGCAAACTAAATGTAATAAGTGGAAGTGATTCTTTAGGAAGGCTAACGGGCTTGTGTAATTTACCTTGCATCCCCATATATAGTAGTTTTTAGTTGTATGCTTATCTTTTTTTCAAACATAAGAAAATACTCTAGTCCTGCATTTGATTTTAGATGGTACAAGGTGAGGGCTTGACGTAATTTACCCATGCCCTCTATTATAATCATTATATTAGCTCCATGGTTTGGGTGGTTTAATCTTGGTCAATTTTTAGCAATCTTTTTTGGTCACAGTGGATTGGTTTTTGTATGTAATTTTTTTTTCTTTTAGTAGGCACTTAATATATGTTTGCTTTTACTTCTTGGTTACTTTTGGATTATTTCAATTAAGAATCCCACCTCATAAGATTAGTGAATTATGTCCACATAACTAGGATAAGATTATTTTTGTTCTTGAAGAAGAATAAAATTTTATCTTAGATGGATCTATGGAGCTCATAGCTACCATAATCCAAGTGAATTTTTTTTTTTACTTACTCCTAGGTACCTTACCTAAACATAGTATAAAAATGAAGTCTATCTTTTAACATCATGTAAAAATATTGAGTGGATTTGAAACTTTTATACAATAAATAAAATACTGATAATTTAATTCATGTAATATATTTCTACACAAACTATATATTTATGTAAAATAATAAAAAATAAATTTTAACAAACTATGTACAATACTTTCATTCTTTATTTATTTAAATGCATGAGTACTTTATAATTTTAGTTTAATTGTAACTACTTTTCCAAGTATAGTTGTATGCTTTTTGAAACACAAATATTTTACTTGATCAAATTTCAACAAGTGTCATGTAGTGGGATAATACTTTCCTTTGAAATATTATAGAAATACAAAAATATAATAGAATATATGTTACTTTGTAGATCTACAATAATTTGGATGTCTCATTGTTATAATGTGTTATCTTAATACATGTTTTAATTAAACTTGTATACATATTTTAAATACAAATTTAGACACACACACATATAAAGAGCTAGTTTTACTTACTTAAAATATCTTATAAGTAAATAAAATAAGAATAAATAATTTTCAATTAAAATAAAAAAATTGTAAAATAAATAAAATAACCCTTAAATACAACAATGGTTCTTCATATAAAAGATTAACTGAAAAATTCATATATAATTCTAAAGTAAAATGGAATAATTCATTTCTACATAAATATATTTAAGATTTATTTTAGAGTTATTTTATAATTTAATTTTGTAAAAAAATATTTTTCTTCTTTAGCGTTTTTAATGCATATGACCATGACATGATACTTCATTGATGTCATTGTAAAACAATTTTCAACATAATTATATTACTTAATATTATTATATTTATAATAATACAAATAAAATATAGTCATATTTATATTAACTTTTATAATCAAGAGTTTATATAAATATAAATATTAATAAATATGAATACATTTTGTAATTTTTTATTTCATTGGATATATATTAATAATATTTTTATAATAGAATTTACGTTTGTAAGAAATCTTTTACAATGTTGATATAATAAAAATTAAATATGTGATTTGTGAGACTTGTTTTTGTCTAATAGAACCTAACCTCAACCAAACACCATTTCTAAATGGAATATAAGTAAATCAAACTCAATCATTTAAAATACATATTTTCATAATGAAATAAACCTTTCAAGCGACATGGAAGGTTATCTAAAATGAAACAATTAAAAGAACTTCATAAAATCCCATAATAATTTGTTGAAGCTTTTCTTCCATACTGCCATAATAAATACTAAAAAGATTTAAATTCAAAGATTAGTACTTCTTAAAACCACTCGAAATGTTCAAACTTTTGTAGAAATTTTAAAAAATATTAATTATTACTAGATTGTCATTCATCAACAGCCATAATTAATAGTATACACGCATGTATTCTGATCATTATTATTATATTAATTTACACAAAGATTAGAATAGGAAGTAGTAAATATTGACCAATCAAATTATTAAATAATTTTAAATAATTTTTTTTATAATTTACGAATGTATAGTCTTCTCAAATGCAAATACTAATAACTAATTAATTTCAATAACTACTTAACAAAGACAAGTCCTAATAATAGGGATAACAAAAGAAAAAAAAACAAATGGCCCACGGGCGTTCCGTGAGGAAATTAAATGTCACAGAACCAGAGATTGCTAAAGCCATATCACCCACGTGAATGAAGGAATCACATTTTACGATGAGCATTTGCCCACTGGGGGAAGGCAATAACTAGAGTGGCCCAGTTCAAAGTTGTCTGGACCATGAAAGAGATCTGAGTATGACAGACGAATGAATTAACAAATTTTAAATCGCCAACCCATTCTGACGAACAGATGGTCGAAGTTGGTAAGATGGAAAGCATGAAAGCGCGTGAGAGGAAGTTTCCACTTCATTTCAATGTGATAAAAATGAGCGCGTTGTAGGTAGCTCTAATTATTCGATACTTCAATTGTTTGAACGTACTCAAACATTTCCCATGATTGTTTATACCAACTCCTCTGAATTTCGTGCGTTCCAGCTTGTGTGACTTGAGTTGTGTGCAAGGAACATTCCTTGGACGCGGTACATAAAAAGAGAATTTTAGACCCTTCAGAGAAAAATCTATATAAATCCCGTCTTAAGCAGTTGCCGACATATTCGGTAAGGGAGACAATAGTGAGAGCAAATAGACTGTAAGTTTCACGAGTGTTACATTTAGATTGCTGCTGGTATCCTATAAGCCAAGTGGATGGTGATGGAAGGGTTCATGATATCAAAGCGGCTATGGATTCAAGTCATTTTGTTAGGCTTTGTAATTTTCTGTCTAAACGTTAGAGCACAACAGCTGCTCGGAGGAAATTGGGACCTTCTGTTGGAGAATGCAGGTGTTTCTGCAATGCATATGACACTTTTGCACACAATAAAGTGCTCATCTTCGACCAGACGCTCGCGGGTCCGTCGCAGATCAGCAGAATTGATCCAATCTGCAGTAGCAAAACACCGGCCGCGGGCGAAGATTGTTGGGCGCACTCCATCGAATACGACATTGCCAGAAACACGGTGAAGCCTCTGCACGTCATCACAGACACATTTTGTTCCTCCGGCTCCTTTTCCAGCAATGGAACGCTGGTGCAGACTGGCGGATGGAGCAACGGCGACAGAGTGACCCGTTTCTTCACACCATGCTCAGACTCTTCCTGCGACTGGGTTGAATCTCCCACATTGCTGTCCTCCAGAAGATGGCATGCTTCAAACCAGATCTTGCCTGATGACCGGATCATTGTCGTAGGAGGGCGTAGATCGTTTAATTATGAATTCGTCCCGAAGCGACCGGGCGAGGGGGCCTTCCAGCTCCCGTTTCTGGCAAAGACCAATATCGTCGACGAGGAGAATAACTTGTACCCGTTCACACATTTGTCGTCCGACGGCAATCTCTTCATCTTCGCCAACAAGGATTCAATCCTCCTTGACTACAAAAAGAATCAGGTGCTCAGAACTTTCCCCACCATGCCTGGCGGTGGCGCGCGGAACTACCCTTCATCTGGCTCGTCTGTCATGCTCCCACTCGACTCCGCTGACAATTTCCAAAGAGTAGAGATTCTCATTTGCGGAGGAGCGCCCGACGGAGCCTTCAAAAAAGCCACATTTAACCAGATGTTTGTGGAGGCACTCAAGAGTTGCGGGAGAATGGAGATCACATCTGGAAATCCTGTGTGGAAAATGGAGGACATGCCCGGCCCCAGGGTGATGAACGACATGCTTATACTCCCCACCGGCGAAGTTCTCATAATCAACGGTGCCAAGCAGGGAACCGCCGGTTGGCAATCTGCCAGAGAGCCTGCTCTGAGCCCGTTCCTCTACAGACCCGCGGAGGCCATCGGAAATCGATTCCGCGTCCTAGCTCCTACAAAAATACCGAGAATGTACCACTCTACTGCAAACGTTCTTCCAGATGGACGGGTCCTTGTGGGCGGAAGCAACTCCAATTTTGGATACCGCTTCTCTGGCGTGCCATTCCCTACTGAACTTCGAGTCGAAGCGTTCATTCCTTATTACCTTCATTCCAATTACGACCCCAAAAGGGCAGCCATTACTTCCATTTCGACAAGGGAGATCAAGTACGGCTCCAAATTCATCGTCCGCTTCTCTCTTCCCAGGCGACCCAGTGCAAACCTTCGTTTTCACGCTTACGCCCCTCCGTTCACCACGCACACGTGGTCGATGAACCAGAGAATGTTATCGTTGGCAGCCACAGCCGTCTCCAAAGGAAGTGCTGGCTATTTAGTGGGTTTGACGGCTCCATCCACCGCGGTGGCGGCCCCGTCTGGGTATTACTTGCTCACAATTGTGAATGGAGGTATTCCTAGCAAGGCCGAATGGATTCGCTTCATTAATTAACTCCAGAAGAATATTAGGAATTCCTCTGGGTGGCTGCTAATAATCTTTCTCCACTCCTTAGAAAAAGCAACAAATTCTTTAAGCATCAAAGCCGGAGAAACAGGGGGCGAAAATACTAGTATACGAGATTATTTATTCTTTGTGAAGGCACAAACAGTCGGTGTTCAATGTATAGATCTATTTGTATATATGTAGCAGTTTTTGCATGTCTTATAATTGGTTGGTAATGTTATACCTTGGTAGATAGAGCAACAAATGTCAAAGGCTTTGTTTAATAGCAAGTAATCACTAGTTAAAATCTTGATAATGAAAAGTGGAGATCAAGAATGTTATAATAGTCTTGATCATTAAAACTCAGGTTTGAATCACTAAACACAAAAAAATTTAGATTCAAATCAAGTTAAAATTAAATATTGAATTTTATACAAACTTTATAAATTAAATTTTAAATTATTATATTAAAAATAAAAAGTCAAAATAAATTTACAACAAAAAAATTAGACTTTTCGTTCCTTTAAGAGAGATACTATAAATATCCACAATATTATCAATAAGATGGCCCAAATTTGAACTCTCATTCAAGAAATCAAAGCTTGTATAAATCTTATCATCACGAACCTAGATGTGGTTGGGGACTCCCTTTTGACTATAATGCAATAAATTATTTTATGACAAGATCAATTGAAATCTTCAAAACTTAGTGGAAGAAAAGCACACTCTTAATAGGTCACTTTCATTTGTTACTTTTAGGTATATTTATAGGAAAATAAACCGCCCTACAAATATTCTTGTTATCTATGGTGCCAAATCTTTGGTTAATGGAATGATCCTAATATCTTATAATCCCCTTTAGTGAGATGGCTTGGTTGACATATTGATTAATCATTGGATTTCATGCAATCAATAGTCCTTGCCCATCTCTATGTGGTGAGTGATGTTTATTTGTGTTTTTTCTGTTGCATATTATCATAATAGTTTCTCAATGATGTGGGGTTTTTTGATCTCATGTATTTTAATTCTTAGTGTTTCTTCTTCCACCTTTTAACCAAGTTGAACTCATATATTATAATCAACATACTATATTATACATTAAAAACATATCCTACACATAAATAATTAACATATTGACTACAATGCACTATTTTTTTATAAGAAACATTTTGATTGAAACAACTTTATCTACTCATATTCCTGGTTGGCTATCTAATTTCTATCTTCATTTTAAGCGTCCATCACCTTGTCTTCTCTTTGTATCTTGGGTTTTTATTTTCTAGTAGTCTTCATCAGGTTCTTCATGTGTATCTATTTGTAATTGGGTAAGGACCCTTTTTCATAAATTAATTTATTAAAAAATGGACACAAACATAGAATTAGCAAATTGCATTGGGCAATGCCTTTCGCATCAACACAGTCATAAAAGTTTAGTTTACAACAAACATAATGGTGAATCTTTTCTATAAAATTTATCAACAAGAAAAAGATCTATGAGAAAGTGATGAACAAAGTTGAGACAGAAATCACGACCATAATCATAATCATAATCATAATTTGACTGTGTGGCATAATTGTAACACAAAAAATTGTACTTGATAATTGAATACTTCATAGGAGACCAGTAGAAATTAGTTGAAAAAATTTATAGATATTTTTTTATTTTTATATAAAAATAAGTATTATTATTTATAAATATAAAATTCAAAAGAATAAATAAAATAAAAAATATTATGTTTTTAATATGTTTTATGGTCATTTTTGGTTGGAGACATGTTTCTATTATAAATATTTAGAAAAACTTAAATTCCTATTTTTATTTATTTTTGATTTATTATTTTCTCTCTAAATATTTTTGTCTTAAACACATGTTTACAAAAGTCACACTTTATAATTTTAAAATAAAATTCTATGAATTTTGATAGTTATTTTTATATTTGTTAGTTTCCATATACATGAGCTCTCACTTCCACTCCCATAGTGACTATAGAGAATCTCTCAATGTAGTAAGGAAAATATAGTTATAAAAACTAATTTAAAGATGGCATTTTAATTATATTATTGATGTTATGTTAAATATTATTTTAATAATATTAATAATATATAGTTTTATTAACAAAAGGAATAAATAATAATTATCTTTAATTTTTAAAAAGTATAATCAATTTTTAAAGGTTATTTTCTCTTCTAAAATAAGATCACAAAAATATAAAATGAAGAATAAAAATATATTCCCTGATTTGTGGGGCTAATTATGAACCCACCACCACTTTTGTAGATCCCAATTTTAATCAAAGCCTTTTCTATTGTATTAGAAACCACCCAAGAATAATTTCTCTTCATATTTGTACTTCCTAAATCGATGTAAAATAGTAAAAAGGAATAGGTACAACCTTTCAAGAATGAGAGTCTATACTAGTTGATAAAATTAATATCCATGGTCATATTAGATTTGGTGGATTTAATTTAATTTAATTTAATTTATTTCATCATGAAATTGATTCCCTCATAATGATTGAGGGTATAAGTAGTGGTTTTGTTCAATTAAATTTTTGGGTTACTTGAAGGAAGGTTAGTTTTGTGTAATTACTAGTGAAAGAGAAGCCATAAGGGATCATAGGAGCCTAGAATTATCTACAACACCAATGTCCTTCTACATAATAAGTGAAACGAAACACTAATGCTCGATTTTAAAATAATGATGCAATGCAACCTTGATTATTAACACTTGATATATTATGCACAATGAGGGAACTCTTATATAGATAGGCAAGGGTAAGACTTAGGAAAACATAAAATGTTAACATGTGTATATATATATTATATGTCCTTCCATATGAAATAAGGAGACATACTATACATCCCACCACATGGTATAATCTCTTGTAGCAATGTTGGAGGCTTGAAAAAGGATGATGATGAAAATCAAACAATTTCAAACAATTTTTCTCCCCTTAGTAAGAAACAAAACCAAAGATGTATGCAAGATGTCTTCCCATTCCAAAAAGGAATATGAAGGATGCAAAATATTATATCTTTGAAATCTATTCAAATGTCTCCATATTGCTATCAAAGGTTGACACAATCAAATCAAGAACTCTAAGACTAATTGACGAAGAAAGTGTCATGATAGGACCATGTAGAAATTAATGTAGAACATATACCATTTCACATTGTATTGATTATATTTAGTCTACTTTTCCTACATGTCATGATGATTCTATATATATATATATATATTTAATCATTTGAGGCCATGTTGGTCCTTAGTGAAGAGTAATTTTTGGATGCCAAATAATTTATTATTATTTTATGCCTTGGGATGATATAAAGGTCTAGCTTTAAGTAGTACATGGGTCATTCTTATATGAAATGGAATCACATACTAATGGGTTTCTATTCCTTAGAAGAGGTGACATTTTTTTAAGGTTTTCTATATAAGTTAGGGATTCATACTTTATGAAATGAGTACCTATTCTTGTCAAAAATATTTCTAAGCCTAAAACTTCTACTAAAAGTGAACTCATTATCTTGATTTTACCCTATCTAGTATGTTTGAGAGAATTTTTTCTATCATTAATTCATTATTTATATACTGTGTGTGTATTCTCATTCATGTGAGGGATAAGCTCAAGATTGTGTTTTAATCTTTTATATTCTTGGCTCTTATTTGTGTTAATATTAGTAGTTGAGTACTCTATAGTAGATTGAGAAGAGAATCCACGTCCTTTATATTTCATAATATTTATATTATCCTATAATTGTCATGTATGAAATCCATTGATGTAATTATATAAATAAGTTTATAGACCTTGTGTAGTCATGTATAAGAAAATGTTGTCTTGAGATTTCACTATGATATTTGGCAACATTGTAGTGTGTGAGCATACATTGAAAAATGTGTATGTTTAAATTATAATATAAAATGAATGTTATCTTGTGTCTTATCTATTAATGTCCTAATATGAAAGTTTAGGTATTACCTACTTTATCACAAATCACAACATTATAATTTATATTATGATTTTGAACTAAAAATACAAGGTCATATATCTAAAACATAAGATAAAAAATTTAAATATATATTTCTTCTTAAGGTGGTGCCCATCATAAATGAAGGTTTGATAGGGGATGTAGGAATTAGAATACATTATAAATAGTATAGTTTGGAAAAGCATATTTTAGCTTCAATCCTAACATTTGAGACTCCTCATTAGTAATTCAATTCAAAGTTCAATCAAAACATACATATAGTTGTGTAAAATTTGATTAAGACACCTTAACACTCTTCATAAACTATTTACACTCTAAATTAAAAGAATCCAATTAATTTTTATTAAGAACATTATGTATTATTTCTTCTTTCTTTTTTCTTGTTAACCTCTTGCTTTAGATACACATAAAGTGATAGTGTTTTATTTTCTTTGTCACGTTTATACAAAAAAATATTAAGAAAGACCTAGAGTAATGTATTCTTAGCACTAACACCAAAATAGTAGAAATTATTTAATGTCATCTAAGTAGTTAGTTCATAGATAGATTATGGTGCAACACATACAATCATCTCATTTGTAGCTACTAATGACTAAAGGAAACAAGATTCAATCTCACCAACTACCTATTCTAATGCTTCCTTTATGAGGTGGCATTCATTAAGAATGTTTTACTCACAAATGTATTCGACAATATAATATTAAAAAAGAGCATTACATTCTTCAAGGCCTCTATGCTCATGAATCATTATTAAGAATGACTTTTAGTATTTCCTAAAGCTTGTGAATTTCTTCTATAATCTATACATGATGCATATGTAATCATTTACTTGGATCAATTTTGAAAAAAAATTGGTTATTCAAGATTTACCTCTTGTCTTCAAGAATGTTCATGTCAATCAAAATGTAACGTAACCAAATTGCTTCACACAAGCTCCTCGTGTAGAATAATATTCAACCTTAGTGTATGAGAGAGAAAAAATATTTTTTTCTATTAATCCATGAGATAGGATTATATTTTAGATGAAAAAATCCTATAGTTGTCTTCCTGTCATCAATAGATTCAATATAGTTTGAGTCAATGTAACCTTGCAAAAAGAACTAGGGGTTTTTCTTGTATTCTAGACCATAATAATTTGTACCTCAAATATATTTATCAAAACATGATTAGGTATAACCCAATGAAATTTCTTTGGATCCTATGTAAATCTTGAAAGATAACTTATAACAAAGCATAAGTTTGGTCTAGTATAGGTCAAGTAAATGAGACTCCAAACAAGCTTCCTATAAAATGTTGCATCTACTTGAGGAAAATATTAGAATCAAGAAAGTTGCAAAACTTTCTCCATTGGAGTGGATATAGATTTAAAATTGGACATGCCATAATTTTCCAAGAGTGTCTTGGAATATTTCATCTATGAGATAAAAATGTGATACTTCTTTTACCATATCTCCAAGACAAGATAGTAGTGAATTAGCACAAGTTTGTCATGTCAAAGGATTTATTTAGATCATTATTTATATAATTGACAAGATTGTCTAAGCTTCTTCTAATGACAAGATCATCCACATACAAAACAAGAATGAAAATCTTTGTGCCTACCTTCTTAATGTACAAATTTGAATCCAAGAGGCTATGAGTGAAACCATGATACAATAGATGACCATCTATTCTAATGTACCATGCCCTAGGGGCTTGCTTAAGCCCATAAGTGACTTAATGAGATGACATGTACCTTTTGAGGATGATTTTCAACAATTAATACTTCTTGAATTGGGTCATATATACTTCTTCACTTAGATCACCATTTAGGAAAGCACTCTTGACATCCATTTGTTGAAGCTTCCATCATTTTTCTGTCATCAAAGCACATAAAACTCAAATTATTAGGATATTTGCAGTGGGTGCAAAGGTCTCTTCATAATAATTTCCTTCCTATTGAGCATATCCCTTTGTAACAAGTTTTCCTTTGTATTTATTGATAGATCCACCTACATTGTACTTTGTTTTTAAAATCCATTTGCAACCAATAAGTTTCTTTCCTCATTAGATGCATCATATTTTTAGACCACAACATGTCCTCTATGCTTCCTTTAGTGAGGATTTCATTTTGATTTCTAAGAATTACTAAGACCAGACATGTCTGCTTTACTTGAATTTCCTTGAGTCAAGACATTATACGAATAACTTTCAATACATCAAGTGTTTTGGTAATGTGCATATGTGAAACCATTGATTCACCTTTTGAGGCTTCTACAGTTGTTGTTGCTTTTGTGGAATTACCTTTCAAAACTTCTAAGCCCACTATTATTTTGAGATCAATGTTTTATCTTCAAATTCATCTTACACTTACTGAATGACTTCTTCTATTTGGATTAAAATTACTAGTTCTTCAAAGGACACTACTTTCTTTGTGATGTTCAATGTCATGAAAAAAGTATGAAATTGGAAGGAAGAGCTCTCAAAGTGATAAAGAACAAAAAAATTTCCTCCCCATTCTCTCCAAGTACTACTAGTTCTACTTGTAGTTCTAACACCCATCACAAGAACTTGTCTAATTTCTCACCATCTTTCATATTGAGTGTATAAATCTTTGACTAGTGATGGAGGATCTTTCTTTGGTTCTTCAACTCATATATGGTGGACAGAGAATCCAAAGCCACCTTTGACATTATCACATCCCAAACATGTTGTTGAACTTCATCAGAGATGTTGAGTTTGATCAAAATC
The DNA here is from genome assembly GCA_007258455.2 of Sequoia sempervirens. Classification (NCBI taxonomy): domain Eukaryota; kingdom Viridiplantae; phylum Streptophyta; class Pinopsida; order Cupressales; family Cupressaceae; genus Sequoia; species Sequoia sempervirens. The sequence goes on from VDFB02000015.1 coordinate 145,033,164, forward strand.
AAGGCTTTTTCATTGGCCTTGTTGTACTTCCTCTACCTATCAACATTAGTTGAATGCTTCACTGTACACTAGTAAAAATCCTCCATAGCTCTTCGAATTGGAGAATCTTACTCATCTTCATATTTCATCTTGCATAGTTGGGCCCTTTTAGGAGTTAGGAATTCTAAAGGAGCAACTTCCATGCTGACATGATGACACCACAAAACAAAATATTCATTCAACAAAAGATATTATGAATTTCTAATTTGACATACACGTCCTTTCACAAATGAAGAGAAGCTTAAATATGAGCTTGGTATGCTCTTGCAATGAGACACAAATGATTGTGTGGGAGTTCTACCTCATTTTCATCATATTCATCTTATCCTTCCTCAAGCTTGGCACAAATATTATTTTCTTGTAATTTCACATCAAATCAAAAGTACTCAAGTATCCCTTATCAAATCATTTTTTCTAGTTGTGTATTGTTGATGTTTTAGAGAGAATATTGCAGAGAAAAGTAGAAGTTGGTGCTCTTTGGGGTGTCTTCTTGGCCTCTTAGTTGAATCTCATATTCATAGTTGTTTGAAGCATTGTATTGGAATTGGTTGGAAAAATCAACATCCACCAAAGAATGAAAATTCTCCACTCTTGAGGGACGCATAAGACCGGCTCATAGGATTATTTGTAGATTATGTTCAAAATTTCAATGAGTCACTCATTTGCAAATGATATTGACCATCTTTGACAAGAATAAAGAAAAAAATTTACCATGGATAAAGGAGTATGGTAATTTATATTGATAATAAGCATGCATCAAAGCATTACGAAGAATTCATGTCTCATTGTATTTTTACGCCTTTTCCTCCATGCAATCCTTCTGAAAAAACAATGGTGGACATTCAACTTCAATCATTTTCAAAGGAATCATTCCAAAAAATAGTTCCACTTGTACTTCTCCACCATGTTTTCTACACCATAATTCACATATTATCCTATGAACAACTTCACAATAGATTCCTTCGATACCAAAGCTACCACATCATTGTGCTTCACATAGTGCTCTTTGATGGCCTCTCAAGGATACTTTCCAAGGTATCTTTTGGATAACATTAGATCCATGTCCTTCCAATGCATAGGCATAAGAACATGCTTCACTTTGATACCAAAATTAAAGGTAAAATGCTCAATAGATTATTTGATCAAATAACAAACACATTTATACAAATGAGAAATGTAGTTATAATACACCAAACTATATAACTTCCTATAAATACATAATAGAAATAACCACTAAACAATGTAATATTCTAACAAAAAGTACATTATATATTTTAATAATTGGATAATAAGTGAACATGTTATAAAAAATATCAAGGTAAAAAATAAAAAGGGGATATGAAAACTTAACCCGAAAATAAGTGCATAGGGTATTTGGACAACATAGATAGTCATTTTAACTATAATAATTGTAATGTAAAATTAAAGAAAAACTAAATTTAATATTACATTAATTGAAATATAAATATATTTAAATATATATACAAAAATTCATAAATTGAAAAAATGGAATTGTTGAAATGTTAAATTAGATATATAGAAATAGAAATAAAAAGTAAATACTTTAGCACCAAAGGATGGAGCTCACTACTTAGGATGGTATCATTATGCATGGACATTAATACAATGATTTGTATATCTTCTTTCACACTATTATCCAAGAAAGATACAAAAACCAAAGTTTACACACCATTTCAAACCCACTCATAGAATAGGAAATAAGGACAATAGAAGCAAAAAAATGGATATCTATTGAAATAAAAAAGCTAAAAATTAGTTTCAGCATCTATGAATTTTGAAATGGAAATATAAATTATAAGAGAGAATGCAGTGAAAACCCTTGTTTAATGAAGAAATCAAATGTTATCTACAAACTTAAGAATAGAGTAAATATTTGGGTTACCTAGGAGCTTTCCATGAATGATCAAGCTTGTATTTTGGTCTTTCAACCTTCATGGGAAGCCAAGAAAATAGAGAAAAGTGTATTCTATTATCATAAGTGAGTCTGGGAAGGTAAATTAAATGAAAAATCTATGAATATCACTCTTAAGTCTATCACAAGTGATAAACTAGTGTGTGTAGATGAGAGTAACAACAAGGAAATGAACCTAATGGCTCCAATTGCAATAGAAAACAATTCAAAATTAATGAAGGACATAAATATGAAGGTGATAGAAAAAATCAAAATAATGTCATTTTAAATGCTTGAATAAGCCAAGAGATGCAATTGTTAGAAATGACAGTGAACGACTATAAAATGAAAATGTGATTTCAACTATAAATCTGATTTAAATAGTGTATAACCACATGTAGAATGTAATAAAATAGATTAGCAACTCAAAGAAATATTTAAAATAAAAGAATTAAACACATAAAACCATGTTTACGTGGAGAAACCCTTTTAGAAAAAAATCCATCAAGAAAAGAGACTTAAATCTATCTTATCTTCGAATAGAGATTATGTACAATCCTTTCTTTCTCATCTTCAATCTTCAATCCTTCAACACTTGTATTTTTTTTTTCACTCTATATGTAATTACACACACACACACTACCATTCTAAGGCCTATTAATATAGCAATTTCACCACCTAAATGGGGAATCCAAATTCTAGTTATCAAATCCCAATACCTCACATGGATAAATTCAAGAATTTAATGCATATGATAAAGTAGGTTGCAAAAAGTTTACTCATCTATTTGATTTGGGAACTTGGTTGTTAATAATTTCTAAATAACTTGATTGTTTTTTTTATAACCACAAGTAGAACTTTATCTTTAATTATAGCTACCCAAAATGAGAAAAACTCATAACATTCCCCTTAGGAGGTTTAATGGCCATAATAAACTTATCCTCCAAGATTCCCTCCCAATAAATACTAAATCTATGTTGGTAAAAATTAGTTGTTGACCCTTGAAAAAAGAAGTTTCCCTATCAGTTAAACTTAATAATCAGAATGGTAAAACCCTAATGGTAAAAAATATTTACTATTGATGGTGAATCCCTCATCCCTTGTGAATGATTTACAAACAATATTAAGAGTAATTAAATGCATATGATTTACAAGGTTGATGGCATCTTAATCCTAACAACGAGGTTATTAAAAAAAGATAAAAAAACCTTCAAGGAGAATGTTGTAAAGTGTTTGAGTGCTCACATGAAGAGTATAATGATAAAGAGTGCTATATGTTGAGCTATAAATTACTGGTAGGAGCTTGAATGTATAAATAATTATTGTAATGAATGAGAATGAGAGATACAGATGCCAAAGATGAGAAGTAGTAAGGAAAATTTTGTTGGAGAGTCATTTAATTATTTAAAAGTAATTACCACTAACCTAGGTAGGAAATTGGTGTTGAAATGCTAAAAAGTAATTACTAAACTTAAAAATTATGTGGGACATGACCACATTGTGTGGATATTTATGCATTGTGCTAGTGTCTAGGCAATTTTGACTCATGGAAAGTTTAAACATTAAGAAATTATAAGATAATAAATTTGAAACATGATTCTACACTATGTAGACCATAAGAGCTATGACCTTGACACCATGGGAAGAAAAATGTCTTAATGCAAGGACCAAATGAGCCTAAAACATGTTAGGGGATGTAGAAACCAAAGTGGGTCCAAAAAATAATGTGAAATTGCAAGGATATGTAATTTTCAATGTTACAATAATTTTGAGTGGTATAAATGAAACAATATTTTTTAAGTAACATACAAATGATCATGTGTTATGTCATTAATTTATTAAGTGAATCCTTTATTCCTCCCCCTTTCTAATGGCATTTATATTTTTGCACTTGCTTATTTTCCATCAAATAGCACAAACACATCTTTGTTTAGAAAAGAACATCAAGTCATTCAAATATTTTAGAGATTAATATTTTCACCATTAAATCACTCTTCAAGCCTTTGTAATTCTTAATGCCATATATTTCCATCTTATTTTCCTTCAAGTAGTAAAAATCTAACAAAATTACTTTCAAATTAAAATAAGACATATAACACTTGATAATGTGAGAGTAGAGTTATTAGAAGGTGGTGATGAATAGGGGGATTTGGTAAGATTTTTATATGAAATATTATATTATATTTGTTACATCTGATGGTGTGAAAATTAAATTGGTAGGAACTATAATGATATCATTCTTGGGTGTAGTTATTGATATTGAAGTAATAGGTATAATGGATCCCATTTTATAGTTAATTTTAGGTCTAAATTTATGGTTCATGTCCTTATCCCTTTACTATGTTTTATTTGGTATGGATTCCATACCAAACCATACATAAGGAAAGTGAGATAGTGTTAGGGAATTCAGGATGAAGCTAGAGGGTATTTTAACAATAAGACCAATTGTGGGATTGAGAAGATGTTGGAATCTTTCATGGATTACATAGATAGATAAATATCTAGTCTAGATCTCATGGAATGGGTCATTAGGATTTAGGATCTTATAAAAGAAATTGATGGATCCCTATTGTTGGTGTGCATGAAGCTATGATGAAAAAACTTGTTAGATCCTAACTAGTCTCTAGGCCGCTGCCAAAATATTTTTGCATAGATCAGTTTCTAAACTACATCACCATGCTTCCCCTTGAGGTAAGTGCTTATCTCTTAAATATTGAAAGTATTGATACTCAGAATCAACCAAATATATTTTTTGATCATTACCTTTGTAATTTTTTTGAGATGATGATGTAACAACATAAGACTCACTTGGAGATGAAAGTAGCTACAAAAGAAATGAAGGTTGAGCTAGTTTTTGTTGCTTTGATATATTATTGTCATTGTTGGAAGGTAGTAAAGGATGAATAATGATAGAGATACCTCCTCCCACAATTTAAACTATATGTAACAAGTGGAAGGGTTTCTTTGGAAAGGCTAATGGGCCTATGTAATTAACCTTTCCTCCCCATATACACTAGTTTTTAATTATATGTTTACTTTTTGGTTGGGACTTAAATAAATTCTTTAGGATTATATTGGATTTTAGATGGTGTAAGGTGAGGGGCTAGCATAATTTATCTATGTCCTCTATTATAATGATTATATTAGTTCCATGGTTTGGGTGGTTCAAGCTTGGTCAATATTTAGCAGTCTTCTTTGATCAAAATGGGTTGGTTTTTGTATGTAAATACTTTCTCTTTTAGTAGGGACTTAACATATATTTTATTTTACTTCCAAGTTAATTGTGAATTACTTTAATTCAGCCTCCCACCTCATAATCTCTTGGTGTATTATCTCCACACATGTAGGATAGGAATATTTGTGTTCTTGAAGAAGGATCAAATTTCTCTCAGATGAATATTGTGAGAAAAATGGAAAAAAAATATAGAAGATAAATTAAATTTTTCACACACAATAACATTATGCTTCTCACAAAGAAGAAGGGAAAGAAGCTGGACACCTCATCTCGTGAAGTCACAATGAATACCCAAGTCAATCTTAAGGGGCTAGTGTCTTTCGAAAAGAGGCTCCAATTCCTGGAGTAGGAACTGAATGCGATCATTAGTCTCAATCTTTTGGGAGACTAGTAGGTCTTTGCTTGTTTTTTGGTTTGTGTTGGTCCTGGCTCTATGGGTTTCTTTTTTTTTTATACTACTACTCGAATTGTTTAAGCTTTAGTTTATGTTTACATTTTTTTATTTTCTCACTACTAGTGAGATTCTAGTCTGCCTCTATGGTTGTTTTGTAATGGGTATTGTCCCTTCTAGTTTTAATTTAATAAAAACATTATGCTTCTATATTTTTACTTCGTTCAATATATTTATATATTTATAAGGCTTTTATATCCTATTTTATAGGAAGCATCCTATAAAAACTCCCTTACGTAGATAATTATAGGACTAACAAATAAACATACTCCTAAATATATGAGTTATTAAAACAACTCATGATACAAATAGATAAACCACAACCAATTAACAAATATGATAAACTAATAGACCTATGAGAATGATATGATATTCTCAATGCCCCCACCATTACATCATTATCAAAATGGGGATAAGTGAACTAACAATTCTTGATGACCATGTTCAGTAGTTCATCAAAATTAGTAAGGTACGAGTAGGTACATACACATCTACTTACGATAAATAATAGTGGACCTAGCCTCACTATGTTTGTGAACTTTATGTAAGGATGGGGACAAACACGTCTATTCATGGAATCATGGATAGTGACAAGCACATCTATCCAAGTTCATGTAAAAAAATTAGATAGGGACAAACACATCTATCCAACATTGAGGTTATGAATAGGGATACACACATTTTCTCACAAAAATTATGATTGAGGAGACACACTTCTAATCACAATCACCAAATTTTATGATTAGGTACAAACACATCCAATCACTCAAAAAATATTTGTGATTGGGAACACATATATTCAATCATAATCAATCAATAAATGTGATTGTGTAAATACACATCCAATCACAAATATGAATTCTTGGTTTTATTTAAAAAATATATTCCTCCTCACTATTCTCATGGATGGTCTTTAGTATTAACTTCAAAAAGACATTATTCATTATTTTCTACTATCAATTCCTTGTATGTATTTAACTTATCATCAAGGAGATCCTTGTCATGTTGAATGTAGTTCATAATTATGTGCCCCTTTTTCTTGCAATAGTAACACAAAGTTCTATCTTTGGAGAATTTATTTTCGTTTGAAGTAGAAGAACTATATTTAGAGGAATGTTTAGCCTTGTTTTTGACAAACATTATAGTTTCCTCTTTAAAGTTGAATCATTTTATTGGTTCCTTCATCAATCAAGGTAGAGATTATGTCTTCTAGAGTAACATTTAATTTTCCAAAGTGAACAAAATATTACTATAGATAGAATGCATGCTATCCAACAAAAATAGCTTTTACATCATCATATCTACTTTGGCTTTTATTCTAGCTAGTTGATTCATTAGGGAACACAGCCTATGATGTGTTGGACAATATTGTCACCTTCCATCATTTTTAAATTGAATAAATTTTATTTTTGGCCCCTCTTTGAACTTGATTTTTGTAATCCCAACAAATCACTTAGATCATTGCATACTTTCTATGAGGTGTTTGATAAGTTAATATGGCGGAGGTATGCATCTGAAATTCCAAGACCAGTCAAAGATATTACTCTTCAATCCTTTGTAGTCCATTTTGTGACTTTACCAAAATCAATTAATTTTGACATAGATTCACTAACCACATCCCATAAATACTTTTCAATAATGATCAATTGTAGCTTGAATTTCCCTGTGTGGAAGTATTTACCTTCAAATTTTTTGTGTAAATAGTGTCTTTATCTACCTAGTTAGTTAATCCCCTATCTAGGATTGACCTATTCACACCTAACTTAAGTTTACTTAGGCTTATTTTTCTTTTTGTCTTCATAGTATAGAAGGGTAGTCAGTAGTTCAGTCCTACCTTCGTACTTCCTCATCCTTTCCTATATATGAAAGGCTTGATCATTGTATCATACACTCTTTATTTCATATTTGATAGACATACTATTGTGTATTTTTTGTTAACTTGTGGAAGTTGTTTCATGCTCTCGTATCTTGGAATTCTCCAACATGGTATTAGAACCATGAGAGCATGCTTCTTCCCACATTAAGGTGATTCTAGCACTTAGCCCTATCAATAGAGTGTAATAGAGAAAAATGGTTAGTGTCATCATGTCTAGAAGGCCTGGGAAATGAAAAAAACCATTAGTTTCATCAAATTTTGATTATTTTTTATTTTTTCAATTTTTTGGTCACTATGCACGTTATACCAAAAAGTTGTTAAAAATAAAAAAAATTAGCAGAGAGCCAATCTACCCTCTACCAATCTTCTCGTTAGAGTAGAAAATTCTCTTTTTTGCAAGAATTTGGCCATTTTGGCCTCTTTGTAATATTGCATGGAAAATTGGCTAAAATGTAGGAAAAGAGAGATGAACCCAAAATGAGATCAAGATGGTTAACCTCTCTTTTCCTCAATTATTTCATTCAATTATGCATAGATGAATATCATAAATGAAACCTAACCAACATAGCAATAAAAAAGGTAGGTTTTAAGATGGTCAAATGTTGTGTACCTATTGGAAAAAGTGCTTTCTCGAGCCTCACTAAGGACTCATTCACCTAGTGGAGAATGGGTCCTAGCTAGGGTTTTGGAAAATCAATTTTTGAGTTTTGTTCTTCAATGTTTTCACTTCAAGATCCTAGTCAGAGACTATCAAAAACCCAAAAATAAATTTTGTAGCTCATTTTTTGTGATATTACAAAAAAGGTGACAACTTTGACAACTTTGACAACTTTTGTTTTCCAAATGATCTTCAACCTAAAACCTACAATCACACATCAAAGGAGAAGAAAAATGTTGATTATCAGGGAATAGGGGATTTCCTTGGTCAGACCTCATTTTGGTAATTAAATCTTGTAATGAAACAATGCATAAAGGAATGATGAATGAACAAAAAAATGTAACAACTCACCAAACCTCAATTGAAACCTTGGATTGTAAATCTGAAACTTAGCATGAAATGGCCTCAATGGGTGTAGATATTGATCATGAACTTGACATAGGATAATGGCTTTGAACACTTAAAGTTGATCACCAATGCTACATCAACACATTAGCTCATTACATGCATGACTTTGACATGATGATTGATATCTTTGATTTCTATAATAAAATTCTATAAATCTACCTTTGAATGCCTTCTTAAATGCTCTATAATGCTCTTGTGAAAGTACTCTTGATTACATAAATTTTGCTTGAAATTCTTAGGATGAAATTATGTGAAATAACCTTGTATTTATACTTATCTTACTCTTAATTCCCGAAATTCAAATAACACAAGCCAACATTAGATGGGTATGTGCAGGATCATCATGGAAAAAATAGGCCCTTAAGTGGCAAAAATTTGAAAAAAATAAGAGTTAGGCAACTTGACGTAAAAATTTGAATAAGTTATCTATAATATTAAAAAAATATGTAAGAATAGAATCTATAGAAAATTGAATGTATTTTTAAAACTACTAGGTTTATTTATAAAAAAAAATCTATTTGGTGAAAATTTGAAATTTTAATGTAGTCTAGTACTTAAATTTCAAGGGAAAAATAAGAAGTAGGTGTCTATCTAACCACCCTAACCATAGTAAAATGATAATATTTTTTTATAATGTTTTATATATAAGTAGAGGACTCATGTCTTGATCGATGCATATTTTTTGTTAATTTTTTTCCAAGTAAATAATTAATTATGAATTTTTTATTACAACTTTTAAAAATAGAAAACTCGTATGTTGACCACCTTAACTTGGTCATAAAGTCATGGATTTTATTTTTTTTAATCCTATAGTATGAGAAGCATAGAATGTGACACATGTTTTGGATTCAAAAAATGTTATACCATTTGAAAACTATAGATGTTTTTCAATTAACCTATCAATTAGGACTTTAGTCATAATTCAAATAGAAAATGAATAATAATTATTTATTAAATTCAAAGTAAAACATAATTTATATTGGTGGAAAGCTGAGAATCTCCTTTAAAACCCTACACGTACCCATCATATTGCCACTTTTTGGCCCATCATGATCCTACACATACCCAGATCTAAGATTTCAAATAATTATAATACCACCAAAAAATTATTCCAAGGGGGGTCCTAGGGTTATGTGAGGGCCCATTCGCCATGTAATGAATAGGTCGTAACACACTTAACCAGGACACAGTTAGGGGGATATTAAAGGTTATGTGAAAAGGGGGTCCTATGACCTAGTGAGGACCCATTTTCCAAGTGGTGAATGGGTCCTAGGTCACTAACCTAGGACACATACCTTGTAAAATTAAGTGTTGTATAATATCATTTATGAATTTTGGGCTTTACCCTTTAGAATTTTCATTTAATTAGGATTGGATTTGAATTAAAAGGGCCAATTAACCTCAAATTAACCTCAATTAATTAATAAAGCCCTAGATTAGTGCACGAAATTGTAAACATACACTTTACAACACCCAAAATAAGGCACCATTAAGTCCATTTTATTAAGGACCCTAAACTTAATGTGAATGTGTAAAACACATTACAACACTAAATCAAGGCAATATTATGTTGGGAATAGGATACCATTTAATTACAATCCTGAACATATTTCATGTATCTCCTAAGTCCTTGGAAAGTGTTCCCCAACACTAGGATTAGAAAGAGATTAAATTTGAATGAAATGAACATGTAAATTGAAATTTGTGAGTATTCCTAAATGATAGGAACATGTGGGGATGTCCAAGAAGAGCTCCTACTAGATATGAGCACATGGGGCACCCACATGGAAGGAGGAACCCGCCTTGCTTCAGTTAACTATATAGAGGATTGATAACACTTCAGTAATGCATGTTTTGATCCTACAAATTAGGGATTGATATTTACATGAGTGGAGTGGCACTATCAGTTTAGTATTAGTTTAGTATCATTTCAGTTCAGTTTAGTTCAATTTGGTTTAGTTATCTTTAGTTGCATGTAGTTATTTTAAGTTGAATGCTAGTTGACTTGAGTTGACTTGAGTTGCATGACTAATGACTTTAGTTGCATGACAAATAACAGGTGGATACTTTCAATTAAGTGGGGATGATCAATCATGCATAATGTTTGCATGAATTGGTGGAGAGATATGTTTTAGTTACTAAGATTAAATTGGGACCACATTGGGCACCCAAGTCGACATCTTTCAATTAACACCTTTTGCATGAGAAGATATTTACAAGGCTCAGTCAAGTGGGCCCATTTTTGGGTGCCAACTTTGAGGTGAAGTTTGCAAAATATTTTCTTGACCAAAGTTCAGTTAAGTGTTTAGTTTGGGGCACCTAAATTGAGGAAGACTTTGGTTTGACTTCAGATTACATTGTGGAACTCTACTTTCCCAATATAGGTGTAGAGTTTTGGATATTGCTCTTTCCTTTCCTACATCGATTTGTATCATGATAAATTGTATAGACACTCATGAGTTGACCTATCCAACTCAACTATCATCATCTACAATAGTATCTGATTCACATTGGTCCAAACATAACCATACATACATGGTTCTTGTTCCAAAATCTTCTATGGTACTTGATCCATTATATCAACATCTGTCACACATCAGCATTTGGTTGGAGATATTTGAGCATCATTTGAAGGCATCATTGGCATCATTTTAGCCTTTCGTTCATGTGCATAATTCAAAGACGTACATCTTACTTCCTGAATGTTCCTGTTCAAAATGTGAGTGCATATTGCACACATTTCTAGTGTTGTTTCTTCCCAAGGGGAGAAATGTTGTTCAACATTTGTGGATCATCTTCAACATCCAGTGTTGAGCATCTCCCAACACTACATGCATCATTATGAGGGGAGGCTACATGGTTTCTCTTCTACTATTAGTTTTGTGAGGAAGCATTTTCTCACATGGAGTTCATCACTTCACAATTTCTGGGGAGGTCACATGACCTTCTCTCTTTTCTCTCCCATGGGGAGAACATTGATTGTATATTGTGCTAGAACTATTCCTTGGGGGGTCATTGTGAGTTCTATATCTATCACTTCTTCTTCACTTGTACATTCTATTGCATTTTGCATCATTCTCTTTTGTAAAGGGGTTTTTATTTCCCACTAGGTTTTTCTCCTTTACTCCACTTTATGAGATATTTGTACATGAGTACTTGACATGGCCTCATAGTTTGGACTCATCATTAGTGTGTACATTACTCCCTAAGTTGCACTTAAGGGTGAGTGTTAGTGTAAATAATGTCTTTATCTACCTATTTAGTTAATCACCTTTCTTGGATTGACCTATTCACACCTAGCTTAAGTTTACTTAGGCTTCTTTTTCTTTTTTTCTCACTTCATAGAATTGAGACATGTATCCTCATGATTTGAGACATCTATTGATACTTTTTCACTCACTTGTCAAGTGATCTCAAAAGTGTTTGACCTATAGAGGGGTAGTCAGTACTTCAGTCCTAACTTCCTACTTCCTCATCCTTGTCTATATATGTAAGGATTAATCATTGTATCATACAATCTTCATTTCATATTTGATAGGCATACTATTGTGCATATTTTTTTCACCTATAGAACTTTCATGCTCTTGTATCTTGGAATTCTCCAACAAATTTATTAATCAAAGTGTTATTTTTATCCATAAAAATATATCAACCCCCCCTTAATCAAAATTACATGGAAGGTGTCGAGTTCCACCAATAATGCATATTGTCTTAATTTAAAACACTATAAGGTTAACATAAAAAAATAAATATAAGCCTATAAAATATAGAGAAAATAATGTATGAAAAATATTTTTCATCCTAATCAAAATTAGAGAAAGAATGTGCTTTCCTTGCATTGGTTGTTTCCTTGCAATGTAGAATCCTCCTTGTATTGCCAAGCATTCATTATGGAAAAGTAATAATCTTTCACTACCAAAGCATTAGAAATGTAGAGAGTCTTCAAATAATTATCCAATAAGAAGAAAGTACTTGAAACTTTGGCTAGTCAGACTTGAATGTACAAATCATTGTATTAAAAAAAAAATTGTCCACAAACAAGCAAGAGCTAATAGAAATATGAAGTAGCTAAGAATAAAAAAATCCTTATATAATTGCCTATAGAATCACCACTTAAAGTCCTCATCCATCAGTTTGGACTCCAAAGCATAATGTTAAGCTCTCATTGTTTAGCTATAATCTTATTCTTACACTTGGAACTTGAAAGCATAATAAAATCAAAGAGGAAAATATTGAGACAAAATCCATATACTATTCAAATCCTAAAAAAATAAACATTTCTTCATTGAAATTTGTAGGCTAAGAAAACAATCCCAACTTGAACCGCTTTAGAGGGTAGTATTGAAACATTCATATCATGTCTATTTTTCATGCCAAACTACTGTGTAATTATGCAAAATATATGTAAAGCATTTTTTAGTTTCTCTCTCCTAAATCTAAGCTTTCTAGAATATTTTAAATTTTTATTTTTTGTCAACTATTGAGAGAGAAATTGTGATTTTACTAAACAAGAAGTAGTGGAGATATTTGGATACTCAACCCTAATACATGTGAGAAAAATGAGCTTATCTAAAATAAAACAATTAAGAGAACCTTATAATATCCCATAATAATTTGTTGAAACTTTTATTCCATGCTCCTAATAAATAGCCAAAAATTAAATTGAAAAGTTAGTACTTTTAAAAAAAAATTCTAAATGTCCAAGCTTTTGTAGACATTCAAAATTTGCTATCTATTAGTAAGTTGTCATTCATCATAATTTATAGTACTTACACTTAAATAAAAATGTACAATAATTATTATTTTAATTTTACATAAATATTAGAATAAGAAGTAGAAAATATTGACCAATCAAATTATTAAATAATTTATTTTTAAAATATTTTAAAATATTTTTTTATAATTTACTTAACGGAAAATAAATATTTATTTTGAATAAAAAATTTAATATATGATCGTTCTCAAATACAAATACTAATAACTAATTAAAAAATATTAATTACAATAATGCTTGCCAAAGACGAGTAATGATAGGCTAATAGGTTGTAGCAAAAGAAAATAAAAACATGGGCAACGAGCGTTTCTTGAGGAATTAAATATGTCACAGAACCAGAGGTTACTATATCACCACGTGAACGAAGGAATCACATTTTACGATAATAACTTGCCCCTTGGGTGAAGGCACATAACTAATTCCATTGGCGCAGTTCAAAGCTTTTTGGACCATGAAAGACATCTGAGTAAGACTCAGACGAATGAATTAATAAATAATAAATCGCCAACCCATTCTGACGAACAGATTGCCGAAGTTGGTAGGATGGATAGCATAAAAGCACGTGAGACTAGGTTTCCACATCATTTCCATGTGACAAAAAGGAGCGCGTTCTAGGTAGATCTAATTATTCGATACTTCTATCGTTTGAATGTGTTCTCGTAGATTTCCCATGCTCGTTAACATGTAACTCTCAATTTTGTGCCTTTGCAGCTTGTGTGACTTGAGTCGTGGGCAAGTAACATTCCTTGGAGGCGGTACATAAGAAGAGAATTCGAGCCCCTTCAGATAAAAATCTATATAAAGCCAGTCCTAAGCAGTTTCCGACGTATACAGTAAGGGAGACAATAGTCGAAGCGAATAGATTTAGATTGCTACTGGCAACGTATAAGCCAAGTGCATGATTATGGGAGGGTTCATAATATCAAAGCGGCTATGGATTCAAGCCATCTTGTTATGCTTTGTACTTTGTTGTCTAAACGTTAGAGCACAACAGCTTCTCGCAGGAAGTTGGGACCTCCTGTTGGAGAACGCGGGTGTTTCTGCAATGCATATGACACTTTTACACACCAATAAAGTGCTCATCTTCGACCAAACGCTAGCGGGTCCGTCGCAGATCAGCAGAATCGACCCAATCTGCAGTAGCAAAACACCGGCCGCAGGCGAAGATTGTTGGGCGCACTCGATCGAATACGATATTGCCAACAACAGGGTGAAGCCTCTGCACGTCATCACGGACACATTTTGTTCTTCTGGCTCCTTTGCCAGCAATGGAACGCTGATGCAGACTGGCGGATGGAGCAATGGCGACCGAGTGACCCGTTTCTTCACGCCATGCTCAGACTCGTCCTGCGATTGGGTCGAATCTCCCACATTGCTATCCTCCAGAAGATGGTATGCTTCCAATCAGATATTGCCTGATGATCGGATCATCGTCGTGGGAGGGCGTAGATCGTTTAACTATGAATTCGTCCCGAAGCGCCCGGGCGAGGGGGCCTTCCAGCTCCCGTTTCTGGCGAAGACCAATACCGTCGAAGAGGAGAATAACTTGTACCCGTTCACACATTTGTCGTCCGACAGCAATCTCTTCATCTTCGCCAACAAGGATTCAATCCTCCTCGACTACAAAAAGAACCAGGTGCTCAGAACTTTTCCCATCATGCCTGGCGGTGGCGCGCGGAACTACCCTTCATCAGGTTCCTCCGTCATGCTCCCGCTCGACTCCGCTAACAATTTCAAAAGGGTGGAGATTCTCATTTGCGGAGGAGCGCCCGACGGAGCCTTCAAAAAAGCCACATTCAACCAAACATTCGTCGAGGCGCTCAAGAGTTGCGGGAGAATAGAGATCACATCTTCAAATCCAGTGTGGCAAATGGAAGACATGCCCGGCCCCAGGGTGATGAACGACATGCTTATACTCCCCACCGGCGAAGTCCTCATAATCAACGGTGCCAAACAAGGAACCGCCGGCTGGCAATCTGCAAGAGAGCCTGCGCTGAGCCCGTTCCTCTACAGACCCGCGGAAGCCCTGGGAAATCGGTTCCGTGTCCTGGCTGCTACAAAAATACCGAGAATGTACCACTCTACTGCAAATGTTCTCCCAGATGGACGGGTCCTGGTGGGTGGAAGCAACTCCAATTTTGGATACCGCTTCTCTGGTGTGCCATTCCCCACTGAACTTCGACTGGAAGCGTACATTCCTTATTACCTGCATTCGAATTACGACCCCAAAAGAGCAGCAATTACTTCCATTTCGACAAGGGAGATCAAGTACGGCTCCAAATTCATCGTCCGCTTCTCTCTTCCTGGGCGACCCAGCCCCAACCTTCGTTTTCACGCCTACGCCCCTCCTTTCACCACGCACACGTGGTCGATGAACCAGAGAATGTTGTCCTTGGCAGCCACATCTGTCGTCAAAGGAAGTACCGGCTATTTAGTGGGTTTGACGGCTCCACCCACCGCAGTGGCGGCCCCGTCCGGATATTATTTGCTCACCGTTGTGAATGGAGGTGTTCCAAGCAAGGCTGAATGGATTCGCTTCATTAATTAACACACAAAGGGGTATACTATGAATTCTTGGTAGCTGTTAATATTCTGTCCACTCTAGATTGTTAGATTAAAGCAAATAAATCTTTAATCCTGGAATGGAGACGAGAAGAGTGGAGAAAATGAATGTATACCAGATTATTTATTATTTGCACGGCACAAGCAGCCGGGGCCATCTGATGCCGACTGCTTTCCTGCCAGTTCCATGTTTTAACTAATAATGAAGGCAATTTTCACATGAAAAATTTACGGAACTCACTTATATTGGGTTTTTTTCCTTAAATTATAGTCAAATAAAAAAAAGTCGTCGGCACGGTTCTTTGTCTGATATTTATGCTTACGTACAAGACAACACAGAATGGAAGAAATTATGGTCGTTCGAAGAATTCATAGCTAGGATTTGAATTTGATCACTATTTCGTAATTGAGACAAAGAATGTTGTGAAATTTCGTTCACGCCATTAAAATGAATTAAATTTAAAGATTCCACCAAGGCATTTAAAATTTGAACGATTTGGAGAATTTAATGTTTGTCTTGGAAGGCTCCTTATTAGAGCTCTTTGATATTTTGGAGTATTTTGAGTTAAGAATTTTACGAAAGGTTGAGGATGCTTTATGTTATAATATATGAGAAAAATATGGCTATACAGCTTTATTGGAAAGAAATTTTTTAATTATATTATTGAAGTTATTTTAAAACATCATAATATAAAGATAGAGAAATATAAAATTAATAATGTTAATTAATATAATAATTTGTTGGTTTGATCGTGAATTCACTATTAATGTTGTAGTTTCTCCTCTCAATCAAAGCTTTGTCTTTAGCTTTAGAAAGTAACAAAGAATTTGTTTTCTACGATTTGCCCATAAATAGATACCACAAAACACAAATGAAGAGAATGAAGGTTTGTATTAATGGACAATATATTGATGATTATAGTCATAAGATTTGGGAGATGAAATTTAAATTATTTTATTTTATTGTGCAAATGATTCCCTCATATAAATTAAGATAATAAATGGTTAGATGAATTTAATAAATGGTTAGTTTCATCAAACCATTAGAATGTTTAACACTTATATTTAAGAGTATTTGAGTTAGACCCTTTTTAGAAACGGGTAAGAAGCTTTTATGTTATAATAAACAAATTAGACAAGTATCTTAAATATTTTTTGTGCAAAGATCATAGTTTAACTACCTTCCACATATAACAAAGATGAGCATACTATTTTTAAAAAAAATTCAAATAATTTATGAGAAATTACCATTTGTCATCTAAAAAGAGTGTCAAGACATCAAATAAAATTTATTAACTTGATTACAATTTTGATCAATAAAATGACCAAGACTATTACATCTAGTTGTTTTCCAATAGGGTTCATTTTCACCATTAATCCTATAAAGAGGAGCTATGTAGTTTACAAATCTAGAAAAAAATAGCAAAATGACTTCTAAAATGCATTTTGAGAAAAATAAAATGAGAGAAAAGACTAGAAGATGAATAGACATCATCCACTATATATAGAAAGTGATGAGTCTTGGAATTGTCATGTTTTCCTTGTTTGAGTTTCATAATTTCCATAATATTTATGATAGTTTCAAAGATATTATCCAAACCTTCCCACTTATTTTAAGTATTTAACTTGAATTAAAGATGATACATTATTTTGATAAATGATTGTGCAAATTTGTGATTGTCTATGGAATTTTATAACATTTTATGTTGATTATGGTTATTAATGATGATAAGATGCCTTTGAAAAAAATAACCCTTGTAGCAAAGGATTTGTCAACCCGCAACAAAGGGTCTGTCAACCCACATCAAAGAATTCCTATCCACTGTAGCCAAAGGGGGTGATCAACTACAACACAAGTAGTCTTTCATAGCTGACGAATGCAATGGTCAAAGATTGTGAACATGATTTATTTATGGATCATTTTATATTTTTACTTTATGTTTATTATGAAAGTGTTATGCTAATGCTTCTTTCAATGGAACAACTTCTTTCAATGGAGTAGTGGAGGAACCTTCTATTTTGGGGGGTTTTATAGACCTTCTATCTTTATCTCTTGTATGGGGCATTATTTTAGTGGATCATACTTTGTGAGATTCTAGTACTTATGTAGAGCACCATGATACATATTTTAGTAGTGTACACATGTCACTCGTGCATTTATTGATCATACTCCAAAATCATAGTACTATCTATATTTTCAACTTCACAGGAATCTATGCATTCATGGTTGAGTAGTGTCCCATATGTTCACTCATTCAATGTTTCGTATCTCTTATCTTGATCTACATTTCTTGGAGGTTTGTTGATTCCAACAAACACTAGTTCATCTTTGGTAGAGTTTACAACTTTGACATGCTACACTAGTTTTTCATCAGCATGTTCCTATCATCATGAGACATCTTTTTAGGAGGTCTTATCCTTCTCTTTCTCTTTTGGAGGATATTTTTTTTCCATGGGTTTTCTATCTTTCTCTATTTACAAGAGATTGCATTATACATGGGTACCTCACCATGCCTCGTAGTCAGGACCCATTTCTTTGTATCTGTTGCACTTTTGTGATTTCCCCAAGTATCACTTAAGGGGGGTGTTAGAGTGAGTAATTTATCCATTCACTATATCTTTAGTGTACTTAGGTTGTTGAGGTTAGACACCGTCTTGTCTAACTAAATGTACAACCTTTTAGGCCTCTAGAGGTTACCTATTTATTTGGTAAACCTCATGTGCATAATTTTAAAGGTTGGAAGACTTTCTATCCCATCTCAAAGGTCACTTTTGTTGTCATTCAACACTTCTCACCAAGGTTGATGACTTGGTCAAATAGGTTGTTGGTTTACACATTCCAAGTGATCCAAAGGTTGTATGGGACACTTGTCTTCTTATTTGTGCCACATCATGGGGCACTTGTCAATCCACATGAAAGGTAGATTGCCTCTTCCTTTCCTATATATACAGGTCATATTGTACATTTTAAACAACTCTTTTATCAATCTCTTTGATAATGTGAATTAGGCTCATTGTGTGCAATTGTTTTTGTGGAAGCACAAGGGTTTTGTTGTTATGCTCTTGGATGCAAATCCTAACATGGTATTAGAGCAATGCATGCAAAAACCTTTCCAAAAATATTGCATCAAGTCTAGTTTATGTTAGTGTGAATAATTTAATCTATCCACTATACTTAAGTAAACTTAGGTTGATGAGGTTAGACATCTTCTTGTTTAATCAAATGTGCAATCTTTAAGCCTCTAGAGGTTACTAACTTATTTGATAAACCTCATGCACATACAGGTTTGGAGGTTGAAATGATCTCCATCTCACCTTAGACCCCACTCAACACTTGGCACACAAGGTTGATGACTTGGTCATAGAGGCTATTGGTTTGCACACTCCAAATGTTCCTAAGGTTGGCACTTATAGTCCATACTTTCCTACTCTATTGTGCCACTTCATGAGGCACTTTCCAATCTACCACATAGGTGTATTGCCTCATCTTTGCCTAGATATGCAAGGTTTTATACTCATTATCATTAGGGTTGTCTAAATACAATAGTTGCATATTGTTCATTGTGCTTGTTATCTATCTCGTAGATTTTCTTAATTCTAATATATGGTATCAAAGCTAGATGGAGATATTTCAAGCCAAAAGTGTTCAATTCAATTGTATTGTGGTTTCATTGTTGTGTGGGTGCACTAATCATCCACAGGAAAGTTTGAAAGGGGTTTGTTCATTGAATCAACCCACAACCCCATCCAGGAAATTGACAGTATAATCTCTACACAATCTTTGCTTTAGAGCAATGCAATAATCTCCTGCTATTGTGTAAGGGTGAAAGGAGGAGTAAAGGAAAAATAATCTCATGCTTATGTGTTGAATTTTTTTTTGATTAATAAGCAAGCCTTGCTTTCATTTTTTATGCACGTGACATGTGAAGCAAATGAAGTGGCTTCTAGAGCTGTCCAACTAGCACATTGTTTTGATTGGAAACTTTTTCAACATTCTCAACATTTACTCTTTACTTTCCCACCGTCTTGAGTTTTCTAGCCTCTTCTCGTATGCATGTTTTTGGAAATGTTTTTGTCAACTACCTCCACTACCTATCAATTATGATAGAAGTGTGTGGAAGGATGAGATATATGTATATATTTGGGTTTTTTTTAATAAGAAGAAAAGTAAAGTATTTTGGGTGTATGTGTGTATTCTTGTATCCTCTATATCCTCTCTTCTTTTTTTTTCTTATTTTCTCTGTTTCTTCTGTTCTATTGCAGGTTCTCATTGTTGTTGAGAACAAAAAGATAGTCTAGATTATAGATAACCTAACAATTGGTATCAAAGCTAAGTTATAAGAGCTAAAGTTTATCAAGCCAAGTCTATTAAAGCCAAGAAGTTAGCATAGGTCAGAATGAGAAGAGCCTCCATAGTCATTGCTAAAGTACTGTATATATAAGAGATCAAATTGCTACAATTGAAAATTGTTGGGCTCATTGAAGGCATTTTCAAAGATCATAGCCAATCATGGAGGCAACAGTAGTGAGTGACATGGAGAAGTTAAACAGGGCTAGCTCTTCCTTATGGAAATCCCAGATGGAAGATATACTGATTATGAAGGATCAGTATTTTCCAATAGAGGGAATATCAAAGAAACCCACAACAATGGTAGATAAAGATTGGAACAAGTTGGATAGAAAGGCCATTGCAACCATCCATCAATATCTGGCTAAAAATGTGTATTTTAATGTTGTTGGAGAGAAGACAACAACAAAACTATGGAAAAAGTTCCATGATCTATATGAGAAGAACACAACATTGAATAAAGTCTTTCTGAGGAAAAAATTATATAATCTCAAGATGAAGGAGGGCGCTTCAGTAGCAGAACATTTAAACGAGCTCAACACAATTACTAGTTCTAAGCTCACCTATGTTAAAATCACTTTGGATGATGAGATTAGATCCATCTTATTAATGTGTTCAATGTCAAACGGCTGGGAGAACCTGATTGTAGCTATTAGTACTTCGACACTTGGAGAAACCTTGAAGTTTGATGACATCAATAGTAATTTAATGAATGAGGAGTTGTAATGTAAATCAATGACAAAAAACTAGGGAGGAGAAACCCTAACCCTAGTTGATCGTGATAGAAAATTTGATCGAAACCGATAAGGACATTCAGAGTCAAGAGGAAGATCAAAATCAAGAAGAGGAAGACTCACCTACTATCATTGTGGAAAATTGGGACACATGAAGAGAGAATGTCAAGTCTAGAAGCGAGAAAAAAAGGAATAAAAATCAACCAGTGCAAATGAAGAAACTATTGTTGTTGCATTAGATGGTGAGGTATTAATTATTGTTTCATATGAGGATGCATGTCTTTGTACTTCTAATCATGATATTGATGGGATTTTAGATTCTGGAGCCTCCTACCATTCTACCCAAGCAGAGAAAATTTTAAATCTATAAATCTGGTAATTTGGGTAAGGTTCCCCTGTGTAATAATAACTTTTGTAATATTGAGGAGTGGGAGATATTTTAATAAAAACGAAAGATGGTTGTAGTTTATTGGTTAAACAGGTTAGGCATGTACCAGAGCTTGGAATGAATTTAGCTTCAACTAGGAAAATAGATGCTGAAGGTTGTCATATAGTATTTGGCAAGGGATGCAGGAAAATTGTAAAGGGTTCACTAGTTGTTGTAAAGGGGTAGAAAATAGACACTCTTTACACATTAAAATTGAAGTTGCAAAAGTCAAATATTGCTATTGTTGCAAAGGGGCCTACAGTAGATTTTTGGCACAAAATACTTGGGCACATGACAAAAAGAGGCCTGAAAATACTTGTTGAGCAAAAAAAAATTCCTAGAATAAAAGGTACATAATTTAAATTTTGTGAACACTATATTATGGGTAGACAAAAAATAGTGTCATTTACAAGGAATAATTCAAAAATGAATACATAAATATTCTAAGATTTGGTGCATTTTGATGTTTGTGGCCCAATTAATATAAAATCACTAGGAGGGGCTGCTTATTTTGTTACTTTTATTGACAATGCATCGAAAAAGGTGTGGGCTTTCCCTATTAAGAGCAAGGATCAAATTTTAGATGTTCTTCAAAAATTTCATATGGTTGTTGAAAGGGAAACTAACAAACTATTGAGATGTATTAGAACAGATAATGGTGTCGAGTATTGCTCCAAAGCTTTTAAAGAGTATTGTAGTAAACATGGGATAAAGCATGTAAAAATAGTTCCTCTCACTCCACAACAAAATGAAACAATTGAGAGAATGAATCGGACAATAATGGAGAAGGTGATCTAAGTATGCTTTCAA
This sequence comes from Sequoia sempervirens, assembly GCA_007258455.2. NCBI lineage: Eukaryota > Viridiplantae > Streptophyta > Pinopsida > Cupressales > Cupressaceae > Sequoia > Sequoia sempervirens. The sequence continues at coordinate 145,055,398 of VDFB02000015.1, forward strand.
ATTCTAGTTTGTCTAAACATTTTTGGATAGAGGTTGTCTATATTGCTTGTTACTTAATAAACCGCTCTCCCACAACTTCATTAGATGGAGGTATTCCTGAAAAGGTATGGACTGTTAAGGAGTTATGTTATTCTCATCTAAAAAATTTAGTTGTGAAGCTTATGTGCACATTCCTAAAGAACAAAGGTCCAAGTTGGATGAAAATCATTGAAATGTATTTTCTTAGGATATGCTAACAATGAATTAGGTTTTTAGTTGCAGGATCCTCTAAAGAGAAGAATTATTAGAAGTAGGGATGTTATTTTTAATGAAGAACAAATGTTTAAAAATATTGACAAAAGTGTGGAGACATAGAAATTTGTTGAAATTAAAGGACAACAAGAGGAACAACAAGAAAATTTTCCACCATTACAAGAAGCCACTGCTAGAAATAATGACTAGCCATTACAATAGAATCAAAATGAGGAACAAGAAGAAGAAGAAACCATGTAGGAGGCCTTACAAGAGATTCAACCTGAAAACATCGTACCATAGTTGGTTCATAGATCTGCTAGGTCTCATAAGTCTTTGCAAAGACATCCTCCCTCAAATTATATTTTATTCATTGATGAAGGTGAACCTAATTGTTTTCAGGAAGCTTGTAAAGATGAACATAGTAAAGAATGGAAGAAAGCAATGGAGGATGAAATGGACTCTTTGTCGGAAAATAGAACTTGGGAGTTGGTAAAGCTTCCATAAGGACGAAAATCCATACAAAATAAATTAATGTACAAGATCAAACATGAGGGTGAAATGAAGAAGAGATACAAAGCAAGGCTAGTGGTAAAGGGATTTGCTCAAAAGGAAGGTATTGACTTCATTGAAATTTTTTCACCTGTTGTTAAAATGTCATCCACTAGAGTTATTCTTGGTCTTGTTGTTGCTCAAGACTTGGAATGTGAACAATTATTTATGTGAATATTTCCTTCCTTCATGGAGAATTGGAAGATGAAATTTATATGGAGTAGCCATAAGGTTTAAAATAAAAGGTAAAGAGAACTTAGTTTGCAGGTTGAAGAAGAGTCTCTACGGGTTGAAACATGCACCTCACTAGAGGTATAAGAAATTTGATTCATTTATGTTGGAGCATGATTTTAATAGACTAGAGACTGATAATTGTGTTTACATCAAGAGATATGATCAGGAAAAGTACATTATATTATTGTTATATGTGTCCATGATATGTTAGTTGTTGGATAGGATAAGAATATGATTAATAGGTTGAAGAAGGATTTGGGCAACCAATTTGCAATGAAGGATTTGGGTCCAACACAACAAATATTGGGCATGCAAATCATTCATGACAGAAAGAAGAAAAAATTGTGGCTATCAAAGGAAAAATATATTGTGAAGGTGCTTGACAGATTTAATATGAAGGATGCCAAGCCAGTTAGGACCTCTTACTTCCCATTTCAAATTGAATGTCGATTTATGCCCTTGTGATGACAAGGAAAATGAAGAAATGAAAAAAATTCCTTATGCTTCAACAGTTGGTAGTTTAATGTATGTCATGGTATGCACATGACCAAACATTGCACATTCAATCAACAGGTTCCTTGCAAATCCAGGCAAACAACATTGGCAAGCACTGAAGTGGATTTTGAGTTATCTTAAGGGTACTAGCCATCATTGTATATGTAATGGTAATAATGATCTATTGTGCTTGAAGGTTATACAGGTGCAGATATGGCTAGAGATATGGACACTAGAAAGTCCACCATTGGTTATCTATATACCTTGGCAGATGTTACAGTATCTTGGGTGTCTAGGCTATAGAAAGTAGTAGCCCTTTCAACAACAGAGGCAAAATACATAGCTGCAATAGAAGCTTGCAAAGAGATGTGGATACAACAATTCCTAAGAGAGTTGGGAAGAAAACATGACAGATACACACTGTATTGTGACAGTCAAAGCACCATCCATTTAGCAAAGAACCTAGCATATCACTCAAAGACTAAGCACATTAATCTAAGTACCATTGGATTCGGTAGGTATTAGAGGAAGGGCATTTCAATTTGGAAAAGATTCATACAGATAAGAACCCTGCTGATATGCTTACTAAAATTCTGCCTAGAAGAAAGCATGAGCTATGTAGAGACTTGGTAGGTCTGGGATGATTTGATGACTAGAGTTTATTCTGACCCCCCTTCATTAGCTTCAAGTTGAAGAATGTTATGCATATGACGTGTGAAGCAAATGAAGTGGCTTCTACAGCCGTCCAACTAGCACACTGTTTTGAATGGAAACTTCTTCAACATTCTCAGTATTTACTCTTTACCTGCCCACTGTCTAGAGTTTTCTAACCTCTTCTCGTATGTATGTTTTTTTGGAATGTTTTTGTCAACCACCTCCACTGCCTATCAATTATGATAAAGTGTGTGTAAGGATGAGATATATGTATATATCTGAGTTTTTTTTTTTAAATAAGAAGAGAAGTAAAGTATTCTAGGTGTATGCGTGTATTCTTGTATCCTCTGTATCCTCTGTTCTTGCTGTTCTTGTTTGCTTTGTTTCCTCTGTTCTGTTGCAGGTTCTCATTGTTGCTGAGAGCAGAAAGATAGTCTGGACTGCAGATAACCCAACATTGGCCACCACCGTGGAATTCTATATTCTTGCTCATTTTACACCCCCATTTGCTGGTTATTTGGTACGCAGAGTTTTCTTTCCATAGACCCATGCCATTTCACCTGCAACAACTCCCTATGCTCTCCACGTGGTGCCCCACACCACCCAATCTGTAGCCTTTCAAGGCATCTCAAGAATCAGCGACAATATCCAAGGATATCGAATCATTCAAGGACCAGTGGAAGAAGTCGTGGAAGTTGCATTCACCTCTCATAGTCTCCAATGGCTTCCTACAGGCATCTCAATCTGCCACGCAATCCCTCCTCCCTATCTTTGACTAGACTATTTACTTTATTTTCAACTATTAATTTTAAATTATTAAGTACATTTAGTGTAATTTTGACACTAACATTGTAGAGTGTCAATTCACATCCAAATTTGCAAAGAAGGGGTCATTGTTTATTGTTTTATTGTTTTTCTTTTGCATAATTGATAAAAGGGGTAGTCTTGTCGTCATCTTTTTTTTTCATAATTAGCAAAAGGGGGGAGGTAATTTTTTTTTGTCTTAGTTAAAAATTTGTAAGAGAGAAATCAATTTTTTATTTTGCAATGAATTTGGTAAAATCAAAGCGTATGGAGGGAGGTAGAATTTTTTTGCCTTAGTTAAAAATTTGTAAAAGAAGGGTCAATTTTCTCTTTAGGGGGTCATAATGGGGGTTCAATTTTCTATTTTGTTTTTTAAATTCTCTTAATTCTAATATGGGAAGGAGATAGTGCAAGCCATAGTTGAACTAGTGTATTAGAATTAGGAAAATCTAGGAGATGAACAAGCACAATGAACAATATATAACTATTGTATTTAGACAACCCAAATGATAATGAATACAAAACCTTGCATATATAGGAAAGGATGAGGCAATCCACCTATGTGATGGATTGACAAGTGCCCCATGAAGTGGCACAATAGATTAGACAAGTGTCCTATAGGTGTCAACCTTAGGAACACTTGGAGTGTGTAAACTAACAACCTCTATGACCAAGTCATCAACCTTGTGTGCCAAATGTTGAGTGACATTTGAGGTGAGATGGAAATGCTTCCAACCTCAAAAGGTATGTGCATGAGGTTTAGCAAACAAGTTGGTAACTTCTAAATGTCTAAAAGGTTGCACATTCGGTTAGACAAGATGTTGTCTAACCTCATCAACCTAAATACACTTAAGTATAGTGAATAGATTAAATTATTCACACTAACACCCCCCCTTAAGTGATACTTTGGGAGATCACAAAAATGCAATAAATAGAAATGAAATGGGTCCCAACTAGAGGCCATGTTAGGTACCCATGTACATTGCATTCTCTCATAAAGTGGAGTAAAGGAGAAAACCCAATGTGAACAAAACTCCTCTCCAAAAAAAGAGAATTAGAAGGATTTAAGACCTTCGCAAAATATGTTCCTTGATGATAGGAACATGATGATGAAGAACTTCCTGAAGCATGCAGAAGCTATAAACTCTACCAATGATGAATTGGTGTTTGTTGGAATCAATGAATCTCCAAGTAATGTAGATCAAGATGTGAGATAAAAAAACATTGCATGAGCAAACACATGAACACTACTCAACCAATGTACACAAAGTTTATCAAACTCTGTGAAGTTGATAATACAAATAATTCTGTGATGAGGAGTACTAGAATATCAAACTATGATCCTTTGAATCAATCCCTCATATATGAGAGATCAAGATAGAAGGTTCACAAGATTTCCTAAAAAGAAGATTATTCCAATACTTCATTGAAAGAAGCATTAGAAAAACACATCATGTTGTCTCCCTCAATGCTAAGAGATATGAGTAGACAAACTTAGATTGAGAGTGTGTAAGGAATGTAGAGATGCACAAGGTGTTCTCCAAGGCACGCTCACATGAGGTGAGAATCACAAGAATCCATGTTGTGGTTGCATATCCCCCCATTACACTTTATAATTTAGTGTATGTACAATAATTTCTCAGATTCCCTCCCTAAGGAACACACGTGCAATTTTTGTGGCACTTTATATGAGTGTGTTCACAACCTTATTGCTATTACAATTTCTTCAAAGTTTATTGTCATGAGATGGACATAGATTAGTTTATGTCTTGTAAACCTCAATAAAAGACAAAAAACAAAAATTACAACCCCCATTATGATGACTCCCCCCCTCTTTTTCCAAATTAATTGTAAAAAGAATTGACTTCCTCTTTTACAAATTTTTAACTATGGTGAAAAATTGCACCTCCCCTCATATAGTCTCCCTTTGGAAAATTCATTGTAAAAATAATTGAATTCCTCTTTTACAATTTTTTAACTAGGGAAAAAAGCTACCCCCTTACAACACTTTGATAACTATAAAATGTTAAAATCCCCATTTTGCTAGTTGAAAACCCACTCCTGTACAAGGTTTTAGATGAAAGGATACTAACAATTTAACATTTAAATATTACAAAATAATGTAAAAGTAAGAATAAATGCTAATAGGGGAAAATTTAGAGGTATGAGGCAAAGTGTATAGAAGTCCACTTCGTATGAAATGCCTTTATTACATTGCATGCAAGTAAGACCAAGTCAATGAGATAGTTGGAGAGACTTGAGGAGGGTGGTAGGAGTGTTGAAGGTAGATTAGCCTACACCTATCCTTGATTTATGCTAAACATGTCATGTGCGAGTATGTGGTGGATTTGAAGAATTCAAGAGGCCATGTGTGGTTGAACTCTAGGTCTATAATATCCACATAAAGTTGGAGAAGCCGTGCTTGATTGGTGGAAAAATGGATATATGAATATCACTCTTTCTCCACTAATCACTCAAGTATGTCCTAGGAGCCCTAATTGGATTGACTATCAACCTCACAAGGTGAGTCAATTATCAATGAGGAGGACCTAGGAGGGGTTCTTTAAGCTTTTAGGGGTTCACCACCAAGCCAAAGCTTGTAAAAGACACATTAACATTAAACTCACAAAAAACCTAACAATGCAAGCCAAATAATGAATACAAATGGTGAAATTAAGCTACACAAAGTTAGGGTATGTGTACCTAGGAATTATGGAGATGTAATGAGGATTTTGGAAATGTAAAAATGTTGTCAAAAAGTGCTATGGAGGACTAAGATGCCTAAGGTGGCATATTAGTCATGCTACTATTTTTCGGGGAAAATACAAAATCTTTAGATGTCGGAATCATATATGAAGGAATCTCTGAAATTATGCTTGGGAGGACTAAGATGCCTAAGGTGGCGTATTAGTCCCATTATGAATTTCTAAAAAACTCTGAATGTGATCCTGAGCTCCAAGGTCTACACTTGCTTCCTTTCCGATCTTAGGTTCTGAAACTTTCAAATTCAGCCTGTAGGTGAGTTTTAGTGAAGATGACAACTTTGCAATGTAACTTTGCAACTTTGACAACTTTGCACTCCAAATAATCTTCAAGACTTCAACCTAGATCTGCAATCACAAATAGGCAAGATGGGAAAGACTTGTTGATTTTTCGTGAATGGGGGATTACCTTGATCAAACCCCTTGTAGGTAATTAAACCAAATTATGAAATGAATGAAATGAAACATGAAACATGAAACATGAAATATGTAAATGATATCACCTTGTATGATGTCTTTTGAAGCAAATCTACAATCTACCATGTAGTGGCCATGAAGAATGTAGATCTTGGATCCTTGGATATGATGTGAACAATAGTTGCAAATAGATCTTCAATGCTACATCCACAATTTTGGCTCAACAACGTGAATGGATGCACTAAACCATTGACATGATGCTTGAATCTTGATGATGGATCCAAATTCTTGATGGATTGCTCTTGAATGCATAAACTCGCCTTAAGAATGAATACTTGAATGCTTGGTATTATGAAAAATGAGTGGAGGAACCTTCTATTTATACTTATTCATGCTTAATATTCTGAAATTACTTCACAACAAGTTGGCATATGAAATCATTAATTAAAGGAGGCTAAATCCTGCTAGAATTTGAAATTGAATCCCAAAAATAAGCCAAGCATTAAGACGTCCTAGGTGGCATCTTAGTCCCAAGGCTCAATTCTTAGGGCATAGACTCCAAAAAGGGACCTTTTCAAGTGTATTCAAAATTAGGGTCCCAAGATCCATGGAGGACAAAGACGTCCTAGGTGACATTTTAGTTCTAGTCCACAAAATAGGGACACATAGACAAAATCATTAAATGATCATTTATCTTTTGATGTTTGTCAAGATTTTCCATAAAAGGGAATGTGCAGGATCATGATGGGCCAAAAAGTGGTGATATGATGGGTATGTGTAGGATGTGTGGCTAACGACTTTTCTTTACCCAAAATTGATGAAACAAAAAGGGTTTTAAAGGATATTCTCAACTTTCCACCAATATGAATTATGCTTTACTTTGAATTTAATAAATAATTATTATTCATTTTCTATTTGAATTACGACTAAAGTCCTAATTGATAGGTTGATTGAAAAAAATCTATAGCTTTCAAATAGTATCACATTTTTTGAATCTAAAACTTGCATCACATTCTATGCTTCGTATCTATAGGATTAAAAAAAATTGAATTTCATGAAGTTTTGACCAAGTTAAGGTGGTCAGACATACATGTTTTTATATTTTTTAAAAGTTGTAATAAAAAATTCATAATTAATTATTTACTTGGAAAAAAATAACAAAAATATATGCATCACATCTAGACATGAGTCGTCTACTTATATCTAAAATCTTATAAAAAAATATTATCATTTTATTGTGGTTAGGGTGGTCAGATAGACACCTACTTCTTATTTTTCCCCGAAATTTAAGTACTATTGCATTGAAATTTCAAATTTTCACCAAATAGATTTTAAAAAATAAATAAACCTAGTAGTTTAGAAACTAAATTCAATTTTCTATAGATTCTATTCTGACATATTTTTGAAATAATATAGATAACTTATTCAAGATTTTATGTTAACTTTCCTAACTTTGATTTTCCTAAATTTTTTGCCACTTAAGGGCCTATTTCTTCCATGATGATCCCGCACATACCCAAAAATATATAGTTTATTAGGCTTGTGGATGAAAAATATGACTGGTCAATTAAGCCATAAAGAAGCATAAATAAAGCAAGGTGGGCCCGAACAAGTGTGAAAATGCAAGGGTATGCATTTTACTACTCTACAATGCCCAACAAATCTCCTTCTAACTACAATTAGTCACCAACAATCCCCCAAAAATAGAAGACTACAACTTGGTGGCATTTGTGTGAGGCACGGAGAAGGTGTTATGGCACCAATATAACCAGAGATATATAAAATTTGTAGGAGGATTAGCTATAGATATTATCTAGACTTATAACATAAACAACTAGCCACATAAATAGTGGTATTTACCACAACAATAACTAGAAAACTCTACATATGTGGGTGATTTCACAATACTGGTTTATAATTCTAGTGAGGAAGGAAAATTGAAAAAATGCTCCCATGATTTTTATTTTCCTTTTTAGAGGTTCACACGAACTGGGGTGTTCAAATGGACCCTTGTTCGAGTGAACCCTATTAAATGATGGGACCCACTTTTTTTGTATTTTTTATAACATAGATAATGAAAAATTGAATAAAAGGGGGGATTCACTTGAATCAGGGTTCATTCGAAGCTTGGTTCTAGCGAATCTTGAAAGGGGCTTCACTCGAACCTGGGTTCATTCGAACCCCCCTCTTTTTCCCTTCTCCACCTCTTACACCTAATTTCTACAAAAATTTTCCCTTCAAAGCTTAGGTTGAGGACGAAAATGGAGAAGACTTCACAGACCTAACTAGATGATGGTAGTACTCGAAATGAGCTATCCATCAAATATAATTTTAATATGTTTCTTTTTTATTATGTATTTTATTTTTTAGTTTGATTAAACATAGGTTTTTCACCGAAAATCAAGCTCTTTGTTCTACACATGTGGAAAGATAGCAGATTATCAATTTTTTTTTTGAAAAATATCAATGCACTAGATATTGATGTCCTTGATCCAATAAAAAAATTGAATTTTGATAGATACGAAAAAAGTTATGCTTTAGCCAATGAATCATGTCTAAATTATAAACGTTTTGACTTTAAAACTTAATTAAGAAAAAAATTCAATTAAATGTTATGAAACCAATTCCATGTACTAGATATCATATTTATGAATCTAAATTCAAAAAAAATAGAATTTTTTCCTTCATAGAAAAAAAGTTGTGTTAGCCAATGATGTCACTCTTTAAAAATGGTGTTTACTATTAAAAACTACTTTTCGAAAGAGATGGGAAAATAAGTGCAATCCGATTTAAATTTTTTTGAAAATTTTATTTTGAATCTGTAGACAAAATGTCACAAATCACTAGTTTGCATCATCTTCAAATTCCTCATGGTTTGGCCACTATAGGTGCATGAAAGTGAAGATTTAGTTAAAAAGTTCAGTTTAATGTTCAGTTTGGCCAAAAATTGTTTTTTGGTTTGAAGTGTTTGTGATTAGGTCCTATTCTTGGCCTACCTAATATATGATATGCAAATTAAGAAGATTATTTATACTTTGCAAATGTTAGTTGGATCCCTTATAGATCTATGTCGACTTGTTATGATGCACCATATGAATAAAAAGATGTTTAAAATATTATATGGTGTTGACAAGAGCCCTTTTTTGATTGTTTTGTTTACATATAATTAGGCCAACCTAATTGATGTATGAAATATACTTTGCATATATATATGAGACATTTTGAGGTAGAAAACTATGTGTGTGAAATATGTGTGAAAAGTGATGTGAAGAAGATTGAAAATGTGTGAGCCTAAATGATTTATCAGATGTGAGTAATGTATTGTGGGAGAAGTCAAGGATCTGAGAAAAAAATTTATGCAACTACTATGCAGTGCAGTACTTCACATTCAAGGCCTCATTGGAATTGAATTCTACACATAGAAGGTGTATCCCATTAGTTCATATTTTTTACAATGAGGCCCATTTCTTTTTGTATCTTGGTGGTTAGCCATTTCATTTTGTATTCCGACTATTAGCCTTCTAAGGATAGTGAGTCCTGGCAATGAGCCCTGCAATATTCTATACCTAGATATATTATATTTTGAGGTAATCTTCACCGTATTTTTTCCCATTTTGGGTTTTCCACGTAAAAATCTGGTGTTGATATGTTTTGTGGTGTCATGTTCATTTTAATGTCCAAATATGTTTTGTAGTTTACAATTGAATGGTTTAAGGGAATATTGATTCACCCCACCTCTTAGTATTCTAGATAATCAACAATCGGTATCAGAGCTTGGTTCCTCTAAAGGATTCTAACAACTTGAGGAAGGTCTTAGAATTTGAATACATGGAAGATAAAATATTTCTCATTCCTTTAGAAGAGATCTCTACTTAGCATACAAAAGAAAATGAAGATTTGAAGGTTAAGATACAAGAAGCAGATGAGTGCATTAAGAAGTTAAAGAAAATAACTATGAAGTCAGTAATCAATTAAAGAAGGTGTATGATGATATCACTGGACTACTAGCACAATTGGAAAAGAAGAGAAAAATTGAAGACTATAAGAAAGTTGAAATTCAAAGGAAGATGGATGAATGTACAAAGCTTGAGCAAGAAGTGGTAATTTTGAAATCATATCTAGAAAAGGAAAATATATATAAGGATAAATTCAAGGAAAGCACTACAATGCTTAATGAATTGATTAAATTTCAGAGACCTGTTATGGATAAAATTGGTTTAGGGTTTGAAGAAGGAAAAATTTCAAAGGCAAATCAACCACTTGGCATGAAGACTCAACACAATGGTGAACAATTCAAGGATCTAAGAAACAATACTAGAAGGACTCCTATCAGACAACTTAATGCTCAAAGGTACTTATCTTTCAATGGTGTATGTTATTCCTGCAATAGATTTGGACATAGGGAAAAATATTGCAAAGTAGAATTTGACTGATAATTTATCATTCTCCAATCAATGTTTTGAATGGAAGAAGATTGGACATAAGGTTATGGAATGTAGAAGTTAGAAGTTGAGCAAGGAATTTTATTCTTTTAATGGCTATTGTTATCACTATAACTTATGTGGACACGAGGTTAATTAGTGCAAATATAGATTGAATAAAGGAAAATATGGATGAAATAGTGTTGTTTGCTATGACTGCAACAATCCAAAACCTTTTTCCAAAGACTATAGAAACAAAAGGTTGAAAAATGACTATTTGGTAAAGAGACAAGAACCTATCATTGATCAATAAGAAGTTAGAAAGGAAATGAAAAGAATTTGGAGAAGGGAAGAAGAATCTAAGCAAAGTGAATTAGATTCATTAGTTTTATTTGTGCTGCCCCGCGGTGCAGATACACTTGTCAAAAATTAATTTAGGCAATTCCTAAGGGGGAGAAATAATGAAAAAAATTAATAAATCCCTCATTGATATATGATGTCATGTCATGATAGAAGTGCATTTAATAAGGCTATGAATTCAAGATCTCTTGCGAAAGGAATTTTTAGACACGTGTGAAGAATGAAGTTTGCAAAATTTGAAAGGATAGAAGTGTACACAAATTTTGAGGTGATCTACTTGTAGTTTAAAGCATTTATTACAAAAGCAATTGGAATGAAGGAAATAAATTTAGAAATATTAAGAAAAAAACATTCAACAAAAGGCATTTGTGAAGAACGAGAAGCGTGCAGAGGAAGCTTGAAGAAATCAGAGCAATTCCATACAAAAAAGTTTTAGGAGTTGGTTTTGGTGGAAAAGGAAGAGGAAATTGAAGAAGAGAAAGTGGACTCAAAGTGTGCTCTAGAAGCTTAACATTAAACCCTACTCTTCGTTGAGAAAATTACAGAGGTATTCTACTTAAACAATTCTCTTGTAGAATTTTTGATTTTAAGCAATGGATGGGTTGAAGGTAGTGAATGTTTCAGACAAATTGCAAATAAAATTAAGGAAGTATTCTCTAAAAAAAAATTTGGAAGAATCAGTGGGTGCATTTTCTAGCATTCCTCTTAGAGTATTACCTACTGAAGACATTCATGCATATATTTATGGGAAAATTGAGGAAATGTCATCAATTCGATTTGAGTAAGTATTTTTTGGAAGAATAAATTGGAAGAAAATTATGATGCATATAAAATATTAGTTGAATTTTTTTTGGATGTATGGCAAAAATTCCCATCGTTTGAATTTGAAATGAAGTACATATAAATGGCATTAAGCATGACTCAATGTGAATATATTTGGATTGATGAAACACACTTGACAACCAAAGAAACTATAAGAGATGTAACTGGTTTGTGTCTCTTCAGACAAGTTCCTAGATGGTAGATCATAAATGATCAAGAGACAATAGAGATAACTAGTGTGACCCTTGAAGGAAAATAACTCATTTTGAGTACAATTGAAGATCTGATTATTAGGTGTGTTGCAATGATTATTGGATATAAAATTTTCTTACCAAGAAATAACTACACAGTTTCTACTACTATCGCATACATTGCATTTGATATGGTTAGGAATGGTACAAATTATGATCTTTGTGAGCTACTTCGACTGCATCTATTGAAGAATTTGAAAGATATCAAAAAGAATAAAAAAGAACATTCTGGTATGGTACTTTAATAGTTTGCTTACTCTTTTACTTTATGAAAGAGTTACCAAAAATTGGAAGGGTAGAATGGACAAACACAAAACCAATAGCACACCATATTAGGAATTTCATGATAAATATTGGTGGTTTGGATGCTCAAGAAACTACTCTTCCAACATTATTTGGAACATTTTAGATGAGAATGAATAAAAGTTCAAGAATTCTAGAAAATATGGTTGAAAAATACTCCAGAAATATCAATTTCCTAGTCTCTATAGATTTCTATTACATGGAAGCAGTTGAATCCAGACTTGTGTGGATTTCTAAATTGGATTATGAAGTAACTGAGGAAGAAGTTGATCATTATGCAAAAGTGCTTCTAGAGAGCCCCAAGAACCCTAACAAGACAAGTGTAGAAGAAATTTCTATGGCTAAAGCCTTTGATAGTGCAACAAGAATCCAAAAGAAGAGGAAAAGTGTTATTATCAAGCAAGAAAGCATAGAACTAGAAGGAAGTGAATTTGAGAGAGCTCAACATGAGCATGAAAGTGAAAATATTCAAGAAGCATTAAAAGTGTTACTAGAAGTGATTCCCAATGCCAAATTTAGTTCACTATATTCATTATGGAAAATCTCAGGAGCATGATTTATTATCTGAAAGCATACATCTCCAAATTGTAAGTACAAATAAGAAATAGGTCTACACAAGAAAATATAAAAGAAATCAAGAAGAAATGTGCAGATCCACATCACAGAGTTGTAAAGGAATTAAAGGACGTTCAGGATTGTGAGAAAGAAGCTCAGCAATTAGTATCTTTCTGCATGAATTTTTCCAATAGGACATTAAATGAAGGAGAAGAAATAAGAAAGAATGAAATTTGATTGAGTACTCAAGAAAATATGTACAGCTTGGAAGATGACTGGGACAACCAGAGATGGTCCTACATTGTACAACTAAAGGAAAAATTATTTTCTCTATAGGATCAAAGAATAGTTAAAGTGATTAAGTAGTTTGTGGCACTTAGAGATTTGGTAAAGCTTAGGCATATTCTTGTATCCAATGCCCTTGATAGTGTTGGTAATCTATCAGCAATAAATCTCTATCCCAACACTATGGAAGAAGGTATAGAGTATTTGAATAAGCTTGAATTACTTTACAAGACTCTTGCAAGTGCAAAAGGTTCATAGGAAGAAGACAAAGCTATATGGGAGGATACCCTGAAGAACCTCAAAGGATCTTCTTCTTTAGGTTAATATTTTTCATATCATTCTTTTTGTCAATTTTTTATGCATACACTTATTTGAGGAAATATACCAGAACCTTACATGACCTTTTTCATTGATGTAAAAGGGGGAGAGATAGATGGTAAAACATTTTTGTCAAGAACAATTTTGTAAGGAGGATCATTAACCTTGAAAGGGGAAGTATTTAGTTGCTTTATATTGGGATATATATTTTTTTATATGCATGTTGCCATCAATTCCAAAGGGGGAGATTGTTGGAAATATGTAAGCCTAGCAACATGAGCATAAAGTATATATAGGGTGATTTTAATGTTCCAGTGTTGTCATTGATGCCAACATTGTGGAAAAATTGTGTGAAACATATTTTTTATAGCAAAAGCTAATCCATAATGGAAGTGTTCTTTACTTATAATGGTATGGTCTAGTGTGTTGGGTTTTGAGTCCAAAATTCACCACAAGAAGAGATATGTCTCTGATCTCTTAATCTTATTATTATGACTTATTCATAAAGCTATATCTAGGATCTTGATAAGTTTTGTGTTGTGTACAAAAAGTTATCAATGATAGAGTTAAGCTTTGTACACTATAGTTGTTTCTATGTTCAGTATATCTGTGTGGGAGACTCCACATTTCCTTAAGAAGAATATTTTGATGTTGTGGTTCTAATGGTAGCCTCTTAGATGTTAATGTGATAAGAAATTGAAGTAATATATGATCTAGAAGATGTTTATCTTGAGAAGTTTGCTTTGGTTTGGAGTTTTTGTGATTAGGTCCTATTCTTGGCTAACCTAATATATGACATGTATTAAGAAGAATATTTGTACTTTTTGTATGTTAGTTGGAACCCTTATAGATTTATTCCAACTTGATATGATGACCACATGAATAATAAGACGTTTTAAATCTTATATGGTGTCGATAAGATCCTTTTTTGATTAATTTTTTTTACATCTAATTAGGTCAGCCTAATTGATGTATGAAATATAATTGTATATATATATGAGAATTTTTGTAGTATAAAAGTGTGTGTGAGAGAGATCATGTGTGAAAGTGATGTGAAGAAGATTGAAAATGTGCGAACCTAAATGATTTATCAGATGCGAGTAATGTATTGTGGGAGAAGTCAAGGATAAAAGTAAAAATTGTTATTTGACTGCTATGTAGAGTAGTACTTCACATTCTATTAGCTCTCAAAAAAGTAGGTTTGAACCACGAAAGGTTGCCAAGCTTCCATGACGTTTTAGGGTAACATAACAAGGTTTGAAACAGTTAAACCTTCTACTCTCTAGGTGCTGCTAGACCTAGGCAGGTGTACCTATAACAAATGAAGCATACTTGACTATTGATCTTCTCTTCATGCCATGATTTGTCCACAATGGAAGATTGGAATGGACAAATCATAAAACAGATTTGGTATATATTGTATACCAGCATTCAAAACTAAACCCTAATATGCTCAGTTAACAGATGTAAAAAAGTATGAACAAAACAAAATGATAGAAATGGTGAGACCAATGCCTTATATAATATATGGAGTCAAATGAAACCTTAAACAACTGACTTCTTTTTGGAGGTTATTCAAATTTTTTGGCATATTTTGTTTATAACTAGTATAAACTTGCAAGATTGTGATTATTAAGTTCTTCTTACTGATCTAAATGAAATTCCCTGATTACTGTGATTAATCAAAAGGATTTAATCCTTCCTTGAAAGAACCTATCAACCAATCAAACAAATACAGTAAATATGTATTGATAAACCAGACATAAACTTGTTATGTTGATCTAAATAACCAAGCAACATCAATCTTAGAGACAACTCAAATAATTCTTTCAATAGGCACAACACAACAATTAACATTATAATACGCCAACAAATCAGATGATTTTCATTGATATCTCCATGGCTTCAAAAAATACATCAGAGTCTCAACCCTGTGAAAAATGGTGTTCCATCGTATTTTCTATTCTCTATCCTATTCTACCTATATCCGCACAATGCTTTCAAAATGGACATTTATACATTGAGAATATGAAAGGATGCATCCTTTCAGAAATAGAAAATACATATTATAAAATAAAAGATAGAGAATAACTAGGCTCTATTTAGCCACAAGTGAGTCTTATTGAGGTGGTCCAAATAATCCTGGCACTCATATGTGTCCACATCTCCAACAGCATTCCAGATTGTAACCTCCATCTTGACCATTTCCTCATTTTGCTTGCTCACTTCTTCCAATGCTATATCCTCTGTAGAAGCTATCTTCATGATTTCATTTAGCATTGAATCACATTCATTTTTCCATCTAGTGGCCTCTTTCAAATCCCCATTATCATCATAAAATGTAATTACAGTTTTCTCAGCAGCTGCAATTAACCCCTGTTCATCCCCTTGCAATTCATCATAGAAATTTTCATGGTGATTGATTATATGATTTGTAGCTTCAAGTGTAGAACTGCTAGCTTCATCACTTTGAGCCAACTCATGAAATTTCTCCATGATTCATCCATCCATCCTTGTGTGTTCCTTCAATGCAGCAAGAGTATGATAGTATTTTCCCCACAATTTATTCAACCAGGATGTCAAATGATCCTGCCTCTTCTTGACAATTGCAGCAATAGCATCATGCTTTCCCTGAGAATAAGCACTTGACCCTACCCAATGGTCTTTTACCTAAGAGCTTTCTCCTTGAGTGATCATTTGTGTTGTCCCCATTGAATCACCAACCAAGTATTTGAGTCTATCATTTTCTCTCAGCAATTTCTCATTATTTGCTTTATACATTTCTCTTTCTTTTATCAAAAGCTGAATTTGTGCTTTATTCAACTTTGCAATATTTACCCCAATATCTGCAGTAGCTATAGGATCAGCTTCTCCAGCCTTTAGAGTCAAGACATGGCCAAATTCCTTCTCTGTATCAAGTACCATTGATTTCTTGTGGGGTGGGTACAAAGCACATATCAACATTGATCCCTCATCAGTATTATACTTGGATCCCGTATACACTTTAGTCACCTTTGCCTTATCAAGCTTATGAGTAGCATTACTACCCTTCAAGAAACTATCAAAGACCAATGCAGAGTTCAAATCAAGGCTAGGAAAGATCATGAAACCAACATTCTCTAACATTTTCCTCCCCTTTTCAGGAGTCATATCTATCATTTCATCATCCACACATCTTCTCAATTGAGCCAGCAATTGTTCCTCATTTCCTAAAGTAACATCATCCACATTTTCCCTTATTTCCTTCCCCTTCTACTTGTACAAGAATTCCTTGAACTCTGGGGAATGTATAAACTCATCATCAGAGACAAATGATCTATATTCCATGTGCCTTGTATCAACATCACCACTTTCAACACTATGTTCTCTGACTGGTCAGACATATTGCTGAGTCCTCATTTGAGATACCTTTTCTATTTTACCCTATGGCACATTAGCTCTTGGTGCTTCCTCACCTCCAAAATATAATAGCTCAATATCCTACAGCCCTTGGTTATACCTTTCAACTACCCTTTCTGCTTCATCTTCATCCAGATTTCTGATCATATCATCAAAAGGATAAGGTACATGCTGATACCCTTCAAAGTTAATCCTTTCTTTGGCTGAATTGATATATCCTTCAGGGTCAAAGTTTTTCCTGGTTGGTCCTCTTTTCATATTATAATGCAATAATCTATCAAGGATTGAGTTATATCCCTCTTTAGCCAACACAGTGAAATCACCAAAACATAAAGTACTAGGCATAAAAGCTGCTTCCCAAAAGAACTGAAATGCATCACACTATAGTAATCCATTTGTTTGACAATTTCCAAATATGCAACCCTATTTGGAACTGTCCTTGGCAGAATGAGAGGAGCATCTTCAAATCCATATACTCTTATTATTGTAGCTCCCTCCAAACAATACCAGTCTCCCTAGTTATGATCAATAGGCCCATTGAAGTCTTTAGGCCGAAGGAATCTTTTGATCTCATCAGTCAATGAATAGTTACAAGGATAATGATACAATTTATACAATGTCTTTACAAAATATTCTTCAAAATGAATAAAACTAGAACCAACAAACCTATTGTCCCAAATGGCAGTCCATAATTGAACAGGCAATGCTTCACCCTCCTTACCAATTCGAAAAATTCTCATCTCAGGAGGCCATACCCCTAACTCTTGTCCAAAATATAACACCATGTGCATCAATAATGAATAATTTCTAAGATGGAAAATAGAGGCTCCACCCTTTATAGCCATCAACCCTGAATCAAGCTCCTTAGAAATATATGAAGCATAATCAAAAGGCCTAGAATTGTGATATTGAATATCTGATGTGATAACCATTGGCACCATTGACATGAACTCAGGGGCATCCATACCTAACACCTGACACACTAAAAAATATGTGTACTTCATATAGGGTTCAAACAAATCTACATGATATGGAGGCCCCTCACTATCTTCCAGAGGTTCTAGCTTGTTACTCTATTTAACCCTGTGAATTGGTAACCTCCAACCCTTGTAACTTGTATCCATTCTTGAAAATTCATTCTGCAACTCCTCACAATTAATTTCCTTGTTGCAAAACCCTTCCAGTCTGAAAACTTCACCAATTGCTTCTTTTGACACATGTATCTGTGGTTTTCCAGAAGGATCACATATAGCTTTATGCTTTGGATTATAATGATCAGCAAGCAATTTTACCAATTCAACATTAACAAATACATTAGGGCACACCAATTTCCCTACATTCAACTTCCATGGATTACAGACCGGCTCAAAACGGTTCCTCCTATGGTAGTGGAAATTGAAAAGCTCATACCCTCTTATAGTAGTCCAAACATCACCTATGAACTTGCATTTATCATCCAGCTTATCAACATCTACCCTAAGTTGTGCGGACCTTCTAGCTTTAGGCCCTAAACCAGGTATTTGATCAATGAGGCCTTGGTTCAACCTCCTTTCAGTGCCTCTATGCTCCATATCGGTCTTTTATTTCTTTCCCTTCGACTGACTACTCTCACCAAGATTTCTACCCTTACCCTTTCCAGAACGAGAAGACTCCATTTTCAAGCTTACAGAATCAAAATATGAAAAACAAAGAAGCAATTACTTACAATATTCTACTCGAGCTCCTCAGACTGAAAAAATATCTCAGTTCTTTGTTCAGCATGCCAATTCACCAGCAATCAATTCAGAAATGAGGAATTGATTAAAACACTACTGTCATTACTGTTTTATCCCATCATGCCATCAATGAAGCACGAATGAAACCTCCTTTGAAATTGGCACTATCGCATCAAGTGTCCTATCGATGAGAAAATTTCAAATCTGGGGAAAAAATCCCTTTTCAACATTTATTTCAGCATTTTCCAAGACACTCTACGGTCTTACCAACACTTGACATCAACTTAATGGCTAGTGCTTCTATTTTTCATGTCACTGTGACAATTTTAAGTCGGGGAGATATTACATAGACTTCATGGTGCCAAACCGATATGCATTCTTCAAAGCATTTTCTAGTCGCTAAGACATTAATGTTCTCACACTGACCAAAATCCTTTATCTTTATACTCTTCGCCGTTACTTGCAAATGTCGGGGAGACGTCTCGTAGACTTCATCCTGCTTCACCGAAAGTCTTCATTTTCCTTGGGTCACCAAGATAAATTTATACTCTTGCCGATGAAATCTTCATTTCACCTGCTTCGCTGTGACTTTCAAAGTTGGGGAGATGTTATGTAGATACCTTTGCATCTTACCAATATGTACTCTTCAATGTATTTTCCATTCGCTAAAAAAAAATCACCCTTTCAGCGATGAATTCTCATTTTGGCGTGTCCACCAAGTTTCTCACCGAAGAAATAAACCCAAGCAATAGAACAATACCTTTGGCAAGACAATGAACCTTCAGGAAGACTCATATCAAAAACAAATGTCTTATTAAAATCACTCCTCCAAATTACTCCTATCGGCAAGACTCACCCCAAAATATTCTATTGGTATATCTTTCAAACCTCGGTGAAGCTCATACTGAAGACTTCTTTTCCTAGCGATGCACATCTCCATCAGCAAAACTTTTGAGTCGTCAAGACACTATGATTTCTCACCAATAACCTTTGAATACCCTTGAACTTGATTTGGCCAAACAATAGCCACTTCGCTAAGACCTTTCCCCGATGCACATAAGTCTTACCGATATATTTATTTACAAACCAGTCAGTAAGACAAAATGACTTCGTTATGAGTTCATGCCGATACCAATCAGTCTAGCCAAAATGACCCCTTTATGCATTAGTCGGTATGACATATTGTCTTCACCCTGACATTACACCGATGCCCCAACATATGCCGATATATATTTTTCGAGATGCCTGTCAGCAAGAAAAATTCTTCGCCAAGACATTCTCTGGAACACCTTTAGCTTGATCAATACACTTCTACATGCATCGGTTAGCGAAACACAATGTATTCGCTATGAATTCACTTCGACAATGATTCCCTTTGTTGAAATGACACCTTTTGTCACCAAAACAAGAAAACTATCCTGCCGATAGTCTGCAACAAACATATATTAGTAAAAAATTAGGTTGGGGAGACTTTTACAATGTCTTGCCAATTCGGGTCTTTTAATGAAAAATGAAAGACTTGATGGACTCAATGAATTTTATGACAAAAAATAAGCAAGATAATACAAAGAGGGACTTTTATGCTTATGATGAGGACTCAGTGCTTGAACTCTTGGATGCGATAGACTGTAAAAATTTAAAATTTTTACAATTCTAACACATTCAAAGCCTCGTTTGAACTTAACTTAGTACATAGAAGGTGTATCTCATTAGTTCATATTTTTGGTAGTGAGGAATATCTTTTTGTATCTTAGTGGTTAGCCACTTCATTTTGTATTATGGTTGTGAGCCTTCTAAGGACAGTGAGTCCTAGTAGTGAGCCTTGTAATATTCTATATCCAGATATATTATATTGTGAGCTAATCCTTACCACAGTTTTTCCCATTTTGGGTTTTCCACATAAAATTTTGGTGTTGATATGTTTTGTGGTGTCATGTTCATTTCAATGTCTTCATTTTGGTTTATAGTTATATGTTCTTTAATAATTGGGTGGTTTACAACTGAATGTTTTAAGGGAATACTGATTCACCCCCCCTCAGTATTCTAGATAATCAACACATGTTCTTTATTATTGTTCTATTTTTCATGTCCCTGTTGCACACACCTCACATTACATGCTCCCATTAGAGTCTATGATATCCCCTAAAAAGGAAATGTTAATTTTTCTAAATTCTACATGGCATTTTGAGTTCACATTTATGTTCCACTAAGCTATGTTTCATATGGTAGCATGGAAAATTCCATGTTCTACCTTGAATTTGAATTAGGAATGGAATTTTCCAAGAGAGGCTGCAAAATTTTTCCAAATGATAGTGTGGGATTTGTGGAAAGCTTCGTTGAAGTTTCAAACAACTGTGTTGAATTTTGCAGAGATTATGTCAACTTTTCTACAAGCTATGTTAGATATTGACTTCCTAAAATAGCACACAAGTAGGAGGTAGGGGTAGGAGCCTATGAGACTGGCATATGAATGAGGCTTGACTTTTAAATTGGCATTGAAACCTGCTGTGTGGACATAAACATAGGTTGCGAGCTTATATTGGAGCTTGAAGAAGTTCCTCTATTAAAATTTGTATATTCTCAATAAAAATATTATTTGTAAGCACAAACTCTTTCATCGATATCTCTCATTTTTACAGACCTGGGAAAAATTTCTCATTAGATACCACATCTTGACTCAATGTGATTGCTTTGGTAATTTCAAAAGGAAACAAATTTGGTAGCCTATATGTGTTAGAGTCTCATGCTGAAGTGGGAATTGTAATGGCAGTTGTGGACAGTGGTACCAAGCTTTGGCATAAAAGGCTCAGACACATGAGGAAAAGATGACTTGAAGTTATGTTAAAGAGGAATCAACTTCTTGGTCTAAAATTTGTTGACTTGGAGATGTGTGAGAATTTCCTCCATGGAAAACAAAGATGGTCCAACTTCTTGACAACAGGTCATGACAAGAAATCTACACCATTAGAGCTCGCACATTTAGATGTTTATGGTCCAATAGAGGTAACCTCCATTAGAGGTGCTAATTACTTTGTTACTTTTCTTGATGATTGTACTAGAAAAATAAGGATTTACATGATGAATAGAAAATAAAAAGTTTTTTTGAAATTTAAAACTTTTAAAGTCATTGTTGAGAATTAGATTGGGCATGTAAAATAAAATGTTTCAAAACAGATAACGGGGGAGAGTTTTTTTCTTTGGAATTTGATCCCTTTTGTGTAGATAATTGTTGGGATTAAGATGTCTCAACCTTAAGAGTCCTAATATTGATTTAATTTTGATGTATTATTGTATTAATTTGTATTATTTAATTGCCTATGATGTCATGTCACAAATTAGGACCCATGGGTTGGGTGGCATCCCTATTGGAGGTGACTGGTTGACACATAATCATACCAACTGGACATAGGCATCCCACTTTGCAATATTTTACCTAAGAAAAATTCTATGATGTGTCATAAGGAAGCTTGTTGCATGGAGAAAGTTGGTGCCCAAGTTGAGTTATGATAGGATGTAAGACAATTGGCTATGTTTATCATTAAAAAAATTAATGGAAACTTGCATTAACATTGGTGAAAGCTCTTAGGTTTCCCAAATTAGTTGAAAATGTAGATATCCAAATTTGACCATTCCCATATGGTCAAATCCACCTCTTTTATCTGTTTATTTCATCAATATTAATTAAATGACTTATTTAATTAATATTTCACCTTTCCCTAAGGTTCTTAAAGTATTTAATTTTATAATTAAATACTTTACCTTTCATCATTTCTCTAAATTAAATAAATACATCAATTTATTTAATTTGGTCATTTAGCCTTTTTGGAATTTAAATCAATTTTAAATTCCTCTCTTTCTCTCTCTTGTCACATCCTCCATAACCTTCTTCTAATTTGGATTAGTTTAATTAATCCATGATTAGGGTGTACACACCTTTAATTAGGATTAATGTCACATCCTCCACATCTTCCAACTTTCTTCTAATATTCCATTAATCTTCTTAATCACCTATTTGCACAATCTTAATCTAATCTCCTTGCTATATTTAACATACCTTTTTGGTCAACCTTCACAATTTCCACATTTAGCCTAGACCCTCTTCCCCATGTAAATTAAAAATTCACATTTATCCCTCCAAGACTCTCCTCTTCCCAATGCAAGTTTTTAGGAGTTCTAAACTCCTCACTTGTCACATCACTCACATGAGGACAAGTACTTACCTTTTTGAGAACCTTGTTTTATTTCCAAGGTACTCCCAATCATGTGAATTTAAAATTCATATTTATTTCCCCAACCACTTCTCTCTTCCCCATGGAGATTTTTGAGGAATATTAAAATTCCTCATATGCCACTTTCCTTCCATATGAGAACAATAAATTACTTTTTAAGGAAATCTTCTCCCAATCCCAAGGTACTTGCAAGTACCTCCACCTCACATGTCCCTTTTCCAACTCATTTGTCCTTGTAACACCTCATCCTCCACATGGAAAGATGTGAGGGATTGTGAGTCCTCAACTCACCACAACCCTTCATCTTGCCCATATTGAAAAATCTTGACCATCCATTTCTCTAGAGATTCTTCCCTTAAAATGGAAGATTTTCTCTCAATTCATTCATTCATCATATTTGCAATTCAAGCTCAAGCACTCATACTCAAGCATTTTCCAAGCAATTTCATATCCTTCATTGTTGCATGTTTCAAGCTCTCATCACTTGCACTTGCATTCATCCATCAAAATACCCAAATAGGTCATTGCATTCACCATCTCACTTAGATCATTTTGCATCCATTTTTTAGTCCATTTGCCATCAAGGAGCACACATTTATCAACTATCAAAGGGCCAACCAAGGAGCAACTCATATAAGGTATAAATCTATTTTTCATCTTTTTTTTGTTTGAGTTTAATGTAGACCAATCTTGAGGTCTTGAAGTCTTATTTTCTTGTTTTGCATTCTATTTTGCATCTTTTAGCATAGGTAAATAACCCTGTTCACATTTGTGGCATGCCCAGTGGGAACCACAAATGAGTCTTTTTGCTTTCACATTTGCTATTGTTTGATATCTTATAGGTTTAGGTTACACAGAGGTAGACTTGCCCCAAGACAAGTGACCCCAATCTGAATAGAGGTGACCCTACCTTGGAGAGTCACCCATTTGAGCAATAGAAGCAAATTTTCCTCGCTGCTTTATGTATAGAGGCGACCTTGCCCAGAATAGGGGTGGCTCTGCCCTGAGCAGGGGCGAACCTGACCTAAACAAAGGCATCTATGAGGTAAAGCAGTGGTTTAAAATTTATTTCTAGAGTCTATTTTTTGTTGTTTTTGTTAATAATGACCTCCTAACTCATCATGTTGGTGATTATGCTAGATTTTAATAACATTTGTGCAGCTATCTCATGCTTGTTGAAGATCAGAGGATAAAATTATAATGCATTTGTTGCAAGATGAATGGGCCAAGTTATTAGCTAGATATCTTATATTTCATTTTGTTTACTACTTAGGAACATAGTTTTAATTAGGGGGAGTCAAAAAATTTGTGTTCTTTGCTTGTCAATTAAGCTATTGACATATCCAATCCCCTTGTGCCATTTGGCGATCTTGGGTGATGAGAAATTGTAGCTTACTTAATCCTTTTTGTTACCCACGAGGCACCATTCAATACTTCCCCTTGCACTCCATGTAAGTTTGGGGAGTAGCTGAAAATGGTTCATTTTTTCTTTTTAGCAGGACCTGCTTAGGGATTTCATCACTCCAAGGGATGATCCCAACCATGCATAGTGACAGGGTATACAAAGAGGGGAGAGCCAATTCTGTACCCCAATCTAGTCACTTCATGTTTGGTGGAGTGTCGAAATTAGGGTGATACCTAGATAAGAGGTGAAGAGTTGGTTTGAGCCTTCAGTACCTCATTGAGGTTCCCAACTCATGCTTGTGATAGACTGGTGTTCATGGTTTTTCCTCACGTATCAAGTGTATATCGAGGAATCCCTAGTTTTCCTTGTTCAACCTAGTTAGAGGACTGTGTTGGCCATACCCTTTTCACTAATCTTAGGATTATGTTGTTTGAACTATCTCTTTTGTGTGAAACCAGTGAATTTCTATTCAGTCAAGTCAGCCTTACCTTCTGCTTGTTGTTTGTTGTGTTTTTGGTCCTTTTCCATAGTCATTTTTTCCTAAGTCAAGTCTAGGTCTATTAACAAAGGTGACCTTTCCCTGAACAAGGGAAACCTTGCCCCAAGTTGGGCGATCCTACCCCAGGTTGGGTGACCCTGCCCTTAGTTGGGCAACCCTGCCCTAAGTTGGATGGCCCTTCCCCAAGTTGGGTGATTTTGCACCCTGAACAACCAATTTCACCTTTCGTTTAGTCATTTCGCCATCCATTTCCCCATTCCAACCATCTGTTTACTAATTCTGAGTACACCTTTCCTCATTTTGAGTACTCATTTTCCCATTCTGAGTATTCATTTTCCCATTCTGACCATCTGTTTCCCCACTTTGAGTACATTTTTCCCTATTTTGACAATCCATTTACCTGTTCTAAGTATCCATTTCCCCATTTTGACCATTCGTTTACTCATTCCAAACACACGTTTCCCCGTTTCAACCATCTATTTTCCCATTTTGAGTATCTGTTTCCCTATCCCAAACATCTGTTTATTCATTATGAGCATCTATTTTCTTGTTCTAATAGTCGATTCATCTATTTCGATAGTCTGTTTGAACTCTTTTCTAATTTAGACAAGTCTAAGAGTTGAGATAGGTGATCTTGTCCTCTAGTTGGGTGAACCTAACCTCTAGATAGGCAACCTTGACTAGTAGAAAGGTGACCTTGTCCTTTAGTTGGGCGAACCTAACCTCTAGATAGGCAACCTTGTCCTCTAGTTGGGTGACCCTAACCTTGAGATAGGTGACCTTGACTAGTAGATAGGTGGCCTTGTCCTCCAGTTGGGTGACCTTGACCTCCAGTTGGGTGACCCTAACCTATAGTTGGGTGACCTTGACCTCTAGTTGGGTGAACCTGATCTCTAGTTGGGAAAACCTAACCTCTTGATAGGTGACCCTGACCTCCAGTTGGGTGAACCTAACCTCTACTTGGGCGACCTTTCCCCCTAGTTGGGTGGTCTTGCACCTTGGTTAGACGAGTCTCATCTTTATCAAACCATTCTACATCTTCCATTCACCTATAATTTGCATTTGCATTCTCCAAAGTTCATTCATTCATCATCTAAATCATATAGGTACATCATAAATCATCTCTAGGTTGCATATCCCTCATCGTTTCTCAATCCAAATCCTCTAAAATTCACTTGAAGTTATTATCCAAATTGACCTAGGTGTCTGAAATTGATCATCATCCTACAACATCTGCTTAGGATCACCATTCGTCCTTAGTCACTCATCATCATTTGACCTAATCAATCCACTTCCATCTCAAGTTGGATTTGATGCCACAATCATCTATCTATCCTTAATCCAATCAATCAACACCTTAAGTCACCTAGGGTGATTTCTGAACTTGGTTTAGAATCCCTTCTATCATCCAATCTTACCAATCGTTTCATCAGCCAAAATACTCAATCTACTATTTATCCAATCATCCAATCTATCAATCAGTTATCTTATCTAATCCATCCTTCAATCGTCATTTAGGTCATCTCTACATTACATCTTAGAGTTTAACTGCATCTTAACTCACCTAGTAGTTTTGCACTTTCATGCTTGTTAAGAATCGATCACAAGCCAAGAAAATAATGGCCAAACAACAAGCCCAAGGTTCCCACTTGAATATCCCTTAGGATCCTAACAACACTTAAAACATCCCAGAAGATCCCAACAATGGTGCAAATATCCCTCAAGATCCCAATAATGGTGCATCATCACAGTCCAATACTGATGTCCAAAACACCTCACCACCTAGAGATGAGAACATGGTTAGTTAGCCTAAAGTCACCATTAACGAATACCTAAGCAATCCCACTAATGTTCAGATGGTGGATCACATCCTCAATGAGCGTGGGGATAAGATTCTCGCTACTCTGATCATGAAAGGAGTCAAACCACCACCTAATTTCAATATGTCATAGTATACTGACACCCAATCCCTTCATGCATCATAAGATCCATAAACTTCGCAAAATTTTCCAAGAAATTTGTATGTTCCTGAAGGTCCACCTATAGAGAATTGGTATCATCCTGAGTTTAGAAATGTTGTGATGAACCAAGTTGCTAGTTATCCTCGCCTCCCATCTGCAACCTCTACGTCACCACCTGATCCTAATGACCCTTATGCCTATGGCATGTCATAGAATGTTCCATCTACTCCACCACTCCCACCTTAACATCCTAGTCAACCTCTTGTCAACGCTAGGGGCACCCCAATCCTTGCATTGATGCCACCTCTAGGATCTACACTTGCTAGAAATCTACGATTACCACATCAAGGTAATATCCCTATGTTTCAGTAGCCTCCCATTAATCCTCATCAATCCACTATGATGTAAGCACTACTGCAACACACTGCTATCCCCTCACAAGCACTACCACAACATATTTCTACCATTGTTGTTTCATCTCAATCACCCCATCAACAACCTCTGCAACAAAATGTCACAATCCCACAATAGAACATCACCATTATGTAGCAAAATGTTTTGATTCCTTAGCAACACACTACCATTCCTACACATCAAGTGACACAAATTGCATTATAGTCGCCACAACCACCCCATTAAGCTTCTACAATGGTCCCACAACAACATCACATCCTATCTCACCCATTTTATCAGCAACCACCATAGCAAGAAAAACCACCCCAACATATGCAAATTCCTATGCAAATTTAGCATAATCCTCTCACACAATGTCTCTACCATCCCTCTAGCATGTACACAACTTATGCTGCTACATCTAATCCCAATCCAAATATCCATGTGGCCTCTAACAATCCACCATGGACTCAATTGCCACTTTACACTAATCCTCCACAATCACACATGAATCCATACCAATATTCATTTAACCCACAACCACCTCCATATACTACACAACAACCCAACATTGTATACAATTATCAATCCAACCCATGCTATGCTCAATAGTAGCCTTCATACCAACAAGGTGCTTCATCCACATCCTACATGCAACAACAACCACCTTATCAATAGGGAGCTCAATCCGCCTCCTACTATCATCAACTGTCACATTACCTGCGGATTCCACATCATCCTACTATCAAGCTACTATGCAATACCAGTAGGGTACTCCATCCACTTCATACTATCAACAACAAGCACCATACCAACAAGTAGCTTCAACCTCTTACCATCAAAATCCATCATATCTACCTTACATCAATTTGCAATCCGCTCATGCCAATCAATACCAGCAAACACCTCCATATACACCTCAGCCCACTTATGATCCAACTATTTTGACACCATCCTCATCGTATCAATAGTATCCTCTATACAATCAGCCTAGTTCATCCAATTTGACTCCTACAATGCCTATCAATAAAGATCTAGAAGAAGTCAAAGCTACATTAAAAGGCTTACAATCAGGGACTAGCAAACAATCATTCAAGTTTGAAGATATTTATCCTTACCCGTTTGGTCCTTCAATCTCATTGGTTCCTTTCCTGAAGCATTTTGAAATGACAAAAGTTGATAAGTATAAAGGAACCAAAGATCCCAAAGCTCACCTTCAAGAGTTTTATGCCCACTGTCAAGAAGTCATGCATAATGACAATTATCTCATGAGATTATTTCCTAGGAGTTTACTAGGAATAACTCTTGATTGGTTTATGCATCTTGAAAAGGGATCTATCAAGTTCTTTGTACAACATTCAGAAGAGTTTGTATCCCACTTCTCCTTTAATCTAGAGAAGGATATTTACATGTTAGATCTCCTAAAGGAAAAGTATTGTGAGGGAGAAACCTTTGTGAGCTATCTTCATTGATGGCGAGCCCTAGCCAGTTGCATGAAATAACTACTAAGGGAAAAGGACATGGTCCCCTTGTTCATTGAAAACTCTCATCCAGATATGGCTCACAACTTCAGACTCCACTATGTCATAACCTTCATAGTAATAGTGGAGAAAAGTCTTATTCTTTAGAGGGCTCTTATCACCAAAGGGCTAGTCAAAATATTTAACTCTGATAAGGAGAAGTCATTTGAGGATAAGCCTCGTTATTGGAATAAAAACAAAAATTCTTTCAATGATGGTGTCATTGACACCAAAAACATCCAAGTGGCTATTGCTTCGCAAAAGCTAAAATATCCTCCTCAACAGTCAAACCCTCATGCTATATCAATGCCACAGGGGGCACCTTGTCCCAACTAATAATCCGATTAGAATAACCAAGGGAATGGAAAACAACAATTCACTCAACTAGGGGAACCCTTAAGTACTATGTTTAATAGGCTTCTTCAAGCTAGTTACCAAATTACATATCCAGTGACCAAGACACCCAATGAATCCAAGCCCAAACCAACCTGGTTTAAAGAAAGTGAATATTGTGAGTTCCACAAGATTAAAGGGCATACATTGAATAAGTGTCGAAGTTTGAAAACGTACATATAGGATCTCATAGATCGGGGTGACATACATGTGGATACCAATATGACACCTTCATCCAATGCTTAATTGTAAATATATCAAAATGCTTTCCCTAAGCATAACCAAGGTCCTAGTACATCAAATTCAAACCCAAGGCCTAGCAATAACAATAATCAGGATAACACTACAAACAACATTAATTATAGGAATGTGTCATTCAATTATTAGGGTATCGTCATGTACATTGAGAAAGTAGAACCATGTGTATCTATGATACACATAAAAGGAAAAGATCCACAATGTGTTGTTACCACCCGTCGAACCCACATCACAGTCCCTAGAGCCTTTGTATCCACCTAGCCACAACTTGTGAGTTCTCAATACAACATTCTTGACCATATGGGAAAGACTTTGGCATAGATATCCATTTTGGATTTGCTTAAGTCTTCTCCTGCATGCTAAGATATCCTAAATAAAGCCTTACAGGACACCCAAGTTCCTAATGACATAGACCCTATGCAATTTAAAGTATTGGTAGGGAACCTCTTCATCACCTATCAACTCAGTTTTATCAAAAATGACCTACCCTACATTGACTCCAATCATAATCATCCCCTCCATCTAAAGGTCCTTGTAAATTGACATAAAATAAAGAGGGTCTTGGTAGATAATGGTTATGCTCTGAACCTTTGTACATTGAAATTTATAAAATAGGTGGGATACACCCATGCTGATTTAAATAATGAAGTCATCACAATCAAGGTGTATGATAATGCAAAGAATGATTATGAAGGAACAATATGTCTTCCGATCCAAGTTGGTCTAGTTGTGCAATACACTACTTGTCATGTCCTTAATCTGGAACTCCCCTATAACCTCCTCCTCGGTCATCCATGGATTCACACCATGCAGGTCATACCATCCACATACCATCAATGTCTAAAATTCCTATTCAATGGGGTAGAAGTTACCATACACAAAGATCCCCAACCATTTGAATATTATCACGCATTAGAAGCTTCTTTTCCTCATTCCCACTATTTTCCTAGAGCGGGAATGGGACTGCTACAGACATCATCATCCCACTCATCTACCACCGCATTAGGCACCACTTCATCCACTCTATCATCCACACCTGATTCCATCCTTACTAAAGTCCAAATCATTGACAAGGGATGTGGTGAATATGAGATGTGCACAACTTTGAATGTGGAAACTATGCCACCCTCACCACACACATATGGCCAACCTTTTGAGTCTACACCAAAATCAGAAGACAAGACTATCACTTTGAGCTCCAATTACGTGGGAACCAGTACTTACCGCTTTCTTGGGTTAAGAAAAGATGTGCTGGGAGTTGACATAAGCCAATGGGTCTACCATGAGGAACCTGATCCCTCCCCTCCTTTGAAAGAATATTTCCAGGAGAACTATCTTTGGCCCTCTAAGTGTGTAGAGAAGTACAATTATTAGGGGGGAGGCCTTGGCACCGAAGAGTAAGGAAGAAAACACCATATTGAGGCTACAATAAGACTAAGATACTTGGGCTTGGGTCATGACACAAAACAAAAGGGACCTATGGCATCATCTAGTGTCTCTAACAATGTTAGTGAGAGAAACTGTCTCCTTGAAGACATACCAAAGGAGGAATCCATCATACATGCATATGATGATGTAGATCACACTGACCTTTCTTCCATGTTTGATTGCTTATACATCTGCACCATTAGCCTATCCCTTAAACATCCTAAACTCATAGATTGGGACCTACATGGTAGCACACCTATCGACACCTTCCCCTCCATGGATTAGTACACACATATTATGGGATTGGGGGAAGATGAACACCCTAACTGCAAAATTAAAATGAAGCAAAACCAAAAAAGGACACCTATCCAAAACCTCCTTAAGGAGCTTCTTGAGCTAGAAAAAGTAAAAATAAAGGGTGTATCTAATAGTGAAAATCTCAATGAGGTGCTATAAGATGGGGATGTTCATCTTCCCCTTATAGGAACCCAGTTACTTGAACGATTATCCATCTTGATAGAGGAAACATAGGAAATAAATTTGGGAACTAAAGAGGATCTCAAAATTACATATGTTGCCAAAGCATTGTTAGGGGAATAATATTCTACCATCACCAAGCTTCTCAAAGAAGGCATTGCCAACTTTGCATGGACATATTCAGACATGCCAAACCTTGATCCTGATTTAGTGGTACATCACCTAGATGTACATCCCAATGCCAATCCGATCAAACAAAAGCTTCAAAAAATGCACCCCCAAGTAGCTCTGCTGGTTAAGAAAGAATTGGAGAAGCTATTGGATGTCAGATTTATAAGGCCCATTGACTATTCTGAATGGATCTCAAACATTGTGCCAGTAGCCAAACCAAATGGTGCTATTAGAGTTTTCACAGACTTCCAAGACCTCAACAAGGCTTGCCCCAAAGATGATTTTCCTTTTCCAAACATCGACATGTTGATTGACCTCACTGTAGGGCATGAGATGCTTTCCCTCATGGATGGATTCTCTAGATACAATCGGATTAGAATTGTGCCTAAAGACCAACATAAGACAACCTTCACTACACCATGGGATACGTTTTGCTATAATTTCATGCCTTTTAGTCTTAAAAATGTGGGGGAAACCTACCAACGAGCTATGACCATTATCTGCCATGATCTCATTAACATAATAATGGAAGATTATGTTGATGACTTGTTAGGAAAATCAAGAACAAGGGAAGAACACATTGTGGTACTCAAGAAGATATTTGAGCATCTAGAGCAGTATAAACTAAGGATAAATTCTAAAAAATGTGTCTTTGGGCTCACATTAGGCAAACTATTGGGTTTCATTGTGTCTTGAAGAGGTATAGAAGTTGATCTATCGACAGTTAAGGCAATTATGGATATGCCTCCACCACACAACCTCAAAAGTTAAGAAGCCTTTAGGGTAATTTGCAATCCATTCGCCAGTTCATAGCTCAATTATCTGACAAGTGTTAGTCATTCACTCATCTCTTGAAGAAGGATAACACTTTTAAGTGGAATCAGTAGTGTCAAGTTGACTTTGAAAAAATCAAGGAGTATTTGGCTCATCCACCAATCCTTCTACCACCAATTCTTGGTAAGCCACTCCTATTGTACATTTTTGCTACTTCAGTGGCACTGGGGGCATTGCTAGCACATCACGATGAATCATCAAAGGAAAGAGCCATCTATTTCATCAGCTGGACCTTGGTTGGTTATGAGCTCAATTATTCCCTAATGGAGAAAGCTTTCCTAGCCATGGTCTTTAGTTCCCAAAAGCTTCAAAATTACATGCTCAATCACCTAGTGAAGCTCATCTCCAAGGTCGATCCACTCAAATATTTGTTATCCAGAACAACTCTAATTGGTCGCATGGCTAAGTGGGTCATGTTGTTAAGTGAATTTGATATAGAATATGTGGATCAAAAAGCTATTAAAGGACAAGTGATAGCTGATCAATTTGTAGATGCTCCCCTGGTAGATACCTATCCTCTGAAAATATAATTTCCTGATGAAGGAGTCTTCATAGTAATAGAAGTGGCCATATGGACACTATACTTTGATGGGTTGTACACACATAATGGATTAGGGGAAAGAATCTTACTCGTCATCCCCCAAGGTGATTATAAATCAAAGTCATCCAAGTTGGATTTTTTGTGCAAAAACAACATAGTTGAATATGAAGCTCTTCTTACTGGCCTTAGAATTGCAATCCAATGGCATATTACTCACTTGAGAGTCTTTGGTGATTCTCAATTAATCATCAAATAGGTCAACGATGAGTTTCTCACAAAAGATGATAAGTTACTACCTTATAAATGCAAGGTTGATGACTTCAAAAAATATTTCACTTCCATCCAGTTTGATCAGATTCCAAGATTCTAGAACAAAGCAAAAAATTCCATGGCTACCATTGGTTCCTTAATTGACATGGCCAAAGACAAAATAGAATGTGAGTTCCTCGTTGAACAGTTCTTAATCCTGAAATTTGATATCCCAAAAAGTGAGATGGTGTGTGACATTGTAGGTCCCACATCCCCTTGGTACCATGATATCTACACCTACCTTCACAATGACATCCTACCTCCTGATCTCACATGAAACCAATGTAAGTCTTTCATCCAACAAACATCCCATTACACCATCATAGGTGATATACTTTATCGACATGGGTATGATGGAACCCTCGTCCAGTGTCTAAATGAGACTGAAGCCCACACTACATTAATTCAAGTACATAGTGGTGTATGTGGGGCCCAATCAAATGGTATGGCCCTAGCTAAGAGAATTCTATGAGTAGGATATTACTGGCCTATATTAAAACATGATTCTTGTGAGTTTTTCGAGAAGTGATTACCTTGTCAACAACACACCGATCTAATACATGCTCCAACATAGGATCTGCAACCTCTTCTAGCACCATGGCCTTTCTCTCAGTGGGGTTTCAACCTAATCCAAAAGATATATCCTCCATCCTCCAATGGACATACCTTCATCATTACCACAATTGAGTACTTCACCAAGTGGGTGGAAGCGATGCCACTCTCACAAATCATAGGTACCTAGATTTCCAAATTTATCCTCTTCCATATTCTCTATAGATGTGGAATACCATTTACCATCATCTCTGAAAATGGAAAGCCTTTTAAGAACCAAGCCATGAAATAGCTTTGTGAGACCTTCCACATCCAACATTGTTAGCCTATGACTTATTACCCCCAAGGTAATGGTCAAGCGGAAGCCATCAATAGAACCCTCATCAGAATCCTCAAATAGGTGGTTAACAATACTAGTTGAGATTTGCACCTTCACATCCATCCTGCCCTTTGGGAATACTGAACTTCCATATGAACCCCTACAACCACCACTCTATTTTCTCTCATCTATGGTGTTGAGGTTATCTTGCCAATTGAGCTAGAAATCCCATCGTTGAGAATATCCTTGAAGAATCTTATCAGTGACAAAGACTCTTGAGTTACAAGACTTAGCAAGCTAGAACTCCTCGATGAAAGATGGATCAAAGTGTATGACCACCTTCAAGCTTATTAGAGTCATGTGAAAAGAAGCTACAATAGGAAGGTTTGTCCCTGCTAGTTCAACATTGGTTATTTAGTCCTCAAGGAGAATCACCGCACTCAGCATGACTAAGATAAGAAAGGAAAAATTGAAGTGATTTGGCTAGGTCCTAATGTCATCACAGCCAAGTATGGATCAAGGGCCTACAAACTTGCTACACCTAAAGGAGAGCCCCTAGAGGAGCCCATTAACATCATGCACCTAAAAAGGTTCTACATTTAAATCAACTGGGGTATCCTATTCTGCAAACATCAAAAAATACAGAAAAAGTAAAAAAGAGTAAAAAATTAAAAAAAATACAAAAAAAAAAAACCAAAAAAATCCAAAAATAGTAAAGACAAATAATTCATCCTATGGTGAAAAAGCACCCTTGGTGGCACCTTGGATAAGTACATTTGGTGAAAACCTAGTCACAAGTGTCATTTGTAAAGGGATTAATCATTATCTACCTTGTGTCCTAGTTACTTTAGGCTCCCATCCATTCTGATCTCATGTCTTATCATCCCATCAATCTTGTCATTTCATCTACAGGCATCATTCGGTCGCTTGGTATATTTTGGTTGAGAATTGGACAATCTTCATCTCCTATCCATCACCTTGAGCTTTTATGCTAATTTGAGCTTGTGTCGCTAGTCTTGTTGTCTTGTCAATCCTTTGTGTCCATCTAAGATCCTTCATCATGTTAGTCTTCATTTAGATCCCATCATGTCGTGTTGGTCCTTTTGGTCTTTGTTGAACTACATTTCCCCTATGCTTTCACATAGGCAAGGCCGATCATTTGATCCACCCTCGAGGAATTTTTTTCATCCTATTTTGGTCATCCATCATGGTCTCCATTGTCCGCTTTATGCTCTTATCCCTAGTCAGTCCTTTTCAAACTACATTTCCCCTACACCTGCACATAGGAAAGGTTGATCTTTTGATCCACCCTTGGGGCTTTGGTTTTCTTTCTCTTGTCTTTCTTTGTCATCATTTTCCATCGCTCATCTCCATTAGTCCTCATTCTGATTTTATCCATGGTCTTTTCTTGAA
The DNA here is from genome assembly GCA_007258455.2 of Sequoia sempervirens. Lineage (NCBI taxonomy): Eukaryota > Viridiplantae > Streptophyta > Pinopsida > Cupressales > Cupressaceae > Sequoia > Sequoia sempervirens. The sequence goes on from VDFB02000015.1 coordinate 145,090,678, forward strand.
CTACAAGGGCTCTGCACTTTCACATAGGCAAGGCTAATCTTTGATCAGCCCCTGAGCCCCTAGGTCATTAGGGTGTGTCAGTCTTGTATCTTGTGCCTTCTATCACATCATCAAGTATGCCATTTTCTAGCTAGTTCTTCACAAATGAGATCCACTTGTATCATGAGATTCAATTGGTTTTTGAATTTCTTGTGTCATAATCAATCTTTTAGTTTAGTATCCATCTTTGGTCTCAACAAGATGCATCCTTCCTAATAGACCTCATCAACCCCATCTATCCTCATGATCCTATTGCAAAGGAGGTTTTGAAATTGATTACGATCTTTTGATACTTTTGGCTTTCATTTATTGTTTGAGCTCCCCATTACAACTTGTGAAAGCCACCATGATCTATCATATTATGGTGTGTTTTGATCGGTTAACATAGGGAAATATCTTGATCTTTTGTTTGTTGTTGTCTTCCTGGTTGTCTTGCATTGTACCCACCAAGATCCCTGCAGTCTTGTGTTATGTTGGGGCATCCTTTTGTGCTTGTGGTTATTCCAATACCTGGCCCAACCAAAGTCATCATGACTTTGGGGTGTTGGAATAGGCTTCTTGTCTGCTGTGTGTTTTTTATGCATTCGACACTAATTCACCTTGGTTTACATACCCTGGAACCCGGTGTCTTATTCTATAGCAAAAATCAATGCTCTGAAAATGGAAAATTGCATGAGGATTGAATTTCATGATCAATTTCATTGCATTACATTTATACATGACTTATGACCTATGATTTTGGTTGTGCAAAAATTCACCTTCCATCTCCCATTCTTCTTAGGACACCAATGGTTCTTGATAGGTGCATTTTCATGCCCATCTTCCCTTAATTTTGTAATGATCATAGGGAAAGTACTTGCCATTAAATAAAAAATATGCCTACCATCTACCCTCATTACCATGTAACTCCTTATTAAAACTTATGTTCATCTCGATCACATATCACACACCTTTATTTTATATAAGCTAAAGCAAGCATGATTGCAAACAAAGTCCATCTACCATTCACATTACATTTCATTTATATCTTAGTATTTGTAAGGAATTTAATTACATCTCATGTCACATTATAGTTTCATTGCATTCCATTTCATGTGAATTATTATCTCATATTTAAATTTCATTGTTTAGATTAATTATATTTTCTTATTCTAAACATCTTCAATTCATTGCATTAATCATTCATTTCCATATTAGGCCATATCATTAACACATTGCATACATTGCCACCTGCATCACAAAATTGTCTAATCCCTATCCATAACATTTAAAGTCATAAATCAATCATCACAAATTGCATCATACATGTTAGTCATCATATATATCATCTATCTCATCCATGTAAGCATATACATACATCACATTATAATGATCATCCATAATAAAAGCATAAACACATACATGTATGCATAAATATAATCATCCATCATATATGCATAACATAGTGTCAATAAGGGCTATCACATATCATATCTAAAAATAAAAATACAATGTGCATCACATAGTCCATAATAATGTCCATCATATAATCTAAATACATATCCATCACATATATCATCAAATAAAGTACAAATATAATTCTCTAGATCAACTCTAATCTCTACTGCTCTGTACTATACATCCATCATGCACCTGTCAAAAACTAGTATCCTATCACCTATCCTCTCCCCTCTCTACTCTAAGCTACCCACATTTGATCTCTGGGGTGAGTTTGGAACTCCCCCTCTATGTGGAGGAGTCTCTCTCCAACTGTTGTATATGTGGGTATGTGTCCCTCTTGACTAGGATAGTGCTGGAAACTGTGGCCTCACTCGTACTTAGGGAGGTATCCACTGCTCCTCTAGAACTAATGTATGCTAGGCCACCATATAATAATTGTCCTCTTGCATGTACTCATCCCACTTCACCTCCTGATAGCTGACAGTGTCCCGCTCTCCCTTGTTTCTATCCTGGGATCCACATATGGATCTCTACTCCTACACCCATGCGTCTTGTTCCAACCTCAACTGATCTATCTCTTCTCCCATCCATGATACCTTCTCTATGGCCTTGTCCCTCTCATCCCCCATGTCTTGTATTTGTGCTTGCAATCTATGCACCTCCTCCCCTACCTCGCCACCCCCACCCTACGCTACCTATGCCTGAGCCTGTGTTGTATCTCTCTCTCTGCAACCTATGCCCATGTCACTGCCACATCCCTCTCATTCTATAGGGTCTACACCTATATCTGTGTTGTGTCCCTCTCAATCTGTAGGGTCTATACCTATGTCTTCCCAATGTCCCTCTCTATCTATAGGGTTTGTATCTGGCCCCTCATGGTCTCCTCTCTTTCCTGCATCAATTTTGTCTCTCCAACTATTTGATCCACTACCTCAACTCTATCATGGAGCTCATCACACTCCCATCTTAGCTCAGTCCTCTCTCTTAGTAGCCCCTCCACCTATCTCCTCAAATCATCCATGTATCTCTTAGCCTGTGCTAGGGTCTCTGTCAATGCCTGGTATGTCACTCCTCCTGGTTCTTGTTGTCCTCTTTCCTATAGTATGATCACCTCTACCTCTAACCTATCTCACTCCCATGTTTCCTGCACCTCCTCCTCATGCTCTCTAGATACCTCCCCCTCTAGCCAAGTCACCTATGCTTGTAACTAGCTCACTTCAGCTCATAGACCATCCCTCTCTACCTGTAGCTCCTTCTCATATTGTGATGCTGCATCAACTATAGATATAAAATCCCTCTCACCCTCTACCTGTGCCCTAGCCACCTTTATTCACAACATGCTCACCTCTACCTCTAGCCTACATCTCGTAGCATTTGTATCTCTTAGTATCTACTCAGTGATCTTTAATATCGCTATGACTCCTCTCAATAGTATAGCTAGATCCTTTGCTATAGGTGGCACTATGGCCAATGGGGGCATATCATGAACATCCATATCCATTGCCTCCACCTCAACCTCATCTTTCTCATCCATCATCTCCACCTCTACCTCATCTCTCTCTTACTCTTCCTTGAGCTCAACCTGGGATTTACTCCATTGTATCCTCCTCCTCCTCACCCTCTCCTGCTAACCTACATACCCAATCTCCAACCCTGCCTCATCTCTCTCATCCACCATCTCAACCTATGCCTCATCTCTCTCTTGCTCTTCTCTGATCTCCACCCAAGCTCTCCTTTGCTATCTCCTCCTCCTCCCCACCCTGTCCTATTTCCCAACAACTCCTACATCTCCTTTTCCTCTCTCATGCTACCTTGTTGCTCTAGCTACCTCTTATCCTCTCTCCTACTTCCTTGCTGCTCTAGCTACCTCATGTCCTCCCTCCTACTACCCTGCTACTCTAGCTATCTCCTGTCCTCTCTTGCCCTCTCTCCTCTAGCCCAAAACCCAATGCCTTTGTAAATGGCCATATGGGTTGATGATGAAGATACCACGTGGTGTATCAAACTATCACTCCTGCCTCTACTTCCCCCCCATTCCTACCCAGGTAGGATACTAGCTACAATGTCTCCCAATGTTCTCTCACAAACCTCAATGAAATTTTATCTCCCCATGGCCACTCTTGCAAGATCCATTGAAACCTCTTTAGTCCACATGGAATCCTAAACTATCTGCTCACTCTATTTGGCCTATGTGCCTCCATTGTCCATGGCTCCCTCTCGACTATGTAGCATCTAGTGCAGAAGTAGCCTTAGTGTCTCTCCTCATCCCTCCATCCAAAAAACTATCATGTCATGTACGACCTCCACACTATATCCTCCTCCTCAAGGTCATCCAATTTCCTCCATCTATCTAGATCCCTAAAGCCCTCATAGTGCCACACCCAACGATACTCTACCCCATACCAGTAACCTACTAGTGATGTTGCATCCTCCTCTCCTGCTCTCACCACTCCTAGCCTACCAACACTAATGTGCTCCTAGGACCAAACCTATAGCAACATCACCTGTATCACGCTGAGAACCTCTTGGTAGCACACAATGTGCATATCTTTGTAGAGTTGTGCTAGTACACATGTACACCATGCAAACTCCCCCTCTCTCCCCTTGACAATGTGTCACATTAACTCCATGTAGCTTAGGCTAGAGAAGCTCCCACTCTAATCTGGTAACAACAATCCACTAATCAACCCACATAGGTATAGTGGTAGTGGTGACACTCCCAACACTAGACATTTGTCTACATCCAACCTATGCCTCTACATAGGAAGGCCTTGTCCCAAAAACACCTACAGGGTATGATCTAGTTGTGCTCCCTTTGATGTGATTGCACTCAATAGGTGGCCTACTATAGGAAGCCTTAGTATCCACCATACATCCTCCAACGTCACAGTCATCTCCCCTATCAAGAGATGAAAGGTCAAGGTCTCCAAACTCCAATGCTCCATAAGGGCTATCAACATAGCCTGATGAGCTATAATCATCAGATATCCTAGTAAATGTAGTAGCCCCACCCATGACAGAGCCTCATGGTCTACTCCATTCATGGTTGCTATTGTTTCCCCCAATACCTCTAATCAACTCTCGCATGTCCGCAAACTATCAAATTGCTATATCCATCCTACATCACATGTCATTCATCCTATCCTTTCATTCATCTATCTGTCTTTTCCATTTCTCGGCCCTAGTTTATCATTTCACTAATTTTTTCTCTTAACCCTTTTTGACCCAAATTTACCTAATTTTCCTAGCCTGGTTTTCTTTTTCTCCACCTCCCCCCTTGTCTGCCCCCTAGGTGAGCCTTCCCTCTGATGGGCGAACCCGCCCGAGTCATGGGCATGTTTGCTCGACTCGTGGGTGAACCTGCCCCAGCCCACAGGTGAACCCACCCTGGTCACACACGAGCTCGCATATGAGGTGAGTGAAATCACCCTGGCCCACGAGCCGTGCCTAGGCGGGGTTGCCCCTATCCTGGGTGGGGTCGCGCCCCTTATGGTTGGGGTCACCCCTCTATTCGGCGGAGTCGCCCATCCCTCCTAACTAGTTTTTTTGGGAGGATTTTCCCGATCTCAGGGAAAATCCACCCTCTCCTATTCTCCCCTTTCTCTTTTCGGGCATTTCTTTTCTTTTTTTTTTGGGTGACTTTACCCTCTAATGGGGAAAATTCACCCCCCTTTCCATCGCTTCTAATAGGCGATTCTACCTACTTGTTGGACGAAATCAAAATTTTTCCCTTGACCCATTTTTCTAAACTACCCCAATCCAAAAACTAATATTTTCAAAAAGCATTATACTTCAAAAACATCATAGAAAATGCTTAAAATCACAAAGGGGGTTTTGAACCTAACCTGGCGTGTAACCGCACACTCATGGAAGAACTGTCATACCTCATCCCCTTGGTGGATGGTGTCAGAATCATAATCATCGAACATCCTCATCTCCTTGTCTCCTTCCTCTCCTCTCCTCTCTCTCCCACTCAATTGCCAAGTGTGAAAATGAGGAATGGTAATTCCTAAAATTACCTTATATAACTTTTTCCCTCCATTTTTACCTTTTTGAAGTAAAGGGTATTTTTCCCCTTTATTTAAACCTCTTTTAATTCAGTTAATCCTCTAACTTCCTAGGGCCACCATTTGAAAATCATGTGTTTGTTTCACTCTGTTGAAAATCCAATCTTTATGGTTTTTCGTGCACTATCCATGACACCTTTCTTTTCCTCATATTGAGAAGTCACCTAGGGCCACTTTTTCTTCCCCAACCACCCTCTCAATGGGGCATACCCTACCACTTTCCTCCATTCCTTCATCATGGTCATTCCCTTGCAAGATTGGGGAATCTCCTTTCATTTCCCTCTGTTTGGGTAGCTCTCGTAACCTCTCCCATACTGGGGTATCATTTTCTGGTAGCTTCCTCTATAGAGTGATTTGCATTTTATTTTTCTTTGAAACACTATTATTCTAACAATATTTTGAAGAGGGGAAAAATGTAGACATCCAAATTTGACCATTCCCATATGGTCAAATCCACCTCTTTTATCTGTTTACTTCATCAATATTAATTAAATAACTTATTTGATTAATATTTCCCCTTTCCCTAAGGTTCCTAAATTATTTAATTTTATAATTAAATACTTTACCTTTCATCCTTTCTCTAAATTAAAAAAATACTTCAATTTATTTAATTTGGTCATTTAGCCTTTTTGGAATTTAAATCAACTTTAAATTCCTCTCTTTCTCTCTCCTTGTCACATCCTCATAACCTTCTTCTAATCTAGATTAGTTTAATTAATCCATGATTAAGATGTGCACACCTTTAATAAGGATTAATGTCACATCCTCCACATCTTCCAACTTGCTTCTAATATTCCATTAATATTCTTAATCATTTTTTGCATAACCTTAATATAATCCCCTTGCTACATTTAACATACCTTTTTGGTCAACTTTCACAATTTCCACATTTAGCCTAGACCCTCTTCCCCATGTGAATTAAAAATTCACATTTATTTCTCCAAGACTCTCCTCTTCCCCATGCAAGTTGTTAGGAGTTCTAAACTCCTCACTTGTCACATCACTCACATGAGGACAAGTACTTACCTTTTTTGAGAACCTTGTTTTATTTCCAAGGTACTCCCAATCATGTGAATTTGAAATTCACATTTATTTCCCCAACCACTTCTCTCTTCTCCATGGAGATTTTTGAGGAATACTAAAATTCCTCATATGTTGCTTTCCTTCTATATGAGAAAAAGAAATTCCTTTTTAAGGAAATCTTCTCCCAATCCCAAGGTACTTGCAAGTACCTCTACCTCACATGTCCCTTTTTCAGCACATTTGTCCTTGTAACACCTCATCCTCCACATGGAAAGATGTGAGAGCTTGTGAGTCCTCAACTCACCACAACCATTCATCTTTCCCATGTTGGAAAAATATTGACCATCCATTTCTCTAGAGATTCTTCCCTTAAAATGGAAGATTTTCTGTCAATTCATTCATTCATCACATTTGCAATTCAAGCTCAGACACTCATACTCAAGCATTTTGCAAGCAATTTCATATCCTCCATTGTTGCATGTTTCAAGCTCTCATCACTTGCATTTGGATTCATCCATAAAAATACCAAAATAGTTCATTGCATTCACCATCTCACCTAGATCATTTTGCATCAATTTTTTATCCATTTTCCATCAACGAGCACACATTTATCAACTATCAAAGGGCCAACCAAGGAGCAACTCATATAGGTATAAAAATATATTTTTCATATTTATTTTGTTTGAGTTTAACATAGCCCAATCTTGAGGTTTCGAAGTGTTATTTGCTTCTTTTGCATTCTATTTTATATATTTTAGAATAGGTAAATAACCCTGCTCATACAAAATTAAAGTTTTCCCACAACCATCACTAATATTGAATTTGAATCTATTATGTCATGGTTTCCATTTTGTATCTTCAAGCTCCTAAAAATTAAAATTTTACCTGCAACATGCATCTAATTTAGTATTCAATTATATGTGTAACAATTAAGATTAATAAAAAAACAAAAAAAACCTCAATATAAACATCTACCTAAAATGAAATAGAGTGAATTCCACTAGCCATGCTGGAAATGGATTACTATAAGCAATGCAAATATAATTCATAATCAAATTTGTGTTAAGTTGATGTCATTTATATAAGTTTAAACATGAATTCATCTAAATTATGTCATGTTTTTCAATTTTTTTCTTCAAACTCATAAAAATTAAACTTTTTTATGCAACTCCCATCTAATTCAATGTTGAATTCCATGTCTAATTGATATGATTAAGAAAATCATTAAAGAAATTTAGTTTATATTGTAAAAAAATACAAATATATTAAATATAAACATTTCAAAATTCCCAAAATGAATATATTATTTGAGATAATGTAAAATGATGTAGAAACTTCAAAATGTCTTCTTGTACATTGTCTACCATGAAAATTAGTGCTAAAAAGGTGATGAATCAAGCATAGATTGGTACAATAGGGAGTCAACTACATAAAAAAGGTTTTTTCTGAGTTGGATAAAGTGTTGAACTAGACAAATACAGAAGCATGCAGGCCTAAATCATAGGGTCAACCCCTATTTTACCATTTCAAGGTAAAACACATTTGGTGCTCACAAAATTTGGCAAGTGCCAAATGTGTTGCTTTGAAATGTTCATCTTGCATAGATGGGAAGGGAGTGAGACTTGAGATTGAGAGAGAGGGGATAGGAGTGAGAGACTAGTAGCATGGTAGGGACTGAGACTTAATAGTGATAGAGACTCTAGAGGGATAAAGAGTTATCCAGTTAGGGTGGGGGGAAATACCTGACAATGAGAAAGGGGTTGGGAGGGACGAGACTTGAGAGATACAAAAAGCAAAAAAGGGGAGAGAGAGAGGGAGTGTGCGAGAGGGGGTTGGAGTGAAATATATTTGTCTAGGTAGGGTGGGAAGTATGTGAGACTTGACAAAGAGGGAGTGTGAGAGAGGGGACTAAAGTGAGATAGATTAGTCTAGGTAGCATGGGAGGGAGTGATACTTGAGAGAGAGAGAAACTTGAGAGGGAGAGTTATTCATTTAGGGTGGGGGGAAGAACCAAGAGAGGGATTAGGAGATAGAGGGGTGGGAAACCTAAATCCTCAACCCTAAACCCTTAAGACCAAACCCTTAAACGCTCTAGCCTCAACCCTTTACCCTCTACCATTAAACCCTAAACCCTCTACCTTCTACCCTCTACCCTCTACCCTTAACCCTTAAACCCTAAACCCCAAACACTTAAAACCTCTACCACCTACCTTCAACCCTCTACCCTTCATCTCTCTCTCTACCCTCTACCATCTACCCTCAACCCACTACCCTCTACCCTCTAACTTCAACCCTTAAACCCTTAAACCCTTAACCCTTAACCATTAAACCCTAAACCCTAAACCCTAAAACCCTCTCCCATCTACCCTAAACCCTTAAAACCTAAACCCTAAACTCTAAACCCTAAACCCTTAAACCCTATACCCTCTACCCCTAACCCTCAACCTCTACCCTAAACCATTAAACCCTAAAACCAAAACCCTTAACACCCTAAACCATAAAACCTTAAACCCTCTACCCTCTACCCTTAACCCTCAACCCTCTACCCTACCCTATACCCTCAACCCTAAAACCCTTCAACCCTCAACCCTCAAACCTTAAACCCTAAACCATAAATCGTTAAACCCTCAACCCTCTACCCTCAACCCTAAACGCTCAACCCCCTCCCTCCCCCCTTTATCTCTCTCTCTCTCTCTTATTTAGTTAGGTGGGGGGAAGACCTGAGAGAGGGAGTTGGAGAGAGGAGGATTGGGAGATAGAGGGATGGGAGACCTAAACCCTTAAAGCCAAATCCTTAAACCGTCTACCCTCTACCTTCAACATAATACCCTCTATCCTCAACCCAATACCCTCTACCCTCAACCCTAATCCCTTAACCCTATACCCTCAACCGTTAAAACCTTAAACACTTAACCCCAACTGAAACCATTAAACCCCTCTCTCTCTCAACCCTACACCCTATACCTTTAAAATATAAATTGTAATTCCTAAACCCTAAACCCTAAATTGTCTACCCTTAACCATTAATCCCTAAACCCTAAACCCTAACCCTCTAACCTTAACCCTCAACCCTCTACCCTCTACCCTCTACTCTCAACCTTTAAACCCTAAAACCCTCTACCCTCTACCATAAACCCTTAAACCCTAAACCCTAAACCCTTAAAACCATAAACCCTAAACTCTTAAACCCTCTACCCTCTACCCTTAACCCTCTACCCTGTACCCTCTACCATCAACCCTTAAACCCTAAACCCTAAAACCTCAACCCTCTACCCTTTGCCCTTAACCCTTAAACCCTAAACCATTAAACCTTTTGTACCATTAATCTATAAATCCTAAATCCTAAACCATAAACCCTTAAACCCTCTTTGATATACCCTTAACCCTAAACCCTAAACCCTCAACCACCTCCCTCCCTCTCTCTCTCTCTTATTTAGTTAGGGTGGGGGGAAGACCTGAGAGAGGGAGTGGGAGATAGAGGGATGGAAGACCTAAACCCTCAACACTAAAACCTTAAAACCAAACCCTTAAATCCTCTACCCTCTATCCTCAATACAATACCCTCTACCCTCAACTCAATACCCTCTACCCTCAACCCTAATCCCTCAACTCTATACCCTCATCACTTAAACCCTTAAACCCAACTAAAATATCTAACCTAATCCCCCAACCCTATACCCTCAACCCTTAACCCTTAAAACCTTTACCATCTACTCTAAATCCTCAAACCATTTGTACCATTAAGCTGTAAACCCTAAAACCTTAAAACCTAAATTCTTAAAACTTAAATCCTCTACCCTCTAACCTTAACCCTCCACCCTCCACCCCTCAACCATAAAACCTCAACTCCCCTCTCTCTCTCAAAACTACACCCTCTACCCTTAAATTATAAACTATAATCCCTAAACCCTTAATCCCTAAACCCTAAACCATCTTCCCTTAAACCTCAACTCTCAACCCTCTACCCTCAACTCTCAACCTTTAAAAACCTCAACCCTCAACCCTCAACCCTCAACCCTAAACCCTTAAACTCTAAACCCTAAATCCTTAAAACCCTAAACCCTAAACCCTTAAACCCTCTACCCTCTACCCTTGACCCTCAATCCTATACCCTCTACCCTCAACCCTTAACCTTAAACCATAAACCCTCAACCCTCAACCCTCTACCCCTTAAACCCTAAACCCTTAAACCCGATATACCCTTAAAATGTAAACCCTAAACCCTAAACCCTAAACCCTCAAACACTAAACCATAAACCCTTAAACCCTCTACCCTCTACCCTTAACCCTCTACCCTCTACCCTCAACCCTAAACCTTCAACCCCCTCCCTCCCTCTCCCTCTCTTATTCAATTAGGGTGGGGAGGAAGACCTAAGAGAGAGTTTGGGAGAGAGAAGGAGTGGGAGATAGGGTGATGGGAGACCTAAACCCTCAACCCTAAACCATTTAGACTAAACCCTTAAAAACTCTACCCTCTACCCTCAACACAATACCCTCTACCCTCTACCCTCAACCCAATACCCTCAACCCTAAACCCAATACCCCCTCTTTCTCTCTCATCCCTACACCCTCTACCCTTAAACTATAAACAGTAATCCCTAAACCCTAAACACTAAACTCTCTACCCTTAACCCTTAATCCCTAAACCCTAAACTCTCTACCCTCAACCCTCAACCCTTAAACCTTGAAACCGTCAACCCTCAAAACTATACCCTCAAATCTTAAAACCTTAAGCCCAAATAAACTCTATACTCTAATACCTCAAACCTATACCTTATACCCTTCAACCCTTCAACCCTCAACCCTTAACCCTTAAACCCTTTGTACCCTTAAATTGTAAACCCTAAACCCTAAACCCTAAACCCTAAAATCTAAAACCCTTAATCCTAAACCCTTAAACCCTCTACCCTCTACCCTCAACTGTAAGCCCTCAACCCCCCTCTCTCTCAAGCCTACACCCTCTACCCTTAAAATGTAAACCATAATCCCTAAACCCTAAACTGTCTACCCTTAACCCTTAATCCTTAAACCCTAAATCCTCTACCATTAACCCTCAACTCTCTACCCACTACCCTCAACCCTCAACCTTAAAACCCTAAAACCCTCAACCCTCAACCCTTTACCCTCTACCCTCTACCCTCTACCCTTAACCCTCAATCCTCTACCCTCAACTTTCAAACCTTAAACCCTAAAACCTAAACCCTCAACCCTCAACCCTTAAACCCTAAACCCTTAAACCCTCTGTAACCTTAAAATGTAAAACCTAAACCCTAAACCCTAAACCCTTAAATCCTCTACCCTCTACCCTTAACCCTCTACCCTTAACCCTAAACCCTCAACCCCCTACCTCCCTCTCTCTCTCTCTCTTATTTAGTTAGGGTGGGGGTAAATACCTGAGAGAGAGAGTGGGTGAGAGAGGGAGTGGGAGATAAGGGGATGGGAGACCTAAAACCTCAACCCTAAACCCTTAAACCCTCTACTTTCTATCCTCAACACAATACCCTCTACCCTCTATCCTCAACCCAATACCCTCTACCCTAAACCCAATAACTCCCCTCTTTCTCCTCTTCCCTATACCCTTTACCCTTAAACTGTAAACCAAAATCCCTAAACCATAAACACTAAACCGTCTACCCTTAACCCTTAATCCCTAAACCTTAAACCCCCTACTTTCTACCCTCACCCCTCAACCCTTTAACCCTAAAACCCTCAACCCTCAAAACTCTACCCTCTACCCTTAACCCTTAAACACCAAACCCTTAAACCCTCTACACTTAAACTATAAAACCTAAACCCTAAACCCTAAACCCTTAAACCATACACCTTTAAACTGTCTACCCTCTACCCTTAAACCCAATATCCTAGTCTATACTTAACCCTTAAACCCTTTTAAATCCAAATAAAATCTCTACTCTAATCCCTCAATCCTCTACCCTCTATCCTTAACCCTGTACCCTCTATCCTCAACCCTCAACCCTTAAACAATAAACCCTAAACCCTAAACTGTATACCCTCTACCCTTAACCCTTAAACCCTCTTCCATCCACCCTAAACTCTTAAACCCTCTACCCTTAAACTATAAAATGTAAAACCTAAACACTAAACCCTTAAACCCTAAACCCTAAACCCTTAAACCATCTACCCTCTAACCTAAACCCTCTACCCTCTATCGTCAACCCTAAACCCTCAATCCCTCCTCTCTCTCTCTCTCAACCCTACACTCTCTACCCTTAAACCACAAACCATAATCCCTAAACCTTAAAACCTCTACCCTTAAACCTTAATCCCTAAACGCTAAACCCTAAACCCTCTACCATCAACCCTTAAACCCTAAAACCCTCAACCCTCAACCCTCAACCCTCTACCCTTAACCCTTAAACCCTAAACCCTTAAAACCTCTACCCTTAAGCTATAAGCCTTAAACCCTATACCCTAAACCCTAAACCCTTAAACTCTAAACCCTTAAACTATCTACCCTCTACCCTTAAATTGTCTACCCTCAACCCTATGCCCTCAATTTTCAACCCTCTAACCTAAACATTAGATCATCAACCCTCATCCATCTATGTCCCTCCCCCCTCTTCTCTCTTTCTCTCTATCTCACTTCTCCCTCCCTCCATCTCTCCCTCCATCCATTCCTCCCTCTCTATCCTAATCCCCCAACCCTATACCCTCAACATTTAAACCCTCTACCCTCTACATCTACCCTCAACCCAATACCCTCAACCCTCAAACAATCAGCACTGAAGACTCAACCCTAAGCCCTTAACCCTCTTTCTCTCTCTCACTCCCTCTCACTCTCTCTCAAGTCTCTCCCTCCTACCTGAGAGTGGGATGGAGAGATAGAGGGAGAAAGGGAGAGAGAGGGAGGGGGAGAGAGGGAGTGGGAGATAGAGGGATGGGAGAGAGATAAATGGAGTGAGAGACAGAGGGAGTGAGAGATAAAGTGGGAGAGAGATAGAGGTATTTAGTGAGAGAGAGCAAGAGAGAGACTTGAGAGAGGGAGAGTGGGTAAGAGGGAGAGACTTGAGAGAGAGAGGGAGGGAGAGGGGGTGGGAGGAAGAGAAGGTGGGATGGAGATACCTAAGAGAGAGGGAGAGAGGGAGGGAGAGGGTGATAGGGAGATACCTAAGAGACAAGAAGAGATATAGAGAAAAAGAGAGATAAAGGGAGTGAGAGACAGAGATGAAGTGCAAGAGAGAGAGAGAGGGAGAGAGAGAGAGAGAGAAACATAGATTTTTGGTACCCTATGGACTACTCTTACACTTTTAGGGTTTTTCACCTAAAAGGAGAGAGATAGGGCCAAAAATGCTAATGATTTACTCAAATCAGAATGTATGCAATGTTTTTTAATGTAAATGAACTTAACTAAATGCAATTATCTAATATAAATGACTGAAAATGAATGAAAAAATAAGATTTATTGCTTGTTTGAAAATAAAGTGTTGTTTGCAAAAAGGTTAAAATAATGAACAAGAATGCAATTTTTAACCAAACAGAAAGTTGTTTCTCAAAATATGTGCAACTGGAAGGCTATAGAGGACTGAAGAACAATCTGAAAAAGCTAATGAACTATGAACTTGGGCTGACTGGGACTCATTCGCCACCTTGGGTGAATCAGTCCTAGATCAAGACTTTTTTGCACAAAACCTATTTTTGACAGCCGAGGATCTAAAACCACATCTAACTCAAATCTGCATCTTAGGATGAACTCATTTTCCATGCATGGAGAATCAATCCTCTTTCTAATTTCTACAATCTCAAAACTCATATCTATACCTTGACACTTTCACACCAAATTTTGATGGTAACCTGATTTCAGATCTCAAAATTTTCTTGCAAAATAGCTTAAAATATTTGATCTAATGGAGGGTTTTTCTCATTCAAACCCCTAGATAGGTAATTAAACCTTGGATAGAGGAAAATCTACATAAACCCTAGCCTTAGATGTGTTAAAGACTAGGAAATGGTGAAATGTAAGAAGGGCCCTATTCTTTTGCTCTAGAATAAGACATGCAAGAGTGATTGAAATGTTGCAAGATATCAACCCTAGAAACCTTACAACACATGAAACATGGGAATAAAATGACATGTAAATGCTAAAAAAACATAATGCAAACCTTAATCTAAAGATAGATTAAAAATGCAAGATGGAATCAATAGGAAACCAAGTCCTTAGGCATGAATTAGTGGCTAGTTACACCTCTTCACCCTAGATTTCTTCATGATTCACCATAGGAATCCATCATCAACCCTTTTCAATGTTGGATTTCTTCATGATTTGGTGGGAGAGAGGGAGTGGGAGAGAGATAAAAGGAGTGAGAGATAGAGGGAGAGATAGAGGGAGTGAGAGAGAGAGTGGGAGAGAGATAGAGGGAGTTAGTGAGAGAGAGCAAGAGAAGACTTTAGAGAGGGAGAGGGGGTAAGAGGGAGATAATTGAGAGACAAAGGGAGGGAGAGGGGGTGGTATTGAGAGAAGGTGGGATGGAGATACCTAAGCGAGAGGTAGAGAGAGGGAGGGGGTGAGAGGGAGATACCTAAGAGAGAAGAAGAGATATAGAGACAAAGAGAGAGAAAGGGAGTGAGAGAGAGAGAGGAAGTGTGTGTGTGTGTGCGAGAGAGAGATAGAGAGAGAGAGAGAGAGAAACATAGATTTTTGGGACCCTATGGACTACTCTTACACTTCTAGGGTTTTTCACCTAAAAGGAGAGAGATAGGGCCAAAAATGCTAATGATTCACTCAAATCAGAATGTATTCAATGTTTTTTAATGTAAATGAACTTAAATAAATGCAATTATCTAATATAAATGACTGAAAATGAATGAAAAACTAAGATTTATTCCTTTTTTGAAAAAAAAGTGTTGTTTGCAAAAAGGTTAAAATAATGAACAAGAATGCAATTTTTAGCCAAACAAAAAGCTGTTTCTCAAAATATGTGCAACTAGAAGGTTGTAGAGGACTGAAGAACAATCTAAAAAGATAATGAACTATGAACTTGGGCTGACTGGGACTCATTTTCCACCTTGGGCTAATTAGTCCCAAATCATGACTTTTCTACACAAAACCTATTTTCTAATAGCCGGGGATGTGAAACTACATCTAACTCAAATCTGCATCTTAGGATGGACTTATTCTCCATGCATGGTGAATCAATCCTCTTTTTGATTTCTACAATCTCAAAACTCATATTTGTACCTTGACACCTTCACACCAAATTCTGATGGAAACCTGATTTCATATCTCAAAAAATTCATGCAAAATAGCTTAAAATATTTGATCTAATGGGGGGTTTTCCTTATTCAAACCACTAGATAGGTAATTAAACCTTGGATAGAGGAAAATCTACATAAACCCTAGCCTTAGATGTGTTAAAGACTAGGAAAAGGTGAAATGTAAGAAGGGCCCTATTCTTTTGCTCTAGAATAAGACATGCAAGAGTGATTGAAATGTTGCAAGATCTCAAGCCTAGAAACCTTACAAAAAATGAAACATGGGAATAAAATGACATGTAAATGCTAAACAAACATAATGCAAACCTTAATCTAAAGATAGAGTAAAAATGGAAGATTGAATCAATAGGAAACCAAGTCCTTAGGCATGATTTGGTGGCTAGTTGCACCTCTTCACCCTAGACTTCTTCATGATTCACCATAGGCATCCATCATCAACCCTTTTCAATGTTGGATCTTGACAAGAAAAGTGAGCTTCAAGACCTGCAGAAAAACCTTAGTTTTCTGCCCTAAAACTTCAAGTTTTGCTAATGAAACTTGTTGCGGAAGACTTGAATTTAGAATTTACTTTGTAAAAATGACTAAAAGATATGAAGAATGACTTAAAATGTGTATTTATAAGCATAAAAACCTTATTTTACTATTAATTAGACCTAATAGGTTGGAATTCACCAGAAATAAAAGTTAAATTGATTAAATTCCTGCTTAATTTTGAATTTTCCCTCAAAGGGGACTCATTCACCACACTTGGTGAATGGGTCCTAGTAGAGGGGAATCATTAGCCCAAGGTGGGAAATGGGTCCCACTACTATTGTTTGAAGGTGGGTTCTTAGTGTATGATGTCATTAAATGCGTTTTGTTGGGTTTTATGTGAATTCTCATGTGAAATAGGCCTCTAGATCAAAATTAATAGGTCTAAGGGGACTATAAATGCTATTTTGAAGGAGAAATGATGTGAAGGGACTCAAAACTGGGTTCAATTATGCATGAAATTGTCTCTTTTCTAAAGAGGGTCCAGTTTTCTATGGCACAATTATCCCTCACATTAGCTCCCATATGACTTTATGTGCATATGTAAGCTAAAGTACTCTAAATGATGCACCTTATTGCATAAAAGGATACATATTCAAAAAGATGGGAGAATGGAGCCCCTAGTGTAGTTATTTGCACAACCACAATATTAGGAACCACATCCTGCAACACACATTTTTTAATTTCTTAAAAATATTTTTATGTAACTCTTAGGAATCCAATTCGAGGGTAGATGTATGCCCCACCTTGATTCTACTTGCTTTACAGAGGTGGAATCAAGGTAGCAAGCTAGCCACATCGAACAAGAAACATCATATAGTAGGTAATTTCCAAGTACCATGCCACATAATGATAGAAAAACGATGATGTTGGGTGCAGAATCATGATTACAACACATTAAATGGCATCAAAAATGGATTACCCTAGCACCTATTATGATGATTTTAAGGAGATATACATTATAAATATTTTAAGAGAAAGTAACCCTATAGTAATGTGTCAAAGTAAGAAGAGGTGAAAAGTGATTAAAGAAGGAAGAGAGTAATTTGTCACTTACTATTCATTGGACCTTCGTGTAGCTTGAAAGCGACGAGTGAGAGAAGAACATGTCAAGTAGATAGGACTACACACCTTCGCGGCTAGATGGTCTTCATGAGCAGGTGGCACACGATGATCTGTATCATGATGTGAGTTAATTCTATAACTTTCATGTTGTGATTTGATGGTATTTTCATTATTTTAATGCATTGATAGGTTAATTTATGGTTCTTGGAAAAAAGGTTTGCAAAGTGTCCCATTTGTTCACGAAGTGTCCCATTTGTTCACAAAGTGTCCCTTTTATTCACAAAGTGTCCTGTTTCTTCACAAAGTGTCTAATTTCTTTGTGAAGTGTCCCTGTTTCATTGTGAAATGTCTTAAAAGGGTTCTAAAGTGTTTAGGGCCATTAGGGAAGCACACTTTATAAACTTTAGCACACTTGCATGATGGAAATTAAAAATATTTGATGAAATTTAGAGCATTCTATGATGCTTTTGATAGGTTCCCACCTAGTCACAATAGTGGCTAGGGGGAAGAAAATTGACATTTTTGGGAGATCATGCACTAGCGCTATTAGTGGCAGAGGTAGAGAAATTATAGTCAGTTGGTATATATTGGGTATATTTTATGCCACCCATGAGATACCATGACACCATGCTGGTGGCTTTGTGCGAGTGTTGGGATGCAGATACCTGTACCTTTCATCTTCCCATATGGGAAATGACCATCACACTTGAGGATGTACACCACATTCTTTGAGTGCCTATTCAAGGAGCGTGAGTGTATTTTTGGGGGGATCAGTCATTTTGGGAGAAAAAGAGAGATATGCAGTATTGTTTGGATGGACTTGTACATGATGAGAGGGTTAGAGTGTGGATCGAGCTTCCCATGCTACTATATTCATGTGCTCCTATGGTTAGATGGATTATGATGCACACAGTGGCACTGATTCTCAATCTATATGGATGAGTGACACACTTGGATGGGGGACTAGTACATTTGATATGAGAGATGTACAAGCAGAGGACAGTCTATTCCTGGGGTTTCTACATTCTAGCACACTTGTATTATGATCTTGGTTGATTTTTATTTTGAGAGATCGATAGTATGGTCCATTGTACGCTTCTATAGGTGTGGTTCCTTGAGCATATCACATGTACCAAGCCTATCAGATACCCTTGTACTATAGCAATAGGATACCCATGAGCGTTCAAATATCCTTTGAAATGACTATGGTTGTATGGTGATTTACACTTTTGGAGGTTGAGATTCAATTGGCTGGAGGAGTATGAGATCCTATGGAGGCCCTATCTAGTCACTCAATAATGGTCAGACCCCATCAGATAATTATGAAGGATGTACATGGATAGATATCTAGTAGGGAGGCATGACTACATCATATGACCATTTTATTATGGGTGAGCCATGTGATAGTTTGGATAGGTGTAGACACCAATGAGAGAATTCCCCTTCATTAGACAATTAGTGCAAAATGCCCAGAGGCTAGGTGACACTATTTGGATGATGATAGATCATGTACGGGAGAGTGATTCTGATGATTCAAATCATGACTAACCACTAGTCTCTGATGCTGATGATGTCTATAGCATAGACGAGCATGAGGAGTGGTGGTCATATGCATGACCAACTCCTATGTTCCCCATGGATTTCACACTAGGTGATGCAGAGCTAGTAACAGATGAGGGTGATGAGCCAGAGGAGAGAGTAGAGGAGGTACAGTATTGGCTAGGAGATATTTTTATAGATATTATCGATGAGGAGTACCAGTCTGAGGTCGATCCTAATTATGAGGACCAGGATGGAGGAGAGTATGATGAGGAGGGTGAGGATTATGAGGAGGATTATTATTATGAGGAGACACCCCTGAGTGAGGGTGATGAGGTAGCTATTGAGGATCAGTATGAGCATGGAGAGTCTTCACATACTTATAGGACCAGATCTCAGGAAGTAGCTACAACAAAAATCAACATAGATAGTCAGAGAGAGGCTTGCATCTCCTCCATGACCCCCAGAGATGAGGAGGCTGAAATTCCTCATGAATCTAGAGACATAGGTGATGACATTTGATTTGATGCATTTCCTTTAGTGATTTATGCTTTATTTGTGTATATATATATCATGATGATGTGTTACTGATTATGTACATGATCTATCTTGCAGGAGCAATGAGAGATTGTTGAGAGTTCTATCATTAGGTAGCCACATAGATAGTGCCAACATCACTCGAGGAGGATGAGATAGACCCTGACTATGTGCCCCCACCAATCAGGGAGGAGGAGCTAGAGTCACTCAGACCATTCAAAAGGCTGTGGGAAGTGTATGAGAGTGTGAGGAGGTGACTTTGTTAGGTTGAGAGTGCACTACAATCAACACAGACCTTAATAGAGGTAGAGAGACTATAGGCAAATCTGGCACAAACATGAGCAGAGGGGGACTAGATGGTAGATGAGTGGCTTATAGTTGTTGGGTGAGTACAGGGTCTAGAGTATGCACTAAGACTCATAAGTTTTCAATCACAGTCACACATGATTGTCTCACGATGTCCAAGGACTCAATCGCAAGTGCCAGATCTTGAGGGGTCTAGCTCTCACAGACCATTATGATATTGTATATAATTCTGAGATGTATATAAAACTTTGATATATATAGACATGCACCTTTGGTATTATGATGATGTAACTCTTTGTATGTTAATGTTCAATTGTATGTGATTAATTAAATGACTTATGGTAAAAACTATTTAATTAATGGCTTCATGATTTAACAGGAATAGTGTGATCAAACATAAAACATATTTTAGTTTTAGCATAGATACAACATGGATAAATGAAAAAGAATATGCTAAATTAAATAAAATGAGAGGGATTTAATTTAACACAACAAAAGTTTGAATAGTATGAATACTAAATAAATTATTAAACCAACCTCCTTATTCAAAAAATGAAAGATTTTGGTACCCAAATCCTTCCTTTCTCTCTTAGGGTTTTTCACCTAAAAGGGGAAAGATGGACCAAAATGCACAATGTTTCACTCAAGATTAATATAAGGATGAATAGGAAATGGATGTGAAGTGTGTGTGGATGTTTTTGAATGCTTACAAATGCAAATAAATGAATTTAAACTAATCTAATGCAAGATGTTGGAAAACACACTGTTGATTGCAAATATGAACTAGAAACCTAAGCAAATGATATTTTTTTTGATAAAATTGAATAGAGTGCACCTAGAGACAAATTGATGTTACTGGAAGATTCTGGAATGTCTCAAAAATCATTATTGATGGCTACTGGGGCTGATTGGCCATGCATGGTGAATTAGTCCTACTTCTGATCAAAAGTCTAGGACACAGGTTTCTGACTGTCAGAAGATAAAATCAACTTTTCAGGCCTATAGGTGGGACTCATTTGCCATGGGTGGTGAATTAGTCCACCTACAAGAATCTACAAATTTAGGAGTATATTTTGTGGAGCTAGATTTGTACTTCTGCTTCCTATAGGTGTCTGCTTTTGAAACTGTCAGATTTGGGTCTGAAAGTGACTTTTTGTTGATTATTTAACTTGAATGATGAAGAGAGAGCTTTAACAACCTTGCAACTTGATCTTTAATGATTTCCAAGCTTCCAAGAGATCTAAATTTTCAAACACACAAGACAAGAGAGAGAGATGTTGAATGTGAAGGCATGGGGGTTTGCCATGGTCAAACCCCGTTTAGGTAATTAAACAAAAATGATGAAAGAAAGGAAATAAACATGCAACAATGGAATGAATTACCTTTCCATGATAAATGATCTTGAAATTCTACAACATAACATGTAGAATTTTCCCTTAATGTCTTAGGAAGCTTACTAAATGACTTGCAATGTGAAAACCCTAGATTGTTTGAGAAGATAGATGATGAATGATGATGAATGGATGAATGAATTGATTGGAGATGGAGAAGATGTGAAAATGAGGTGAAAAACACTTATTTATACAATTCATGACTTAGTATCTGTTCATACCTCATCACAGGCTGACATCAAGTGATTTTGAATAAAATCTCGAAAGAAAATTTAAAATATTTTAAATTTGGGGCCAAGGGGGACTCATTCGCCACCCATGGTTAATGGGTCCCACCTAGGACCTAAAAACATGTGTTGGGAAAAATGTTGTTTTTAATGTTATTTGTTAGGATAACATTCAAAAATACACTTAATTACAACTTATGAGGGCATCATGAGACCAAATAAAGCATGAGAAGGGTGTAAATAGTGAAAATATGCTTAGAAAAGCATGAAATCTTGTTACAAGACTTTAAAACACTTCAAAATAGACCTTGTTGATGCTCGTAAAAAGGTGATTTTTATGTAAATTGCATTAAATAGAGTCTAGAAGAATGTAGAAATGTCTTACAACACTTCACAACACCTTCACAAGATTTTTTTCTTTTAGTTTTATTACCTAAATAAGCATGTTCAATTCATGTTACAACATAAAATTAGAGCAACATAGTTCCAACACCATGAAACAAGACCTAAAAGGCCATGAAAATGAGAAGGGGCCATTTTTCTAGGGCACATTTAACCCCCACTTTAGTGAGAGGATGAACCTATTTCAAAATCACACTAAAGTAGCCATGAACATCGAGGGGAGGGTTCAAATGCACTTACGTTAGCAAGATGGAATGACAACAATCAAGACGAATGATCAAGCCCCCAGGATGAAGATCCCATGTAAAACAAGACATAAGAACAAAGGAACACACAAGTGTTGAAAAGAATTGAATGAAGCTTCGATCATCAATCCAACTAGTTGTGAAAAGAGATCTAGGCTTATTGTTTGAAAAAAAGAATGTGTACTATTAAATCTAGGGCACAAAGTTAGATCAAAATGTTCAGTGTATGATACTTATGGTGAATCATGTATGCTTAAATGTAAAATGTAAAATTTTAGTGATTTTCTTTTGAATTCAAATCATGTGTTTAATTGGATCATTTGATGTGTTGGGTGATTGGCTTTGGATATTTGCTAGAGTTTCCTCAATGTAAGATGATCTGAAAGGACTATGAAATATGATTGAAAATGGAACTTGTAAAATTCTAAAACTATCCATAAATGCCATAAAAATAAATAAACTTAATGCGAAGAAAAAAAAAGAACTGAACTGGAGCATAAATGTAATGATAGAAAATAGAAAGATGCAATGCAAGAAATTAAAATCTGGAAATGCTACTAAAAAAATGTAAAGGGACTTATTCACCCTAGGTGGTGAACGAGTCCTAGGAGATGATGTTTTTAATTTTTTCCTCATTTTTTGTATTTTCTGTAAAATTTCAACTCTATATAATGCAAATATAGAATGAAAATGCAAAGATGTGGAATAATGCAATGATGTAAGATAAATAATGCTTTCACTAATGCAATGTTTTTAAGAATACTAAAACAATGCAAGAGCATGGAATAATGAAGACCTAAGTTACAAATAGAAATGTAAATTAGAATGATATGATTCTCAAAAGTTGGGTTCACCAAAATGAAATATAGATTTTTGGGACCCTATGGACTACTATTGCACTTCCAGGGTTTTTCACCTAAAAGGAGAGAGATGGGGCCAAGAATGCTAATGATTCTCTCAAATAAAATTGTATGCAATGTTTTTTAATGTAAATTAACTTAACTAAATGAAATTGAATAATCTAAATGACTAAAAATAAATGCAAAATTGAGATTTATACCTTGTTTGAAAACATAGTGTTATTTGCAAAAAGGTTAAAATAATGAATACAAATGCAATTTTTCACCAAATAGAAAGTTGTTTCTCAAAATATGTGCACCTGGAAGACTGTAGAGGACTGAAGAACAATCTGAAAGCTAATGAAATCTAAACTTGGGTTGATTGGGACTCATTTGTCACCTTGGGTGAATCAGTCCCAAATTAGGACTTTTCTACATAGAACCTATTTTCTGAAAGCTGGGGATCTAAAATTGCATCCGACTCAAATTTTCATCTTAGGATGGACTCATTCACCATGCATGGTGAATAAATCCTTTTTCTAATTTTTGTAATTTCAAAACTTAGATCTGTACCTTGACACCTGCACATACAATTCTAACAGAAACCAGATTCTAGATATCAAAAAATTCCTACATAATAGCTTAAAAGATTTGATCTAATGGGGGGTTTTCCTTATTCAAACCCCTATATAGGTAATTAAACCTTGGATAGAGAAAAATATACATAAACCCTGGCATTAGATGTGTTAAAGACTAGGAAAAGGTGAAATGTAAGAAGGGCCCTATTCTATTGCTCTAGAACAAGACATGCAAGAGTGATTGAAATGATGCAATATATCAAGCCTAGAAACATTAAAACACATGAAAAATGGGAATAAAATTACGTGTAAATGATAAAAAAACACAATGCAAACCTTAATTTCAAGATAGAGTAAAAATGGAAGATGAAATCAATAGGAAACCAAGTCCTTAGGCATTATCTAGTGGCTAGTTGCACCTCTTCACCCTAGATTTCTTCATGATTCACCATAGGAATCCATCATCAATCCTTTGCAATTTTGGATCTTGACAAGAAAAATGAGCTTCAAGGCTTGCAAAAGGCCTAGTTTTCTTCCCTAAAACTTTAACTTTTTCCAAGGAAAATTGTTGTGGAAGACTTGACTTTAGAATTTTCTATGTAAAAATGACTAAGAGATATGAAGAATGACTTAAAATGTGTATTTATAAGCATCAATACCTTATTTTCCTGTTAATTAGACCTAAGAGGCCGACATTCATTAGAAATATAAGTTAAATTGATTAAATTCCTGCTTAATTTTAAATTTTCCCTCAAAGGGGACTCATTCGCCCAAGGTGGCGAATGGGTCCTACTACTACTGTTTAAAGGTGGGTTTTTTGGTATGATGTCATTAAATTGTATTTGTTGGGTTTTATGTGATCTAGATCAAAATTAATAGGTCTAAGGGGCCTATAAAATTTTTTTTGAAGGAGAAATGATGTGAAGGGACTCAAGAGTGGGTTTAATAATGTGTGAAATTGTCTCTTTTCTCAAGAGGGTCAAATTTTCTACAACATAGAGAGAGAGAGAGGGTAGGAGGGAGAGACTTAAGAGAGAGAGTGGGAGGGAGAGACCATAGAGAGAGGGAGAGGGATGTTGGTTCTTCCAAATCAATAGATCAAATGAGTCCTAAAGAATAGACATTTTCTAATGCTCAGACTCAAAGATGGATTTGGCCAACTAACAAGATTCAATCAAAGACTGAAATCTCCTACACTTCTAGGTCTACAAGACCAAGGGGGGTTATTCCTTCACAATGCCTAAAGAATTATTTCAATTATGCATATACATTGTATTTTATAACAGATTATTCCCAATTAAAATTGAAAGGACTTAAAATGTGTATGATGATATCAGGGTATGATGTGATTAAAGGCTATCATTAGAGAAATGATGATGTTGGGGTATGATGTCATTAAATGCTGTCATTTAATGAAATAATTTTTTATTTTTTTTATTCAAGGGGTAAACGCTTTTGACTGGAGCTATGAACCAAAATACAACCATTCAAAAATACCACCCCAATGAGGTTTGAACCTTGGTGGCAAGAACAACAATGCCACCAAAAAACCATCACACCATGCCAATACCGGTGAAATAAAAATTATTTCAATTATGTACAGACATTTTATTTTTTGAGACATGAGAATTATTTCAATTATGCACATACATTGTATTTTATAGCAGCTTATTCCCAATTAAAAGTGAAGGGAATTAAAATGTGTATGATGATATCAGGGTATGATGTCATTAAAAGCTATCATTAGAGAAATGATAATGTCGGGGTATGATGTTATTAAATGAAATAAAAATTATTTCAATTATGTACAAACATTGTATTTTTTGAGACATGCCTTAGTCAAACCCCTAGATAGGTAATTAAACCTTGGATAGAAGAAAATTTGCATGAACCCTAGCCTTAGATGTGTTAAAGACTAGGAAAAGGTGAAATGTAAGAAGGGCCCTATTATATTGCTCTAGAACAAGACATGCAAGAGTGATTGAAATGATGCAAGATATCAACCCTAGAAACCTTACAACACATGAAACATCAGAATAAAATGACATCTAAATGCTAAACAAACACAATGCAAACCTTAATCTAAAGATAGAGTAAAAATTGAAGATGGAATAAATAGGAAACCTAGTCCTTAGGCATGATTTGGTGGCTAGTTGCACCTCTTCACCCTAGATTTCTTCATGATTCACCATAGGTATCCATGTTCATCATCATCTTGATCAATTCTAGGGTTGAAATTTAGGAAAAATGTAAAACATGGTGAAAATGTGTTTTTCATCCTCATCCTCCTCCTCATCATTCTCTCCATCCTGTTGATTTCAGCCCTAGCCTTGATCAAAATGATGATGTCGGGGTATGATGTCATTAAACAATAATGTCAAGGTATGATGTCATTAAATGATAAAAGTTAGCATTTTCTAATGATTTTGATAGGTTCCCACCTAGTCGTGGTATCGGCTAGGGGGAAGATAGTTGACATTTTTGAGAAAACATGCACCAATGCTATTAATAGTAGACGTAGAGAATTTATAGTCAGTGGGTATCTATTGGGTATATCTTGTGCCACCCATGAGATACCATGATGCCATGTTGATGGCTTTGTGTGAGTGTTGGGATGTAGATGCATGCAACTTTCATCTTCCTATAGGGGAAATGACCATCACACTTGAGGATGTACACCAAATTTTTTGAGTGCCTATTCAGGGAGCACAAGTGTATTTTCGGGGGGATCGGTCATTTTGGGAGAAAAAGAGAGATATGTAGTATTGTTTGGATGGACTTGTACATGATGAGAGGGTTAGTGCACAGATCACGCTTGCCATGCTATTGTATTCATGAGCTCATGTGGTTAGATGGATTATGATGCACATAGTGGCACTATTTCTCAATCTAGAACTTCCTTCTTTAATCACTTTTCACCTCTTCTTACTTTTATGCATTACTATTGGGTTATTGTCTCTTAAAAGCTTTATAACTTATATCTCCTTAAAATCATCATAACAACCACTAGGGAAATCTTTTTTTGACACTGTTTGATGTGTTGGAATCACGATTCCACACCCAACATCATCATTTTTCTACCATTATGTGGCATGGTACTTGGAAATTCCCTACGATATGATGTTTCTTGTTTGGCGTGGCTAGGTTGCACCTTGATTCCACCTCCATAAAGCAAGTGAAATCAAGGGGGGGCTTACATCTACCCTAGAATTGGATTCCTAAGAGTTACATAAAAATATGTTTGAGCAAATAATGAATGTGTGTTGCAAGATGTAGTTCCTAATGTTATGGTTGTGTAGATAACTACATTGTGGGCTTCGTTCTTCCATCTTTTTGAATATGTATCCTTTTCTGTAGTAAGTTGCATCGTTTAGAGTCCTTTAGCTTACATATGCACATACAGTCATATGGGCACTAAAGAGGGGGCTAAATGTGCTGTATAAAATTGGACCCTCTTGAGAAAAGAGGCAATTTCACTCATAATTGAACCCACTTTTGAGTCCCTTCACATAATTTCTCCTTCAAAACAAGATTTATAGGTCCCTTAGACCTACTAATTTTGATCTAGAGGCCTGTTTCACATGAGAAATCACATAAAAACCCAAAAAAAAATTTAATGACATTAGACCCTGACATCATCATTTAGCCACATCAAAATTTCAACCCTAGCCTTGATCAAAATAATGATGAGCATGATTCATGAATTCATTATTATGGATAAATGAATTGATTAGAGATGGAGAAGATGTGAAAATGAGGTGAAAAACACTTATTTATACAATTCTTGTGCCTTATTATTTGTTCATACCTCATCATAGGCTAACATCAAGTCATTTTGAATAAAAGTCCAAAAGGAAATTTAAAGTATTTTGAATTTGGGGGTAGGGGGACTCATTCACCACCCATGGCGAATGGGTCCCACCTATGACCTAAAAAAATGTGTTGGTAAAAATGTTGTATTTAATGTTATTTGTCAAGGTAACATTCAAAAATACACTTAATTACAACTTTGGAATCATGGATATGACAAATTGTATTCTCTTTATTTTCAGCATGTTTTACATTTTGCCTAAATTTCAACTCTAGCCTTCACTACAACAAATCCCTATGATTTGCTCCACGTTTTGCTTTGTTTTTTGCTTCCACCCACTATTTTAATTTATTTTTTAGCATATTTTTGAAAACATCAGCACTATTTATCGGGATGGCACAATTTTTAGCATTTATTGCATGATTAGTACAAGTCAGTGCTAATTTGGGTGCTAATTAGCACCTGAAACAACACTATATTTAGCACTAATATTAGCTTCGAGTGTAGCACCACTTTTAGCTCTAACTTTAGCTTCAAGTTTACCTTTGGGTTTAGCATCAGTTTAGACACCCCTATGTCGAAGAGACTTATTTATATGTCCCATCAACGATGTAAAATAGTGAAATGTCAACAAGATATGAGCATATCAAGGAGAGAATCACTTATGTCACATCGATAAGGTATATCTACAAGTGCTCAATGAAACACAACTCTTGGATATAATGAAGTAATGTCAATGAGACATTGAGATATTGGTAAGACAAATAAGATTGTCTCATCGATACTCTTCAAGTAATGATCAAAAGCATACGCCACTATACCGTTGGGAAGGTGAGCAACATATGTGGTAGAGCGGTATACACTACAACCCCACAACAAGAGGTAAAATCCTTGAGCAAGGCAGTAGTCTAGTAAACAATAGAAGGGAAGGGAAAAACACTGCTATATTGCAGTGATAATCATAAGTCTCCCCAACATGGCAGAGTTACACCGATATATAAAGAAATACTGCTAAAGGAAAATATTGATGAGATAGTGGCATATTGGAAAGAGATATTAACTTGTCTCATCAACACCGACAACCAACATCAAAGGAACAAAAGATCTAATGTCGATAAGACATTGAGATATTGGTAAGACAAATAATATTGTCTCATTGACACTCTTCAAGTAATAATCAAAAGCATACACTGCTATAGCATTAGGAAGGTGAGAAACATATGCGGTAGATCAGTATACAGTGCAACCCTATAGCAAGAAGCCTTGAGCAAGGAGGTAGTGTGGTAAACGTGGCATCATTACAATTTATAGAAAATCACATCAGTTTCCAAAATTAAATGCTATTAAATTATTAAGGGTTACCAAAACTAATATGACTGAATACCGTGCCATCCAAAGATAAGGGATTTTTCCCAATATCACACTCAATTTTAGTGCACTAGAGTGGAAGGAGCTAAGGATATGAGAAGGAGTCCTACAAGTGTGAAATACTTAGGTAAGTGCACAGAAACTCTCTAAAAGAGCTCTACTAATATTAAAAATCTTTCAAGGTTTTGTCATATAAAGCCATAGTAGAGAAAATTAAAACATGCCTCCTAAAAGAAAATAATCAGAAGTAAAAGAAAGTCAGTCTAAAATTAAAGATGCAGAACCTAAAGTAAAGAAGAGACCACTCCATCAGTCCATATTAGATATACTTCCAGGGTCTACTAAAGAGGGTAATAAGGAGTTTCTCATGGACACCACAAAAAGTTGTAGGGATGCCCTCATTTCCAAATCTAGATGGGACCTAGTTTGGTATTTTTACAGTAAGAGAAATGAGAAGATTCTAGTGTCAAATGCTTGGATGTTGGATATAGCAAGGTTGATTGTCCCAAATGTGTTTGTTGATATAGAACTTATTAGACTACTAGCCAAACACTATCACCCAACTACCAAAATAGTAAGGTTTCCAAACAACACAGTATTGGTAGAAGTAACCAGAAAATCCATCATTGAGTGTTTTGGATTAAACAAGTAGGCTTTGACCAAGATAAACTTGCAAAAAAGTGAGGAAGATTATGCTAGGTTAAAAAAGAGTTATAGAAGTTATGAGGTACCCCTATATATGAAAAGAGGCATTGGTAATAGAACATTCCCCATCTCTACTACCACTACTGAACCATTTAATGTGACAAATTTTTAGTATTACTTTGTGAATACATATTTTGCACTTTTCCAAGTGTCGGGGATAGATGCTCAAGATAAAATGCCAATAGGCCTAATGATGATGGCCATTAGAATTCAAAACCTTGAAACCAATATTGAATATGACTTTACTTCATACCTTGAGAAGGCTTTAGATGATGAATTCTCCCAAGTTATAAAGGATAGAGCACTGATTACATTCAGACACTATTCCCTACTATTCCATTTGATATTGTACCAGAAAAGGGACCAATGGACTAAATGAATGGACTTGGCTATAGTAGATGAGCAAGGGAATCCCACATCTGTCCATAAATGGTGCTATATTTGGGATAGTCGGTGCAAGAATTCAAACTTTGTTGTATTCTACGAAGACTTTGTACAGATAATCCTTCAAGTTCTTGGGTATGCAATACCAATATTGTCAACCAAAATTTTTCAACTAGTGAGACCTTTGGATTTAAGACTAGAGTAGGGTCATACAGAAAATTTTGGAGACTGGTTCTTCCTCCCGAAAGTTACAATAATAAGAATTTATGGATGTCCTGTTGATCCACACATACTGCCAAAATTTGTCACCCTTAGATCAACATTTCTTGAATTTTTGTGGCAAATGATGTGGATGGAGAAAGATGTAATGCACAAGTAGAATAAAGGCACTTTCTTGCCAAACCAAACCAAGTGTGAAGATTGGAATGTAGGTTCAAACACACTAGAGGAGTTATAGTATTATTTGAAGACAAGATATGCATTGAAATCTAGAAAAGAAAGAGCCTTTGACCCTAAAAATCATATGAACAACATAAGGCACAATCTTCTTACCAAAATGAGAGTGCCACACCAAGTAGATTTTGAAGAAGATCTCATTAGGAACTATATTACTTATAATGATGTACTTAGTAGAAGGAAAAAATGGGAATATATGAAGAAGGTTGAAGAAAGGATGAAGTGGAGATGTACGGATTTCCTAGGATACTTTGTTGAGGAAAAGGACCCCATCAATAGGATAGAATTGATAATTGGTAGATTTGAAGACTTGTACAAAAAGAAGGAAGAATATCTTGAAGAACATCATAGTGGTGCAATTGCAGAGCATACCCCAAGTGAAACCTTTGAGGCTCCCATGGAGTAGTTATATCCCAAAAAATAGAAGGCAAGAGGCATTGAATAGTTAGTACCTTATGAGCATATTAAAGAGGTGGGCAATACTAAGGAAGTGGCTACAGTACTATAGTCATTGAAATGTGATATTGAATTTGATTAGCCCATCCTTGAGACCAGTTCCCATAAACATGAGGAAAGGATGGGTGATGTAGAGAAAACAAGTATAGAGGTACATGAAGATGAAAGGGAAATTGTAGCCAGGAGATTCATAGAAGATGATGAATTCATTAAGACTCCTGAGTTTAAGGATTTCTGGATGAAGATGAAGATAAAAGAATTTCAAGAGAGGGTGGAATCAACTGAAGTAGGAATTAAAGAATTAAAGAAAAATGAAATGGTAGCATAGACTTTCCAGGAATTAAGAGTTGATAACATTGACATTATCCTCCAGAAGGCTAGATAAATGGTCTTGAAGAGCAATATTCTCATTTTCCCTGGCTTGGAATTAAAGAAAATGTTTATGCTTGATCAAGTCCAGGCTTAGGAAGATGCAATGCTAGTTGCAAAATTTGACTCCAATGAAGGTGTGACTGGAACTGGGTATAACCAAAAGATTGAAACCCTAGCCATATGGATCAAACAAAAAAATACACAAAATCCAAAATTAATTTATGTAATTCAAGGAATGAAAGGGGAAGCGATGGTAAGGACAATACAAGATACCACCCTATTGGAGGTAGCCACAATGACCATGCATTCAACCATGTTCACTTGAGCAACTATTAAGGGATTATAAGATAGATTGAAGGAGTATGAAAAGGAACAAAGGTTCCTAAATGATGAAGTTAATAAATTGCTCATGGAGATTGTCAAATTGAAAGAACAATTAAGATCAGGAGCAAGACCCTCATAAAGCAAGGAGATGGTGTTATATAGGCCTCCTATTGCTCCAATGGATATTGTAAATAAAATTTCTATAGAACAGGTAAAAAATCTAGAAAAGGAAGTGGATGATGTAAAGAAGGCCAAAAATCAAACCCAAGATGAAGTGAAAAGATGAATTTGTGAAGTTATGGAAAAGATTCTTGAGCACAGGATAAAATCAGTTATGGATAAACTAGAGAATGTGCATGATAGTTATAAAACACTCCAGTAGGCAATGGATCAAATAAATACACATATGCTTGTATTGGATCCTTTTTTCAAAGGGTGGAAGCCTATTCACCACACTTTGGCTAAGTTATGCAAAGTTCTACAAAGAAGTCCTGATGCACCCACAACATTAAATCCAACTGAACAGATTGTGAAGATGATTATTGATGAATTTTAGTATGTACAAGGGTTTGATAAAAATATTGTAACACGAATGGATTTATTCTATACCTACAAATAGTGGTATATACCTAAAATCGTGAGAGATGGTGATCAGTTGGAGGACTTGGATAAGTGGAAGAAAGAATTCAGCCAGGTTGTTCATAAGTGCATAACTCATATATAGGAGGATGATGATAGCAATCTTCCTAGGCTAAATCAGATCATGGATGGGTTGATTGTTCTTGATGCAGGATACCTAAAGTTTGTCAATGATACAAAGGCATTACTAGATAGTCAATGGAAAAATCATCTTGAAAACATGCAAAAGATCCAAGAACATAAGTGGCCATCAAATTTGTGTATCACTGGGAGGAAAAGTATTTGGTTTTAGAAGAATAAGACACTAAGGTGAGAGCATTTGGACGTTCATCATGGAGAGGAAGAATTTTCCAGATCAATGATCATGGGTCTTCTACATTGAATAATGGAACCATATGTCAAAATGTCTTAAATCTTGTTATTTCCTTAATTATGTTAATTAAATAGTTGGTAGTAAAAGAAGTAGTTATGAAAGGTCATTTCTTTTCGTAAAATGCCTGTAGCTTGTTGCTTCCTATATAAATAGGAAACCAAGGCCTAGTTTTAAATTATCATCATCATATATCATTTCCATTTTGAAGACTTTTGTTAGTAATATATATCAATTAAAGAAATATAATGGAGAACATCTTGTTATCATAGATTCTCCATGACTATGTTATCATTCTATATTTTTCTTATGTTTCCCATACTTATTTCTTCTTATATTTGAATGAATATCAATTATTGAGACTCAATAATGTGCTTATGTGAATGAATATGCTAATACTGTAAAGCATTTATTGTGGATGTTGGTAGAGTTGCTAAATTTTTCAAAAATTTGAGCTTATTTTTCCTTGTTACGTGTTCAACATAACAATGGAAACTATTTAAAAATAATAAAGTTAACAAAGTTGCTTATTTAAATAATTGTGAGTTATGTGCATTAATTTTTTATTAAATTTTGTGTCTTCATGAACATATGTTGATACAAAATGAATAGAAGAAGCATCCAAGTAATCCTAATTTTTTTTGCCAACAATTCATACCAAAGATTGAACAATTTAAGGATATTGCAATAGGTGTTAATTACGAATATGATGATGATGACATATTCTTGTACTTGTATATTCTATGAAACATTCCTTATTTTCTATGAAATAGTGTATATATTCTTGTACTTATAAATATTCTTTTACTATTATGTATATTAAATAAAAAAAAGTTTGAATAAAAATACTTCACCCTTTTTTGTAAGTGAGTATGTGAATTACTGTTTAAGGATAAATCTTACAGTGTTTACATTTTTTAGTTTACTAGTTTCAAATCTTCATTTGCTATGTATATAAAATTGTATGTGCTCTTTATCTTAAATGGTCCATAAAACAATAATATCATGAGAATTAGGGTTTTCAATTTCAGCACCATCATTGTCCACACTTTTCCTATCCTATTCACTTTTAAGTACAATCATCAAAATTTTATTTTTATTTCTTGTCCTAGTTAATCTTGATTCCTTTCAACACAACACAATAGGTTGCTTGTTAAATTTCAAACATTTTCTATGCATTTTTTTGTATATATTATTTTCTCAGTGCATCATTATGTAACAACAATTTTACTTCTAAGATATACTGTAAAAATAACTGAAAACACATGTTTGCTTTGTCAAGGGAAATGTATGGTGAATATCCTGTCTTTTAGATAAGTGTGCAAGCAAAATAAGACATAACTGATTGAATTTGATTTTCTACTGTACAATTGTTTTTTTATGTGCTTTTTACTTTTTGCATGTGAATTGGACTAAAAAAGATACTACTTATCTTTTCATAAATGAAGCCTTTACATTTATTGTTTATGAAAGGAATTTACTATGTGAAAATAGGTTCGTGAACTTTATACAAATTAAGATTGGTGTAAAAGGCCATCCCTGCAAATGTTGTTTGGTCTAGAATTATAATGGAAAATAAAAAATCTTGCTAGTAGAATAAAACAAGTTTTCAATTGTTCAAGTACAACATAATATTACTAAAGCATTTTGAAGTTTATGCCATAAGAATCATCCTTTTTAAACATGGATTGTAAATAATTCTAAAAATTTAGAAGTCTTGGTCATTAACATTATTGTCTACTACAATGTCATCCAGTGTGTCATTATCGATGCGCATATGTTCTTTCAAGTATTTAATATTATCATCATCCTCATCTTGACCTGCATCATCTTCATCATCATTTAAATTTGACTATAGACCATCTATATTGTTACTAGATGTATTTGGATCATCATTTTCTATACCATCCATATTGTTTTCTTCCATAACATCATCTAACTCTGGATTATTGTCTTCTTGTGCCTAAACATAACCATCTTCAACATCATCATGGATGCAAATTTATTCAATGTTCTCTAATCCCTCTCTCTCATTTTGTTGGCCATAATTGTTTTTCTTAGTATCCACTAATGCATTGTCAAATACATGCCTTAATCTTGGATCATAATGTATGAAAAATTTCCATTTCGGGTCCAAAATAACTTCATAGAAAAATACATGTGCATGAATGACATACATATATTAGGAAAATATAAATTGTATGAACATATATACATCTATTGAATAATGGAACCTTATTTTATAGACTGCCTTTTTTATACATTAATTGCTATAAAACACAATTTTGACAACATAGTTTATAAAAAATCAGTCCACACTCATTTATTATTCTTTGGTTTTATGCCCTTATGAACATCCTTAGGGAGACCTTGTTCTTCCCTCTTCTTTTGCATAGGAGTGCATTTTAAGAAGGGGTAATCAATAAATAACTCATCCCCAATTGTAAGGTCCATAATAGCCTCAACCATTATCAATCTATCAATCTCTCTTTCCATATCTCCATCTTTATCATTTATAACCTCAAAAAATTGATAATTCGGTCTTACATTAGGGTCCCTTCCCTTACTATTATTTATAAATCCTGTAATATTTTTGTGTGTGTATGCACGTCCATCTATATACATAAGATGACCTCTATTCATTTCATTTCCACTTTCCAATTGGAGACGATGTGTATACACATTTGAATTTAGACCATATGCTAACATGCTAGGCTTATATTATGCTAGCCTTCTCCATTCACCACTATAATATGATGGAACATAATATGGAATTAATCTCCTAGTGGCTTGTTCTGAATTGTTTCTATGTTTGGATCCCACATGTACATTTTGGACAATAAAGAGGCCTAGATTTGCTCCATGAATATTAGAGGGTCGTATCATGTAGCTGTATCCCCAAAATTGAAACACCTCGTACACTCTAGGTAGTTGTTGATCACTAGGCCAAGCACAATATAGTCGATGATCAAATGTCTCTTTGTAAATTGATCTCAAACTTAGGGGAAATTCATCATCTCCATCACATTCATTCTCATAGGGCATGTAGTCCATAGGGCATGTAGTCCACCTTCCCCTTATCTTTAAGAAAATTATGCATCTTCACACCGATTCTTGTTCTATTACTTGTTTTCGTCAATTCCTCATCTTTTGAGCTGATATATTGGAATATATTTTTGTTAGATGTATCATCTAATAAATGAACATTTCCCTCTAGGCTGGAAGTTAGTGATCTAGGAAACTTTAAACCAAGAACTTTATCCTGCAAGTATCCATTAAGAAAAATATAGTTATTTAAATAATATAAAACAATATTTAAAAGAATTATACATGTTATTTATATCAAATTGTAAAATTACTCACCATAATTCCTATTGGATTTGAATCAATTTTAGGAGGCATACTAGTGACTGGAAGCTCATCATATATGTAATGTCTTTGTACAATCACTCATTTGAATTGTTTCTTTCCACAACATACAAAACATCCACAAAAACAATTTTCTCAAAGTATTAATCCCATGTACTATAGCCCTAACCTACCTCTTCTTTAGTGCAATCATTTTTTGTGTCTGTAGTATCCATTGTCATATCCTATTCCACCCATTATCATCTACATGATTTTATAGTTTTAGGTCCATGTCCATGTACATATCTTGTTCTTTTTCTAGTTAAATGCTTAGGCTTTACATTTTCTCCAATCTCCATTTAAAATTATCAACAACATGCATTAATTTATGTCAAGATTGGACAATACATTATAAATTTCAATAATTCTGTGAAAATAGATGGATGTATCACAAAATTCCATCAGATGTATATTTGACATATTGATAGCATGTTTTGGCTATCCTAATTTTCAAAATTTTCCCTTGATCAAAGAATCACATTTAATCACCATTCCTGACCTCAGAAGCCTAATGGAAAAAAAAATGACTTTATCTCCTCTACATTGTAGCATTCATGATTTCATAAACACCTTCCTCCTTTGGTTGAGGTTGATTTCTCTTCTTACCTCTATTGTATCTATAGATTTTGTTGTCTCATCTATTTCCACCCACTTTCCTCTTAGCGATTTAGTATTTCTACGCCATCCACATCCTCTCTCCATGGCCTCTTATGTGAATAAAAATTCCACCACAAAATATTTCATTGCATTACTGCTGAGAAGGAAAAAGCAACTTGCAGGACCATGGTAAAAACTGCTCTACTACATCGAGTTGATGAAGGAGCTTCGGAATAGTGGTGGTCACCGCACTATCGCATGCCAATGGTAGAAGACTTGCAGGATTGCAGGAGTCACTACAACACCACCAAGAACAGATGGAAGACTCACGTGCCACCACATAAGCTTTCACTGCACTACCACTGAGAAGGATGAAGCACCTTGCGAGACCACGGTAAGAAACCACTCTACCGCACCAAGATGATAAAGGAGCCACAGGACAATAGTGGTCACAAAAACATGGCAGGAGTTGAAATTATTTCCATACTATGGGTCCTATGTTAGTGTTACCCATTTTTCACCTACGGGCTCAATCAGGCAAGGTAACCCATGATTTTAGGTGTTCTCAATGACAAAATGGAGGAAACATTTGTATCAAGGTTACATATTTTCTAACTTGTTTGCTTCTTGTGTAGCTACAGGGGAAAATTATTTTTTAATTCGGCACATGGATTAAATGTGGCTCCCACAAGGGTTGAGCCCAGCGTGCATGTATTTAGTTTTGGGTGGGTTTTCATCTTGTGTTTTCCTTGTTTTCCCCCTTTCCTTTTTTGTTTTCCTTGTGCCCTTATTCTTTTTGTTTTGTGGGAGGTGGAGTCAGACTGAAACCAAACATTGGAACTTTCCAAAAGTTCCAGTTTCCATTTTTGTTTCGGTTCCGGTTTCAGTTCTACACTTGTGTGCATCTTGTTTTCTTCTTTGACCTTGCATTTGACTGTGGGGTGGTTGTTTCCCTTTGTTTCTTTCTTATTGCCTTGTTTTCCTATTTTCCTTTGTTTTGTTAGACCTAGGACAAGGACTGGAACCAAACTTGGAACTTTTTAAAAGTTCCAGTTCCTATTTTTGTTTCGGTCCCAATTCTGGTTCTGCTGGACTTGTTCATTTGTCTTACCTTTGTTCTTTTTTCTGTGGTCGAGGGGTGTTTCCTCCCCTTATTTTTCTTTATTTTTTGTCCCTTTTTCGTCATGTTTGCATGTTGTTGGAGGCGGGTTCGGGACAAAATCCTAACTTGAAACTTGATGAAAGTTTCAGTGTCAGATTTGTTTCTTCCCCTGCTATGTTCTACCTAGGATTGGTTTTCATTTTGATCTCATTTATGTTTTGGCATCCTTTTGTCTTTGTTTGTGTTCCTTGGGTTTTATTTTCCTTAGGCACTTTTCTTCTTTTTTCCAAACTCGGGATCGAAATTGAAACCAAACTTGGAACTTTTCCAAAAAGTTCCAGTTCCTATTTTTGTTCTGGTTTCGATCCCGGTTATGCCCTTCTTTTCTTTACTTTTTCGCTGCCAATGGTTGGGGGATGTCTCCTCCTCTTTGTTCTCCCTTGTGTTTTTCTTTCTTCCTTTGTGCCTTGTATGTTTTCGAGGTGGGATCATAACTAAATATGAACTTTAAACTTGATGAAAGTTTCAGGTCTGGATTTGGTTCCAGTTCTGGCTCCACGAGCTATTTGGTTTTTCCCCCGTTTTGGCGCCAGTCCCATTTTGATTTTCATCCTGACTCCGGCTCCGCCAAAGTGTTCAAACTCGAGAAACATTGGGGGGGTTTCTATGAGGTCTCGCTGACCTAATAGGGTCTTGCTAAAATGAAGGGAGCTCAGAGTGAAAGAAAGGAGAACGATAGGACTCTTAGCATTCACTGTGGGGTCTTGCCAATTGTCATATGTCTTGCCAAATAAAATAGGCATGTCGGTGTGACTTTTGTCATCCGCTGTGACTTCTCCTCAACATCCAAAGTCTTGCTGATAGTGATGGGTCTACTGAAGGTTTCAGCGAGACTCTCGCTGAATGCGGGTGTCTGGGCAATGAAATAAG
Source organism: Sequoia sempervirens (assembly GCA_007258455.2). NCBI lineage: Eukaryota > Viridiplantae > Streptophyta > Pinopsida > Cupressales > Cupressaceae > Sequoia > Sequoia sempervirens. Next base: position 145,129,060 of record VDFB02000015.1, read on the forward strand.
GATATCGGTATTACACACCAAACCTGCTATGAGGTCTTGCCGACTATTTTTGGTCTTTCCAAGCATTGCTACAAGGTCTAATCACATCAGGGAGATGCGATTAGTGTCTCACCGACATGTGATTATAAGGAAGCAACCTTTGACTGACTGGAAATCTACATGGAACAAATTCAACCAATCAGAAGATGCTAGGGAGAATCATGGGTAGTTTGACTGTCGTAACTATCCTTGTGAAGAAGATCAATAGAATGTAGTGGTATGGATCTACTCTATGATAAGGGGTGATGAATTAGTTCGAAGGAAGTAGTGTTGTCTCTATGGAGGCTGACTATAGGGAAAATTTGATGTTGCTTCTCGAAGGGGGTCAACTTGCTAAAAGATCTAGAACAAGACAAAAGCTGAAGAAGAAGAAACCATGAGTCACAATGACATCTCAAATAACTACTAGTAGGAGCAGATCAACATTAATGACCATTCCACAGAGCATTCAAAGCGGCTCTGATGGATTCCCAAGGGTGGACACGAGGGCTGCGAGTTAATGTGGTCATTGTAAAAGATTTGAAGGCCATGCCTGGGAGCGAGCTTTCACTAACACAAACAAGGTATGTGCATTTAATGCCTCATTAACTTCATTCCAAAGTGCTTCTAGGGCCAACGTGTCGGGGCACTGACTCATTTTTGTAGAAACCCTAAAGCAGGGGCCAACATCTTTTCTATATATGGCCTTTTTGCCTCTTTTATAGTCAGTTCTTACTTGCATATTTTTCTACTTTATGACTTCTGAGAGTCCTTAGAAGAAGATACTGAGTTTTGTAACTCATTTACAGACATTAAATGTATAGTTTCACCTTTGGAAATCAATAAAGAAAGCAACTTCTTCCTTCTCAGTTATCTATTTCATTGAGTGTGTTGAATTATTGATAATTTTACATGTGAGTTTCTCTTATTCCTTGTTAGTTGTCTCATTAATAGCACTTTTTAGGAGAGGAGATGTGTATATTGTAGGTTATAGGTTATGTTAGTGATGCAAACAGTTTTAGTTGTGAAGAGAATTTATCATCCTTCTAGGACTACATGTATCATAGCTTGCTTATAAAACATTTATGCAATATCATATGAGTATTGAGTTGTGCATATCAACTTTTACTAGTTGATTGAAAATTGTGTGTGAAGCAGTTGTTCATGTTTGAACAAATTTGGTGTATCACCATAGAAGTAGTTTTCCAATTTAAGTATTCTTTCTCCCTTTATCTCACAAAGATGAGTAGTTAGGTGACACCATAGGAAGCTGACCTTCTCTGGAGGTTGACCTCTGTTTACAAGAAACCCACATCTTTAGAGGTCTTCCCATGTTACACTAAGGTGTTGAACATCAAGTTCAACAGGGTGCAATTTTAGGTGATAATAGTTTTGGCATGCTCGATGGGACTGAGTTAGAAGTAAAATTCCTAAGCTTTGCTATTTTGATGTGCTAACACTAAGCTGATAGCCTTTTAGAGGTCATTTTCAAGCATATCTAGTGACTCTACATGGAGGGAAGGATCAATGTGTTTATTTATATGAGAAAAATAGAAACTAGAAGTTCAAAAGCTATAGAGTTTCTACATTTATCTCATCCAAGAAGAAGAGGGAAAAATATTTGAAGGTCTGTTCCTTCTCCTAGAGTTCAATGAACACCACATAGTGTTAGTGACAAGACACTATTTTCATACGAAAGGAGAAGAAGAGCCCCTCTAGCTAGGCATTCAACATCTCCTATTCTTAGAACATAACTTTTTGCCTCCTCATTTGGGGCTTTCAATTGTTCAACAAATAATATTTTTGCTACAGCAAATACGTTTCAACCAAGTTTAGGTTTTATTTCAGTAAGCGTACCAACGCATTCCAGCTCAATGGTAGCGCCAATGGCCTTTAATTTCATACTGTTCAACTAGGGTAGTCTCCTTAATCTAGCGCAACATGAAGATATTCAATTAGTAGCGTTAAAAGGGTTATCAAAGTTTATTGGAGAAGGACAAGTGACACCTTTTGAGCATATCAGGGATGTGGCAACATTGTGCAATGTGCATCATGTGACACAGGAAAATGTGGCTATGAGATTGATGGCTGCATCTTTCAAGAAGAAGGCATTGGAATGGTTTAGAAGCTTGCCAATAGGTTCTATAAGAACATGGGATGAGCTTGGTGATTAATTTACTAGATTTTTTAAGGAAAAATCTGATCACCTATCTTTGGTAGAGCAGTTAACAACCATCAAAAGAGCCCCTCGATATCTCAGTCATGATATAGTCCATGGGGGTATTTCTTTACCTTAGGCTTATAACATAGTTATTAAGGTAGAAAATAACCTCATTCGGGTAGGAAAGTTAGCACCCAGGCCACCTATGCCCTATTTCTCTGAAATTCAATCAAGTATGCCTTTGTAAATGCCATCTTTAGCCCCTTTGCCTACTTTTCCAGCATTACCCATTGCTGTGAGCTAGGGAGTGTCAGCTATATGACCATCAAGTGAATTGAAATAGATCCAGTCTAGTTAGCATAAGATAGAAAACATTTTAAAAACCATGGGAAATGAGTTGACCAACATGAAGAAACAGTATCAAGGGGCAAGGCCAAATTTTCAACAGCAGAACCAACAACAAGGTCAGAATACAAATCAATCTTATTAAAATTAGGGATATCAGTATCAACAAAATAGGCAAAATGTTAATCAAAAACCATTCCAATCTTATAATCCAGCTCCTCTCAATGCTGCAAGTCCAATGAAAGATATGGTTCTAGTCCAAAATAACCTTGTGATAGAAGATGAATGGTGTTGTTCATGTAATCAAGCACATATCCCAGCCTCATGTTCAAATGGGGTAGTTAATCAGGCATTTATGGTTTAGAATGCTACCAGTCCATAGTCAGATGCACCTGTTAATATATCTGAACAACAACCAGAGGTACATTTTAATGAGACTGCATTTTTAAATTGGAAAAGTGAAGAGTTTTGTGGTGTGAATGATGATTCAACAATTGCAACCAATACACAAGCTAAGAAAAGAGCTCTAGAGGTGGAGTAATTAGTTGATAAAAACAAGGGCCCTGCAACTATAGAATCACCATCCACACCTATCCTAAATGTATCGAAAACAACTACTATCTTACCAATCAATGAGCATCCTCACAAGAATAAAGAACCAGTTGTTGCTAAAGTACATCAGAAGGCACCTTTAAGTGCACCTTATAATATTGTGGACAGCATGAAGAAGATGAATGTGAATATGACCATGTGTGATTCCTTAAGCATTCTAGGACAAGCTGACCTACTTAAAAAGGAATTATTTGAAGATATAAATATTGAACAAGTTGTTGTTGATTCCCAAAGAGTCGTGATGGCTAATGATGATCAAGAGAAAGTTGATAATCCCAATAGTGAAAGGGAATCTATGATTCAAGGTAAGAACATGATACCTCCTCCATTCTATGTTTCATTGATTATTGGAAAAAATTTAGTGCACAATTGTATGGTAGATAGTGGTGCTACCTATTCTGTGATGCCCAAGCAAGTAGCTGATCAGTTAGGTTTAAAGTATGAACTGTTAGAGAAAGGAGTAGTCTAGCTAGATGGCTCATCTGTTAATATAGTGGGTCTTATCAAAGATGCTATCTTAATTCTGCATGCTTTCCCTAATTTTTTAGTTTCCCTAGACATTTATGTGGCAGATGTGCCTCCATATTATGGGTTATGTTTGTCAAAAGATTTTATGGCTAAAATAGGGGGATACTTTTCATCTAACTAGTCTCACATGTTATTTCATACTAGATATGGAACTAGAGTAACCATTAAGTCTGAGCTACTTGCACAAGACAATATAGAACCTTATGTACCCAGTGCAATAAATGCTAATTGCATAATTTTTGAACAATATGAGCATGATGTTGTCTTTGATCCTCGCATTGTTGTCGATGATATTCCTGATATACTTCTACATGAGTGGGCAACAGGCCAAACTTCTAGTGCTAAGAGTGACTTGGTGTCAGATGCTGGTATGGGTAACTACATGTTTCAAGAAGCTGATATAATGATGCCTAACTTGCTTAAGAGGCTAGTGAATGATTGTGATCAGTAAGATGAAGTTTGGGAAATGTATTTTGATGGCTCAAGGAGTAGACATGGCGCTGGTGGGGGTGTATTATTGCTTCCCCCAAGAGCTAAAATATATTATGTAGCCTTTAGGTTTGTGTTTTCATGGACTAATAACACAATAGAATATGAAGGTCTCATTCAAGGGCTGGAATGGGCAAGGAAACATGGAATTAAGTGTTTGAAGGTGCATGGAGACAGTGAATTGATAGTAAATTAGGTTAAAGGCTTGAATGCTGTTAAAAATGATATTCTTAAATTGTATAAGCATAGGGTTTGGGACCTCATTGAGGTTTTTCAAGCTTTCAATATCATTTCAATTCCAAGAAATCAGAATCAACATGCTGATAGATTAATAGTTGTGGGAGCTTAGGTTGAAATTCCGAACAACATAAGGAAGGAGTATAATAAACAACACAACAAGGTTATTATTAGGCCTTCAGTGCTTGACAAAAATTTTAACTGGCAGGTCTTTGAGAGCGATGAGAAGATTCTATAGTTTCTACTTTGAAGAAGACATGTTTGCAGCATCAAATCAGGATAAAATCAAACAATAGTATAGAGACCAGGTACCGTAATTAAATAATAACAAGTTGCCTAAAGGTTTGGTCACCTTAGAAAGTATTTTCAACTCTAATGATCAGGCTAAAAGTAATAAAGACAACTTATTAGTTCAATAAGATCATTATGAGGACTTAGAAATTGCACCCAAGAGAAGCCTCAAGATAGGAAAAATGAATACTGAGCTGTTGAAAAGTAGTCTTTTCTACAATTATTCCAAGAATTCATTGACATATTCGCCTGGGAATATGGAGATTTGAAGGGATTTGATCCACATCTTGCACGACATACAATTGAATTGGAGCCAATAGCCAAACCCATAAGGTAGAAATATAGGCCAATTAATCCCAAACTGGAGCCACTAATGCAGAAAGAAGTCTTTAGACTTATAGAAAGTGGGATTATCTATCCCATCAAGCATACTAGCTGGGTTGCAAATCTAGTTCCCGTTAGGAAGAAGGACGAAGAGCTTAGATTATGTGTAGAATTTAGAGATTTGAACAAAGCTTCATTGAAGGATAGGAACCCTCTTTCGTCTATGGAACAAATTATTCAATGTGTGTCAGGTTCTGAATGTTTTTCTTTACTGGATGGATATTTTGGTTATAACCAGATTTTGGTAAAGGAAGGAGATCAATTTAAAACTTCCTTCACCACAAAGTGGGGCACAATGGCATATAGGAAAATGCCTTTTGGTTTGTCTAATGCTAGAGTAACCTTCCAAAAGGCTATTGACATGGCCTTTAGCAACTTAATGTATAAGTTTTTCTTAGTATATCTTGATAACATCACTGTTTATTCCAAGAAGACAATAGATCACATTGACCATTTGAGGCAGGTTTTTGAACGTTGCCGGGAGTTTGGTATATCATTGAAACCCAAGAAGTGTGTTTTCTCTGTTCATGAAGGAAAGCTTCTTGGGTATGTTGTATCTAGGGAAGGAATTACTGTGGATCCTAAAAGATTTGTAGCAATCCTAGAGCTTCCTTTACCTCTGCATAAGAAAGGGCTTCAAAGTTTCATTGGTCGTATCGATTTTGTTAGGATATTTCTCCCTGATATAGCAGCCTTGCTAAAACCCCTTACAAATATGTTAAAAAAGAATGCAGATTTCAGATGGACCTGAGAAGCAAGGGACAATTTTCAAAAGATCAAGGAGGTGTTAGCTTTAACCCCAACATTAGTCAACCCAGTTTTCAGTAAGGATTTCACCTTGTATGCTTTTGGTAGTTTTGATGTAATCTCTGCAATCTTGGTGAAAAATATGTAGAAGGGTTGGAGCAGCCCATTGCTTGTTTTAGCAAGGGTCTAGAAGACTATGAGCAAAAGTATACCTTCGTAGAAAAACATGTGTTGGCTGTTGTGAAAATTTTGAAGAAATTTAGACATCTATTGTCTCATAACAAAATTCATCTATAGGTGGCACATTCCAGCGTGAAATAATTTTTACTCAGTAAAGATCTAAATGAAAAAAGGGCTTGGATGGATCACAAGAGTTATGGAGTATGATGTGGATGTTCAAGTCACTAAATTGGTGAGGGGAAAAGGTTTATGCCAGTAGCTAGCTAATGAAGATTTTTCAACAGTAGAGGATCAATGAGACTCAGTTTTGATTAATATTGGGATGGCAGATGATCAAGCAACCAGCTGGTTGCAGGAAATGTCACATTTCTTAAAAACCAAGGAATTTCCACCTAATCTGAACAAAAAAAAGAGGAGGTACTACCAACTTTAGTCTATTCCCTTTGTCTTGATTGATGATGTGTTGTATAGGAAAGATCACAATGGAGTATTGCTCAGGTGTGTTGATAATGCTCGAGTGGATCAGATATTACATGAGTTCCATGACAGACCTTCTAGAGATCACTATTCTGTAAGGACAATAGCCTATAGGATTTTAAGAGTAGGCTATTAATGGCATAACTTGTTCAAAGAAGCACATACATATGTTAGGAGATGCTCCAAATGTGCCTTGTTTGCGGGCAAATAAAAGCTTGTTGCTTTGCCATTGCAACCAATTCAGATAGAGCAGCCGTTTATGAAGTGGGGAATTAGCAATTAACCCACCCTCAAGTGCAGGTCATCAGTGAATTATCACAGCAATGGATTACTTTACACAATGGACAGAAGCTTTGCCTCTGAAGGAAGCTAATGAAGCAGCAGTGTTGAATTTTTATGAAGACTTGGTTTGCAGATTTGGAGTTCTAGCTTCTATAATTTCTAACAATGCCTTGGCATTTGTTGGTTTGAAGGTTGCTGATTGGGCATTAAAGAATGGAATTTACTTGAACACAAGCTCCAACTATTATCCTCAAGGCAATGGACTTGCAAAGTCCACTAATAAAAATTTGATTAACATTATCAAAAGGATGCTTCAAAGCAATTAGAGGGACTGGCATGCTAGGCTAAAGACTTCCCTTTGGGAAGACATAATTACCCCTAAGAAGGTGATTGGGAACTCACCTTACATGTTGGTGTATGATAAAGAAGCAAAATTACCTATCTCTACTGAGTTGCCCACCTTGGACATCGCCAGTCAGCTGGTCCTGTTTGAACATACTGACCCACTTGCCTTAAGATATACTCAGCTGATGGAGTTGGAAGAAGCTAGAAACAAGGCTATGAAGAACATGAAATGTCATTAAATCCTGACTAAGATAACATTTGATAAGAAAACTACATCAAGAGATTTCATGGTGGGAGATCTTGTGCTGAAGTGGGATGTTCTAAAAAGTAGGCCAGACCATCACACCAAGTTTGACATGTGGTCCGGTCCATTTATTATCAAAGACTGCAAAGAACACAATGCTTACCAACTGGCCACAACTGAGGGTGAGATGCTTCCTATCCCAGTCAATGGGATACACCTCAAGCCTTGTTTTGAGGTTTGATAGGTTCCTCCATTGTATATATTAGGTTAGGTTTTAAGTGTTCAATAAGTGCTTCTACATTTTAGCTTAGTTGTTGTTTCATTCCCTAAGTGTTGTTCCAACACAGTAAATAGCTTCTTTTCAGTTTCTCCTATTTTTTTCATTTTTTGGCAACCTGTTGTGTTCTATGAATCTCAAGCGAGTTGTAGTCGTGTGCGAATTGTTTTTGAATTTTTTTGAGTTTTCCTAACGACTCCATGCCCAATGGACAAGTTGGCTACTAGTTTCCATGTTTAGCAGGCAAACATCCAGTAAAGGTCGCTAGAAATGTTAACCATTTTTCACCTACGGGCTCAATCAGGTAGGGTAACCCGTGCTTTTAGGTGTTCTTCAAGACCAAATGGAGGAAACATTTGTATCAAGGTTACATATTTTCTAACTTGTTTGCTTCTTGTGTAGCTATGGGAGAAAATGATTTTTTTAATTTGGCACATGGATTAAATGTGGCTCCCACAAGGGTTGAGCCCAGCGTGCATGTATTCAGTTTTGGGTGGGTTTTCATCTTATGTTTTTGTTTTTGCCTTGTTTTCCCCCTTTCCATTTTTTTTTCCTTCTACCTTTTTCTTTTTGTTTTGTTGGAGGTGGAGTCGGACCGAAACCAAATATTAGAACTTTCCAAAAGTTCCAGTTTCCATTTTCGTTCCGATTATGGTTCTGGTTCCATACTTGTGTGCATCTCATTTTCTTCTTTGACCTTGCATTTGACTGTGGGGTGGTTGTTTCCCTTTGTTTCTTTCTTATTTCCTTGTTTTCCCATTTTCCTTTGTTTTGTCAGACTCAGGACGGGGACCAGAACCAAACTTGGAACTTTTTAAAAGTTTCAGTTCATGTTTTTGTTCCTGTCCCTGTTCCGGTTCCACCAGACTTGTTCATTTGTCTTACCTTTATTATTTTTTCTGTGGTCGGGGGTGTTTCCTCCCCTTCCTTTTCTTCCCTTTTCATCCCTTTTTCATCATCTTTGCATGTTGTCAGAGGCAGGTTCGGGATGAAATCCTAACTTGAAACTTGATGAAAGTTTCAATGTCATATTTGTTTCCGCCCCCACTGTGTTCCACTCAGGATCGGTTTTCGATCCGATCCCATTTATGTTTTGGCATCCTTTGGTATTTTTTTGTGTGCCTTGGGTTTTCTTTTCCTTAGGCACTTTTCTTCATTTTTTCAGACTCGGGATCGGAAATGAAACTGAACTTGGAACTTTTCCAAAAAGTTCCAGTTCCTATTTCTGTTCTGGTTCCATTCCTGGTTCTGCCCTTCTTTTCTTTACATTTTCGCTACTGGTGGTCGGGGGATATCTCCTCCTCTTTGTTCTCCCTTGTGTTTTTCTTTCTTCCTTCATTCCTTGTATGTTGTCGGGGGCAGGATCACAACTAAATTTAAACTTGAAACTTGATGAAAGTTTCAGGTCTAGATTTGGTTCTGGTTCTGGTTCCATAGGCTGTTTGGTTTTTCCCCTGTTCCGATGCCGGTCCTGTTTTGATTCTCATCCTGACTTTGGCTCCGCCAAAGCATTCAAACTTGAGAAACATTGGGGGGGTTTCCAGGAGGTCTCTCCGACCCGATAAGGTCTTGCTGAAATGAATGGAGCTCAAAGTGAAAGAAAGGAGATTGGTAGGACTCTTAGCATTCACTGTGGGGTCTTGTCAACTATCATATGTCCTACCGAATGAAATAGGCATGTCAGTGTGACTCTCACTGCCCACTGTGACTTCTCCTTGACATCCAAAGTATCACCGATATCGATGGGTCTAGTGAAGGTTTCGGCGAGACTCTCACCAAATGCGGGTGTCTGGGTGATGAAATAAGGATATCGGTATGACACACCAAACCCGCAATGAGTTCTTGCTGATTGTTGTTTGTCTTGTCGAGTGCTACTACGAGGTCTAATCACATCAAGGAGACATGATTAGTGTCTCACTGACATATGATTCTAAGGAAATAACCTTTGGCTGACTAGAAATCTATGTGGCACAAATTCAACCAATCAGAAGATGCTAGGGCGAATCATGGGCAGTTTGATTGTCATGACTATCCTTGTGAAGAAGATCAACAAAATGCAGCGGTATGGATCTGCTCTGTGATCAAGGGTGATGAATTAGTTTGAAGGCAGTAGTGTTGTCTCTATGGAGGCTGACTATAGGGAAAATATGATGCTGCTTCTCAAAGGGGGTCAACTTGTTGAAATATCTAAAACAAGAAGAAAGCCAAAGAAGAAGAAATTGTGAGTCACAGTGATAGCTGGGATCGCTACTAGTAGGAGCAGATCAACATTAGTGACCATGCCATAGATAATTCAAAGTGGCTCTAACAGAGTCCTGAGGGTGGACACGAAGGCTACGAGTTAATGCAATCATTGTAAAAGATCTAAAGGCCATTCCTAGGAGTGAGCTTTCACCGATGCAAATAGGGTATGCACATTTGATGCATCATTAACTTCATTCCCAAGCACTTCTAGGGCTGATGTGTCCAGGCACTAACTCATTTTTATAGAAACCCTAAAGCAAGGATAGACATCTTTTGTATATATGACATTTTTGCCTCTTTTATAGTCAGTTCTTGCATATTTTTCTGCTTTGTGACTTCTGAGAGTCCTTAGTACTGAGTTTTGTAACTCATTTACAGAAACTAAATGTATAGTTTCACCTTTGGAAATCAATAAAGAAAGCAACTTCTGCCTTCTCAGTTATCTGTTTCATTGAGTGTGTTGAATGATTGATAAATTTACATGTGAGTTTCTCTTATTCCTTGTTAATTGTCTCATTATTAGCACTTTTTAGCAGAGGAGATGTGTATATTACAGGTTATAGGTTATGTTAGTGATGCAAAGACTTTTAGTTGTGAAGAGAATTTATCATCCTTTTAGGACTACATGTATCGTAGCTTTCTTATAAAACATTTAAGCAATATCATATGAGTATTGAGTTGTGCATATCAACTTTTACTAGTTGATTGAAAATTTTGTGTTAAGCAGTTGTTCATGTTTGAACAAATTTGGTGTATCACCATAGGATTAGTTTTCCAATTTATGTCTTCTTTCTCCCTTTTTCTTACAAAGATATCAGTAGTTAGGTGACACCATAGGAAGCTAGCCTTCTCTAAAGGTTGACCTTTGTTTACAAGAAACCCACATCTTTAGAGGTCTTCCCATGTTACACTGAGGTGATGAACATCAGGTTCAATAGGGTGCAATTTCAGGTGATAACAGCTACACAACAATGAAAATAGTCACTTTACAATAATGATAGGTGCTAAATTAGATGCACTTGATGCCACCTTATACGTCCCAAAAAAATTACATTAATGGCCAAAAATTTTCTCTAAATTTGGTGTTAACTAACACCAACTAAAGAACAACTAATGAATTAAAATAAAAAATTTAAAACTTTCCTGCATGAAGGAAGAAATCATATTACAAAAAAGGGGAAAACACTGTGCGGAGGAAGAGAGCAGGGTACTACTAGCAACTAATGAATGAATGAATGAATGAATGAATGAGAGATTTTAATGGTTTCCTATTTATTCCATCTTCCATTTTTACTCTATCTTCAGATTAAGGGTTACATCAAGTGTTTTTTTAGCATTTACATGTCATTTTATTCCCATGTTTCATGTGTTGTAAAGTTTGTAGGGTTGACATTTTGCATCATTTCAATCACTCTTGCATGTCTTGTTCTAGATCAATAGAATAGGGCCCTTCTTACATGTCATAGAATAGAGGTGACAACTATGGAATCATGATTCACAAACCATCCTATTTCTTTGTTTTTATTTTGATCAAAATAAAATGGGAGCAACATAGTTCCAACACCATGAAACAAGACCTAAAATGCCATGAAATGTAAGAATCCTTCATTTCATTTTGGTGAACCTAGTTTTTGGTCCATCTTTCCTTTTGAATCAATAGGAAACCAAGTCCTTAGGCATGATTTGGTGGCTAGTTGCACCTCTTTACCCTAGATTTCTTCATGATTCACCATAGGAATCCATGCTAATCTTCATTTTGATCAAGGCTAGGGTTAAAATTTAGGAAAAATGTAAAACATGGTGTTTCTTTTTTTAGGTAAATACTTTTAAAGAGAATACAATTTGTCATGTCCATGATTACAATTTTAAGTGTATTAAGTGTATTCTCTTTAAAAAATTTACCTAAAAACATTTTCACCATGTTTTATATTTTTCCTAAATTCCAACCTTAGCCTTGATCAAAATGATGTTGAGCATGGATGCCTATGGTGAATAATGAAGAAATCTAGGGTGAAGAGGTGCAACTAGCTATCAAATCATGCCTAAGGACTTGGTTTTCTATTGATTCGAGAGGAAAGATGGACCAAAAAGTAGGTTCACCGAAATGAAATGAAGTATTCTTACATTTCATGGCCTTTTAGGTCTTGTTTCATGTTGTTGGAACTATGTTGCTCCCATTTTTTTTGATGAAAATAAAATCAGAGCAATAGGATGGTCTATGAATCATGATTCCATAGTTGTCACCCCTATTCTATGACATGTAAGAAGGGTCCTATTCTATTGCTCTAGAACAAGACATGCAAGAGTGATTGAAATGATGCAAAATATCAACCCTGAAAACTTTACAACACATGAAACATGGGAATAAAATGACATGTAAATGCTAAACAAACACTTGATGTAAACCTTAATCTGAAGATAGAGTAAAAATGGAAGATGGAATCAATAGGAAACCAAGTCCTTAGGCATGATTTGGTGGTTAGTTGCACCTCTTCACCCTATATTTCTTTAGGATTCACCATAGGTATCCATGCTTATCATCATTTTGAGTGATTGAAATGATGACTGAATTAGTGGAAAATGAGTCCCCCTTGGCCCCAAATTTAAACTATTTTAAATTTCCTTTTAGGATTTTACTCAAAATCACTTTATATCGGCCCATGATGAGGTATGAATGGATACTAAGGCACAAAAATTATATAAATAAGTTTTTTTCACCTCATTTTCACATCTTCTCCATCTCTAATCAATTCATTCATCCAATAAGTGTTTAAATAATTTTGCAAAATGTGAATCATGATTCAGATTTTAAAGAGAATGTGTACTCACTCTGGGGCCATGAAACTTCAAGTTGTCTACAAGGTGAGAAAGCCCAACTGTATACTCACTCTAGCACCATGAAACTAGTTGTCCACAGGGTGAGAAATCCCAAAAGGGTAAGATACATACCCTAGTTGGTATGCACTCACAAAAAAAAAAGTGGCTATGGGGAAAATTCATGCTACTAGGTGGCTTCCCACTTAGCCATGTCAAAGTTATATTGCTTGATAAATTTAACAAGGTGCCACAAAGCAAAAGGAATGTTCATAAAAAAAAAAGATAAAGGTACCATAGTAATGCAAGTTGTGTTATGCAAGGTGGAAAAAAGGAATGCAAAATGTAAAAAATGCAAAAATGTAAAATATAAAATGTAAAATTTGAAATGATGTTCAAAGGAGTCTTGTTAAATTTATGCAAGGTCAGTCACTTAGAGAACATTGTGCCTAATGTCTCCAAGAGAGGACCCATCAAAGAATAGTATATTCACAACTTAGGGGATGCAATGCATCACATCAAGACACCAATAGGAATGTAATATGCTAAGATAGATCACACTTATGAAGGGAATCACACCCAAAGTCATCCATAAAGCGAAAAACACATCATATAAGTGACAAGGCTACACTAGGAACCAAGAATGCAAATGAAATAATGGTAATGTATGCCCCCCAGTTTAAAGAAATTGTTACACATCATTTTGTGATAAATTACTTTAAAGTAGAGAAGAAAAGAAAAAGAAAAAAGAAAACAAGACATGCAAGACAACATGGAAAGCCCTATCCCAAGTCATATGTTTTGAAGTTAGGCTGCATCTTGTCAAGAATTATGAAAAAAAAAGGAGGTTGCCCCCCAAAAAAGAAAGCACACCAAACACATAAGGGATCTATGGATTTGGGGTCAATATGTTCTTTGCTACAATGTGTTTATGAAAGAGCTCAAAACTGTCATCATTCCCCAAAGCACATAGAACTAGAAGAATGATACAAAGAGAGTGAAAATGAAAGTCCATTTTGGGTCAACATGGAAGAGACATTATAGTCTCGACACTTTGCATCATCCCCAAAAGGAAAACACAAGTGAAATGAAAATGAAAAGGCAAAAGAAAATGAAAAAAATATTTTGAGTCAACATGAAGGAGACATTTCAATCTCAATGCCTTGCATCATCCCCAAAAGGAAAACACAAAACAAAACAAAACAAAACAAAAAGGACCATTTGGGTCAACATGGAAGAGACATAGGGCATCTCTACGATTTGCTTCATCCCCAAAAGAAAAACACAAAATAAAAGAGAAACGACAAGGACCTTTTGGGTTAACACATGTGGAAGAGACATAGGACATCTCTATATTTTGCATCATCCCAAAAAGGAGAACACAAAACAAAATGAGAAAAAGACAAGGACCTTTTGGGTTAACATGGAAGAGCCATAGGGAATCTCTATGCTTTGCATCATCCCCAAAAGGAAAACACAAAACAAAAATGAAAAAGATAATGCATGATGAATAGAAGAATAGAGGTACGGATATAAGAAGTGTACAAAGAGAGAGAACATCAAATGCACGATACAAGGGATCATAATACACACATAAAAAGAAAAGGAAAAAGGGACAAGTAATGCAAATGTAAGTCAACCATTAACAAAGGTATTAGTTTCTTATTCTTAAATAGATAAGCAGAAAAAGAATAACATAGTTAAGAGACAAAGAAAAGTGCAACATAGATTAGCATCTCTTCACGTCAGGTTCACCAAAATGAGACATAGATTTTTGGGACCCTATGGACTACTCTTACACTTCTAGGTTTTTTCACCTAAAGGAGAGAGATAGGGCTAAAAATGCTAATGATTCACTCAAATCAGAATGTATGTAATGTTGTTTAATGAATTTAACTAAATGAAAATTAACTAATTTGAATGACTGAAAATGAATGCAAAAGTGAGATTTATGCCTTGTTTGAAAACATAATGTGATATGCAAACAATGAAGAAAATGAATGAAATGTGTAGAACTGAAAGAGTTGGTTCAAATCAAAGTGCACCTGGGAAAATTTTGATGATTCTAGAATGTTGTTGATGCTAGTTGAGATCACTAATTTTTCATAGTGGACTCATTTTCCCAGGGTGGTGAATCAGTCCTCCTCCTAGTGAAAAAGTGTTGGGAGCTAGTTTCTGTCTATTGGGATCCAAAATATGACAAAGTTCAGATTTTCAGTCCTATGGTGGGACTCATTCACCAAAGGTAGTGAATTAGTCCTCTCCCAAATTTCTAAAAAATTAGGAGACAACTCTGCAACACTAGATCTAGAAATGTCTTCTTGTCAGGTTGTCGAAGTCAATTCTGCAGAAAATAGACAAGTAACTCTCTCCAAGATTGAATTTGACTCAAGTTGACTTGAATCACCAAGTTGACTTGGATTAAACCAACACCTCCTTATTATTCTTCATATTGTTGCATCATTTCAAGCACCTAGTTGACTTGGATTAAACCAACACCTTGATGGTGGAGTTGGTTGTGGTGTTTGTGGGTTAGTTCATGTGTTATATATGTATGAGCAACAATATCATCACTAGATTGTTGCGATACATTAGTGATAGGTGCATATAAAGTGTAGCATGGTTGATTAGAGGGATGAAGTAGATGTGAGGGTGGGTAAAGGATAAATTTTGGTCAAATTACATTAGCTTCCTTGATTTTAGAGGTGTCACAACAAACCATAGCGGATGAGTTGGATGAGATGAAGTCTTGAAGAGACTTGTCTAGCAAATGCAAATAATCACTACTAAAAGGTGTGAAGGGTAAATGGTCATCAACTAGTTTAGGATGTTCAAGAAAAGCATTAGAGGTATGAACATTTTTATATCAAGTTGGTTACCACAAGCCTTAGTGGATGACTTATGCGAGATGAAGTCTTGGAGGGCTTCATCTAACAAATCAAAGTCATCACAATCAAAAGGTTTGAGGGGGGATTTATCATTAAGGGTGTTAGGTTTCTCATGAAAAGCATTAGAGGTTGAAGTGAGTGGGAGGATGCCCTTAAGGGCTTCATCTAACTTATCAACATCATCACTACAAGTGACTTGGATGAGATGTTTCAAATTTGAATCATGTGTTTAATTAGATCATTTGATGTGTTAGGTGACTGGCTTTGGATATTTGCTAGACTTTCCTCAATGTAAGCTGATCTGAAAGGAATATGAAATATGACTAAAAATTGAACTTGTAAAAGTCTAATACTATCCATAAATTCCATGAAAAGAAATGAACTTTATGCAAAGAAAATAGAAAGAACTAAACTGAAGCAGAAATGTAATGACAAAAAACATAAAGATGCAATGCAGGAAATGAAAATCTGGAAATGCTACTAAAAAATTATAAAGGGACTCATTCACCCTAGGTAGCGAATGAGTCCCAGTAGATGAAGTTTTTAATTTTTTTTCTGATTTTTTTTGTATTTTCTATAAAATTTTAACTTTTTACAATACAAATGCAAAGATGTGGAATAATGCAATGATGTAAAGTAAAGAATGCTTTCACTAATGTAATGTATTTAAGAATCCTAAAACAATGCAAGAGAATGAAATAATGAAGACCTAAGATGCAATTAGAAATGTAAATCAGAATGATATGATGCTCAAAAGTTAGGTTCACCAAAATGAAACATAGATTTTTGGGACCCTATAGACTACTCTTGCACTTCTAGGGTTTTTTACCTAAAAAGAGAGAGATAGGGCCAAAAATACTAATGATTCACTCAAATAAGAATGTATGAAATGTTTTTTAATGTAAATGAACTTAAATAAATACAATTGATTGATATAAATGACTGAAAATGAATGCAAAACTAAGATTTATGCCTTGTTTGAAAACTCGGTGTTATTTGTAGAAAGGTTAAAATAATGAACAAGAATGCAATTTTTAACCAAACAAAAAGTTATTTACAAAATATTTGCACCTAGAAGGATATAGAGGACTAAAGAACAATCTAAAAAAATGATGAAATTTGAACTTGGGCTGACTGGGACTCATTCACCACCTCGGGCGAATTAGTCCCAGATCACGACTTTTCTGCACAAAACCTATTTTCTAATAGTCATGGATCTGAAATTGCATTTGACTCAAAACTGCATCTCAAGATCAACTCATTTTCCATGCATGGTGAATCAATCCTCTTTCTGATTTCTACAATCTCAAAACTCAAATTTGTACCTTGACACCTACACAACAAATTTTGATGGAAACCTGATTCTAGATCTCAAAAAATTCCTACAAAATAACTTGAAAGATTTGATCTAGTGGGGGGTTTTCCTTAGTCAAACCCCTATATAGGTAATTAAACCTTGGATATAGAAAAATCTACATAAACCTTAGCCCTAAATGTGTTAAAGACTAGGAAAAGGTGAAATGTAAGAAGGGCCCTATTCTATTGCTCTAGAACAAGACATGCAAGAGTGATTGAAATGATGCAAGATCTCAAACCTATAAATCTTAAAAAACATGAAACATGGGAATAAAATGACATGTAAATGCTAAACAAACACAATGCAAACCTTAATATGAAGATAGAGTAAAAATGGAAGATGGAATCAATAGGAAACCAAGTCCTTAGGCATGATTTGGTGGTTAGTTGCATCTCTTCACCCTATATTTTTTCATGATTCACCATAGGAACAAATCATAAAACCTTTGCAATGTTGGATATTGAAAAGAAAAGTGAGCTTCAAGACCTACAAAAACCCTAGTTTGCTACCCTAAAACTTCAAGTTTTGCTAATGAAACTTGTTGTGGAAGACTTGACTTTAGAATTTTCTTTGTAAAAATAACTAAGAGATATTTAGAATGACTTAAAATGTGTATTTGTAAGCATCAACACCTTATTTCCCCATTAATTAGACGTAATAGGTCGACATTCACCAGAAATAAAAGTTAAATTGATTAAATTCTCGCTTAATTTTGAATTTTCCCTCAAAGGGGACTCATTCACCCAAGGTGGCGAATGGGTCCCACTACTGCTATTTGTAGGTGAGTTGATAGGGTATGATGTCATTAAATGTTGTAAATGTCAGGTTTTATGTGATTTATCATGTGAAATGAGCCTCTAAATTGATAGGTCTAAGGGGCCTATAAATGTTGTTTTGAAGGAGAAATGATGTGAAGGGACTCAAAAGTGGGTTCAATTATGCATGAAATCATCTCTTTTCTCAAGAGGGTCTAATTTTCTATGAGAGAGAGAGAGAGTGGGTAGGAGGGAGATATTTGAGAGAGAGAGAGTGGGAGGGAGAGACCAAAGAGAGGGAGAGGGATGTTGGTTCTTCCAAATCAATAGATCAAACGAGTCCTAAAGAATAGAAAATTTCTAATGCTCAGACTCAAAGATGGATTTTTCCAACTGACAAGATTAAATCAAAGATTGAAAAATCCTACACTTCTAGCTCTGCAAGACCAAGGGGGGTCTCCCCTCACAATTCCTAAAGAATTATTTCAATTATGCACAAACATTGCATTTTATAGTAGATAATTCTCAATTAAAATGTACCAAGAAAAGTTTCAAAAAATTCAAGTCTGGCTATATTTTTGGTATCTCAGCAGTCTCTCAACAATTGGGAAGCAAATTTCAACACTAAACCTAACCCAACAACAAAAACTAAAATGATTTTGAATTATTGATTTGTAACTTCTAAAATGCATTTAGCTAAATGACAAATCAATGCCTAATTTTGGGCCATGGAGTCAAATATATAATCATAAAGAAAATTTCATCTAGAAATAAACTTCAACCAATGGATTTAAAACTGCTAATGGCTTGCACTAACAGATCCACTCTTGTTTCCATCCAAATTATTCGTATAGATCCACCCTACACACTTGAAATTACAATTATCTACTCAAAGTAATTTAACTATTTCTTCAAAATCGAACCATGAAAACACAACACAATCTCAAGGAAAATGAGATGACAAATTCAACATAATTTGTATATTAAATTCATGTGAATAAAAGTGTACAAATTTGGAGACAATTTGATGTCAATCATTCTTTTTTTGCATAAACTGATTGGCATTTACTCATGAAACTCAGAAATTACAATTTACATACTCTATTTGCAACTCAAATTCAACATTATTTCTATCTACCTATCCCCATACAATAATTAAGAACCCTTTACAATGAGAAGAGAATGAGAATATATAGAAGGAAGAAGAGCCCTAAAATTTATCCATTGATGAAACCTAGAACCTGCATCCTCTGCTAATCAGCAACAAGAATCTGGGAAAAGCCTCTCTCTTCTCTCTTCCTTTGCAATAACAAACTATGCATATGGATTTTGCTTGCCTTCAACTTGATTCTTCAATAGAAAATTCATCTCCATTTACCCTGTAGTTGAGAAAATATCTGCTCCTTTGCAAAACCTTTACAATAACTTTGTCCTTCTACAACTGAAAATATTTGCACTTGCAAAAGATTCCACCTCCTTTTCGAATTTTTACCTTGCAAATGAAAATAATCTACTCTACGTGAAAGCCTTTTCTTATGTTTCCCTCTTGTTTAGTTTTGTAGAAAAACTTCCCAACAAAGAAGACCTTTGTTTATAAAGTGAATTTAAGAAATTCACTTTGTAACCCATGCCCTTCACTTTTCACCTTACATTTAAAAGCTTTTCCTTTTCACATTGAAAACCTTTGAATATTTCACTTTGTGCTTTTAAAAAATATTTTCCCGTCAATCTTTAATTTTCATTTATTAGGAAACAAAATGTTTTACCTGTGCCTTCTTACCTTCACTTCACATATTTAAAACAATGGCCATTTAATTAAAGTGAAAAATCCACTTAAACATTTACTAGGAACTTTATCTTAAAATATATTCCAATTAAAATGTGAGGGCTCTTAAAATTATGTCGGGCCCTTTTAAAAAAAAAATTCCTAGGAAAAATACTTTACCCCCATGCTTTCATTTTTCACTTTGTATTTTAAAGTATTTTCCTTAACACTTGGAGGAACTTAAAAAATTTCACTAGGAATTCAATTCTTTCATGGGCCCACCTGATCCACACGGGAAGAGCCTGTGCAAACCAAGACATCTTTGATGGTGTCACCTCCCTTTCAGCATGGTGTGGTAGAGATTTAGCCATGTCTGCATTGTTTTCTTGGTTGTTGATTTTATGCCTTTTCCCTAGATTCATTTTGAAATTCATAGTGGATATGGCAGCTCAAGCAAATAATATAGTAGCTAACATGAAATTAAATCCTCCATTGGTCGAACACATGTGAGATGTGACCATTTGATGATCGATGGCACCAAGAATTTTCTCAAACAATTTTGATACATTTCACTATAGAAAAATATCTATTTGTAGTTCCACATTGACTTTGGCCCATAGTGATCAATATGGACTCTATCTCCTTCTCTTTTGGTAGCTATAGTATCCATGTTAGATAGCTGACCATCAGTAGAAGCATCAATTTTCTTCATTAGTGATGGCTCCAACATGTTGCAATGGTCACCATGCCACTGTTCTATATTATAATATGCTCCATCCATAGCCAAAATGAATATATTTTCTCTACAACATCGAATGGTTCCCTTTCAATTAGCATGGTGGTGGCCCTTTTGCACCATAAATATTTCCTTGTTCCTGCACTTAATACAATTTTCAAACCTCTCCAAAAGGCATTGAATCATTCTACAACTTCATCTTCTTCGCTGCCAAGACTCTGCCAAAATATAGTTTCATCAACCAATTTTGATACATTTTCACTGCAAGCATGAACCCTTGTGTGTTGTGTTCAATTTACCCTTTGCCACGTCAACTCAACTACTCATCTGTAGAAAAACGCTTTAGCTCATGGCACCAGTGCTTCACCATATGGCTATCGAGTCTTCACAGGATGCTACTTCATTTTTTGATTCCTACTCTACTTTGAAAATCTTGATCTTATCAAAGAATGCTAACATTGGAATTTTACACTCGATTCACTTCATGCACAACCTTGAAAGTTTCTTCAATTTACTACTTCATTGCTTGCTACCAATGTTCTTCCCCATGATGCATTTGAGTTTAATATAATAGGGCTTTGGGCAAGGGAGGACAATGGGAGGCAACATTAGTGAATGCTGCTTCAAGGCTACTCCAAGGATTCTCTTCCTATCGAGTTCTATAGCATCATTCACTAATCATACATAGTTTTTTGCAAGCACAAAATGTCCCTCTTTAGAAATATCTCCTTTGTAATTTTACCAAGTGCTTGAAGCCCAAATTTTTAGGTTTCCATGTATTCTCTTGATTGCAACATCTAATTTCTTTGTATCAATCTCCTTGACACGAACAAGAATATTACTCAAGGCCAAAATAGTTGCCACCCCTTATCTCATAAGAGCACCTCTAATTACAACCGCCTTTTGAATAGGGCTGGTGATGAATCCTTAATTTGTAATTCTTGGGATTCCTCCATCACATCCAACAATGTGAAGGGGTATGCAACATTAGCATACATCTATTTTCCTTTAGCTTTGGCATTCCTCAAAACATTTAATGCCTCAGGTCCACTTTGTTCACTAAATTTTAAAATAACCACTTGCTTTCCAATTCAAGAATGGGGGCAACACAATCAGGAGACCTAAACAATATTACCCCTTTTTAAAATGATTTACTTTTTCATTATCATACAACTGCTCAAACAACCGAACATGATTAAAAAGTGTTGTGATCTCATCCCATTTTAATTCAAGTAGAATACCTCCAACAAATCATCTATATAAGCTTCTTCAAACAATGATACTTTGTCTTTCTTTGGATTCAATTTCAGTTGAAAAAGTCATTATAAGAATAATTTTACCAACATATCCTTATCTAGAAGAAAATGGTGAAGGGCTTCTACCTCAAAATATAGAATCACTAATGTTGCACTCATAGCAGTAACAAGCATCTGAATCAATATTTAGGATACATGACTCACTACTTCATTCAAATGGTTGAATGATTTCCTCAAATTGAGTCGTATGTCGGGTCCCCTTGTGGGCCCGACTAAAAAAAAAAATCATTTTCAAACAAGTTTTTATCCTCATTTGATCTAATGTTGCTTTTGAATGCATTTCATGTGAAAATTTAAAATGGGTTGTCATTAAAATTTGCATCTAGGAATTTTTGTAAAGTGATCAAAATTGGCTAGGTGGGCTTAGAAATCACTCTAGAAAATTGCTAAAAAATCTCCGAGTATGTGCAGGATCATAATGGGCCAAAAACTAGTGATGTGAAAAGAGTTGCATTTTGCATCAACCAAAAAATGTGAAAATCTCAAGTTGACTTATTTCTGGCTTGGGTTTCAGTACATTGCTCCAAAGCAATGCCCAAGGAAAGAATCAAATATCGGATATCTGATCCAAATTAGATATCTGATTTGGATCAGGTATAAATAGATATTGAAGAGGGCTTTTAAAATCATTTGAAGCATCTTAAAGCTGAGTGTGGGCAGTGAGAGTGACATTTGCAAATTAGATATCCAATTTCAAGTAGATATCTGATTTCGAGGGTAAGTTTTTGGTTTTATTTTTGTTTTAATTAATTTTTCTATTAGTTTTATATAATTTTACGTAGTTTTTTATTGATTTTTATTAAAAACCAGAGTTTAGAATGGATTTTTATTAAAAACTAATATTTTTTATAGATTTTTATTAAAAACTAGTGTTGTTTATGGATTTTTATTAGAAACTAGTGTTTTTTATGAATTTTTATTAAAAACTACAGTTTTTTATGGATTTTTGTTAAAAAGTAGGGTTTTTTTGGGTTTTTATTAAAAACTATGTTTTTTTTTACAATAATTTCATGTATATTATGTAATTTCAATTAGATTAATTAGTTTTTAACTTTAATTAGGTATTATGGTTGAAAATGAAAATGCACAAATGCCAAATGCTCCACCACCTCCATGGCCATCAATTGAAGACTTAATTGGTGAAGAATTGGAGCAATTGAGGGGCATTTGTGATGTTTATAAGACAATCCCTTGATTATCCCATATGACAAACACATTGCAATAAATTATTAAAAATATAGAAACACTCTCCACCCAACATAATGCCTTTCATGGTGAGAAAC
This sequence comes from Sequoia sempervirens, assembly GCA_007258455.2. Classification (NCBI taxonomy): domain Eukaryota; kingdom Viridiplantae; phylum Streptophyta; class Pinopsida; order Cupressales; family Cupressaceae; genus Sequoia; species Sequoia sempervirens. The sequence goes on from VDFB02000015.1 coordinate 145,151,835, forward strand.
CATGAGGGAATATTACTCCTGTGGATTGTCTTATGACGATGTGAAAGATTTCCAAATAAAAAATCCCAAATAGCCTCTTTATTTGTTAACCACACACCGATTTTCTAGATAATGTTAATAAACCAAAACTTTCTATAAAATGGTGCACGAATAAGGAAATTGTAGATAACTTTTGGGATCATTGGTGTATGGTTTCTGATAAACCACCAAAAAAAAATAGTGACATACCATTTTACTTTATTAAAAAGTTATACGCTGATTTTGTGTTAAGGCATCATGTCAATTACTTTGACATTAAACCCTTCTAGGGTGTTGGTGGAGGTATTCCCTAGGATAGACTAGGGGTAGTTAGAGTATTCCAAATCCCATATGTTCCCCCTCTTCCCCTTCCTCCGACACCTCCAGTACATCATCTAGATATTATTGAGTATGCAACCACACTGACTATTCAGGCTATTCACTCTTTGAGTGGTCTTTTGGTTTCACATACTTCTACAATAGCTCAACCACATTCTAGTGATGTTGGTGATGGATCGAGTATTGTTGCATCATCCTCCTTAGGTCCACATATTTGTGTACCACATACTTGCACTATGTGCCACCAGATATGCTTGGGTCCTCTTATATAGCCCGTTGAGCATCCCTTGGAAACTTTTGATTATGAACTCCATGATGTGAACATTATAGGAGATCAAACGAAGGGGAGTGGAGGAGACCCTACAGAGTCTTCTCTTGCTAGAGAGGGGGACATTGGAATAGTCACAAAGGTAAAATTTAAGTTGTAAAATTCATAATGTGCATTTGTTTTTAATTGAATATTCATAAGAGATAGTATCAAGTACTAATATTTATTTGCATAGTCTATTTAATAGTTGATGTCTGAGGAGGAACTCACACAGGTGACTGATAACACCCTTAGGGCCATTTCATTTGGCCTCGACATGCACACAGTATATATTTTTGCACTCACTCGTTTACATATTTTTATTATATACTTTCTTTTCATTTGAATTGTCATTAATGAAATTATATAATAACTTATATGTTTATATTATTTTCCTCTTGTAGGAAATACCTAGTGCGAGCAAGGTGCAACATTGTCTAGGCTATGGAAGTGAAATGTTAGATAAGGGGAAGGTAATTGAACTCAAATTCGATTGAATTAAGATTTTTAAGATCTTATATTGATTATACATGCATTGACATAGATTGGTAGTTTTGTATGTACTTGATATTTTTATGTACAGGAAGTTATGAGCTATACATCATTGTTGACAAGTGTCACAACACCTAAAGGAGTAGGTATTGGAAAAACTCAAGGAGTAGGTGTTGAAATACCTCAAGGAGGTGTCAAAACACCTAAAGGAGATAAAGAAAAAGATCAGCCTAAAGAATATGTGTTTATTTTATTTTGTGTTTAGTAAATACGTTCCTATTACCGACAATTGTATGCTAACTTGGATCAATTTTATGTTTTTGTTCACATATATAGATTGATATTTCAAAAGTTGGTTTGCTTGGTTCTTTGAAAGGGGCATATTCTAGGACTCCTAGCCCTTTGAAGAGATGTATATTTCAGGTTTTCAAGATTTCAATTTTAGAGTTCAATTAAAATTCAATGTCTATTGATTTTGATGTTAATTATTTGATTTTAAATTATATAGTATAACTAATGCCAATTGTGGTTTGAATTTTTCTTTTGTAGCTACCTTCAGAGCCAAAGAGTGCTTCAAAGAGGCTCCATTTTGATGATCCATTGGTAGTTTAGGATGAGATAGGCATTTTTGCATGTAAATTTTAAATAGATATCAAGATGGCATATGTCACATTTTGTAAAAATTTGTTTGAGTTGGTATCGATGCCATTTTTGTATATGGACATACACTTGATTATTGTATAATTTGATATATAGAAGTTGACAATCAAAATTTAATTTGTTCCTCATGTTCATGATTAAACTCTTTGAAAATTTAGTCTTGAGCAATGGTTAAATATCAATGTATAATAGCATAAAAAAAGGTTATATTATGTATTTTATATTCATATCACTGATTACATTGCATTGCACATCTTTCAAACTCAAAGCATTATGGTTTTTACAAATTCAACCTAAGCAGTTATGCAATTACTTCATATTGCATAACTAATAACAGGAGCAGCTGTCAATTGCATTTGCTTGTCATGGAATTCTATGAGATTGCATTTCTTTGAGGCTTTTTTACAAACAATGCACTACCTTGTCTATGCTACCACATTTTTCATACATTTCTACCAAATATTTTTATCAAACAGTTCACTGGCTTGTTGCTATGAATAAAATCCTAAAACAAGTGCTTTCAAACAAGCTATGGATGCTTGGAAAAATTCTATCAAAGAATAATAGTAAGGAATAGCAGAGACAAAGCAATGAACTATTTGAAAAAATGCCTCAAAGAAATGAGGTCTCATGGTGATGGAATTCCATGACAATCAAAAGTAATTTTGATTCTCATGGCATTCCATCACCATGAAACCTCATTTCATTTAGACATTTTTCAAACAATTCATTGTCTTGTCTATGCTACCACATTTTTCATACATGTCTATCAAAGCATTGTATTAAACATTTAATTGCCTTGCTACTATGGCTAAAAGCCTAAAACAAGATCTTTTGAACAAGCTATTGATGCTTGGAAAGAATCTAATAAAGAATAATAGTAAGCAATAATATAGAGAAGGCATTGAACTATTTAAAGAAAATTCCTCAAAGAAATGTGGTCTCATCATGATGGAATGCCATGACAAGAAAATTTCTATAGAATTTCATGGCATTCCATCATCATGAGACCAACTTTTTTTGAGGCATTTTTTCAAATAGTTCACTACCTTGTATATGCTACCACAATTTTCGTACGTCTACCGAAGCATTTTATCAAACAGTTCATTGCCTTGATGATATGGCTAAAATCCTAAAATAGGTGCTTCCAAACAAGCTATATGGATGCTTGGAAAATTATGTAGAAGTGCCTTGGAAATAGAGGACTAGTTGATGGTTAGTTGATGCAACCAAGGATGGAAAACCACTCACTTTCACAATACAAGGGATTCCTAAACACCTTTCTCAAATTAACTCTTAGATCTCTTTAACAAATCCTACAACTAATCATCATTCTAGACACCCATTTTAGTTCCTTTCAACATACTTCCAACTCATATAGGACTCCTTTGGAACAAATTTCACAAATCATGCAAACTATGCTGCTCAACCTAGCCAAATGGGCCAAATTTCCAAAGCAACCACCCTTGGAACACTTCACAGACCCTAAAAATTGTTGGGATGGAACTCAACGAATGACAAAACCTCAAATTTTTCCATTTATCCTCTAGAACTTTCCCTCTAAGACCCTATTCCACAAAACCCTCAAGTTGCTCAAATTTGATAAGGTTTTATTGAAAAACCTACTTACAGACTTCCCTAGAATTTACCACAAAGTCCAACACCCTTGAATAACCCTGTACAAGCTTAAAAGAACAAGAAAAGTGTTTTCCCTCAAACAATTCCCACTTTTACCCTCTCTAACCTCACTTTTTCATGCAAAAACACCCCAAATGCCATCTAGGGCATCACCAAAAATCATAATGCTGACCTCCCCCACACAAGAAACAATGAAAAAATGCTTTTCTATCCTAAATAAGCCTATCCACCAAGTTATAGTATCATACAATAGGTGGAAGGATTAAAAGTCCATTTTAAATGCACTCAAACCCTTAAAACAGGGCTTATAGACCGACCTTCAACAAAATGCCTCTTAAATGCACAAAAATGAATGAAATTACTTCAAACCAAGTTTGTGAAGAATTCAAATCTACTACCCACTATTTTCCACTAAAAAAGCAATAAGCTATGGTATCATGGATTTTTTCCACACGAAAATCAGCATTGGAGTTTGGTTGGAGGCTAAAAACTACTTGTAAGGGCATCAATAAATCTTGTTCTACAAATCATATGACCAAACCCACTATCCCATCACATTCATATGGGTATGCTTAGGCTAGGTATGGTCCCCCTTTCACACCCAAAAAGACTGAAGTAGTCTGAGCTACGTTCAATTGGTGAAATCCCTCAAAAGTCCAAAGTGCAAAAGGACAACAATCTTGGATAGATTGTTACTCATAAACCATGATGCCTAAAATTTTTTTTTCTAAGGCTATGAGATCATGTTGTAACCCTCTACAATAACCTCTCTTGGTTTTTGCTATCTTAGAGGCATTTTCCCATGGTGATGAGTTTTCAGTTGAAGGAAAAGTTGTTAGATGCAAGCAGTATAAAGTTGCAAAGTGGTGCAACTTTCATCTTGCAACTTGTACAAACAAATGTATTATTCCAACACATCCAAATGGGTATTTTTATGCTAGGAATGGTCTTCTTTTGCACCCAAATATGCCAAATCACTCTGAGCTACATTGGACCAACGATTTTCCTTAAGAGTCCAAAGTGCTAAAAGACATCAATCTTAGAAGGGATACTTCTCAGAAACCATGATGCTTAGAAATATCCACCTAAGGCTACAAGATTATGTTGGAACCATATATAATAACCTCTCTCAATTTTTTCTATCTCGGAAGCGTTTTCCCGTGGTGATGAGTTTTCAGTTGAGGGAAAAGTTGTCAGATGCAAGTAGTGTAAAGTTGCAAAGTGGTGCAACTTTCATTCTACAACTCATATGACCAAACAGATTATTCCAAGACATCTAGATGAGTATGGTTACTCTAGGAATGGTATTTTTTTGCACCCAAATACGTCGAATGGCTCCAAGCTATATTGGATTGGCAATTTCCCTTAAGAGTCCAAAGTGCTAAAAGGTAGCAAACTATGAAGGGCTATTTATCAAAAAATGTGAAATTTAAAGACTCTTCGTCTGAGGCTATAGGATCATGTTGGGACCATATACAATAACCTCTTTCTAATTTTTCTATCTCGGAGGCATTTTCCTATGTTGATGAGTTTTTAGTTGAGGGAAAAGTTGCCAAATGCAAGTAGTGTAAAGTAGCAAAGTGGTGCAACTTTCATTCTATAAATCATATGAACAAATTGACTGTTCCAACACATCTAGATGTGTACATTTATGCTATGGATGCTCCTTTTCTACACCCAAATACACAAAATCACTCTGAGCTACATTGGACCAACGATTTCCTTTCAGAGTCCAAAGTGCTAAAAGAAAGCAATCTTTGAAAGGCTATTTCTTAGAAACCTTAATGCTTATAGACTCTCTGTCTGAGGCTATGGGATTAAGTTGGGACCATCTACAATAAGATCTCTTGGTTTTTTCTATCTCGGAGGAATTTTCCTATGGTGATGAGTTTTTAGTTGAGGGAAACGTTGCCATTTGCAAGTAGTGTAAAGTTGCAAAGTGGTGCAACTTTCATTCTGCAACTCGCATGACCAAACAGACTATTCCAACATGTCTAGATGGGTACATTTATGATAGGGATGTTCCTCTTTTGAACCCAAATACACCAAATTACTCTAAGCTACATTGGACCAATGATTTCCCTTAAGAGTCTAAAGTAGTAAAATAAAACAATCTTTGAAGGGCTATTTCTTAGAAACTGTGATGTTTATAGACTCTTTATCTAAGGCTATGTGATCATGTTGGGACCATCTACAATTACCTCTCTTTTTTCTTTCTATTTCAAAGGTTTTTTCTTGTAGTGTTGAGTTTTTAGTTGAGGGAAAAGTTGTCAGATGCAAGCAGTGTAAAGTTGCAAAGTGGCGCAACTTTCATTCTACAACTCATATGATCAAACAAATTATTCTAACACATCTAAATGGGTACATTTATGCTAGGTATGGTCCTCTTTTGCACCCAAATATGCCAAGTCACTCTGAGCTACATTGGACTAGCAATTTCCCTTAAGAGTCCAATGTGTTAAAAGGAGGCAATCTTTGAAGGGATATTTCTTAGAAATTGTGATGCTTACATACTTTTCATCTAGGGCTATGTGATTATGTTGGGACCATCTACAATAACCTCTCTCGGTTTTTGCTATCTTGGATGTGTTTTCTCGTGGTGAAGAGTTTTTAGTTGAGGGAAAAGTTGCAAAGTGGTGCCACTTTCATTCTACAACTTGTATGACAAAATAGACTATTCCAAAATGTCTAGATTGGTACATTTATGGTAGGTATGGTCCTCTATTTCACCCATATATGTTGAATTACTCTAGGCTACATTGGACCAACAATTTCCCTTAAGAGTCCAAAGTGGTAAAAGACAACAATCTTTGAAGGGCTATTCTCAGAAATCATGATGCTTATAGACTCTCCATATGATGCTATGGGATCATGTTGAGACCATCCACAATGGCCTCTCTCATTTTTTTCTTGTGGTGACGAGTTTTTCAGTTGAGGAAAAAATTGTCAAATCCAAGTGGTGTAAAGTTGCAAAGTGGTGCAACTTTCATTTTGCAACTCATACGACCAAACAAACTATTCCAACGTGTCTAGATGAGTAGTTTTATGCTAGGGATGGTCCTATTTTTCACCCAAATATGCCGAATTACTCCAAGCTACATTGGATCGACAATTTCCCTTAAGAGTCCAAAATGCTAAAAGGCAACAATCTTTGAAGGGCTATTTATCAGAAACCACGATGCTTACAGACTCTCTATTTGAGGCTATGGGATCGTATTGGGACCATCTACAATAACCTATCTAATTTTTTTCTATCTTGGAGGTGTTTTCTCATGGTGACAAGTTTTTCAGTTGAGGGAAAAGTTGTCAGAGGTAAGCAGTGTAAAGTTGCAAAGTGGTGCAACTTTTATTCTGCAACTCGTATGACCAAATAGACTTTTCCAACACATCTAGATGGGTACATTTACACTAGGGTGGTCCTCTTTTTCACCCAAATACATTGAATCACTCTGAGCTACATTGGACCGATAATTTCTCTTAAGAGTCCAAAGTGCTAAAAGACCATACCATCTATTGTACAGTCTGTAGTTCAATGGTATGTCCATGGTAGATATTATTAGGACTGTATAAGGTGACTATGTGGGTTTAAAGAGCTGGAAAGGTTTTTAGTTGAGTTGGTGAGTTGCCATGCATGGAAAAAATGAGTTAAATTAGGTGAAAACTGGTGGTTACAACATGCTAATGTCAATGAAACGTGGGGGCAGTAAGATTTAAGGTTGGATCAAGCTTGTGTAGGTCCTAATAGATGTGTTTGTTGGGTTTATAGGGTGTGACAAGGTTGGAAACATTTATTTCCTTATAAACCTCATGAAAGTTGCTAAAAATGAGGGTTTGTTGAAATAGAGCTTTATAAAGCGTATTTGACTAAAAAAATTATGGTTTTGGTAGTTTGGTAGGATGTTTAATGCCACTCCATCAAAATTTTAGGTCTGGGAAGTGTTTAAATATGAGTCTCTTTGTAAAATGGGCCTATTTTAGTGAAGTTGCACCCATGTTTAGGTTTGAGGATCAAATTGGAGTTTGAATCATCTTTAATTTTAATTGTGTTGTTTAAAGACACCTAGCTCTTACATTAGAAAACTCTTACCCAATCAACTTGAACATCATGCACAACCAAATACCTTGTTTCCAATTTGCTAGATCAAAGACTCAATTACATTGGAAATGACCTTCACATGACCTTTTTACATTTTTTTTTGGAAAAAGTGGCAAGCCACTATAATTTATTATATATAAATAGGAGATATTACAAAACCTGGTTCAAATGAGCATACCGACAGGAAAGAACTAGGAAGAAAACCTATGGTTCTAGCTTGATTAAGTACAAAAAGCTCTTACATAATTGTCCCAATAATAGTAACAAAGCATACACCTGTATAACTATTTCAACCTATGAGTTTCCAAAATACAGACCTATTTACATTTTAAACATACCCTTTATACAATACCATACATTTGACCCATATTTCGAAACAAATCATTGGATATAAATTATGCCCATACACAGTTATGAACTTTTTACATTGTTTCACAATAGAAAAGATGCTTAGACTAAAAAATCTATATTAATCTGTACAACATAAATGATGATGAATTGGTAATGCAAACTATAAAAGTTGCTTAGAATAATCAATCTATATTATTATAAATGACCTAATTGATGATGGGATGGTAATGAAAACTATAAAATAAATTTTGAATAACCAATCTATATTATTGTAATTTGTTGCATACCTCTCTAAAAGGATAAGAGTTGGCTCTTGTTGCAGCAGGTCCATGATCAATCATGCAATTTTTTTTGTAAAAGTACATACAAAATATCACTATTAAAGAGACACCTACATTGCAATAGTATACAAAATATCAATATTAAATAAAGAACACTAATGAACTTAAGCATAAATTACCTAAGCATTGTACCATTATTGAATATGATATTCAAGTGTTCCTGAAGGGGCATCTCTTTGGTTAAGAGTATCCAATATTGCTTCATGATCAACATTACCTAGTGTCCATAGTTTTTTTTTCTTTGGTTTGGCATGATGCTTCAACAACTTAACATTTGTTGGTATAACAAGGTGGGAATACATGAGAATGGTTTTGTGTTTCTCATAGTCTTCAAATGCAGGTATTCCATTATTTCTAATCATGTATGTTCACAATCAAGTTCCTGCAACCACAACTGAACATGTAGGATACACAAACCCATCATCGTCTTCCATCGGTTGTGTTAGCTTATGCTTTACCTGCACACATTGAGCCAACTAATAGTCTGATATCTCTTCATTCCCTTATGGTGCAACAATTGCAAAAACATGTCTTGGCTATAGTAGATCTGAAAGTTGGTCATAATTAACTAAACTTTCCATTGTGTCATTTTTCATGGATATAGTTTGAGATAAAGGAGTTAGATATTGTGGAACCCATGTATCCACCAACTCACTTGACTCACATTGTTCCCACTCGCACTGAAAACAACTTTGACAAAAACAAGCCAACTCTCATGTCCAAATTTCCCATGTGCTTGCATTTGAGCTTTGAGATGAATGCATCTTTGATTGTATGACAATCCAATCTACCTCCCATTGTACCCTCGTCAACCAACCAAAAGAATCTACACACTATTGAATCAAGTGTCCCTCCCTATGACAATGTTGAAATACACCAATCAACAATAAAATGTGTATCATTGAATTTTTCTCTTGAAATATTCAATTGCTCCTTAAGTAGAGCTCTCTTTACACATGCACCTGCTCCATCATGCTCCCCTTTCCCATGCCCAGCTTCAAAAAAACTCCAAATATGAGGTACACCCCTCTCTACATGCATTCTACTCAACCAATAAAACATACGAGCATTCTTGAATTAACTTATGCAATTATCTGACCAAATGAGATGTCGAACCAATGCTATATCATGCTCCTGTAACAATTCAAAAAAAAATTGAAACATTGTTGGACATACTCGGATGAGTGAGATCTATCATCACTCATATAAAAGTGATACAATCTGATTATCTTTCGATCCTCCCCTGTACTATTAGGTGCATGTCTAAAGGTTATGTGGACAAAAATAGCAATCTAAATGGAATTGTAATATTGAGATTGTACCTCATTTTGTGGTTACAATGTGTAGTTTTCTGTAAAATCAACCACTATAATAGTGTCAATTAGAAAAGAGTCCTTACACATCTTGAATTGTTGATCCAACCACTGAGACCTATGACTATGCCTTGCATACTTATAGAAAATATTGTCCTTAAAATCTGAAATAAAATCAGCAACATTGCATTCTTTTGTAACCAAATCACATCTAGAACCTTCACCTCCACTTTGCAAAGTATATTTGACTATCTCATATCTCTTTTTCTCAAATAGATTCTTTCCAAATTCATGTTCGAAACCCTCATGAAAATATTGAACAAAATTTGACAAGCCACCACATTGTGAGCACTTCACATTTAAACAATCATTTATATAGAAAAAGCAACCATCATCTCTAGAACATAAAAATAGATCTAGCAAGTCCCTTGATGATTTCAGAAGATGCATTGCACCACACTCTTGTAACATTTCATTAGTGTACAAAGTAGGAAAGATATAGCATAATAATTCATGGCACATTGAAAAATCCACATGGTATTTTCAACAACAAGTATTATGAATCTTAAGAGGCACACAATAAAATGGCTTCAAACTTTCAAAATTTCTTTGTGATATTTCCATATTTGGATGTGTTTCAATAATTTTTTTGAACAAAATTGTTTGGTTTGATTCCAAGAAATGTTTAGGATGCATTGTATGGTCTTGATTTCCAATTCTTAACTTTAAAACATCCATTGCATTAGGTGATACTCTAGAGTTATCATGCCAAAATTGTTGAATTACTTGCTTTACATTATCAGTTAGCTTCTTATCAACATGTGGAAGCCTCCTGAAAAAAGCCCATGTATCATTTTGAAGAGGATTAACTATTCTTTCTCTTCTTACAAGTTCTCATCTAAAGTTTGATGATTTATGTCAAAATAAATACAAGTTTGTCTCATAAAGCAAGCCTTTTTCAATTGATGGCTTACTAGGGCGGTTGTAATGAATCTCCAAGCAATTCTCTTATCTTTTTCCTTGTTTTTTCCAATAGACTTGAGAACATTAAAAATATTTTTGACAATAATAGAATTTTTTTTGGTCTTCTTGTTCACACAAATCTTCAATTTGGCTAGCAAAAGTCTCACCTTTTGCATCTTTATCAATTGTACAAAAATTTGGCATTGCTCGGTCAATTTCTCATCGCAAAAATATTGGTTGAAAAGTATTGTAGCCCACAAATGAACAATTCGTGTTGACCTCTTTCCTTCAAAATTGTTTATAATGTTCTCATTAATTTCAAGTAACCATTTAGGGGTTCTTGAAGGTCTTGAATTTGGAATATTTATTTCTTCAACACAATATTCTTCATTTCTCATCTAATTTGGTGAAACATAATTTACACTTGGTTCAATATTATGTTCGACATCTTCAATTCCAACATTTTCAATATCAATTTGAATAATTTCATTCCCAATTTCAATATCATGTTCAAGATCTTCAATTCCAACATTGTCACCTTGAACATTTTCATTATCAATTTCAATATTTTCATTCCCAATTTCACTATCATGTTCAACATCTTCAATTCCAACATTTTCACCTTGAACATTTTCATTATCAATTTCAATATTTTCATTCCCAATTTGAATATCATGTTCAACATCTTCAATTCCAACATTTTCACCTTGAACATTTTCAATATCAATTTGAACATTTTCATTCCCAATTTCAATATCATGTTCAACATTTTCAACTTGAACATATTCAATTTCCTCTTCACTTGAAATACCATAGGGCTCAAGTTCACCAATATTTAACATACCTTGTCTTCTCTTCCTATCACCTTCTCTATCTCTTTGTCTATATGCTTTAATTTTTTCTTTTGTAAGCTTTCTCTTATGTTTTTCCTTCCAACATCTCCTAGACCCCATTATACCTCATAAAAGATGCTAAAAAATCATTTCTTATGAAAAATTTGAGTAGAAGATGCTCCAAAGAGTTGATCTTTGTCTCTTCCTATGTGAAACCACGCGTTTGTCACCTGGAATCCTACAAATAGAATGAAGGGTCTATTGGGATGCAAAAAATGGCCCACATGGGGTTTTTCTATGGCCCACAAATTCGATATCAAATAAAAATTGATATTTGATTTCAAAAAGATTTTAAAATATTTTACAATAATAGGATTTTAGTGCTACAAATCAGATATCTGATTTGTGCACACATATACCTAAGAGTAATTAGGAGGTGGAGGGTGGGTGAGAGAGAGAGAGAGATAATTAGGAGGGGGAAGGGGGAGACATAGAGAGAGAGAGGGAAAGGGAGAGATAAAGAGAGAAGGAAAGGGAGAGAGGGAGATAGAAAGAGGGGGAGAGAGAGAATTAGTAGGTGGAGGGTGGGAAAGAGAGAGAGGGAGTAAAGAGAGTGACTGAGAGGGAGAGCCCTAAGAGAGGAAGATATATATATAGGGAGTCA